>OX244034.2:5000-1205000 GCA_945859785.2 Tridacna gigas | reverse complement strand
ATTTTACACTAGTCCAAATTGAAAGCATTTGCAGAAGACAAATTGAATGTGACTTAAAAATTAAAATTTGTTTTGGAATGGGTGGAAAACATTGTTGGAAAAGGAAAAAATGCTGGTAACCAGCATTTTCTCCTCTTCCAACAATGTTTTCAAAAGGCTTCTTTCTCAAGGTTGTTAAAGGTCGGGATTGTGTGGTAGAGAGTTAATGACTGTCTTTCAAGAGAAAAAGAAAATACGAGAAGAAAATACTGGTTCCTTTTCTCACAATATTTTTGAAATGCTTCTTTTACAGAATTGTTTAAACATGATCCCTCTACATTTTTTTCTTTCCTTTCCCCTATTTTCTTACAGAGGGTAAAAAATTATCAAATTTAAAGTACCAATAGCAGCCAAAAGTAAACAAGGCGGGTGTTAAAATGCAGTTAACTTTAAATCATACCATTTAACCCTTTACCACACAATCCCGAGTTTTAACGACCCTGAGGAAGAAACCTTTTGAAAACATTGTGGGAAAAGGAGAAAATGCTGGTAACCAGCATTTTCTCCTTTTCCCGCAATGTTTTCTACCCTATCAAACAGAAATTCCATCAGTTGAGCCACATTTAAATTGTCATCTGCAAATGCTTTCAATTTGGACAAGTCTACATTTTTTCATGTGGTAAAGCATGATTGATTGATTGTATTGTGTTTAATGCTGTTTTCAATATTATTTCAGTTATATCACAGCGGCCAGTGCACCTATCCATGTTTTTCTGGAGTTTCATTTTACCAGTACTCCGTACATTATTCTTTCCAAGCCACTGGCTGCTTTCCCACATAACCATCGTTGAAACAATGGTCAGCGGTGAGAGAGGAATGAATCCTGTCGCAATGACTATCATCAGTCCTCGGAAAGAAATTGGCCAAGCCAGGGATCGAACCAGCAACCTGCTGTTCTCAAGTCCTGTATGCTACCAACTGAGCTACGGGGGCTTGGCTTAAAAGTATGAAAATTATTGCGAAGGTGACAATCTGTTATTGTGTGGTCTGTTATTGTACTGTTGGTCCAAATGTTACTCGCTGGCAGAAATGTGAATTTTTGAAAGTAGGTCAAAAATTGTCAGGTCGCACTACCTTTTGATTACTTTTGAAAGAGAAAAGGCATTTGTCGCTGGTGTGTTGACGAGCAAGTAAAAGCTTTCTGGACAAGTCAATTCAATTCACTGGCACTCAGACAAAAGGGAGTTTAATAAATCTCCTTTATGTTTCATACCAAGTAAATTATCACATTTTTAGGAGTCCATAAAATCCATTTTGGACTGAACTGTGAGTTAGAAAGGTCCCTGAATTGAACTGAACGGTGTTTTACGCTGCATTAACTCTTTCCCACACAATCATGGGTTTTAACGACCCTGAAGAAAGAGCCTTTTGAAAACATTGTGGGAAAAGGAGAAAATGCTTGTAACCAGCATTTTCTCCTTTTCCCACAATGTTTTCTAACCACCCCAAAACAAATTTCAATTTCTGAGTCACATTTATTTTGTCGTCTGCAAATGCCTTGAATTTGGACCAGTCTTAAATTTTGTCCTTTGGTAAAGTGTTAACCCTATCCCAAACGATAAATTTTGGACTGGTCCAAATTGAAAGAGTTTGCAGACGACAATTTTAAATTTGACGAAAATGGCAGAAAGGTCTCAAAAAGGGTAGAAAACACTGTGGGAAAAAGGAGAAATTGCTCGTCAAGAGCAATTTCTCCTTTTCCCATAGTGTTTTCAAAAGACTTGTACTGCAGACACGTGAAAACCAGGGCTTGTTTGGGAAAGGGTTAAACATCATTTCAGTCATATCACAGCGACAGCCAACAGCTATTCATGTTTACCAGCACTAGGCTAAGGCTCTGAAATGTCTATAAAAGTCCTTGTACATGGTGATGTGGGTTGATACTTACTGCAAATGCAATAAACTCTCTTTTCATAGAGCACTAGTCAATTACAACATTTACCCAGAGCCTACACAAGGCAAAAACTGAAATGAACCCTGCAAGTGGAAACTAAACATCTCGCTTTCTTTTATTTAGCACTTTCAGTGTTACTCTGCCCTTTGAGAAACCATAAACCTCATAGCTATTATGATGACAAAAACTTTTTAACATGCAATAAATCTATTCAATTCATATTACATGCTGCCTAAGGAGATGCTTAAATTTAACTCCTGCTGTTCTTAGTTTACATATTAAAAGCACTTTAAATTCTTCGTTCAAAATTTGAGGGGACATTTCGCTCTGATTTATGTATTCAGCTTTTATAATTAGCCAACCCAGAGAAATACTAAATTCTGTTAATCATAAATTTTCATAAAATATCTCAATAGTTAAATTGCCTTCAATTTTTCATGCTTTGAAAAAAAAAGACAAAAATTGTAAAACAAGAGGACAACCTTTTACTACACAATCCCAAGTTTTAAGAGGAAGAAGACTTTTGAAAACATTGTGGGAAAAGAAGAAAATGCTGGTAACCAGCATTTTCTTCTTTCCCCACAATGTTTTCTACCCTTCCAAACACAAATTTTGATTTTTGAGTAATATTTATTTTGTTGTCTGCTAATGCCTTCAATTTGGACTAGTCTAAAATTTTGTCATTTGGTACAGAGTAAATAACAATCACTCATTTCCGACCCACTCACTTCAGACCTTTTTTTCTCAAAGTATTACATGCTATGGTTCATTCTAAAATGTTGTAAAAAAAAAACAAGAGGGCCATGATGGCCTTGGGTCGCTCACCTTAGTAGAGTGCCTTAAAGGTATTTCTTTGATTTGACCATGTGACCTAGTTTTTGACCGCAGGTGACCCAATTTCAAACTCAAATTTCATGAAGACAAACATTCTGACCAATTTTCAAGTCAAGTGAGCAAAAAATGTGGCCTCGAGTGCCCTAAAGGTATTTTTTTAATTTGACCTAGTGACCTAGATTATGACCCCAGGTGACCCAAATTTGAACTGGTCTTGGACTATATCAAAAGAAACATTTTAACCAATTTTCAAATCAACTGAATAATTAATGTGGCCTCTAGAGTGCCCACTAGCTATTTCTTTAATTTGACCAAGTGACCTAGTTTATTACCCCAGTTGATCCAAATTCAGACTCATGTGAGATTTTATAAAGACAAACATTCTGACCAATTTTCAAGGCAATTAAGCAAATAATGTGGCTTCTAGAGTGCCCACAAGGAATTTATTTAATTTGACCTAGTGACCTAGTTTATGGTTCCAGGTTACCCAAATCCAAACTCATCTGGTATTTCATCAAGACAAACATTCTGGCCAAATTTCAGGTCATTTGAGCAATAAATGTGGCCTCCAGAGTGCAAACAAGGTATTTCTTTAAATTGACCCAGTAAACTAGTTTATGACCCAAGTTGACACAAATTAATCTTATGTGAGACTTTATAAAGACAAACTTTCTAACTAATTTTCAAGGCAATTGAGCAAATAATGTGGCCTCGAGAGTGCCAACAAAATATTTCTTTAATTTGACCTAGTGACCTAGTTTATGACCCAAGATGACCCAATTTTGAACTCAATGAACTTGTTGTGCTTAGATGGGCAAACAAACTTAGAAGAGAATCACTACATACCAACTATCAAAGCTCTACGCCTTCCAGTTTTAAAGAAGAATTTTAAAGTTTTCCTTCTTTGTTCCTATGTTCAAACTTGTAACACCCGCGGCTGGGCCAGTTTTGACCCAAGCAGCATCCTTGGAACAAACTTGGTACAGGTCCACTAGGAGATGCTACATACCAAATATCAAAGCTCTACACCTTCCCGTTTAAGAGAAAAAGAAATTTAAAGTTTTCCTTCTTTGTTCCTATGTTCGAACTTGTGACCCCTGGTGCGGGGCCAGTTTTGACCCAGGGGCATCATATGAACACACTTGGTAGAGGTCCACTCTGAGATGCAACATACCAAATATCAAAGCTCCACACCTTTCGATTTCAGAAAAGAAGAATTTTAAAGTTTTCTTTCTTTGTTCCTATGTTCGAACTTGTGACCCCAGGGGCTGGGCCAGTTTTGACCCAAGCAGTATCCTTGGAACAAACTTGGTAGAAGTCCACTAGGAGATGCTACATACCAAATATCAAAGCTCTATGCCTTCCCATTTAAGGGAAAAAAAAAATTAAAGTTTTCCTTCTTTGTTCCTATTTTTAAACTTGTGACCCCGGGGCGGGGCCAGTTTTGACCCCAAGGGCATCATATGAACAAACTTAGTAGAGGTCTTCTAGGCGATGCTACATATAAAATATCAAAGCTCTACACCTTCCAGTTTCAGAGAAGATGATTCTTAAAGTTTTCCTTCTCTGTTCCTATGTTCGAGCTTGTGACCCCCGGGGCAGGGCCAACTTTTGCCCCAAGGGCATCATATGCACAAACTTGGTAGAGGTCCACTAGGAGATGCTACATGCCAAATATCAAAGCTCGACGCCTTCAAGTTTCAGAGAAGAAGATTTTTAAAGCTTTCCTTCTTTGTTATTATGCTCAAACCTGTGACCCCTGGGGCGGGGCCAGTTTTGACCCCAGGGGCATCATATGAACAAACTTGGTAGAGGTCCACTAGGCAATGCTACATACCAAATATGAAAGCTTCCAGTTTCAGAGAAAATGATTTTTAAAGTTTCCCCTCTTTGTTCCTATGTTCGAACTGGTGACCCCCGGGGCAGGGCTAGTTTTGACCCCAAGGGCATCATATAAACAAACTTGGTAGAGGTCCACTAGGAGATGCTTCATGCCAAATATCAAAGCTCTATGCCTTCTAGTTTTAGAGAAGATGATTCTTAAAGTTTTCCTTCTTTGTTCCTATGTTGGAAATTGTGACCCCCAGGGCGGGGCCAGTTTTGACTCCAGGGGCATCATATGAACAAACTTGGTAGAGGTCCACTAGGAGATGCTACATGCCAAATATCAAAGCTCTACACTTTCAAGTTTCAGAGAAGAAGATTTTTAAAGCTTTCCTTCTTTTTTACTATGCTCAAACTTGTGACCCCCGGGGCGGGGCCAGTTTTGACCCCAGGGGCATCATATGAACAAACTTGGTAGAGGTCCACTAGGCAATGCTACATACCAAATATGAAAGCTCTACGCCTTCCAGTTTCAGAGAAGATGATTTTTAAAGTTTCCCCTCTTTGTTCCTATGTTTGAACTTGTGACCCCCGGGGCAGGGCTAGTTTTGACCCCAAGGGCATCATATGAACAAGCTTGGTAGAGGTCCACTAGGAGATGCTTCATGCCAAATATCAAAGCTCTATGCCTTCTAGTTTTAGAGAAGAAGATTTTTAAAGTTTTCCTTCTTTGTTGCTATGTTGGAAATTGTGACCCCCGGGGCGGGGCCAGTTTTGACCCCAGGGGCATCATATGAACAAACTTGGTAGAGGTCCACTAGGAGATGCTACATGCCAAATATCAAAGCTCTACGCCTTCAAGTTTCAGAGAAGAAGATTTTTAAAATTTTCCTTCTTTGTTACTATGCTCAAACTTGTAACCCCCGGGGCGGGGCTAGTTTTGACCCCAGGGGCATCAAATGAACAAATTTGGTAGAGGTCCACTAGGAGATGCTACATACCAAATATCAAAGCTCTGCGCCTTCTAGTTTCAGAGAAGAAGATTTTCAAAGATTTTGCTTTTTTTTTCCTTTTTGTTGCCATGGCAACCAGAGTTGTGGGTGGAATTCAATTCTTTGAACAATTTTGGTAGAGCTTCACCCAAGGAACATCCCTGCCAAGTTTCATCAAGGTTGGCCCAGTGGTTTAGGAGAAGAAGATGTTTAAAGAAATTGTTGACGGACTCCGGACGCCGGACATAGGGCGATCACATTATAGCTTACCTTTAGCATGTTGTGCTAAGGTGAGCTAAAAAGGCTTAACCAATACCACACAATCCCGACTTTTAACAACCCTGAAGAAAAATCCTTTAAAAACATTGTTGGAAAAGGAGAAAATGATGGTAACCAGCATTTTCTCCTTTTCCCACAATGTTTTCTATCCTTCCCACAAGAAATTTCAATTTTAGCATCACATTTGATTTGTCGTCTGCCAATCCTTTCAATTTGGACCATAACAGACAACACATTTTGCAGGCTGAACAGTATTTGAGGAAAGTTTTAACCACAAGATACTGTGACCTTGTCTGTGATCAAATATTCCACAAAGTTGACCCTAAACCCTAAGTTTTAACCCTTTACCAGACGACAAAATTCTAGCCTTGTCCAAATTGAAACCATTTGCAGACGTCAATTTTAATGTGGCTCAAATGGTGCAACTTTTCTTTGATAGGGTAGAAAACATTGTGGGAAAAGGAGAAAATGCTGGTTACCAGCATTTTCTCCTTTTCCCACAATGTTTTGCTGGTTACCAGCATTTTCTCCTTTTTCCACAATGTTTTCAAAAGGCTTCTTTCCCAGGGGCATCAAAAGGCGGCATTGTGCAGTAAAGGGTTAACGACCCTGAGGAATACGGCTGGTCACCAGCATTTTCTCCTTTTCCCACAATGTTTTCTACCCTATAAGAGACAGAAATCATCATTTGAGTTACATTTGTCATCTGCAATTGCCTTCAATTTGGTCAAGTCCAGAATTTTGTCGTTTGGTAGATAAAGGGCCTACTAAACCAAACACACTCTTTCTATCAAGAATAAAAATCATAAATAGTGCAATATCAAGATTCAGTTTTTGTCTAGAGTGTCTCTAAAAAATTGAAAGCAAACAATATAGATCAAAGATTAGACTACATATTTTGTGGAGTCTAATCTTGATCTATACAGGCCGCATAGGCAACAAAAGCAGTGAATGGGGCATTAAGGGTTATAATGTACTCTGAGAAAGAAATTCAGCAGCCAATCAAAGTGATCTGATAAAGCAAGCAATCTCCTCTTTGTATAATACTGTTTACCAATAGCCAAATACACTCCCCTTGTAATGTCTATATTTAGATATTAAGATCATGTGGCTGGGTTTAGACTAAACCAATCATATTTTGTACCAGATTAGTCTTCAATGCTTCCAATTGCCATTATCGGAACTCTTCCAATTGAAGGTGTGTTTGGACTAACTACTGGGTCAACACCTAAACAACAACCTGATGACATCACCTATGAAGTACAATTATATTTAAACATCTGTCCCAATATAGATACATTTCACTACAATGCAGTGTCTAACCAGCATATTTAGGCTTTCACTCACATTCATTGTTCTCGTTATGGGTATGTCCACTTTGCAGGTTATGATGTATGTCCGGATAGTATCTCACTGCGTTGCAAGACTAATTCATTTTTTTTTTTTTTACCAAATATGTACAAGAGTGCTCAAAGGGAGGTAACTCCATCTGCCTGGCAATGATAAGAATTTGTTCCACTAATATGCTGATTTTGTCATTTCTTTTGGTCAGTTTTCTCTGTTGAGTGGCAAAAAATGTGAACACAATGAAAATCACTGCATCTACAGTCTGAAGTCTTTTAAAGCTAACTCCGGAAATTCCACTTTTTTCCCGGGTTCTAAAAATAGATTTACACTGCTACTGAAAACGATTTTCATCATAGTTTAAAAACAGAGTAGAGGACGGTGTAGATCAAGAATCAGATTGCATGTTCTGTACAGTCTGATCTTGATCTACACCATCCACAAAAGCTACTCAAGTCGTCACTAATAGTGAGTTAACCATTTCCAAAGTGATAAATTATAGATTCTTCACAGTTCAAAGCATTCTGCAAACAACAACAACAACATCAAAATTGCACCAAATATACTTAAGTTCTCTACAAGGCAGAAAAAATTGTGGGAAATGGAGAAAGTGCTGGTTATCACCATTTTCTCCTTTTTCCATAATATTTTCAAAAGGAATCTTCCTTAGGGTCATCAATACATGGGACTGGCAAAGGGTTAAGAAGATTAGCTGGTGACTCAGTTGTCTACCCTACAGTAAACAGTTCTGAGCTGAGCTCTGGTAGCTCAGTCGGTAGCGTGCAGGACTTGAGAACAGGGAGTCGCTGGTTCGATCCCCAGCTTAGCCAATTTCTTTCCGAGGACTGATGATAGTCATTGCGACACGATTCATTCCTCTCTCACTGCTGACCATTCTTTTAACAATGGTTATGTGGGAAAGCAGCAGTAGAATATTGTGTGGAGTACTGGTAAAAGAAACTCCAGGAAAGCATGGCCACCACAATATCACTGAAATAATGTTGAAAACGGCATTAAACATCATACAATCAATACAATCAATCCAGTTCTGAACTGGCTGCAGTGTGCCACGCGGCTATGTCTGGTAATGCACTGGGCTTGTAATACAAGGGTTGCCTGTTCAAATCTTAGCACAGACAACATTCTTTTACCACATTTAGTGGTAACAAGAATCATTCCATTTTCACCAGGATACTTTACTTTGCAACTTTGTTAACCCTTTTAATACCAAACAACAAAATCTTAGACACATCCAACTTTATGAATCCTAGATCATGCATCAGAAAGATGCATTAAGTCCCCTTTTGCCAGAATGCTGCTTATATCAAAAAGAAGCTGCAAGTGTTCCCTTTGACAACCTTACAAAATACTGAAATGACCAGGACCATTTTTCATTTCCAATAAGCATCTTTCAAAGTTTTCTATTCTGAAATTTGAAATTCTGATTTGAGGGCAAGTGAGTACTGGTATATTGATAGTGACCCAAGATGGGCAAATAGTCCTTCAGGTTTGTTATATGAAATTAACACATTTTTGGATTACGAGGTAAATATATCCCAAACACAGTACTCAAAAGGATTTTTATTTCAGCAATTGGCAGCTTTGAAGTTCACATTTAACCCTTTACTGTACAATGACGCCTTTTGATGCCCCTGGGAAAGAAGCCTTTTGAAAACATTGTGGGAAAAGGAGAAAATGCTGGTAACCAGCATTTTCTCCTTTTCCCACAATGTTTTCTACCCTATCAAAGAAAAGTTGTACCATTTGAGCCACACTGAAATTGTCGTCTGCAATTGCTTTCAATTTGGACAAGGCTATAATTTTGTCATCTGGTAAAGGGTTAATATGCAAATTTGTTAACCTTTTTAATATCAAACAGCAGCAATTTTGGTCACCAGAATTTTCTCCAATCCCACAATGTTTTCAAAAGGTTTCTTCTATAGGGTCGTAAAAATTTGTGGTTTGTGGTAGAGGATTAATTTGCAACTTTGTAAACTCTTTACCAACCAATCCCGACTTTTAATGACCCTGGGAAAAGAGGCTTTTGAAAACACTGTGGGAAAAGGAGAAAATGCTGGTAACCAGCATTTTCTCCTTTTCCAACAAAGTTTTCTATCCTATTACAAACTTGACTATATGAGAAATATTAAATTTGTCGTCTGCAGATGTGTTTAATATGGACAGGTCCAAAATTTTGTTGTGATTTAAGGCCAGAAAAAAAAAAAATGTTTCAGGTGACCTGATTGGCCCTATCCAATGACCGCTGACTGGTATTTATTGTTGCCAGTTTCATGCTTTTTGCTTCATCCCAAGCTGTTATGTTTCATTTCGGTAAATATCTGTCTTTCAGACATTTATGGCCTAAAATAGCACTGGAAATTTTTTTGCTTAACATTCAATTTCAGACCATGATGATTTCCACTTCATCAAACAATTTCCCTTTCGACCATTTCTTTCGAAAAATTTACACTGTGTTATTTAGGTCTATCCATTTTTCAAACACTTGAAAATCAGCGTCTGCATGATTGTTGACTTCATCCAAAATGGCGATGTGATCTTTTTTTGAACATGTCCAAGATTTTATCAAGACAAACATTCTGTCCAAGTTTCATGAGTGTCAGGCTGAAAATGTAGCATCCTGTAACTGTGCACGTAAGGTTTTTCTAAGATAATTGGCCGATTGACCTACTTTCTAACCCGACATAACCCAATTTCGAACTTGTCTGAGATTTTATCCAGACAAACAATCTGACCAAATTTCGCGAGTGTCAGGCTAAAAATGTGGCCTCTAGCGTACACACAAGGTTTTTCTAAGATTTGGCCCACTTTTTGACTCGATGTGACCCAATTTTAAAGTTGTCCGAGATTTTATCCAGACAAACATTCTGACCAAGTTTCATGAGTATCAGGAAGAAAATGTAGCCTCTAGAGTGCCCCATGACCTACTTTTGACCCCACATGACCCAGTTTCGACCTTGTCCAAGATTTTATCAAGACAAACATTCTAACCATTTGAGCCACATTGAAATCGTCGTCTGCAAATGCTTTCAATTTGGTCAAGGCTAAAATTTGGTTTTCTGGTAAAGGGTTAACTCTTATAAAAAAAGACATGTGCAGTCTGATCTTTGATCTACACAGTCCACTTTGTTCAGACATTTTGGATAAATTTGACCCTGAAATCGCAAAAATTTGGCTCTTACTACTGGACAGAAACTGTCTCACTTGGTTTATTGCGCGCTCAAAGGGTTAATTGAAAGTCTTGAATTTGGACGAGCTTAAAAATGAAAATAACGTAAAAAATGTAAGTGGTTTATGGTAGCATTTTGGCAACTTGATGTCAAAATATTGTGCGTTACCTTGGCAACTTGATGACAAACTATTGTATGTTACATCAATACCAGAATTGATGTACTGCTTATTGGCAGGCTCAAAAAAGTAATAAAACACAAGGCATATTGGACAGACTTTATTTCAAATATGAATTTTTAATGGCTTACCAAATTTATTCAGCCATTGTTCCAACCCCCATAAACATTTATTATGCTACATCAGAATGTGAGATTGGCAAACATTTCCAGTCCTGCATTACTGTGGACTTAAACCCTTTAACCCTTTCCCAAATGACAAATTTTGGACTGGTCCAAATTGAAAGAGTTTGCAGACGACAATTTTACATTTGATGAAAATGGCAGAAAGGTCTCAAAACGGGTAGAAAAAATTGTGGGAAAAGGAGAAATTGCTCTTTACGAGCAATTTCTCCTTTTCCCACAGTGTTTTCAAAAGACTTGTACTGCAGACACGCGAAAACCAGGGCTTGTTTGGGAAAGGGTTAATCTTTACCAGATAACGGAATTTTAGACTTGTCTGAACTGAAAGCATTTGCAGACAACAAAATCATTGCCACTCAAAAAGTAAAATTTGTTTTGGGATGGGTAGAAAACATTGTAGGAAAAGGAGAAAATGCTGGTTACCAGCATTTTCCCCTTTTCTCACAATGTTTTCAAAAGGCTTCTTTCTCAGCATCATGAAAACTGGGGGGTTAAATCTTTACCAGACAACAAAATTTTAGCCTTGTCCAAATTGAAAGAATTTGCCAAAGACAAATTCATTCTTTCTCAAAACATAAAATTTGTCTTTCATTTGGTAGAAAACATGGTGGGAAATGGAGAAAATGCTGGTTACCAGCATTTTCTCCTTATCCCACATTGTTTTCAAAAGGCCTCTTTCTCAGGCATCGTGAAAACCTGGGATTGTTTGGTAAAGGGTTAAATCTTTACCAAACAACAAAATTTTAGCCTTGTCGAAATTGAAAGAATTTGCAGACGACAAATTCATTGTTTCTCAAAACATAAAATTTGTCTTTCGTTTGGTAGAAAACATGGTGGGAAATGGAGAAAATGCTGGTCACTAACATTTTCTCCTTTCCCTGCAATGTGTTCAAAAGCCCTTAAAAGGGGGGGCCCTACAAGTTGGTGTTGTGTGGTAAAGGGCCCCTAAAAGTTGGTGTTGTGTGGTAAAGGGCCCCTAAAAGTTGGTGTTGAGTGGTAAAGGGCCCCTAAAAGTTGGTGTTGTGTGGTAAAGGTCCCCTAAAAGTTGGTGTTGTGTGGTAAAGGGCCCCTAAAAGTTGGTGTTATGTGGTAAAGGGCCCCTAAAAGTTGTTGTGTGGTACAAGGCCCCTAAAAGTTGGTGTTGTGTCGTAAAGGGCCCCTAAAAGTTGGTGTTGTGTGGTAAAGGGCCCCTAAAAGTTGGTGTTGTGTGGTAAAGGGTTTAAGTCGCTTTCATAGATGGTGTAGATCAAGATCAAACTGCACAGAATCTGCAGTCTGATTTTAAATCCATACTGCACCCTATTTAGTAATATATTTTAATGAAAATAACCTTGAAAAAGCAACATTTTGGGCAGCTTTTCCTAATAAAAAGGTCCAATCATTAATTCAGTCCTGTAAGGTTAACTTTCATGGACAGTGTAGATCGAGATCAGTTTGTTCAGAACAAGCCATCTGATCTTGGGTACACTGACTTACATTGCCAGTCCAGCACAGTACTATGGACTCTAAGCTTGCTACAGGCACATAATTATCAGCGTTCATGGACAGTGTAGATTCAGATCGCTTTATACACAAACAGTCTGATCGTGGATACACTTATCAGCATATTCTCCTTTTCCCACAATGTTTTGAAAAATTTTCCTGGCAAGGGTCAATAAACCATCAGTAGCAAAATTAATGTAGATCCAAGATCAGGCTGCATGTTGTGGGAAATCTGATCTTGATCTGCGGAGAATGTGCTTGTAGCTTAACCCTTTACCACACAAACCTGAGTTTCAACGACCTTAATAAAGAAGACTTTTGAAAAAAATGTGGGAGAAGGAGAAAATGCTGGTAACCAGCATTTTGTCCTTTTCCCACAATGTTTTCTACCTTGTCAGAGAGCTTGAGCTTCTTCATTCAAATTTGTCGTCTGCAGATATTTTGAATTTGGAAAAACTTGCTGTGTGGGATAGAGTTTAACTCTCTACCAAACGACAAAATTTTAGACCAGTCCAAACTGAAAGCTTTTGCAGACGACAAATTTAATGTGACTCAAAAATTGAAATTTGTCTTGGGAAGAGTAGAAAACATTGAGCAAAAAGGAGAAAACGCTGGTCACCAGCATTTTCTCCTTTTCTCACAATGTTTTCAAAAGGCTTCTTTTACAGGGTCGTTAAAACCCGTGGTTCTGTGGCAAAAGACTGTTCTGATGACAAAACTGAGTCATATTCAGTTTGTCATCTGCAAATGCATTGAATTTGGACAAGTCTAAAAATCTTTTTGATTGGTAACTTTTTTTTAGTTAAACCCATTTTCCCAAAAGTGCCCCTGAAATATAAGCCATGCTCTGTGAAAAGAGAGTTTAATGCATGTGCAAATAGTCTCAACCAAGGATAGCCTGTGCAGTCTGCATATAGGCTGACCTCAGCCGAAATGTTTTGCCATCAGTAAATGTTCTGCATATATATTTATAAAGACCTGTCTACCTCTTGATTTAGCCGGTTTTAGATAAAACGGATCCAAATTTCGTGACCCCTTCTTTAGTATCGATAACACATTTAATTCTTTTTTTCTAAGAGCACAACTCAATTATATAACATCTCTGCACTCACACTAGATCTATCAAAATCTTCCATTCTAGTCTTCAAAGAAATCAGCTTTCAACAAAACATCAGCCAAACTGACAACTGTTACCAGGGCAGACTAACAAGACGAGGAGTGATAGATGTCAGAGCCTAGACAAACTCTGTAATTCATCAAAAACTGTAGACTGCCACCTCAAATCTCGCACACAATCTGTAAACAATGCAACTCATCTTCAATTATTTTCTTTATCTATCTCTGTCATTCACAAAGGGCTCTATAATTTAATCAGAAACTTACTTTTTACTTCCATAGCCAACTGTGCAAAAGTAACTTAACCCTTTACCACACAATCCCGACTTTCAACGACCCTGAAAAAGATTAGCCTTTTGAAACAGTGTGGGAAAAGGAGAAAATGCTGGTAACCAGCATTGTTTTCTACACTTCCCAAAACAAATTTCAATTTTTCAATCACATTTCTATTTTGTTGTCTGCAAATGCTTTCATTTTGGACCAGTCTAAAATTTTTTCGTTTGGTAAAGAGTTAAAAGTCCGGATTGTGTGGCAAAGGGTTAAAATCTGCAACTGAAGCAAAGGGAGGTAATTGGCATTTTTTGAATGGCTTCTTCATTTGTCCGAAGGTGCTTATTTTACAGTGCAACTGTGCAAAAGCAACTTAACTCTTTACCAAACGACAAAAATGTCGACTGGTCCAAATTGAAAGCATTTGCAGACGACAATTTCAGTGTGAAATAAATAATGTAAATTGTCTTTGATAGGGTAGAAAACATTGTGAGAAAAGGAGAAAATGCTGGTTACCAGCATTTTCTCCTTTTCCCACAATGTTTTCAAAAGTTTTCTCTTTCAGGGTCGTTAAAAATCAGGTTGTGTGGTAAAGAGTTAAGCTTGATTGATTGTACAGTGTTTTATGCAGTTTTCAACATGATTTCAGTTAAATCACTGCGGCCAGTGCACCTATCCATGCTTTCCTGGAGTTTCTTCTACCAGTACTCAGCATAATATTCTTTCTAAGCCACTCGCTGCTGATGGTCAGTGGTGAGAGAGGAATGAATCCTGTCACAATGACTATACTTGGAGAGAAATCGGCCGAGCCGAGGATTGAACCAACGACCACCTATTCTCAAGTCCTGTACGCTACCGACTAAGCTACCGGGACTCGCTTGTGCCAAATTTTAGAACTGTCCAAATTGAAAGCATTTGCAGACGTCATTTCAAATGTGGCTCGAACAATAGTATTTGTCGTTGATAGGGAAGAAAACATTGTGGGAAAAGGAGAAAATGCTGGTTACCAGCACTTTCTCCTTTTCCCAAATGTTTTTAAAAGGCCTCTTCCTCAGGGTTGTTAAAACTTGGGATTGTGTGGTAAAAGGGTTAAACCAAATTTAATTTGTCAAAATTTGCAAATACTTAATAATTAAATTAAAATTAAATTAAAATTAAATTAAAAAATTAATATTAATTTGCAAAGTACTTTCAAACTGTCAATTCTAAAATTTTGTTTGCCGAACCCATTAACTCAGTGGTTAGTGTATCTAACTCGTAAACTTGTGGTTGCTTGTTCGATACCTAGTTCAGGCAGACTTTCTTTCCGGAGATTTTTCGTCTCTCGTCTCTGATACATGTGAGAAAAGCTGTCCGTGGCTTTAACCCTTTACCAGACGACAAAATTTTAGCCTTGTCCAAATTGAAAGCATTTGCAGATGACAATTTCAATGTGGCTCAAATGGTGCAATTTTTCTATGATCAGGTAAAAAACATTGTGGGAAAAGGAGAAAATGCTGGTTACCAGCATTTTCTCCTTTTCCCACAATGTTTTCAAAATGCTTCTTTCCCTGGGGCGTCAAAAGGTGTCATTGTGCGGTAAAGGGTTAACAGACAGACAGCTGTGTCAGTGCTGGAGTAAGAAAGCCAGGATACATATACGTGGGTGCATTGAAAGCCGTGATATGACCAAAGCTGTTTAACCCTTTCAGCGCCATAGGAGAAAACAGGGACTTTTGCGGATGGCATAGATCAAGATCAGACTGCACAGAACGTGCAGTCTGATCTTTGATCTATGCCGTCCACTTGTTTTGTCCAACCTATCGGGCAAAAATATTTCTCTGTTTCATTGGATGGTATTTTAAGCCGTCGGAGGTGTTCAAGTTTATATATTTGGCGCTGAAAGAGTTAAATAGCATTCAATTCCAATACAAACTAAAACTTTGTTGCATGGTAAAGGGTTAACCCATACTTGCTGATAAATGAAATCGGCAGTCTCAGCCACATTCGGCATACCTCGGGCCATTTGGTGATCAAACCCCTCGGCTGTATCACGCACTTTGATATGCACCTACATTTCGCACGTCTCCGGAAGCACACCGTTTTACTGTTATTGAAATTTTAAGGCTCCTCTTAAAAAAGAGAACATGAGTCAATTTTCTATTGCTATCTTTCTAAGAATATTTCAGTCGGCAAAGAGTTCATACATTCAATTTTTAGCGTGGTTTATCAATTCCATTGGGAGCTTTCATCGACAGATCAATAGATGCGAATAACCTCATCGTGGTTGTTCATGTCATTGCTAAGCGATTTGCAGGGGCGGCGCCATGTTTAAAATCATGTGATTGGTAGTTAAAAATACGGAATCGGCCGAGTTGTGACGAGTGTCTCAGCCACTGTCATAGATGTATAGATATTGCAATTTCACAGCGGTGTTTTTCAGAATATCTAGCAAAGAGGCCGATATCGGACAAGGATGCGGACAATGTAGATTCAAGATCAGACCGTTCATAATGTGCAGTCTGATCTTAATGTATATCGTCCGCATGAGTAATTAAATCTTGATGCTTGACATTTCATCAAAAGGATGTTTGATCGAAATCCCTGTATGTTTTGAAATACCATTTGTTAAATTCCTAGATTTATTTCATAAAAAAAGCCCTGTCTGGGTGGAAGATTTAAGCAACAATTCATCTGGGTTAGGGCAAGGGTCGTGACTTGGGATCAAACATGGTTGATGAAATTTACTTAACGCTTTACCACACAATCCCGACTCTTAACGACCCTGAAAAAGAAAGCTTTTGAAAACACTGCTGGTAACCAGCATTTTCTCCTTTTCCCACAATGTTTTCTACCCTTCCTAAAACAAATTTAAATTTTTGAGTAACATTTATTTTGTCGTCTGCAAATGCTTCGAAATTGGACAAGGCTAAAATTTTGTCGTGTGGTAAAGGGTTAAATCTAGGTTCAGCGACACTAGAGTTACCAGTCTTATAATCTCACAGTAACGTTTCTAATTAATACAGACAAGTCGTAAAGAAACCCATACGGGAGGAGACAAAGGAAAGTAAGTCCCTCTAGATATGCCAACACTTGAACCCTCTATCATATGACGAAATTTCAGACTCATCCAATTTGAAAGCATTTGCAGACGACAAATCAAAGGTGGCTCATATGGCAGAATTTATCCTTGACTGAATTGAAAACATGGTGGGAAAAGGACCAAATGCTGGTTACACCTGAAATTACAGTGCAATTTTTCCAGGTAAATGTTGTGACCTGATGGCCGGGTATAACAAAATAATGAACAGTGAATACCAAAGATCAGACTGCTAATTCCGTCCAGTCTGATCTTGATCCACATCAGCAGAGGAGACTGTCAAAATTGGAAGTCACTCATATTTCTAGACAATAAATGAGCCATGCTCTGAAAAAGGGGGGCTTAATGCATCTTCATGGTGCATGATACCAAAGAAATTATCATTTGATGTAGATCCTTAACCCTTTCCCAAACAAGCCCTGGTTTTCATGTGTCTGCAGTACAAGTCTTTTGAAAACAATGTGGGAAAAGGAGAAATTGCTCGTAACGAGCAATTTCTCCTTTTCCCACAGTGTTTTCTATCTTTTTTGAGAACTTTCTGCCATTTTCATCAAATTTAAAATTGTCGTCTGCAAACTCTTTCAACTTGGACCAGTCCAAAATTTGTCGTTTGGGAAAGGGTTAAGGACCATTTTGTCTATAAACCGACTGAATCATGCAGTAAACTGGTCCTTGGACATAAAAAAAAATTGTCCGATAGCAAAAGCTTTCTGCCCAGGTCTGCCTGCGCGGACTGTGCAGGCTGACCTGGGTCGATACTTTTTGCAGATGCATTAAGCCCACTTTTCACAGAGCATGGCTCAAATTAAATGTGTCTAAATTGTTGATTTCTGTCTTTGATAGGGTAGAAAACATTGTAGGAAAAGGAGAAAACGCTAGTTACCAGCATTTTTTCCTTTTGCCACAATGTTTAACTCTTTTGCTGCTAAATTAAATGAAGCCAACTTTTCTCAAGGTCTGTAAGTATTTTTGTTTCATTTCAATTGAACTTGATTTTTGCCTTGCAGATTTAGCATCAGGTAATGGACAGTGTAAATCCAAGATCAAACTGCATGTTTTGAGCAATCTGGTCTTGATCTATAACCATCCAAAAAGGCTATCTCAGGCGACACTGGCACTGAAGGAGTTAAAAAAGGCGTCTTCTCAAGATTGTTAAAAGTTGGGATTGTGTGGTAAAGGGTTAACTCTTTACCAGACGACAAAATTTTAGACTGGTCCAAATTTAAAGCATTTGCAGACGACAAAATAAATGTGACTGAAAAAATGAAATTTCTTTTATGGAGGGTAGAAAACATTTTGGGAAAAGGAGAAAATGCTGGTTACCAGCATTTTCTCCTTTTCCCACAATGTTTTCAAAAGCCTTCTTCCTCAGGGTCGTTAAAAGTTGGGATCGTGTGGTAAAGGGTTAACCCTCAGAGAGCCAAATAAACCTATCAGACATTTTCAAGCTAGAAGTACGAGCCAAATAATTGCAATTTCATGGTCACTTTTGTCTCTATAGTGTTTCAGCAAAGCGGACAGTGTAGATCAAAGATCAGGCTGCACGTTTTGTTCAGCCTGATCTTGATCTACACTCAGGCCGCAAAGGCAACTATAGTCATGAAAGGTGCTTTAAAGGTTAACCCTTTACAACACAATCCTGACTTTCAACGACCTTGGGAAAGAAGGCTTTTGAAAAAGTTGTGGGAAAAGGAGAAAATGCTGGTTACCAGCATTTTCTCCTTTTCCCACAATTTTTTCTACCCTCTCCAAAACAAATTTCAATTCCTGAGTTGCATTTAATTTGTCGTCTGCAAATGCTTTTAATTTGGACCAGTCTAAAATTTTGTCGTTTGGTAAAGTCGTTAAGTGTCAAATTTTATCAGTCACTGAGTTGCCTTGATTTTGTTACTTTTTTCAGGATGTCCTCATATTCTTATGTAATTTTCAATGTTTCAGTCCCAATTAACATCTTAGGATGCTGTCCAGAAACACTAGTCCACATTTAACCCTGTACCACATAATCCCGAGTTTTAAATCCCCTCTACCCTTTACAAATCGATAAAGTTCTGGACTCGGTGAAATTGAAAGCATTTGTAGACGACAAATTGAATGTTGTTCAAATGGTGATTTCTCTTTCTTTATATAGGGTCGATAACATTGTGGGAAAAGGAGCAAACGTTGGGTTACCTGGGTCGTTGAGAATCAGGAATGTTTAGTAACTGTTAAATGGTGAGAAATGGCTGCATGTTTTGATTCTGCTAACTTTTTCACAATGCTGCTGAGGAAATATCATGTATCCTAATATTTTGTATTTGTTTTTGGTCCAGAGTTAATGCCTGGTTGCTATATTGCCTTAACCCTTTACCTGACGACAAAATTTTAGACCCGTCCAAATTAAAAGCAGTTGCAGACGACAATTTCAATGTGGCTCAAATGGTGCAATTTTTCTTTAATAGGCATCATAGAAAACATTGTTGGAAAAGGAGGAAATGCTGGTTGCCACAATGTTTTCAAAAGGCTTCTTTCCCAGGGGCGTTAAAAGGCGGCATTGTGCGGTAAAGGGTAAACTCTTTCACCATTAATGACGACTTAAGTGGCTTTTGCGGATGGTGTAGATCAAGATCAGGCTGCACAGAACGTGATCTTTAATCGACAATATTTGCTATCTGACACTACACTATGACGCGATTCGTCTTCAATAGCAGTGGGAATCTTCTTTTAACCCTTTACCAAACAACAACATTTTAGACTGGTCCAAACTGAAAGCATTTGCAGTCGACAAAATAAATGTTACCGAACAATGGAAGTTTGTTTTGGGAAGGGCAGAAAACATTGTGGAAAAAGGAGAAAATGCTGGTTACCAGCATTTTCTCCTTTTCCCACAATGTTTTCAAAAGGCCTGTTTCTCAGGGTCGTTAAAAGTCGGGACTGGGTGGTAAAAGGTTAAAGTGACTTTGGCAACTCCTTTGCCTCCCATGCAATAACAGTAGATCAAGTTCAGGGTATACAAAATGTGCAGTCTGATGCTTTTCACCATCGACTATGCCGAGACATTCTGGACAAGAGTCACCTTGACTTTGTAATTTTTATTGGGGTCTTATAATTGAGCCATGCTTTGTGAAAAGGAGGCTTAATGCACCTGCGAAATGTATTGACCCAGGTGAGCCTGCACATTCCGTTCAGGCTGACCTGGGCCAAAACTTTTCACTATTGGTCAATTTTCTGTATGACAAAGGACCAGTCTACCTCATGATTTATGGATCCATGATTATGTGATGACTTGCTTGGAATCATGAATCATACAGGTGCATTAAGCCCCCTTTCACCAGAGCATGGCTTATTTATATAGACTAAAGAATTTCCGTTAAGTTCTCTTGGGGCGCATAAAGGATTAAAATAAAATTTTCAGTAATTCCTTTTTTGAAATACCCACAGATTTCAGAAAGCCATGTCACATACCATTACAGACAAACAGTTTATAAAACTAGAAACTGTAATTACATATCACTACTAATACACATGTTATTTCTCAAACAAAGAAGAACGACAAATCTTAATCAGCCTGATACGAAGTGTCACAGTTTATCAGACTGACAGGATGTCTGAGCAACAACACACTCCATGCAATAAAAACATCCAGTGCTAAAAAATATTCCCGCCGTTATTTCTGATCCAGACCCATTATCCCTCAGCCTGCTATATAAATAAAAGAAATGAAACTTTCAAGCCAATAGTAAATACCTGAGTTTTCCTATGTCAAGGGTGGTTTTGAAAGAAAGATCTCCTTATCGGACAATGTAGATCAAGGATCAGACTGCACATTCTGTGCAGTCTGATCTTGATCTACGCTGTCCGCAATAGGTCAGTGAGTCGCGCTTAGCAGCCAAAGGGTTAACATTTATATGTATGTCATATTTCATTAACCTCCTGTAGACAACAGTAATGAACAGGGTGGAAAAAGAACAAAATTTACAGTTACAAGTTAGTTATGCTATATGAAAAGGAGGTTTAACTCTTCACTGAATTTTTAGATTTGTCCAAATTGAAGGCATTTGCAAAATTAGGCATTTGAAAAATGAAATGTTTCTCAAAACATGGAATTTACCTTTCAAAAGAGTAGAAAACATTGTGGAAAATGGAGAAAATGCTGGAAACGAGCATTTTCTCCTTTACCCACAGTGTTTTTAAAAGATTTTTGTTTTTCTCAGGGTTGTTAGAAGTCGGGACTGGGTAATAAAGAGTAAATGCAACTAGAAAAAGCAATGACACGTGTCAGCCTGTGCAGGTCTTGCAGTCTGGGTCACAACTTTAGCTATTAGTAACTTTTCTCTATGTCAAATGTCTTCTTGACCCTACGATTCAGTAAGTTTTTTGACAAGACAGATCAATACTATGCTTTGTTGGTATTTATTACAATGAAGTTTAACGTCATTTTTCACAGGTATGGTCATATCACAGCAGTCAGTGCACCTACTCATGTGTTTTTTGGCTTTCTCATACCAGTACTTACACCACTTTCTTTCCAAGCCAATGACTGCTTTTCTCATATGCATCAGAGGTGCAAGGCAAAAAATCAATTGAAAGAAAGTTTGACGCAACCTCAAGTACTGAACCCGCAACCACCAGGTCAAGAGTCAGATACGCCCTAAGTAATATTTTAGCAATAGCTAACTTGATATAATGCATTCTAAAAAGGCATAAAACCTTTGCCACACAAACCTGACTTAACAACCCTGAGAGACATGCCTTTTGAAAACATTGTGGGAAAAGGAGAAAATGCTGGTGACCAGCATTTTCTCCTTTTTCCAAAATGTTTTATGCCCTATCTATAACTAATTTCAATTTTTCAGTCACATTTATTTTGTCATCTGCAAATGCTTTCAATTTGGACCAGTCAAAAATTTTCATTTCTGTCGTTTGGTAAACGGTTAAACCCCCTTTTCCCGCAGAGTTGCTGAAATCATTTTACATTTAGATTTGGTGTCATCTGTATTATTTAGTTCTGAATGTTAACCTGTTTCCACACAATCCCAAATTTTAATGACCCCTGTGAAAGAAAGCCTTTAAAACATTGTGGGAAAAGGAGAAAATGATGATACTCACCCTAAGGAATGACCCTTTACCACACAATGACGACTTTTAACGACCCGAGGAAAACACCTTTTGAAAACATTGCGGGAAAAGGAGAAAATGCTGGTAACCAGCATTTTCTCCTTTTCCCACAATATTTTCTACCTATCAAAGAAAAACAACATCATTTGAGTCACACTAAAATTGTCGTCTGCAAATGCTTTCAATTTGGACAGGTCTTAAATTTTGTCGAGTGGTAAAGGGTTAAATCTTTACCACACAATCACTGGTTGACCCTGAGCAAAATGCCTTTTGAAAACAGTGTTGTGGCAAAAGAGAAAATGCTGGTGACCAGCATTTTCTCCTTTCCGCATAATGTTTTATACCCTTCCCTAATCAATTTCAATTTTTCAATTTCAATTTTCGTGCCACATTTATTTCGTCATCTGCCCCGAATGCTTTAATTTTGACAATTCTGAAATTTTGTTGTTTGGTAGAGATTTAACTCATTACAACAGGACAAAATCTTACCAGCATTTCCTCCTTTTCCCACAATGTTTTCAAAACGCTTTTTTTCTCAGGGTCATTAAAAGTCGGGACTGTGTGGTAAAGGGTTAATTGGAAGTTCCATCCATTAGTTAAAACCCAGATGCATAGTTTAACTCTTTACCACACAATCCTGACATTTAACGACCCTGAGGAAGAAGCCTTTTGAAACATTGTGGGAAAAGGAGAAAATGCTGGTAACCAGCATTTTCTCCTTTTCCCCCAATGTTTTCTACCCTTCCCAAAACACATTTCAAATTTCAATCATTTATTTTGTCGTCTGCAAATGCTTTCAATTACGACTAGTCTAAAATTTTGTCGTTTGGTAAAGGGTAAAGTTTTATCACTAAGATTAACACTTAAGCTTCTGTATAAATGAAACTCAAAATTTCTTCTCAATACTACAAGCCCAAACAAATGTGGTTTCAAAGTTCACTTCAACGGAAAGAAAATACCATATTGGACAGTGTAGATCAAAGATCAGACTACATGTTCTGTGCGGCCTGATCTTGGTCAACACTGTCCGCAAAAGAGGTCAGTGAGTCGCGATTAGCAGCTTAAGGGTTAAAATCATCAAACTTGCTTTTTTTTCCTCAATGTATGTAAAATAATAGGATATTATATAAACTTTTGAGAGAATCTATCTTTTCTGAAGTCAATATTTCCAAGGTTCTTGCTCAGTAATAAACTTCCATACAATGACAAAATTATGACAAAAATTTACCATCAAAACTCCTGATTTTCAAAGCAAGAGAAAATATTGCCGGTAAAATCAAATTTAAGAGCAAAGACAAAAGTTGATATTTGGTATAGACAGTACTCTGGAGAAATATATCTGTTAGATATGAATAATTTCCACTGAGAATTCCACGATGCCAACATCAGCTATAAAATATTACATAAATAACATGAAATATCCTTGAAATATAGCGTTTTAAGTTATTCTAAGTTACATAGGAAATTCATCATATCTTTTTTTGCTACATGCACTTCCCTTATTTTAACTCTTTACCAAACGACAAAATTTTAGACTGGTCCAATTTTAAAGCATTTGCAGACGACAAATTAAATGATACTCAAATGATGGGACTTGTACCAGAAAATATTTTCAAAAGGCTCAAGTCGTTAAAAGTCGGGATTGTGTGGTAAAGGGTTAGCCCTAAGACTGCTAAGTGTGACTCACAAACCTTTTCCGGACAGTGTAGATCAACATCAGACTGCACATTCTGTGCATTCTGATCTTGGATCTACACAGTGTCCGATATAGAGATATTTTTCTCCAAACAATAAATTTGATTATTCTGGTTTTTCACTCTTGACTTGAACGTTTCACTTACCGTAACTCTTTACCAAAAACAAAATTCAAAAACAGGTTCGCAGATGACAAAATATATATCAAAATTGAAAATATTAATCACTCTCCACTAAACCCTATGTGACGGGTACTCATAATATTCGTCTCATTGAGACGATTCTGAGTACCCACAACATAGGGTTTGGAAGAGAAATAATGGATTTAGAATACTATCACTTCTTCTTAGCTGGAGGTCTGATATATGACTCAAATGATTGATTGAATGGTGTTTAATGCCATTTTGTAACATTATTTCAGTTATATCTAGGCCAGTGCACCTTATATCCACAGAGCTCCAGATAGAGGGAGTGATTATGATTTCAAAACTGAAAATATTAATTATTCTTCACTAAACCCTATGTTATGGTTACTCATTAGAATTGTCTCATCGAGACGATTCTAATGAGTACCCACAACATAGGGTTTGGAAGAGAAATAATGGATCTAGAATACCATCACTCCCTCTTATCTGGAGCTCTGTATCCATGCCCCCATTCTTCAGGGGTTTCTTTTTACCAATACTTTGCACAACATTCTTCCAAAGCTACTCAACGATTGAAATTTATTTCAGGAAGGGACTAGAAAACATTATAAGTAATTTATGAGAAAATGCTAGTACTTTATCCTTTTCCCATACTGTTTTCAAAAGTTTTCTTTCCTAAGGTTGTTAACTTCGGCGTTAAGTAAAAGCACTGCTAGAAAACAATTTGAGTCATGCTCTGTGAAAAGGGGGCTAAATGCATCTGCAAAAATTATCGACCAATGTCAGCCTGCACAGTCCGAGCAGGACTGGTCAATTGGTCAATTTTTTAAATGTCAAAGGACCAGCATACCTTATTGAATCTGTCGGTTGTTATACAAAATGGACTTTATGGATCCATGAGTATGTAATGGCATGCCTAGTTTAACTGTTTACCACACTATCCCCACTTTTAACGACCCTGGGAAAGAGACCTTTTGAAAACATTGTAGGAAAAAGGAGAAAATGCTGGTAACCAGCATTTTCTCCTTTTCCCACAATGTTTTCTACCCTTTCCAAAACCTATTTCAGTTCTTGAGTTGCATTTAATTTGTCGTCTGCAAATGCTTTCAATTTGGACTGGTCTAAAATTTTGCCGTGTGTAGTTAACTCTTTACTAAACAACAAAATTTTAGACAAGCCCAAATTGAAAGCATTTGAACACGACAAAATAAATGTGACTGAAAGAATGAAATTTGTTTTGGGAAGGGTAGAAAACATTGTGGGAAATGGAGAAAATGCTGGTTGCCTGCATTTTCTCCTTTTCCCACAATATTTTCAAAAGGCTTCTGTATCAGGGTCATTAAAAGTCGGGATTGTGTGGTAAAGAGTTAAAGCAACACAGAGATACATTAAGCTCCCTTTTGCTAGAGTATGGCTTATTTGTATCTTCCATCTTGAATGCTAAAACAAGTTATTTAGTATTTAGTTTAACACTTTCCTAAACAAGCCCTGGTTTTCACGTGCCTGCAGTACAAGTCTTTTGAAAACACTGTGGGAAAAGGAGAAATTGCTCGTAATGAGCAATTTCTCCTTTTCCCACAGTGTTTTCTACCCTTTTTGAGAACTTTCTGCCATTTTCATCAAATTTAAAATTGTCGTCTGCAAGCTCTTTCAATTTGGACCAGTCCAAAATTTGTCGTTTGGGAAAGGGTAAAGAATCAAACTTACCTTAAAAATTCACCTCTTTACTCTTTAAAATTTTAGACTAGTCCAAATTAAAAGCATTTGCTGCCTTCATATCAAATATGGCACAATAGAAGGGATTTGCCCTTGAGAATACAGAAAATATTGTGTTGATAATCAGCATTTTCTCCTTTTCCACAATGTTTTCTACCCTACCCTATGATAAAACAAACTCTTTAACCCTTTACCGGATGGCAAAATTTTAATCTTGACCAAATTGAAAGCATTTACAGACGACAATTTCAATGTGGCTCAAATGGTGCAATTTTCTCTTGATAGGGAAGAAAAACTTGTGGGAAATAGAGAAAATGCCGGTAACCATCATTTCCTCCTTTTCCCACAATGTTTTCAAAAGACTTCTTTCCCAGGGTCGTTAAAAAGTGGCATTGTACGGTAAAGGGTTAACGCATTTGATCTAATTTGTTCTCTGGGAATACCAGTACTTTTGATCTGGTCAAGTCCAAATCAGCCTGTTTATAAAAAAAAAAAAGCGAGAAAGTATTACATTTGAAAAAATGTTACTGTCCATATGTAGACAACATAGTGTTCAATAACATGATAGGAAAATCATGATGGATTACTTTTTTGCACATCTCTGGTCCCGAATCATTTTAAACTCATCATTCTTAAGGCTTCTTACGGCATCTGCCTTGTTACTGTTAGCACTTAACTCACTTAAATCGCCAGACTGGCTGTTGAATATTGGACCCAAACCATTTATTCGTAGACTTTGTGGCGTTTTGCCTCTGTACCAATAGATCACTCAGTAATTTCCACTGACATGTGAATAACTCTGATTACGGGGGATTTACATGAAATATGGGCCAAGAATACCCCATAATTATTTCTACACAAGAAATCATGCTGTCTCAAGTATATAAACCAAGCTCTGGGAAAAAGGGGCCTAATGCATCTGTGAAAAGTATCGACCCAGGTCAGCCTGCGCAGCCCACGCAGGCTGACCTGGGCCAAAACTTTTCAGTATGTGTCAATTTTCTGTATTTCCAAGGACAAGTGTACCTCATGATTCAGTCAGTTATCAACAAAAAGTAGCTAGTAAATTGGATCAATCATTTACTGATGAACTGCTTGGTATCATGGATCACAAAGATGCATTAAGCCCCCTTTTGCCACAGCATGGCTCATATATGATGATCAAACCCTACACACACAAGGCTTATCTTGCTTTCTTGGACAGTGCAGACCAAGGTCAGATTGCACAGAACAGTATCATCTTGGATCTACAATGTTTGGATGTGTGGCACTGAATTAGTGGACAGTGAAGATTAGTGATGACAGCATATTCTGTGCAGTCTGATCTTGTCCTACATTAGCCACAAAAAACATTAATATGGGTACAGATCTGTATTGGTTAATGCTTTACCAAACAACAAAGTTTAAGACTTGTCCGTTTTTAAGCCTTAGAGCACTGAATTTATAAAATGGGCCTTTTCAATTAGGAAAAACATTTGATATATTGTCTTAATTTTATCAAGGTTGTTTTGGCTTGAATATTTAACTCTTTACCACACAGGAAAAAATTAGCCTTGTCCAATTTGAAAGCATTTGCAGATGACAATTTCAGTGTGGCTCAAATGGTGCAATTTTCTCTGGATAGAGTTGAAAACATTATGGGGAAAGGGGAAAATGCTGGTTACCAGCATTTTCTCCTTTTCCCACAATGTTTTCAAAAGGCTTCTTTCCCAGGGTTGTTAAAAGGCAGCATTGTGCGGTAGAGGGTTAACAAAGTAGCAGACAGTGTAGATCAAAGGTCAGACTGCACATGGTGTACAGTCTGATCTTGATCTACACTGTCTGCAAAAACAACTGAAGTTGGTTCCAGCGCTTTATGGGTTAAAGCATTTTCAGACAGTAAATCAAACGTAGTTCATATATGAACACATATTCTATTTGTCTCTGACAAGTTAAAAAACATTGTGGGAAAAGAGGAAAAATGCTGGTTATCAGCTTTTTCTCCTTTCCCCACAATATTTTCAAAAGGATTCTTTTTCAGGGTTGTTAAAACTCAGGATTGTGTGATAAAGGGTTAAGTGATATTTCCGTGTAGAAAAGATGTCTACTTTGGACAATGATGATACATTGACTGGACAGACTTGTAAGTTAGTGATTCCCCTAATACTATAAACACTATATACAATGTGACCTATACAGCCAGCCTGCTCACAATTTATAGACAAATTTGTCTACTGAAATTCTGCGCCCCCCCTCCAACTCATTCATAAAGAGAAAAATCTTGTCACTGCTACTGGTGATTTCAAGATTCTAGCAAGGGAGCCATTGAGTGGAATTAATAATTTCAAAAATAAACCATAGAAACAGTTTCAAAATATTCGCTTGAAAGTCAACCTACTATCATGCACAATCCAGTAGAGTAGCGTGCAATCTTGTGGGACAAACAAGTCCTGGCAAACAAGCCCAGGGCCAAATTAGCCCAGGAATGAACCGGTTTAGGACAATCAAGCACAGAATTGGGCATTCAGGAAGCCAAGATTGTGTGTATCATTACGCTAATAGAAGATCATAGCGGATCAAGCTATTTTCGATAAAAAAGGTGTATTTCTACGATCGATGGCCTAATTCAGTTTGTTTTAATACGTCAATTTTATATTCATACCTGAGTGCAATCGAAACACTTGTTTGTCTTAGAAAAATTGAGTTCAATTGGGTTTACTTCCTTCAGTTTTGCACAAAATTCGATACATGATTTTCAAAATGCCGTATTAAACTCATGGTGGCATTGTCTTCGACACATGCCACAAAAATTGATATAATCATCTCTTGAACACAAACTAAAAAACTTACCTCTTTACCGTACAGCACAATTTTAGACTTGTCCAAATTGAAAGCATTTGCAGAATACCAAATAAAATGTGACTCAAAAACTGACATTTGCTTCTGGAAGGGTAGAAAACAATGTGGGAATAAGAAAAAAAAAAAACCTTCTTCAAGTTCTTTGTTCAGGTCATTAAAAATCAGGGTTGTGTGTTAAAGGATTAACTCTTTACCAAACGACAAAATTTTAGACTAGTCCAAAATTGAAAGCAGTAATGCAGACGATAAAATAAATGTGATTGAAAATTGAAGTTTGTCTCTGGAAGGGTTGAAAACATTGTAGGAAATGGAGTAAATGCCAGTTACCAGCATTTTCTCCTTTTCCCACAATGTTTTCAAAAGGCTTCTTTCTCAGGGTCATTAAAAGTCGGGACTGTGTGGTAATGAGTTAAGACAGAAAACTTTATCCTGCTTGAGCGCCGAGCCACAGTAGCTCAGTCTGTAGCAACAGGAGTCATTCCTCTCTCACCGCTGACCATTGTTTCGACCATGGTTATATGGGAAAGCAGTCAGTGGTTTGGAAAAAAATATTGTGCTTAGAAATGGTAAAAGAAACTCCAGGAAAGCATGGACTGGTGCTCTGGCCGCCATGATATAACTGAAATAATGCTGAAAACGGCATCAATCAATCAATCAATCAATCAATCAATCCATCAATCAATCAATCAATCAATTAATTAATCAATCAATCAATCCTTGAGTTTACATGTAAACTTAAGCATTTTATCCTTCTCCCACAATATTTTCAAACCTTACAGACAAATCCCATCATTTGAAACATATTTAATATTTCTATTGATATTGCTTCTAATTAAGAAAAGTCTAAAATTTGGCTGTTTCCTAAAGAGTTAACCCTCACCAGACAATGACCCTGAAGAAGATACCCTCGTTAACCCAGGTGTGAAATATTACCATTCACCATCCCTGGGACATTCAATTGCGAAATTGATGTTTCTATGAATATTCATAAGATTGTGAATTGCACCCAATAGCCAATCGAATTTGTCGATACATAATGATACTCTCTTGTAGTGGAGGATAATGACATTTTTTCCGTTACTATGAATAAACCTGGTAAAACCAACATCATTATCAACAAATATTAGCGGCCACCGGTGGGCCTTCCTTCTCTGGCATTTGCCTTACGACAATCAAGTTCTCTAACCAAAGCTGCTAGGGCTTTAAGCTGGAAATCTTTCGGGGTGATGCCAAATGTTTTTTGGAAACTTTTGTCAATGATGTTCACGGTGTCAGCCATATTTAAAGTATTACTAAATTTGAATTGTAACAAGTGATTTGATTGGCTGTAGATGAGGTAAAAATAGAAGTGATGGCATATTTTTGATAAAAATAGATTTAATTTTCTCACTGAAAAACTGAGATTACCAATCAAAATGCCTCATGAATGATTCATGAGAAGAAAACATACTCGAGATAACCCAGGGGCGATGAACGTACATAGTAGTTTACGGAATACATCGGTACTGGGTCAACAAGGATGGAAGAAGAAGACTTCTGAAAACATAGTTTGAAAAGGAGAAAATATTACAAACATAAATTTCTCCTTTTGCCACAATGATTTTCACCTTATCAAAGACCGAAATCATCATTTTTGGAACATTTAGTTTGTCATCCTGATGAAAAAGACTTTGTGAAAACATTGTGGGGAAAAGAAGCAGATAATTTACCTGCATGCTTTTCTTTTCACAATGATCTCCATCCTTTCAAAGACAATCATTTGAGTCTAACTTTAAACCATTTCAGCTGCCAATCACTTAACTCTTTACCAAATGACAAAATTTCAGACTGTCCCAAATTGAGAGCAATAATTGCAGACAACCATTTACATGTAACACAAATGATGATTTCTGTCTTTAACAGGGAAGAAAACATTGTGAGAAAAGGAGAAAATGTTTGTTACCAGCATTTTCTCCTTTTCCCACAATGTTTTCAAAAGCTTTCTTTCTCAGGGTTGTAAAAATTTGGGATTGTGTGGTAGAATTAACTCGTACATCTTAATCTTCAAAGCTATTTGTGGATTTTCTGATAATATCTAATGTATAATTTTATATTTGAGCCATGCTCTGTGAAAAAGGGGCCTAATGCATTTGCGAAAAGTATCGATCCAGGTCAGCCTCCGCAGGCTGACCTGGGCCGAAACTTTTCACTATTGGTCAATTTTCTGTATATCCAAGGACCAGTCTACCTCATGATTCAGTTGGTAATTAAAAAAAGTGGCTATCATGGATCCATAATTATGTGATGACTTGATTGGTATCATGGATCAAGGAGATGCATTAAGCCCCCTTTTGCCAGAGCATGGCTCACTTATATGTCTGCCCAATAACATCTCATTACTTTTGTTATATCACATACATTACAGAGCTTTCGTTTTTCTGCTCATATGTCATGAAGTCAAGTCCACAGAAATGCATCTAAATGGAAGCAGATATCACTAAATGCTTATTTCTATTTTCAAACTAATCTTCAGATTTTTCACTGCCCACCACAACAAATCTGCAGCAGCTTCTGATGAGTTTGAAAATATTCTTGTAAAATATATATATATAAGCCAAGCTCCAGCAAAAGAGGGTTTAATGTATACCTGTGATGCATTATACCAAGCAAGACATCACCTAATTATTATGGATTCATAAAATGAATTTGTCTAATATCCAACTGAATCATGTCGAGGTAGACTGGTCCCAGTGTCTATTCTAGAAACTGGAAAGGTGGGGGGGGGCGGGTTTCCACCAGAAAAATATGCGAGATTCTTAAGAAATAGGCGGGACAATTTTTGAGCAGATAAAAACACAATTATATAGCTTATAACAGACATTAAAAAAACACAATTATATAGCTTATAACAGACATTCATTCCTATCCAAAACTATACAGTATACTTGATGACCTGTTTACTTGTTGAAATAAAATGTATTTTTGAAAAATACAGAAGAAAAAGACAGTTTCAAATAATTCGGATTTAATTTATTGCAGTAGCAGTAGTCTTAGACGAGGTAAAGTTGGCTGTTTTTACCTGGGTCGTTTTGGTAGTGGGCCGTTTTGACCCACTTCCTGTCAAGGGAAGTTACTTAACTCTTTACCACGCAATCCCGATTTTTAACAACCCTAAAAAGGAAGCCTTTTGAAAACATAGTGGTAACCAGCATTTTCTCCTTTTCTCACAATGTTTTCTACCCGCCCCATGACAAATTTCATTTTGTAAGTCACATTTAATTTATCGTCTGCAAATGCTTTCAATTTGGACAGGTCTAAAATTTTGTCATTTGGTAAAGAGTTAGTTCGTAACGAGCAATTTCTCCTTTTCCCACAGTGTTTTCTACCCTTTTTGTGACCTTTCTGCCATTTTCATCAAATTTAAAATTGTCGTCTGCAAACTCTTTCAATTTGGACCAGTCCAAAATTTGTCGTCTGGGAAAGGGTTAAACAGACATAATGTCTTGCAAAACAGCTTTGGCAATGATGCAGCTTTAATCAAAATGTCAGTATTTTCTTTAAGGCAAGAGTAAATTCTTTACTTTGGGAATTTTTGTCGTTCATTTTTTATGGGGGACTGTTACGCATTGGATCTGAATTCATGTGGGATGTGGAAAAAAAGTAGCATGAATCCCGCAATCGCGCATCCTAGAATAACCACTGTGGTCCTTGAACATTCAGAAAATTTACAAACTGCATGCATTGATTAAACCGCAATTATTCACAGGACATGTCTATAAAACATGAATTCTGGCTAAAAACATTATGAAAGCAATTTATCTTTTTACATCTTTGAGCCTGCCTGGGTAGCTCAGTGGTTAGCGTATCTGACTCGTGACCTGGTGGTTGCGAGTTCAATACCAGGTTGATGCAAAATTTTAAACTATTCCAAATTAAAAGCACATGCAGACGACAAAATAAATGTGACTCAAAAATTGCAATTTGTTTTGGAACGGGTAGAAAACATTATGATTACCAGCATTTTCTCCTTTTCCCACAATGTTTTGCAAAGCTTTCTTTCTCAGGGTCGTTAAAAGTTGGATTGTGTAGTAAAGAGTTAACTCTATGTCACCACTGCCAAACAACAAAATTTTACACTCAATGAAATTGAAAGCATTAAAAGACAAAATAAATTTAGTCCAAAAAATGATTTTTGTCTTTGATGGGGTAGAGGACATTGACAGAAAAGGAGAAATTGCAGGGTATCAGCATTTTCTCTTTTTACCAAAAAAAGATTCAACCAATTTCTGCCTCAGGGTTGTTTAACTCTTTTGGCACCATATAAACAAACTTGTCTTCTTTTGATGGCTGTAAATAGAATACACTGAGTCTCAAGAGGACTTTTATCATATAGGCATGACCAAACAAGCGGAGGGCATAGATCAAAGATCAGACTGCACGTTCTGTGCAGTCTGATCTTGATCTATGCCGTCCGCAAAAGTCCCTGTTTTCGCCTATGGCGCTGAAAGGGTTAAGCATGGGTAAGAGAAGTAAAGGCTTCACTGAAACACACATTTTAAACCTAACCATCTTGACATAATCTACAGAAAAGGTGAAAAAAAAAACAATGATCTTGTTCTGAAGTGACAGCGAAATGAATACCGAGACATAAGCATTTTTATAGTATTTCATCCTTTTAAATATCTTTTTCCAACTTGGAGAAAAAGTGCTTTTCACTTGTCAAAGAATTAACCCTTTACCACGTAATCCCAAGTTTTAACAACCTTGAGGAAGAAGTCTAGAGAAAAAACTGTAGGAAAAGAAGAAAATGCCGGTAACAAACATTTTCTCCTTTTTCAACAATGCTTCCTACCCTATCAATGACATTTTCAATCATTTAAATTGTCACCTGCAAATGCTTTCAGTTTGGATGTCTATATACTTGTCTCGTGGTACAGTGTTAAGCCTTAGGCTGCTAAGAGTGACTCACTGACCCTTTACAGACAGTGTAGTTGAAGATCAGACAGCACATGTTGTGCAGTCTGATCTTGGATCTACACTGTCTGATAAGGAGATATTTTTTCTCCAAAAATAGGTTTGAAACAGCACTATTCAGGTGTTTACTACAGCCTTGAGCATTTCATTTAAGTTATGTAGCAGGAATCCAGGATAAGGGTCAACTCAGTCCCTCCTGCAGATAACATTTTGCAGCAGACCTCATTGTAAACATTGTGGTAAAGGGAAAAAAATAAAGCTCATTACAAGCATAAACTGTCGTTAGTAACATTACTTTTACTCTATTTTTCTTCTCTACAAGACTAATCAATTTATTGAGCTGCATGCCAGATTTGTTCCAAAGGGTAATAAGTTAACCCTTTACCACACAATCCCGAGTTTGAATGACCCTAACAAACATGTAGATGGAAAACATGGTAGGAAAAGGAGAAAATGCTAATAACATGCATTTTCCCTTTTCCTACAGTGTCTTCTGTCCTTCCACTCATAAATTCTATTGTTTGAGCCACAATTAAATTGTTATCTATGTCAATGCTTTGAAACTGGACAAATCCATTTTTGCCATTTGGTAGGTTACAATCCCTGTGGCAAAAGACATTTAACTCTTTACCACATAATCCCAGACCGTGAGAAAGAAGCCTTGTGAAAAAATTGTGGGAAAAGGTGAAAATGCGGGTAACCAGCATTTTCTCCTTTTCCTACAATGTTTCTGACCCTCCTAAGAACAAATTTAATTCTTTCAGTCAAAATCGTTTTGTCGTCTGCAAATGCTTTCAATTTGGACTAGTCTGAAATTTTATCATTTGGTAAAAACTTTGTTGGAAAAGAAGAAAATGATTGTAACCAGCAGCTCTTTACACCTTTTACCCCTATAATCATTATAGTCAAATCTTTTTAATAACAGAAATAGTACTTTATCATCATTTAACCTTTTACCACGCAATATCGACTTTTTACGACCCTAAAGAAAAAGCCTTTTGAAAACATTTGTGGGAAAAGGAGAAAATGCTGGTTACCAGCATTTTCTCCTTTTCCCACAATGTTTTCTACCCTTCCCATATCAACTTTTAATTTTTGAGCCACATTTGATTTGTTGTCTGCCAATGCTTTCAATTTTTCAAATTTTCTTGTTTGGTAAAAAGTTAAAGGGACAAAATTAGATTTGTTCTGCAATATTTGTTAGATTCCAGCTCAACCCCCATGTACCCCACTGGGTTTCACTGTCAAATATTTCACATTTATTAATGGATTTTAAAAGCCTGACACACCAGAAATAAATGATGGTGTTTTTGTGCTTAGATCAGTGTGACAAAAGAAAACATCAATCAGTAGTCAATTAGCATCTCAGATTACATTCTACATAGTTCTGATATGTGTGTCTTTACCCTGAATAAGCTGCAAGAGGACATCATTACATGACAAATGTGTGACAACTTGGATAATTAAGGACTTCCCTTAAAAAAGTAGCAGAGCTGCAAACCAAATAAAATCAATAACAATTACAAACAAAAGTCTTGTACAGATGAATTCAATACCCAAGGTATTACAAATAAAATCATAAATCTTGAGTAACTGTCAGCTCTAAAGCAGCCCAGTTTTTTGTTTGCACTGCTGAACAATTGCCTGAACAATAGTACCCCGGCTTGATTGATGTACACCTAGATTGATCGCACGAGACAGGACAAAGACCACGTGACATTTGATTGACAACCTGCAATGAATTTTTTGATTGATGCTGCAAATACAAACAGCAGATGGTTCAGAGGCTGGTGTTATGGCGACAGGCGCATAACAGTAAGCGCCGCGATGTTTCCAATACATACAGATCTAGAACATGAAATTATGTAGTGACAACACGTCTCTGGAGGAGAAAAGTCTTAATTCAAGCCAATTTTACACTGGTGAGCGAATATATTAATCGTTTGACAAGCGATTATTTGTAAACAAGCGAGCGTTTAATCGAGCATGAACCACAACAGTGTGACAGCTCAATGAGTGCCGCAGACGAACTAAGTTTAACCTTTCAAACACAGCGAAATGAATAGAATAGTAGATCAAACAGAACTTACATGTCATTCTCTTCGGCTGGAATTGTTTTCTTCTTGTCATTCTATAACATTCAATCTATTTTGATGCCGTAATGCGATGTAATCAGCTTCCTATTCAGTTCACATGACGTTCACTAGGTCTTCTGCTAGCAACCTTTCTAATTTGACCCGGAAGTAAATCTGTCCATTGCGCATGTCAATCGTAAATTTACTTCCGCAATGAACCGATAATACGACGAAGGCATCGCAGGAACACAAATCTACCACAAATTCCAAAGGTAATCTCGTCGTAGTGGAGTAAGTACTGGCTAGTGCTACAGCCTGGTAATTTGTCTTACTTTCTGACGCACTGACATTGTATGATAATGTATGGTATACGTCACTATGCAATATTGACAGATGGGTAACCCGCAGATTGCAGCCAGGCAGGAATCGTAACAAGTATGGTGGCTCATTTTTGACCTACTTAATGATTTAAAAAAAAAATAGATAATATTGCTTGCTTCTGTGTTCAGTGTTACCTATAATAACCCAATCGAATACACTGGTTTAAACAAAATACATAGTTGCAGCAAGGAATTAGACCTATATTTAATAGAAGTGCAAAAACATTTTGACAAAAGGAAAAGTTGCTTGTACAGGTATAAATTACCATCTGTGTCTGTTTTTTTTAACATTTGTCTGCTACTATGAATATTTGATACTTTACCATACAATTTTAACAACCCTGAAGAAGATGGCATTTGAAAACATTGTGGAAAAAGTTGAAAACATTGTGGGAAAAGGAGAAAATGCTGGTAACCAGCATTTTCTGCTTTTTCCACAATGTTTTTTACCCTATGCAGAACAAAATCCGTCATTTGAACCATGTTCAAATTGTCGTCTTTAAATGCTTTCTATTTTAGCAAGTCTACATTTTTGTTTTGTGAGAAAAATATATGAGTGACATATCGCTGATTCTCATTACTCTGTGAATTCTCATATCCTCATGAATCTATGTTTGCTATCAATATTTTGTTGCGAAATCTGTTTTTGTGACTCCTGTTAAATCTATACAGACGTAAATAATCCCAAAAAGCTCTCTACACAGACGAAATGTGTCAAAAACAGAATTGCAATTTAAAAAAGTCACATTTGGTCAAAAATCATAATCCTCCCCCCATAATTCATTAGTAGTATGTACAACAAATCATTTAATTACACTGAAAGCCCATGAATTCATAGTATGAAAAAGAAAAATGCATCAGTCGTAAGTGTAGAGGCTGAGACCTTTAAGAATACCCCCTGTATGATGTCATTTGACTACAGTTGGAATGACTGCTTTTTTCCAAAATGATTCACAGAGTTATGGGAAACCGTATGGTCAATTTGTGGTTGTGATCAAATGTATTTTTGGGAACGGGTTAAAGGATAATTTTGCTATGAAAAACAGGTTAATTATACTTTCCCTGGTCCAAAAATGATTTCTGACTCTTTCCCTGTCTATTAGTATGCTTAAATTAAATCTGTGCCTTGTTTGTCTCTTTGATGGCATGAAAATACCAGTTAGGTTCACAAAGGTATGAGAAAAGGGCATAATAATTTTGTGGAAATATATTTAAATCTTTACCAAACGACCAAATTTTGACCAGTCCAAATTGAAGGCGTTTGCAGACGACAAAATAAAGGTGACCCAAAAATTAATATTTGTGTTGGATCGGGTAGAAAACATTGTGGGAAAAGGAGAAAATGCTGGTAACCATGTGACTGGGCCTTCAAGCTAGCAACAAAATTTTAGGCTTATCCAAAGTGAAAGCTGTGGCAGACCACACATTTAATTTGGCTCAAAGATAGGGATTTGTCTTTGAAATTGTAGAAAACATTGCGGGAAAAGGAGAAAATGCTGGTGACCAGCATTTTCTCTTTTTCCCACTATGTTTTCAAAAGCTATCTTTATCGGGCTGGTTCAATCACTGTATTTTTGGGTAAATTGTAAAGAAGTATTTCTTTCTCTATTTCAGAGATCTACGAAATGGAAACGGACGAAGATGAGGACATGCACATGTGTCTTGTGTGCCACCGTACAATCAAAGGGCTCATTAACTACGTAAACCACAAGAAAAATGAATGCTCTGGTAAAAAATCCAGTAAAGGAGAAGCAGCACAAGCTTTGTCATCTCCAAATACTGATACATCTGTGTCAAGAAATGAACAGCCATTTCTACAGCAAAAATATTCCAACAGTCATGGGTATGAAACAACCTTTACAGAATACACCGGAACTCCAACAAGCCATGGTAGTCTTATAGACTTTGAAACTGGGCAATTTACCTCACAGTCCATGGATGGGGTAGCCAAGAACTCTAGTCTAGATAATGTTTTATACACTGATCCACACAACAACCCTGTGAAGTCAGGTACACTGTTTGAACAACAAATGGCAGCGGCAAATATTGCCATGCCAAACAACCAGAGCAATCTGGATATACCTGTACCAACACCACTGAACCTAAGTCCAAGTTATTTCCGATCAGACCATGCCAGTTTAACAGATAACAGTACAGTAACAGCAGGTTTACATGAGGATCATGGTCTTCTAGATGGTTGTATCAATAGTGAACACCTTCAAAGGGGTTATGGGGCAGATATTGGTTACCATGGGCTGAACCCCAACCCTGGTCCACCAACAAACTCCCCAGGAGGTATGCCAGACATAATATCTAGCACTGTGAATAAGGAGGAAGATAACCAGAGCAGAAATGCAACAGAGAAAGTGGATGACTTTTTCCAGTCTTTAGAACTGATGAGTAAAAATGCTCCGAGAGCAGAGAAAGGGACTGGCTTTGGGCAACCGCTTGCAAATCTTCCCATCTCAAACATATTGAGCAACCTGACTTTTAGTAGTGACGAGGAAGAGTTTAGTTTTGACTTTGCAGATGATGTTTCCTTTGACAGTTTGTCAGACGATTCTGATGTGGGCACAGGTGCTTCAATGATAGTTGAAAACTTTCCAAGTACATCATTAAGAAACAGGTATTTTTTTTTATCCTATCTAAATCTAACCTTGATTTTAGCAAAACAAGTTGCATTTATGGGGTGTCACTCTTTACCACATAAAAAAATGTAGGCTTGCCCAAAAAGAAAGCACTTGCAGACAACAATCTAATTGTGGCTCAAGTGATGGAATTCGTATTTAAAAACATTGTTGGATAAGGTTACTACCATTTTCTCCATTTCCACAGGTGTTTTCAAAACGTTTTCTTCCACAAGGTAGTTAAAACTCAGGATTGTGTGGTAAAGGGTTAACTCTTTACATGACGAGAACGAATTGAACGAATTGCACAAGACAAAATAAATGTGAAGAAAAATTGGTTACCAGTATTTTCTCCTTTTGACGTTATACATCCAAAATCCTTTCACGTCAGGATCATTAAAACTTGGGATTGTATCGTAAAGGGTTAACTCTTTACCACACAATCCCGACTTACGACCCTGAGAAAAAAAACTTTTGAAAACATTCTGGGAAAAGGAAAAAATGCTGGTAACCAGCATTTTCTCCTTCTTCCACAATGTTTTCTATCCTTCTCAAATCAAATTTAAATTTTTGAGTCACCTATTATTTTGTCTTCTGCAAATGCTTTCAATTTGGACCAGTCTAAAATTTTTTTGTGTGGTAAAAGGTTAATCTAGTTTTACAATACATCCAAATGTTTGGAAAGTGAAAGCTATTGATGTATGGATAGGTGCACTGATTGATGTGATGGCCTTTCACCTTGAATCTTTCCGTAACTAAACAATTACTGAACGATCTTGTGTTTTAACAACTAGCTTTTCAAAACATGGTGGCAAAGAGATGCAAACCAGTGTTTTCTTTTTTTCTACAATGTTTTGGCTCTTTGAGAGATAAATCACAGCTGACCATTATTTCAGCAATGTTTATTGATTGATTGATTGATTGATTGATTGTATGGTGTTTAATGCCATTTTCAACATTATTTCAGTTATATCACAGCGGCCAGTGCACCTATCCATGCTTTCCTGGAGTTTCTTTTACCAGTACTCTGCACAATATTCTTTCCAAGCCACTGGCTGCTTTCCGACATAACAATGGTCAGAGTTGAGAGAGGAGTGAATCCTGTCAACCTATCCATGCTTTCCTGGAGTTTCTTTTACCAGTACTCAGCACAATATTCTTTCCAAGCCAATGGCTGCTTTCCGACATAACTATCGTCGAAACAATGGTCAGCGTTGAGAGAAGAGTGAATCCTGTCACAATGACTATCATCAATCCTCCAAAAGAAATTGGCCAAGCCGGGGATCGAACCAGCCACCTCCTGTTCTCAAGTCCTGTATGCTACCAACTGCTGGTTACCAACATTTTCTTCTTTCACCACCATGTTTTTAAAAGGCTTCAATCTCAGAGTCATTTGAAGGTCACATCGTGTGGTTAAGGGTTAAAATACTGTGACAATCAGAGACATTGTTCATTATAAGCAATGTATCATGTTTCTAAACTATTCTCAGTAGTCTGCAGCAAGGCAAAAAAGTCATCTACCCATAGTAAGCCTGTGTGCTCATGCGATTATTGTACAGTCGGTCCAAGGGTTAGTTGCTGGAAGAAGAATGAGTTTTAAAACCAGGTAAAAAGTAAGCAAAAGATAGACTTACCTGACAACTTTTGACTTACTTTAAGGTATATTTTTTCTGCCAGCAACAAACACTTTGACTGGCTTATAATAACAGGCTGTCATTTGAATGCATTTAACCCTTTACCACACAATCCAGAGTTTTAACGACTCTGAGAAAAAGTCTTTTGAAAACATTTTGGAAAAAGGAGAAAATGCTGTTAACCAGCATTGTCTCCTTTTCCCACAAGGCTTTTTACCCTTCCAGAAACAAATTTCAATTTTTGAGTCACAGTTATTTTGTCATCAGCAAATGCTTTAATTTGGACAAGTCTAAAGTTTTGTTGTGTGGTAAAGAGTTAAACATGTACATTGTTTACTTTTAGCCACTACTGGACCTTTAAGTTTTCATCTGCAATGCTTTCAGTTTGGACCAGTCTAAATTTATTTGGTTTGGTAAAGAGTTAAATAAAGCAGGTGTGTATCATTTTATTTTTTTCTCTGAAAGATTTACCATTCATGCCATAGAAAATATGTTTTTCTGCTAATTAATTTTTGGACATCGCATTGTCAATAAACTGTTTGTCAGAGTTCATTGATTTTTGGACATTTCTATCATTTGTGCCACCTGATTTGTCATCTGCAAAAATGTTAATGTACTCAATTGGTTGGATTCTAAGGTTTCGTTGCTTTGTAAAAATCTCAGGAATACATTTTTTAGTCCATCTCCTCTCTTCTTTTTCTTTTCCAGGCCGAAATTCAGAGGAAAGTGGCCACCAGGTCAAAGTCCAGCAGTTCACACATTCAAACACAGCCAGAAACAAGCCAATGGTGGTAAAAAATTCCCGCCGGAAACTTTCCAGAAAAAAAGAAACTCTAGCAGAAAGGTTACACCACCTTCTGAAATCAAAACATTCACTTGTTCTGTATGTGACGTCACTTTCAGTTGTCGCTTCAAGTATTCCAATCACTTCGGCTCCCCACAGCATAAAGAAAATTTACTTAAGAGAAAGGATAATGATTCGGACTCAAGGCGGCCATTTAAAAGTGGGAAAGGTAAATCCTTTAAGCTTATAAGAGAGATAAATAAGCAGTATGAAAATGATCCATTTCAACAATCTTTCGCAGAGCAGAAACCAGAATCAACCAATCAGGACATAGAACCCACAACTGCTGACAAACATGTGGTAAATGCTGCAATTGACAGTTCTAAAATTAACACAATCACCACAGTGGAACCAGACAAAGACACGAAATCTCAAGCTGAGAATCAAGATTCCAGCTCACAACCAGATAATGATACAGATAGGACTGAAGGACTGATTTCTGAAGTGAAAGAAAGTCCAAACATCAAACCTGTGAATGAGGAAGAACATGGAAGGAAAGAAGATGAAACTCTGGAACTTGTCAAGGAAACCAATGAGGACAAAGACCCTGAAGATAATGTTGGGGTAAACAACACAACTGAAGATGCAGAGTCCATGTGTCTGGCAGTACCCTTACACATTTGTACAATATGTGATAGAAAATATCCCAATAAGTATTATCTCTCACGCCATTTGATAACCACATTTCACAAACACAAGGCAAGGTCGCAGCCAGAGGAAGCATTTAAGCTTCTGCAGCAATACCATAAATACATCATCAGACTAAGTCCATATCAATGTGCAATATGTAGGTATTATTTTCACAGCTATGATGAGTTTCTTAAACACCTAGAAAGTTTGGATCATATGCTGGTACAGCACAATCTTGTAGCTGAGATGATATGCAGCTTGTGTAAGTTTAGAACCCATTACAATGAAGAACTATTGCAACATATGAAAACAGAGGAGCATATGACCAACATCAGAAAAAGGGCAAAGATATGTATAATCAAGGAAAGCCATGTAAAATGTAAGTGTAAATATTGTGACCTGACTATGAACAGCTACACAAGAATGAAGCGCCATGTTGCCTTGAAGCACAGGGACAAGGAGTTTGTGTCGGGTGTTGTAAAAAGACAAATAGGTGTCAGAAATAGGCCCAGTTGTTCTATATGTGCCCAGCAGTTTTCATCCAAAAGTACCCTTGAGCTTCATGTCAGACGGAGACACACAAAGGAGAGGCCTTATAACTGTGAAGTCTGTCACAAGGAATTTGCAGATAAACATGCATATAAAGGACACCTACGAACATCAAGACATTTGAAAAAGGTGCTTGTGTGCAAAAAAGTAAATGAAGAAAACAATGTAGAGAGTGAAGCATATCAGTCAAACCTTGTACAAGGTGATTCTTTACCTGACAACACTGATGAAATATCTTACATCAAAATTGAAAGTAAATCAGAAGAAAAAGAGCATGTGAGGTCAGGTGATATTCAAGAAATCAATGCAGCTTCCAATTCTTTGACATGTTTTTCAGAACAGTCGGAACATGTTTATGGTGCATTGGAAAAGTATGTGAAATCTGATTTGTCTGTACCTGAGAATATTAAAAAACCCAACAAAAACTTTGACAAGGACTGGGTTCCTGTGAAACAAAAGTCCAAAATTAAAACAAAAAGAAAGCTGACAGAGAATGATAATGCTAAAACAAAAAGAATAAGAAGAAACCATAGTGAGCCTGGTGCAGTTAGGGATAAGACATACAAATGTAATCATTGCTCCTTTACTGTCACAGCATACAATGACCTTCGACCTCATTATCTTAAAGAGCATGCAGCCCAAACTACTATCTGCGAACTGTGTGATATTGTGTTTTTATCTGACAAGGCAATGAAACTACACATTTTAAGTAAAGAACATCAGAAAAATATCAATAGCAGTGGTAAAACTGCAAACACAGATATCAAGTACTTTGAGTGTCATATTTGTAAGAAAAAATTCACAGATGAAAAATATTGTAAGTTTCACACAGCTTATCAGCATTTCCACATAACTACAGAGGAAGGACTGATAAAGGAATATGGAGAAGAAAACAGTGTAACAAGACAGAAATATAAACAAATCCTGACAGAGATAGAATCACTACCCAACTCTGCACGAGTGGAATGCCCAGAATGTAAGGTGGGATTCAAGAAGCCCAATTTTTTAGAGCATCTACGAATTCACACAGGGGAAAAGCCATTCAAGTGTAAGATGTGTCCAAAGGCTTTTATGGCAAGTGTGACTCTACGCAAACACCTATTAGGCCATTTTGGATGTCAAGAACGCACATGTGAAGTCTGTAATAAACATTTTAAAAAAGCAGCCTCTTACGAGGAACACATGCAAGTCCATGAAGCTCAAAAAATTTCGCCAGAAAAGATGCATGTGTGTGACACTTGTGGATTATCATTTTACCTTGCAAAGCAATTACAGAATCATATTCGAAGACACAAAGAACGAGAATTTAAGTGTACCGTACCTGGATGCCATTGGAGATTCTTGTTTGCAAACGAGTTGAAATATCACATGAGATCTCATTCCCAACAAAAGCCGTTTCTGTGCGATATTTGTGGATATGCTGCGAGCTCTAAGTGCCGTCTAACACGACACCGCAGGACGCATACTGGGGAAAGAAATTACCATTGTGAATATTGTTCCTATAAAGCAGGAAATAGCACCCATTTACACAGACATATGAGAATTCACATTGGATCCAAACCCTTCAAATGCCCTTATTGTGAATATTCATGCAATACACATGAAAACATGAGGAAGCATATCATTCAAACTAAAAAGCATGTAGGACTCAAAATATATCCATGCAAGTTTTGTGATTATGGAACGAACAGTTGTGCAGAGTTCAGGAACCATCTGATGGAAAACCATGAAAAGGAGTTTGGACCTGACATCAAACTAATGAGTGGCTTGTCCAAATATACTGGACTCTATGTTAAAGACCAAGATCCAAAGCAACCCAAGGAGGGCAACAAGATACACCAAGTGAGAGAGAGAACTCCAAGAGTAAAGAAAACCTTGGATCAAAATGACAGTAACAGGAACAAGAAGGAGAAACTGAAAGATAAATGTGGAAAAACCACAAAACCACAAAACTCAAGCAATGAAATAATTTTTATGGATATGAGGCCTGTTACTGATATGCCAGTCCTTGATAGTTCTAGAATAAACACAATAGATAATGCAGAAAAGAATAATGCCATTGAAATCAAGCCATTGACAGATTTTGATAAACCTAAAATTGATGACATTGAGTATAAAGGTAAATCAGAAACAGTTTATCCAAGCTCACAACTGGAGAGAGGTCATTATGCTCCTGCATGCGACAGGCCAATGTCTCTGACTGAACCAAAGATCAAAAACCTTGGGGATAAGTTACATACAAACACTCGTAACAGGCATCTACCAGTACAGGTTGATACTGTACGCTCCCCAGTAGACAGCTGCTATGAAGATTCTCCAAGCAGGACTCTTGGTTTTGGAAACAGCTACTCCTTGAATGTCACTGATACAACATCCAAACAAAATGTGATGAACATGAATAATCCAATAAATTATAGGTCATTACTAAAGGGTAGCACCATCACAAATATTCCATTGTATCAAACTTACAGTGCTTACCCAGATCAACCACTACATAGTAACCCAAACCATGAATATAATGGATCTTTTGCGAGTAACCAGGTACATCTGTATCATGGTAACAGAGAAGAGCCCATTGGGATAATGGCGGAAAATCTACACAGGAACGAGATGTCTCCATTGTCTTACAGTAATTACATCAATAAAAGATTAAGATCAGCTGAAGAGGAAAGAGAACAGAATGGTAACCTGATCATTGATCTTGAATTTGGGAAAAAACATTGAAGGCATTTGCAGACGACAAAATAAATGTGACTCAGAAATCAAAAGAATTATTGGTCCAAAGTAAAAGTATCTGTAGACAACAGTTTAGATGTAGCTCTAGTCATATAATTTGTCTTTGAAAGGGTAAAAGACATTTTGGGAAGAGGAGAAATTGCTGTTGTTCCCAGCATTTTCTCCTTTTCCCACAATGTTTTCAAAAGCCTTGTTCTGCTATGGTTTTGTTTGGAGTTTTAACAACCTTGAAGAAGAACGCTTTTGAACAAATTGTTTCTCTTTTTAGCTCACCTGAGCATGAAGGGCTCAAGGTGAGCTTTTGTGGTTGTTCTGTGTCTGGCATCAGGCATCTGGCATCAACTTTTATCTTGTGTATGATCATGAGGCCACATTTTCAGTCCGATGCTCATGAAACTTGGTCAGAATGTTTGTCTTGGTGATAATGCCAAGGAGTTTGAAAATGGGTAATACTAGGTCAAAAACTAGGTCACTATATCAAATCTTAGGAAAACCATATGTTTGCTTCAGAGGTCAAATTTTCAATCCAGTTCTCATGAAAAGTGGTCAGAATGTATGTCTTGATGAAATCTCAGATGGGTCAAAAACTGGTTCACCAGATCAAATCTTTGAAAAACCTGTACACTCTACAGGCCACATTTTTAGTCCAATATTGTTTTAGTTCAAAATGTTTGTTATGATGATATCTCAGATGAGTTTGAAAATGGATCGTGTCGGGTCAAAAAGTAGGTCACTGGGCTATATCTTTAAAAAACCTTGTATACACTGTAGAATTCACATCTTTAGTCCAATGCTCATGAAAATTAGTCGGAATATTTGTTTTGATGATTTCTTTGAATAATTTGAAAATGGCTCACATTGGGTCAAAAACTAGGTCATGGAAGCAAATCTTTGAAAAACTGTGTGTACCCTCTAGAGGGCACATTTTCAGTCCAGTACTCATGATAGTTTGTTAGAATGTTTTTCTAGGAAAAGATTGGAAATGAGTCGTGTTTTGTCAAAAAGCTGAGGTGAGCGACTTCAGGGCCATTATGGCCCTCTTGTTTCATGATGTTGTCTACCCTTTTAAAGATAGAAACCATCATTTAAGCTACATTTATTTGTCATCTGCAAGTGCCTTGAACTTCATCTAGTCCATAATTTTGTCGTTTGGTGTTTTTAGCTCACCTGAGCACGAAGTGCTCATGGTGAGCTATTGTGATCGTGCTGTGTCCATCGTGCGTCGTCCGTCGTCAACTTTTTACCTTGTGTACGCTTTAGAGGCCACATTTTCAGTCCAATCCTCATGAAACTTGGTCAGAATGTTTGTCTTGAAAAATCTCGGACGAGTTCGAAATTGGGTCATATGGGGTCAAAAACTAGGTCACCAGTCAAATCTTAGAAAAACCTTGTGTACGCTCTAGAGGCCACACTTTCAGTCCAATCCTCATGAAACTTGGTCAGAATGTTTGTCTTGATAAAATCTCGGACGAGTTCGAAATTGGGTCTTGTGGGGTCAAAAACTAGGTCACTAGGTCAAATCTTCGAAAAACTTTGTGTACGCTCTAGAGGCCACATTTTCAGTCAGATACTTGTGAAATTTGGTCAGGAAGTTTGTCTTGATAAAATCTCAGACGAGTTCGAAATTGGGTCATGTGGGGTCAAAAACTAGGTCATTAGGTCAAATCCTAGAAAACCCTTGTGTACGCTCTAGAGGCCACATTTTCAGTCCAATCATCATGAAACTTGATCAGAATGTTTGTCTTGATGGAATCTGGGACAAGTTCGAAATTGGGTCTTGTGGGGTCAAAAACTAGGTCACTAGGTCAAATCGTAGAAAAACCTTGTGTACGCTCTAGAGGCCACATTTTCAGTCAGATACTTGTGAAATTGGGTCAGAATGTTTGTCTTGATAAAATCTGGGACGAGTTCGAAATTGGGTCATGTCGGGTCAAAAACTAGGTCACTAGGTCAAATCCTAGAAAAACCTTGTGTGCGCTCTAGAGGCCACATTTTCAGTCAGATACTTGTGAAATTAGGTCAGAATGTTTGTCTTGATAAAATCTTGGACGAGTTTGAAATTTTTTTGTCTTGATGATATCTCAGATGAGTTCAAAATTGGGTCACATATGGTCATAAACAATGTCATTGGGTCACATTGAAGAAATACCTTTTGGGCACTCTAGAGGCCACAATTCTAGCTAGATTGACCTGAAAATTGGTCTACATATTTGACTTGATGATATCTCGGATCAGTTAGAAATTGGATCTCATAGGGTCATAAACTAGGTCACTGGGTCAAATTCAAGAAATGTATTGTGGGCACTGTAGAGGCCACAGTTTTTGCTCAACTGACCTGAAAATTTGTCAACATGTTTGACTTGATGATATCTTGAATGGGTTTGAAATTAGACCACATAGGGTCATAATCTAGGTCACTAGATCAAATTACAGAAACCCCTTGTGGGCACTCTAGAGGCGGCAATTCTTACCCAATTCACCTGAACCTTGGTCAACAAGTTTGTTTTGATGTTTCGGATGAGTTTGAAATATGGTTACATAGGGTCATATACTAGGTCACAAGGTCAAATTGAAGAAAGACATTTTGGACACTCCGGAGGCCACATTTTCAGCTCAATGGACCTGACAATTGGTCAGAATGTTTGTCTTAATAATATCTCAGATGAGTTTTAAATTGGGTCATTATGACCCTGGAGTGAAATTTGGCCTATTGACCCAGGTGAGCGATCCAGGGCCATCATGGCCCTCTTGTTTAATATTGAAAGGACAGAAAACGTTGTTGGAGGAGATAATGTTGGTTAGGAGCCTTTTTTCCCTGTTTCTCATAATGTTTTCAAAAACCTTCATGCTCAGGGTTGTTAAAACTTGAGATTGGATGATAAAGAGTTAAAGATAGTCACATCTGTACTAGTTTTCAGTCAGTTTTTAATCCATTTCATCTTTATTTTATGAAACTATAATCTTTCATGTATCTTCATATCAAATATTGCCCCTGACAGCTGCAAGGTCGCACAGATTACAGCGTACAGAAAATGCATTTTACTTTTTTCCAGCCTTCAAATAAGTCACTTTTGTCATTTCTGGTTTTAAATGAGGACAAATTCCTTGAGTTTCTCTATCCCTTACACTATATAATTAGAGGATATTTGTTTTTTTCGGTGAAAGATCGAAATTTATTTCATCGAGTGAACATCATCGGTAATATTTTCACTCGTGGCTGTGTGCCACGAGTGAAAATATTACCGATGATGTTCACTCGATGAAATAAATTTCGATCTTTCACCGAAAAAAACAAATATTCTATTTATTTCATGCTTGTAACACCTTTTTTTGTCGAGACTTCCATAAAAATCAGTACAACCTCCCCGTGGTCGGTATTCTCACTGGTTGTACCCGTGTAATATCGAAAAATATTTTCACCGCTATTTCTCGATATCCTACCGGAAAGCATGAAATAAAGTGGTATATAGTGGTAATTTAACTACATTTATACAGCTGACCAAATTCTGAGACATTCTACATACTTTCAAGTTTAAACAGCCTCTTTTTTTTAACTCTCTGGCTGTAAGAATGTATCTTTAAATGTAGCCCATATAATGAAGTTTGTAGGCACTAGCTTCTAAAATTTTGTTGTCAAGTGAAGAATGTATTGATACTCTGTAAGAGTTATAACAATGGATATATTTACCCTTTACCAGATGACCAAATTTTAGTAGAAAAAGGGTAGAAAATGTGAGGAGAAAATGCTGGTTACCAATTTTTTTCTCCTTTTTCCACAATGTTTTCCAAAAGACATTGTATGGTTGATAACTCAGGATGGTTTGGTAAGAGGCTCCTGCTTCAGATGTGAAAGTGCTCAAGGTGATCTGTTTACAGACATTGATACTGCTTTGGCTGTTCTGAATGTTTATTATTTACAGATGTGACATAAGTTTGATGCTGCCCAATCAATGACAGTTCCCACTATTTGAGCCACTTTTATCGTCTACAAATACTTCGGATTTGGACAAGTCTGAAATTTTAGTTTTTAACTCCACTGGCCAAAGGCAGTGGGCTTACGTCATGGCCTGATGTCCGTCGTGCGCGTGTGTGTCCGTCAGTCCATGTGTTAACTTTTTTTTCAAGCATCTCTTTCTCTATAACTACCCATCCGATTCTGACAAAACTTCACAGAAAGGATCCTGCAATGGCCCTCTTTAGAGTTTTTTCAAAGAGTTTGATTCCAGTGAAAACTCTGGTTGCTATGGCAACAAAACTGAAAAATGTTGATTATCTTTAAAAATCTTCTCATCAAAAACCTTTAGGCCTAGGGCTATCTAATTTGGGTTGTAGCGTCATCTGATAGACCTGTACCAAATTCCTTGAAAAAACAGCCCGTGGCTAGAAATTGGTCCCGCCCTGGGGGTCACAATTTTTACAAGGGCGTATATAGTGAAAATTCAAAAGTCTTATCTTTTTTCTAAACTATAAAGCATAGGGCTACCAAATTTTGCATATAGTGTCATACAGTGGACTCCTACTAATGTTATTCAAATTGTAGCCCTGGGGTCAAAATTTGCCCCACCCCAAGTGTCACAAGTTTTGCATGGCCTTTTATATTGAAAACTTCAAAAAATCTTTTGATCCTCACAGTAGGGCCTAGGGCTACCAAATTTAGCATGGTGCTTTATATAGTAGACCTCTACCAGGATTGTCCCATTTATTGCCCTGGGGTCAAAAGTGGCCCCACTGGGGGGGGGGGGGGGTTACAAGTTTTACATGGGCATATAAACTGAAAACTGCAAGAATTGTCTGTTTCCAAAATGGAAAGTCTAGGCTTACAAAACTTTGCATGTAGCTTCATCTACTGGACTTGTAGCATGACTGTAAAACCTATAGCCCTGAGAGTAACACATTTTACTCAGGCTTAAATAGTGAGGACTTTGAAGATATTCCTTTAGTATTATAAAGTCACTATTTAATTTTTTATGTACTCAAGAAGGGAAGTAACTCCTGTTTTAAGAGATCTATAGTTTGTTGCCATTTACCTCTCTTGATTATCACACTGCACTAATACATGTGTTGGTTATTCAAGTTTTTCACACACACACACAATGTTTCAGTTTTCAGTGATAGTGATTTATTTTGATATTTATATTTATGCTCAGATGAGTCTAATATAAAGTATCAAGTAAGGCTCTTAGGTTTCTATCATTCAGTTTTTTGTTCCAGAACTTTACCATTCATGCCATTGAAAAATTGTTTTCTGCTGTCAAGATCTAAAAAACTTCTTATGAGAGTAAAGTAATATTTGCTATGAATGGTACTTGAAATCATTTTTGCATTAAAAAAAATACAACCTTTATTGTTGTGGTTGTGGAAAGCTCTATGATATTTTCTTCAGTGTATGTTTTAACTCTTTTCAACACAACACAATTTTAGACTAGTCAGATTTGGAAAGCATTTGCACAGATAATAAACAAATATGATTCAAAAATTGAAATATGTTTTGGGAAAGGTAGAAAACGTTTTGGGAAATTTACAAAATGCTGGTTACCTTCATTTTCTCCTTTTGCCATGATGGTTACAAAAGCTTTCTTTCTATGAGGTCATAATATTCAAGATTGTATGTAAAAGGGTTAAAAGCCATTGGAGCGACAACGGGCCATCATGGCCCTCTTGTTTGATAAAGCATTGAATATTTTTACATCAAGTGCAATATACAATTATTTGGAAAGTAAAAGAATAATGTTCCTGTCTCTGTATGTTTATGCATATGAGCCATGACTTGTGAAAAGGGAGTGTAATGAATCAGCAAATATATTAGTCCGTGTCAGGCTACATACTCCAAGCCACTCTCTTGCACTACAGATCATTCCCATTCACCTCTGTAGTTGGCTCAGAAAGTAGTCCGTCATCACGTGATATTTTTGTCACACGACCATAACTCAAAATGGCGACACAAACGCCAGTGAAAGAAAGACCAATCAATTGTTTTGTGTGCTGTTCAAACAGCATACGGCCAATCAGATTTAGTGGTAGGAAATGTGAAAAAGAGGGATTTTCTGAAAAGCTTAAATGTCTATTAAAGGACGATAACTTGTTTTTTTTTTAATTTTGTTTAAATCGTCATCATTCATGGGCGCAGCCATTTTTTTTACAATTGGCGTAAGATTCTGATCAGTAAAGAAGCTTGAAAAAATAATTCCATTGTATAGAGGTAAATTCATCCGTTTGAATGCACCTATAATGTATCCGGAATCATATTTCCTTTGTCTACTTTATTATGTTACACATGAAACAGTTAAACAGTAACAAAACATGTTTTCCTCGGTTTGACAAGATTCTTGTCATTTAGCCCGTTGCAGAGATGTATGGTGAGAGTAACGAACAACAACTTTGCTCGGAGATTGACTCCGACTCTGAGCAGGCTGACCCGGGTTGAAACTGTTTGCTTTTGTCAAAGGACCTCTGGTTTACTTCATGGTTCAGTCAGTTGTCAGACAAAATGGATTTTATGGGTCTGTAATTATGTGATGACTAGCTTGGTGCCATGCATCATGGAGATGCATTAAATCTCCTTTTGTCAGATCATGTCTTATTTGTTTTAAACCTGCCATAGGCATTTAGTTACTGTCTTAGTGGTATGCTATTTTGCATTTACATGTACTTGTTGCTTTTTTCTATATATGGAATAGAATCGGAGATATCAAGCTGTCTTGTTCTTTATATTTTTATGGCACGTTTTGTGTTCACATTGCTTTTATTTTTAGCTCACCTGAGCAAGAAATGCTCAAGGTGAGCTTTTGTGATTGTGCTGTGTCCAGCGTCTGTCGTCCGTCGTCCGTCGTCAAGGCGTCAACAATTAACTTGTGTGCACTCTAGAGGCCACATTTTGAGCCAGAAACTCATGAAACTTTGTCAGAATATTTGTCTTGATGATGCCTGTAACATCTTTGAAATTGGTCATGTTGGGTCAAAAAGTAGGTCACAAGATCAAATTTTAGAAAAAACTTGTGTGCCCTCTGGAGGCCACGTTTTTAGCTTAATACCTATGAAACTTGGTCAGAATACTTGCCTTGATGATGTCTTGGACAAGTTTAAAACCGGGTCATGTTGGGACAAAAAGTAGGTCACCGGGACAAATCTTAAAAAAAGTTTGTGTGCATTCTAGAGGCCACATTTTTCGCCAGAAACTCATGAAAATTAGTCAGAATGTTTGTCTTGATGGTATCTTTGACATCTTTGAAATTGAGTCATGTCGGGTCAAAAAGTAGGTCACTCTTCCAAATTTTAGAAAAACCTTGCGTGCACCCTAGTGACAAGATTTTCATCCCGATACCCATGAAACTTGATTAGAATGTTTGTCTGGATTAACTCCAACACATTTTAAACATTGGGTCATGTCATGTCAAAAAGTAGGTTATTGGGCAAAATCTTAGAAAAAACTTGTGAGCACTATAGAGGCCACATTTTCAGACCAGTTCTAATGAAAATTGGTCAAAATGTTTGTCTTGATATATCAGACAAGTTCAAAATTGGGTCATGTGTGGTCTAAAAGGTCAATGAGACAACTCTTTAAAAAATCTTGCGTGCAATATAGGGAGGGGCCACGTTTTCCGTTCGATTCTCATGAAATATCGCCAGAATGTTTTTCTTGATATTATCTCTTACAAAAACAAAAATAGGTCAAGTAGGCCGAAAAGTAGGTCATGAACACTCATGTGTGTTACATCATTATGACCAGTATCTCTTCTGCTTAGATGACTTTACTCAGGTCAGCACTTTAAGGCCAGTGGCCCTCTTGTCAATTCTTTACAAGACAAACTAACGATGGGATTCTCTTAGAGGGTAGAAAACATTGTTGGAAAATCCGAAAATGCTGGCTAAAAGCATTTTCTGCTCTTCCAACAATGTTTTTGAAAGCCTACTTCCCCAGTGTCATTCATTAGCTCTTAACTACACCACAAAACTTTAGATTTGGTCTAATTGAAAGCAATTTCAGATTTTTGGGGCTAAAATCAAGTGTCTTACAAAACATTGATGGAAACGAGGAAAATGCGCCTTTTTTAGCATTTTCTCCTTTTTCTAAAATGTTTTCAAAGGCTGTCTTTTTCAGGTTTGTTGAAATGCATGTTATATGATAGTGAAATCACCCTAGCTTTGTTTCGTAAATAGTCTTCCAGTATGATTCAACCAGTTCTGCATACTTAAGGAGAGTCCTTGCACAAAACACAGCACTGTACATACAGCCCAGGCTTAATTTGGTTAGAACTCTCGAAACACATGAATGATTGTGACATGACAGAAATACTGTTGAAAATGGCCGTTATACACAGACCAGATAAGCTAGGAAATCTTGCAATATGAAGATTGATTACTAAAACATACAGCATCTTATTGGTGGACACAGTCGCTGTTTTGTAGGGGCAGTACTTTCTGAACCAGTTTACTACGAGAAGTGTTCAAATATGAATGCAGCTAGTGCATTATATTGTTCAATATTGCAAAAAACACACGGAAATGAAGGGTTATCGTGTAGATATACATGTTAGCTTTACATTGATACCACATTCACGTAAATCCGTTCACATTAGCTATGTCCATAGCCTACTCGTATATACTAATACAATGAAAGTACTGACAGACTAGCGAATTTGATCGATTGACTGATTGTATGGTGTTTAACCCTATTTTCAACATTATTTTAGTTATATTTAGCGGCGACCAGTGCACATACCCATGCTTTCCTGGAGTATCTTTCACCAGTACTCCGCACAATATTCTTTCTAAGCCACTGGCTTCTTTCCCACATAACCACCGTCGAAACTTGAGAGGAATGAATCCTGTCGCAATGACAATCATCAATCCTCGGAAATAAATTGGCCGAGCCGGGGATCGAACCAGCGACCTCCTGTTCTCATGTCCTGTATGCTACCGACTGAGCCACCGGGGCTATGCATGCTACTGGCTGACTATCATCCAGTTTAAGTTTAACCCTTAACCTGCAAAAAATAAATAAATTAATAAATGAAACTTTCAAGCCAATGGGAAACACCTGAATATTGCTATTTCGAAGTTACATTTTGGAGAAAATATATCCTCTTATCGGACAGTGTAGAAAGACAAGAAAAGACTGTTGTTCTGTGCAGTCTGATCTTAATACACACTGTCCACTAAAAATCACTGAGTCGCGGTGGTGCTGGTAAAAGCAACTCTAGGAAAGCATGGATAGTTTCACGGGCCTTCATGATATCATAATGTTGAAAACGGCGTTAAACACCATACAATCAATAAGTCAATATCCAATAGCACAAGATGTAGTGAACTATTTAACCCTTTACAAACGAAATTCAAAGCTGTTGCAGACCACAAATTAAATTTGGCTGAATTGATGAAACCTAATTCCAAAAGGGCAGAAAACAATGTTGGAAAGGGAGAAAATGCTGGTTACCAGGGATTCTTCCCCGGTGTCATTAAAACTCGGGATTGTGTGGTAAAGGGTTAATATTCTAAATGTAAAATAACAGTTTAACATAACAGTTTAACTCTACACAATGATCTAAATAATGAATGACTGAAGGAATGATAAGGGTTCCCTGTCCAGTGACAGTTAATGCAGCTGGGATTTGCTACAAGTTACCCAGGTGTATCTATTTTTAGATTCATTCATAATGTTACAGTGGTGTAGGAATAACTGATAATAGCCTACTTTGCATGGGGCACTTAATTTACATATAAGAAAAGATCTTGTACCTTAGGTCAGCCTGCCGCGGTAGACTGCGCAGACCTGTGTCGAAGCTTTTTGCAGTTGCACTTAACCCATTTTCATAGAGAAGGGCTTAATTTTCAATCCAGCAGTATTATAGCAATGTATGTCTCAGAGAAAAGCCAACTACATAATCACTGAATCATTAAGGCCAGTTTACACGAATTGCTTTTTGAGGTGGGGTGCGAAGCATCCCAGCTCAAATTTACCATGTGGGGAATTGAACATAAAAAATCTGCTTCTGGGGTACCTAACATTGCAAAATCATTACCTGGAAAAATAGTACTACTAAGAAAGCATTTTATTCACTTTGGCACCAAGGCATCACGAAACAGTTAAATATAGGGGAACTTACACGACTTGGACGATAAATATGTAAACAAATACACCATTATCATAACACAATTAAAAAAAAAAAAGAGTGTTAAAACAGACTACCATGAGGCATGCGTAGGTGTACGCATTTACATATCAGTTCCAGCAAATAGCGTCAAAAAGCGTCAGCAAACACTATGGAAAGCATAGAAGCATCATGAGAACTCTTGTGGTAATTTCTTTGAATAGGATTGCTTTATTTGTCTAGATATTGCTTAATAAAACTTCTCACGTCACTTCATTTTGACATTCTATTGAACCCCACTCCCCTCACACACACACAAAAGAGAAATTTGTTAGTTTGCTCTGAGATTTATCGGATAGACACCTCTCAGCTCTTTAAACGATTGCTTGCTCTACTCAATTCTTTCTAATAGACTACGTGCTTATTATTTGGTACAACAGTTAGATGTCAAGGATAGAACGCACCCCACCTCAGTAGCGCTTTCACCGCTTTCATTCAAATCTGTTGCAACACATGTGATAGATCACATCGTGTAAACCTTCTTTTAAAGGGAGATTTGCTAGCAAAAGTGTAAAGCAGAGCAAATAGGACATGTTCTATTTTCCCTGTTTTTCTTCAGATAGAATGGACCAGTCAGTGCTCGGTATACCGTGTAAACGTAAAATACAGATATGTTTGAGATTAGACCTACATTATCATTCTGTTAAAACATACCGTGTAAATTAGCCTTTAGTCTCAGTGCTACCGTGTGTCACCAAGGGTCACATTTCATTGACCTTGGATACACTTAACAATTCAGTGTTTTAACCACCTTGGCGAATAAGATATTTGACAACATCGTATCAAAAAGACGAAATGTTGGGAAAAAAAATGTTTGTTTCATTCTCCCACTGTTTTCATTTCAGCTACATTGAATTAGTCGTCTGCAAGCGCTTTCAAATCGAACAAGTCTAAAATTGTGTCGTCTTGTATTTAAAGCCTAAAATACATATATACCGCGAATATTCAGATACAAAGAGAAACCAAAGCCGTCGCCTCCGGTCCGACCAGGCCGGCCACTTTTTCGGTCGAATATACAGTAGATCATTTGGTAGTACCGCTTTTTTTGCTTTCATTTTTTTCCTTCTTTGCTTTTTCTTCACAAGCAAAAAGTTTTCTCGACACACATTGGAACCGCTTCTATCGACTTCGACAAATTTCCCCCAAAACAATCTCCCAAGAATCTTTTTGGAATTGGAGACCCATCTGATACTCTCTCCCTCCGCTCATATCTTCAGCACTTGGGGGTTGCTGCAGGCTTATACGGTAGAACTATGAGAAGCGGCCAACTGATATTTTTACCATAGTCTAAAATGGCCGGATTTGTTCTTTGAAGGGATTAAAAATGTGTTTGCCAGGGTCCTCTTGTACTCACACTGTTTTGAAAAACTTCACCAGGGTCTTAATAAAACGGGATCGCTTGCTTAACGCTTGGGCTGCTAAGCACGACTCGGGGCTCATTTGCGGAAAGTGTAGATCAAGATCAGACTGCACAAAACGTGCAGTCTGATCTTTGATGTACACTTTCTGATATGGTATTTTTGTTCCGGTGACTCAACTTTGACACAAAAATGTATAGGTTTTTACCAACGAGTGGAAAATTTTGTTTCATTTTTTAGCAGTTTAAGGTTAGAGGGTAAATTTATTTAGAAATTAAGGATTATAGCAGAAAGGAGGACAAAAGTAGAAGAAATTCGAGAATACAAAGAAATGCCATCACCACCAGAAAATAAACGGGGGCTCGAGGAAGAGGAGTTTTGAACACATCGTTGGTAAAGGAGAAAATGTTGATTACCAGCATTGCCTCTATTCTTGCAATGTTTTCAAGGCTTTTGAATAAACTGCCATCATTTAACACTTTACCATACAATCCCGACTTTTAACGATCCTGAGAAAGAAGCCTTGAGAAAACATTGTGGGAAAAGGAGAAAATGCCGGTAACCAGCGTTTTCTAACCGTCCCAACACGAATTTCAATTTTTAAGTCACAGTGATTTTGTCGTCTGCAAATTTCTTCAATTTGGACAAGTCTGGAATTTTGTCGTTTGGTAAAGAGTTAAACTGCATTTCAGTTGTAGACTGCGATTGCTCTCAGTTTGGATAAGCCCAGAATTTCGATATCTTGTACAGAGTTTAATCACTGGATGCACTAAGCGTAATTTTATATCGGGTCGCTTTTGTGGACACCGTAGATCAGACTACAGGGAATGGACAGCATGATCTTGGATCCACACTGACCATTGGTTATACATATTCTGGTCCTTCTAAATCTGAATTTGAACAATTCCTTGTTTTACCTCGCTGAGGAATGTCGCTTTTGAAGACACTTAAGGACAGCAGAAAATACTGGTAACGAGTACTTTTCTTCCTTTTCCCACGATGTTTTATTTTTTTCCTTAACGAAGGCAAATTCTATTATTTGAAGCAAAGTAATTGTGCCTGTTATTATTACATGTATTTGTTATCTGCAAAAGCTTTCAATGCGGAGGTGTCTAGAATTTTGTCGTCTGGTCGGATTGTTTAGTGTACAGAAATCTGCAATCACCACACAATGCGAAGTTTTAACGACCCTGAGAAAAAGAGCTTTTAAAAATATTGTGAGAAAAGAAGAAAATGCTATTAACCAACATTTTCTCCCTTTCCCACAATGTTTTCTACCCTTCTGAAAAACAGTTTTAATTTTTGAGCCTCATTTATTTTGTCGTATGAAAGTGCTTTCAACTTGGAAGAGTCTAAACTCTTGTCGTGTGGTTAAGAGTTCATCGGCAGATGCTTTACAGTGACAAACTACACCGTGTAGGACCGGAAGAGTACAGCGTTTGGGATTGTTTGTGACTTGGGGTTCTGTACAGTGGTGTTATGTCACTTGGATGTGAAAAATTGTGATCACGAGGTTTTGATAGTTAACCCTTTCTCAAACGACAAATTTTGGATTTGTCCAAAGTGAAAGAGTTTGCGGACGACAATTTCAAATTTGATGAGAATGGCAGAAAGTTCTCAAAAAGGGTAGAAACACTGTGGGAAAAGGAGAAATTGCTTGTTACGAGCAATTTCTCTTTTTCCCACAGTGTTTTCAAAAGACTTGTACTGCAGACACGAGAAAACCAGGGCTTGTTTGGGAAAGGGTTACCATAAAATCTTCATTTCCAGCTAGATCTAGATGTCTGTTCATCTTCTAGAATTTCCCTGTCGATAAAAAAGGTCTGAGTTATGCCCTTTGGAAAGGGGGCTTAATGCATCTGCAAAAAGTATCGATCCATGTCAGCCTTCGCAGTCCGCAGGACTGTCAGGTCAAAAACTAGGTCACTAGGTCAAATCTAAGGAAAAAAAAAAAAGACTTGTTTACACTCGGGGTTTACAAAGTGGCAGGTGAACTGACCTTCGTGATCTACTCAATAACTAAAATACTGGAAGAGATTTTAACAACAAAACGATGATGTAAACTGACAAAGCTAGGTTAACATTATTATCAAGATGATAAAATATGTCTACAAAGAAACAATGATGTAAAGTAACAAAGCGGGGTAATCTCAGTGTTTTCAAGATGACAAAATATGTCAACAATCAATAACTGCACTCATTACACAAATCGTTTTTGATTGGTCGAAATCGGGTCATGTGACGAAAAGAAAAAGTCATGTCGTTTTCGCATTCGGCATACCTCGGATGTTCCGATGATCTAGTTCCTCGTCTGTATCACGTAGCTTGATATGCACCTACATGGTACATTTGTTCGCCAAAAAACAAACCGTTTTACTGTTATTGAAATTGTGGGGTTCCTCCTAACAAAGAAAGCATGAGTCACAATTTTCTATCGATATCTTTCTAAGAATATTTCCGTCGGCAAACCAGTTTTTACATTCACTTCTTCGCGTGATTGATCAATTCCGTGGGGAGCTTTCATCGACAGATCGATAGATATGAATAACTTCATCGTGGTTGTTCTTGGTGTTGCTAGGCGATTTACAGTGGCGCCGCCATGTAATTGGTAGATCAAAATGGAAGCCTTCTTTATACGGACGAGGTTGGGTTTAGCTACGGAATCGGCCGAGTTGTGACGAGTGGCTATTTCGATGAACGTAACGGGACTACTTTCGTTTTTTCCTATTTTCCTGTTTTGTCTAATTTTAGATTTCAAACAACTTCCTTATACATGTGCTATTTTTAGAACTCCATCGCTGAATCATGCCAATACGGATAAATTGATTTCTTCATCTTGAAAAACTTGGAAAAGAACGAATAAACCTGAACAAAAATATTTATTATGTTTATTATCTTTATTTGCACCTCTAAGCATAGAAAATACACCGTGACAATTTAGCACGTTAAAGATTTTTAATTTGACGTCATCAGTTACATCATTTGATCTGAGTTTCACAGAAATCGGCCACTGACTTAAGGGGACAGCTTTCGGTTTTTCCAATTTTCCTGTTTTGTCTAATTTTAGATTTCATACAACCTCCTTATACATGTGCTATTTTTAGAACTCCATCGCCGAATCATGCCAATACGGATAAATTGATTTCTTCATCTTGAAAACCTAGACTTTATGCTCTAAGATTGTTTTGTTTGTTTTTGTTTCTTAATCAAACTCTTGGAAGTGCCGTGAACTTATGTGTCGTCTACAGTAGTTTTTGATGGTTATACATATGGATCGTCAACCAAAGCTTGTGCTCACCACAAAGGCTCACGTGGCCTGTCAAGTACAAAAGTGCAATTCCCAGAAAACCCTTCATGTAGATCATGAAAAGAACACTTCCTCGCAAACATTGAAAACAATACTTTATAAAATCAAGAAATGAAAACCAAAATATATGTTTTGTAGTGAGTAAAAACCATTGGTTGCATTTGAAATGAAAATATATGACAACCTACAAATTAGACAGGGGAGGGTGGAGATTAGGCCTTCTTGTCTTACAGTGTTAGCAATGGAAAATGTGGTAAAGAAGGTATTGGTCACTCATACAAAGAAAGAAGACTAGAATAGAGGAACCCTATAATGCTCGTGACCTTTCTTTTCTCCTTTTTCCACAATGATAAAGTATGCTATGTGACAAGCAAATCCAGTCATCAAAGCCATATTTGCATTGTCATCTGCTACTGCTTTAAATGTGAAAGAGCCTAAATTATGTCGTTTGGAAAACTGTTAAAACATTTTTTGTGTCCATTTATTCATAATGACGAATTGCATGCTAGGGCTGCAAGTTAGAAATCATCTCTCCACCTTTTTGATGATAAGGTGCTTGGAATAACTATTTAAACAGTTGTAATAAACGTTTTAAAATGTGCTCATGAATATGAAAATGAAGAACATAGTAAATGAAAAACTGTGTTAATTTCACCCTTATCTCTCCATAATAACTGAGTAATGTTGACCCTTTAACATGAACATTTTCTCCTTGATTCTGGGAAATTCCATTTTGACTCTTGAAAATTAGGGTCCAACAGTCAATGACTCTAGGATTGAGAACCCTGGCATCCATATTTCAGCAACACATTTTCGTTTTATAAGGGATCATTCTTACTAAGTCTTCTGTTAATGTTCTTACGCTGCCGCTCGGATGGGTCTTTCGTCAATCCTGGCACTTTGTTCGAATGAGCCCCTCTTGTGTATTTCGTCCGATTCTATAGGCTGTGCTTATTTTCATAGATCTTTTATTATTATTATTAGCCTGATAAAAGTTTTTTTTTTTTCCAAAAACACCTGATCATTCGTATTTTTATTCTATGAAAATCCTTCAAGATTCTATGAAAATCCTCCAAATGTCTATTTCATTCGTGCATTTGGCGGATTTCAGGCTGTAGTTTTGCAGTCGTAAACGGATGACAGAAAATGCAGGATCTTAAATTTGCATATTCATAACTTTGACAACGTCATCAACTACATAACGTAGCGCAGTTTACCGGATTGCATGTTCCGCTGACCCACAATAATCTGCACGTGTAACTCTGTAAGTCTATCATTTTTGAACGTTTTTTCCCTTGTTTTTGGAATAGATGTCTTGAATTCTTGTAAGTACTAGAGTAATTATATTTTTATGTAAACAGTTAGTGCGATAGTTATATAGCTAAAGTTTAGGCCCTAAACTACATCGGAGTGTTAAATTACAATGCCCTTAGTTTTCGTGCCCTCATTTCAAACAGTGCAGTGTTTGATTCGATCGGCAGTGGGTCAACACGGCCAGCCTCCAAAAAAACCCACATTTCTAATGTGACATACTGTTATTTCAATCAGTTTTATCGGAATGCATTTTGTAACTTTTTCACTCAGACTGTTTTTTTTTTAAATTAATTTCTAGAGCTATGATCTCGATTCCCCAATTTGTGTGGATTGTACTCTGCATTCCTGTCCAATTCTAACCTCTTCTTAAGTAAAAAAAATCAGCAGATATCAATTCAAAATTGGTACAAATAACCTGTATTTCCCTAATAGAGTTGAAAACACTGTGGAAAAGGGAGAACATGTTGTTTTTCGCTATTATCGCCTTTTGTCACAATGTTTATAAAAGTCTTGTCAAACAGAGTTGTTGAAACTTAGGATTGTTTGGTTAAATAGACAACAACATTTTAGAATTCTCTATATTGAAAGCATTTGCTTATGACTAATTATGCTGCTTAAAAGTGAATATTTATTTTTTTAAGAAAACATTGTGCAAATGGAAGATATAATGGGCTGAAAATAAAGTTTTGCTTGTTTGTCCTTTACCTACCGACATGCAATTTATCCCCTGACTCCAAAAATCATGTTGCATTCTCTTGAAGAAAAAATAATTTATCGTTCGTGGCCGAAACAAACTTCCCCAGAAAATTTCGGATTGAAAATCTATAAAAAAAAATTGTGTATGACTATCAAAACGATGAAAATAAGGTGTCTTTCCTGTCTAAACTTAGCAATCACTTGTCTTTCATGATCCAATTACCTTTTAGTCCTTTTAACGCTTGCACGCATCTAATTCATTGGCTACATGCAAACATTGATAATTCGAGCAACTGACCAACGCTGGAACTCAAGGTCATGCTTAACCCTTTGCCACACAGTCCCAACTTTTAACGACCCTGAAAAAGAAGGATTTTGAAAAATGGTAACCAGCGTTTTCTCCTTTCCCCTCAAAGTTTTCAACCCAATCAAAACGAGAACTCATCATTTTAGCAACATTAGTCGTCTGCAAATGCTTTTAATTTTGGTCCAGTCCAAAACTTTCAACCGACAAATATTTAGACCAGTCCAAATTGAAAGCTTTTGCAGATGACTAAATAAATGTGACTCGAAAATCGAAATTTGTCTTGGGAAGAGTAGAAAACGTGGGAAAAGGAGAAAATGCTGGTTAGCAGCGTTTTCTCCTTTTCCCACAATGTTTCCAAAAGGCTTATTCCTGCCGTTAAAAATTGGGTTTGTGTGGTAAAGAGTTAATGAATCTGTTAGCCAATTGCAAGGTGTACACTTGTTATGCTCGTAAGACAACTGGTCCTATCAAATTGGTCTCTGATTCTTTCACTTTCTCAAAGTTTTTCCAAGTTTCTTGGAACATTCTGAGACAATGTTTTTTTTGTAGCCGGAAGTTCATAATGTTATAGGAAGTGCATATATATTCGGATAGTCAGGTTTTAATGACATCGATTTTTGTAGTTAGGATTCATATTGTAATATGAAAATGGGCAAAACCTAGAAACGGGCAAGAGAGACTATTTTCTCAAACATATTCAAATATTTATCGCTACAATAACTGATCAATTCAGTTATGGTTACGTGATACTTCCAAGCAAAATTTTATGGTAGCCCTCCTTTTCATCTCTGAAGAATTTTAGCCCCAACTTATCAGCAGTGGCTGGTTATGATTTTTGTCGTTTGGTAAAGAGTTAATGGGTTGTTAATACGGGAGATGCTTTGTTACAAAATACCAATTAGCACACTAAGCAAAGGATTATCCCCTATTGTATTAACTTTCTATGGAGTGAAGTGGGTAATTCAAATGAGTACCTACAACATGTTTATAATAAAAATGGAGCATGTTATCTTGGAATTATCATACAGTCCCCAATAATTCATTAACTCTGTCAAAGTTTAATATCTTTGCTTTAAGCTTAAAATGTATATTTTTTTCTCCTCAATACCCATGTGAATAGAGCAAATGTAGATACACTGGCATAATCACTACCGCTTACTCTATCTTCTTTTGAAGGTATTTAAAGTTAAACTTGTACTGTTCTCTTCTATTCGTGTGTATATTTCTGGTGCTTGATATATATCTTGTTGCTATGTATATTGTTTAATTGGCCAGAGGCCTAAAGCACTAATATAATATTGTATTATTGTATCCTCAAATAAGCATTGTATCTATTTCCCTGATGTTTATGTGTAATGGGCCAAAGGCCTAAAGCACCAATAAAATATCGTATTATTGCATCCTCAAAAAAGCATCTTATCTTTTTCCCTGATTTGGCGAAATACTTCTCCCTTGCCCCAAACAACTTCTCCCAAAGTTCTCATGGGGAGGGGGGAAAGAAGTAACATCTCCCTGAATTTCTGGACTAGCTTGATCCTTGAGTTTACGGACTGTTAACCGTTTCCCATACAACAGAATTTTACACTTGTCCAGACTGAAAGCAATTGCAGACGACAAATTAGATATGGTTCATTTGGTGAGATTTACCAGCATTTTCTACTTTTCCCACAGTGTTTTCTAAAGGCCTCTTTCTCAGTGTCATTAAAACTCAGGAGTGTGTGGTAAAGGGTTAAAGGTTATTAAGGATGTGCAAATTTTTAGGAGAATTGTAGTACTATATGCCAAGCACCTCAATTTGAAAAGTAAAGCTGTTCCTAGAAACCAGATTCTCTTCTTGGCTAACTGATTGTGTCTCAGCACAGTGAACAGTGATGATCAAAGATCAGACTGCATGTTTTGTGAGATCTGATCTTGGGTGTCATTGCACATTAAATACTGTTGATAAAAAATCAGACTGCGTGTTATTGTGATCTGATCTTTAGTGGCTCAGCACAGTGAACAGTGAAGATCAAAGATCAGACTGCATGTTTTGTGAGACCTGATCTTGAGTGTTGTAGCAGAATGAACAATGTAGATAAAAGATTAGGCTGCATGTTATTGTGATCTGATGAATTGTAGTTCAATTTGCGTGAAACTTGCAGTTTCCTAATATTATTGATAGCCTGAACCCTAATGATTTTGAAAAAGATCTTACATTTTGTAAGGGAGAAGAGCCATTTGAAGTTGAAAATTATTTATATCCTTTGTGTATCACATAAAACCTCCTTTGGCAGTGTATTAAACACATGAATTATTTTTGGTAATACAGTAGTGTATTATTGTTTTTTGGGTCCAGGTTCTGATCAGCTTTCAGTCTTGAGTGTGTGAATCCGGAGAAACCAGCCACAGCACATTCTGGAACTTGTACAACTGTGCTGTTTAGCGGAAAAATGACGTCATTGTTACTAAGACATATAGGCTTGGAAAGTTTTGTATTTTCATGCTTGATAAAAACCAAGAAATGGAGCAAAAGTTTTTTTTAAATCAACAAAATGGTGGAAATATGTTGAATTGCCCCCTCTAGAAACAGTTTCATTCTACTTTCAGTGTAAATGTCAAAAAGCTACATGTAGAGATCTACTTGTGTATGTACACATAACCAAACTACAACTGTAAACATGGACCCTTGAATGGTGTATAGACTAAAGGTGATGATAAAGGATATTTTTGTCTATTATTCGTTTTATGTGATAAAAAGAATCTCGCATTTGTGTAAACTTATGTATTATCATTTTTAGATCACAAAGTGCTCAAGGCGAGCTTTTGTGATCGTGCTGTGTCCGGCGTCCGTCGTGCGTCATCCACCGTGCGGCGCACAGTTGTCAACATTTACCTTGTGTGCACTCTAGAGGCCACATTTTCAGCAAGACTCTTATGAAACTTGGTCAGAATGTTTGTCTGCATAAAATCTCGAACAAGTTCGAAATTGGGTCACATGAGAACAAAATGTAGGTCACAGGGCCAGATTAAAAAACAAAACAAAACAAAAAAAAAACCTTTGTCCACACTCTAGAGGCTTCATTTTCAGCCTGATACTCACGAAACTTGGTCAGAATGTTTGTTTGATAAAATCTCAGTCAAGTTCAAAATTGGGCCACATGGGGTCAAAAAGTAGGCCATGGGGCCAAATTTTAGCAAAAGTTTGTGTGCACTCTAGAGGCCACATTTTCAGCCTAATATGCATGAAACTTGATCAGAATATTTGTCTAAATAAAATCTCGGATAACTTGGAAATTGGGGCACATGGGATCAGAAAGTACCTCACAGGGCCATATCTTAGAAAAAAGCTTGTGTGCATTCTAGAAGCCACATTTTCAGCCTGATACACAGGAAACTTGGTCAGAATGTTTGTCTGGATAAAATCTCAGCCAATTTCAAAATTTGGTCATGTCAGGCCAAAAAGTAGGTCATGGGGCCAAACCTTAAAAAAAAACCTTGTGTGCACTCCAGAGGCCACATTTTCAGCCTAATACTCAAGAAACTTGGTCAGAATGTCTGTCTGATAAAAGTTCAGTCAGTTTCAGAATTGGGCCATGTGGGGTCAAAAAGTAGGTTACTGAGCAAAATCTTAGGAAAAGCATGTGTGCACTCTTTTTCAGCCTCATACTCATTTTCAGCCTAGTACTCATGAAATTTGCTCATAATGTTTGTCTGGATAAAATCAAGGGCAGTTTTGAAATCAGTTTTTGGTGGGTCAAAAAGTAGGTCACATGTCAAAATCTTAGAAAAAACTTGTGTGCACTTTCAGCCTGATACTCATGAAACTTGGTCAGAATGCTTGTCTGGATAAAATCTTGGACTAGTATGAAAGTAGGTCATGTCAGGTCAAAAAGTAGGTCACTTGATCCAATCTTAGAAAAACCTTGTGAGGCCACATTTTCAGCCTGATACTCATGAAACTTGATAAAAATGGTTTTCTTGATGAATTCTCGGACACATATGAAACTGGGTGACATGGGGTCAAATGTAGGTCACTGGGCCAAATTTTAGGAAAACCTTGTGTACACTCTGGTGGTCACATTTTCAGCCTGATACTCACGAAACTTGCTCAAAATGTTTGATTTTATAAAATTTTGGACACAAAAAATCTTGGGTCATGTCAGGTCAAAAAGTAGGTCACTGGGCCAAATCATAGAATAACCTTGTGTGCACTTTAGAGGCCACATTTTCAGCTTGATACTCATGAAACTTAGAATGTTTGTCTGGGTACAATCTTGGTCTAGTTTGAAATTGGGTCATGTCAGCTCAAAAAGTAGGTCACGGGGCCAAATCTTACAAAAAACTTGTATGCACTTTAAGGGCCACATGTGAAGCCCTGTACTCATGAAACTCTTAGAAAAGACCTTGGTGTGACTCTAGAGGCAACATTTTGAGCCAGATTGAAAATAGAAAAATAGGCTAAACCAGTCAAAAGGTAGATCACTTACTCTTGTGCATTTTACATCATCACTACCAGGATCTTTTCAGCCTTATCAATCCTAGATGACATTACTCAGGTGAGCGCTTAGTCTTTAGGGCCAAAGACCCTCTTGTTATCAAACTCATTGGCTAAAATGTATTTGACGGTTGCCAAGGCTTGTGTCATACATTTTTAGTCAACTTGTTTGATAAAAATGATAATACATAAACACTCATGTAAGATCCTCTATTCGTGCATGTAGGTCGGTGTTTTTAAGCCAGTTTTTCTGAAACTTGCATAGAACACTTGTATCATCAATGGATTGAATCTTATAGAAAAAAATCCAGCGGTCTGTTTAGGAAAAGCAGCCATTTAATAACTTAGTCTTGTTTACTCAACACAGTCCACATTATTGGTCACATTTCTTTGAAAGTTACAAGGATTGTTTAACTCTTTACCAGATAGTCCCGACTTTTAACGATCCGAAGAAAGAAAGCTTTTTAAAACAATGTTTTCTACCTGACCTAAAACACATTTCAATTTTTGAGTAACATGTATTTTGTCGTCTGCAAATGCTTTCAATTTCGCCTGGTCCAAAATTTTGTTGTTTGGTAAAGAGTTAATACTTGTGTAATGAGTACTGAAACCCTAGTAAATACAGCTGAATTCTAAACAACTGGTTTTGAGAAATTTTACTTTGATTATTTTACTATTTGTTCAGTTCAGCTTGCCCACATAATGATTTAAGCTACATGTAGAAAATAAGCAAAATCACTGCCAGTAGAGCAATTCAGGCCATCAAGGGCCTCTAGTTTTTTTTCTTTCATAATCAATAATCTCTGGAATGATGATATAATTATATACATGCAACACATTGAGATCATGAGATGCATCTGTAATATTTCCAAAAGGTATACATGGTGTCGAGATCTTGACTGTTATTTGTTTTGTAATCTTCTTGCAGATTAAATCCATCTTGAAAGGGAAGCTCTTTCAGATGATCGCCTTGGGACATTTTGCAGTAGTGACTAAAAAAGGTATAAACTTTGCAACTTTTGGTTGTGATAGGCATTTTCACCCTGACAAGTGATACCTAAGAAATCAAAGACAAACTGCAGTTCATCTCAGTTCAGTTTATTAGATGTACCTCCTAAAATAAATTTGCTGCAATCAATTTTCAAAGCATCCTGTTCAATAGCAGGTTGATTAACCCTGTACCAAATAATCCGAAGTTGTAACAACCCTTAAGAAAATTGTGTTGTAACATCGAGGGAAAAGGAGAAATTGCTGGTAACCAGCAATTTCTCCTTTTCCCACAATGTATTTACCAGCAGAAATAATCTTTCGAGCCCAATCAACATGTACTTTGTCTTCTGCCATTGCTTTCAATTTGGGAGAATCTAAAATTTGTTGTTTGGCATAGAGCTTACATTGTCCACAATTACCTTGTGTGCACATTTTCAATTGGATACTCATAAAATTTGATCAGAGTGTATGTCTAGTGGGTGATATCACGAGCAAAACTCAAAACTGGGTCACTTAGGGTCAAAAATTAGGTCACTTAGGGTTAAATCTTGGATAATTCTTGTGTGCGCTCCAGTGTCAAGATTTTAATCTGATACTCGTGAAACTCTGTCAGAATGTTTGTCTTGGTGATATCTTGGACAAGTTTGACATTGGGTGGCATAGGTTCAAAAAGTAGGTCACTGGGCCAAATCTTAGAAATGCCTTGTGTGCATTCTTGAAGCCACATTTTCAGCCTGTTTCTCATGAAACTCAGAATGTTTATCTGAATATTGTCTCAAATAAAAATGAAATTGGTTCGTGTTGGACCAAAAGTATGTCCCGGGGTCACATCTTAGAAAAGCATTGTATATTCATGAAACTTGGTCAGGTTGTTTGTCTTGATGATATCTTGGACATATTTGGAATTGGATCATGTTACATCAAAAAGTAGGTCAGTGGGCCAAATCTTAAAAAAAAAAAAAAAAAAAAAAAAAAAAATTGTGTGCATTCGAGAGGGCACATTTTCAGTTCGATACTTATAAAATTCTATCGGAATGGTTGTCTTGATGATATCTAGGGATCTTTTTTAAACTAGGTCACATCAGGTCAAAAAGTAGGTCACTTGGCTAAATATTAGAAAAACGTTATGCACACTCTGTGGGCCACATTGTCAATCTGACAACAATGTAACTTTGAATGTATGTATTGCAGTTATCTTGGACATGTTGGAAATTGGATCAGGTAGGGTTCAAAAGTTGGTCACATCTTAGAAAAAAAAAAAAAAAAAAAAAAGACTTGTATGCACTTGATAGGCCACATTTCTATCCAGATACTTATGAAACGTTGTCAGAATGCTTGTCTTGATGATATCTAGTACATGTCAAATTTGGGTCATATCAGGTCAAAAATAGGTCATTGGGACTAATCTTAGAAAAACTCTAGAGCCTACATTTTCATACCAATATTCATAAAAATCAGTCAGATGATAAAATATACAAAGTCATGTTCAAAATTGGGTCATGGTGGGTCAGAAAGAAAGTCTCTGGGACAAATCTTTGACCAATCTTGTGTCCTGTCTGGAGGCCACATTTTCCGTCTGATACTTATGAAACATTGTCAGAATGTTTGGCTTGATTGTATCTTTAGCATATTCAAAAACAGGAAAGTCCGTCAAAAGGTAGGTCAGTGACACTCATATATTTTACATCATTACAAAAAGGATCTCTTCAGCTTTATCAATCCTAGATGACTTTACTTAGGTGAGTGTTTTAGGTCCAATGGCCCTCTTGTTCTTTATATGGTTTTAACACCTTTTTCAGCATTATTTTTAGACATTTCAATTTGGAAACTGATTCCTTTAATCAGTACTCTGCACAGTTTTTTCCCAAGCCACTGGCTGTTTTCCCACATAACCATTGTTGAAACAGTGAACACCACTGAAAGAGAAAAAGATCCTGTCACAATGACAATCACCAATCTGTGGAAAGATTTTGATTGGGCTTTCGGTTTAAACCAGCCACAGCTTGTTCTCAACTCCTGTATGTTACCTACTAGGCTTGGCATCTGAAATTTTGAAATATCATTTCAGGTAAACTGGTAATACAAATGACAGTATTGAAAGTATGCAAGAATATGGAGATGAGTTCTTTAGGAAGTCTTGCCTTTTTAAGTAAGTATCATGGTGAAAGTGTACTTATGTACAGCTCACTTCCATTTAACTAGTACTAGACTGGGGCATTGCAGTGCCTTGACTAAGGGCAGTGCTAAGTGACCAGTGCCAGCAGCTGCAATATTTCTATAGATTTCCTTACACACCAAATACCTTGACCACTAGCATCAGAAGATCATATAACATTCTGTAACTATATTGAAGCAGATGGCTTTTTACTCTGTACCAGACATTATTTTAGACTAGTTTAAATTTGAAACATATGCAGAAGACAAATTATGTGTTCCAAATGGTTCTATTTATGTTTTATAGGATAGAAAACATTTTGGTGAATGGATAACATGCTGGTTACCAGTGTTTTCTTTTTTTCCACATTGTTTTCAAAAGCTTTATTCTGAGGGGTTGTTAAAACTCAGGGTTGTGTGATGGAGGCTTAAACATCTTTGTAAAATATGGATAATAAGTAAGACATAAATACTTGTGAAAACTGTAAGGTAAAGGGAGAAATTGCTTATAGTGAACCATTTCATTTTTGTCACAGTGTTTTCAAATGCAAATGCTGCAAAACAAAGAAAGTATTCAGAGGATGGTGACATGTTATACAACTGACTGACAGAGATGGTGCATTTAACACTTTACTTAACAATCTTAGCTACCCCAAGGAATTAGGTCTTTGAAAACATTGTGGGAAAAGGAGAAAATGCTGGTAACAAGCTTTATATTTGTTGCTTGCTTATGTTTTGGATTTGAACAAGGTGTAAATTTTGTTTTCCGGTAAAGTGTTAAACATACGCAGATAAATATTCAATATTTGAGCCTTGCTGTTTTTCATCTCGCAGTGTCGCTAATATTTTCTCTTTTTTCGCCAATATTTAGTTAACTTTCTTTGTTCATAAAACCCAAGATTGTTTAGTATAGAGTGAAAGGGGCATATAACAAGATTTTGACCCAATATTTTAATAAGAAAGTTACTAGGTTTTAAGAAATGCAGTCTGATCTTTAATCTACGCTATCAGCTTTGCTGAAACACTGTTGACAAAACGCAATCACAGAATTGTCAGGGTCTCATTCTTGACTGATTGTCCGTTGTGTTTATTAGCTCACTATTGTGATCACTCACCGTCCGTCTGCGTCTGTCCGTTGTCCGTCCGTCCACATTTTCTTGTTTACACTCTAGCATCTACAAATATTAACCAATCAGCACCAAACTTGGTCAAAATGTATATGACCATAAGATCTCAGATGAGTTTGATTTTGGGTCTAATCGGACCAGAACATCTGGAGTTTTTTGCCCTTGAACTAGAAAAATTGCTATATTTGACTTTGTTTACACTCTAGCATCTACAAATAATAACCAATCAGCACCAAACGTGGTCAAAATGTATATGACCATAAGATCTCGGATGAGTTCAATTATGGGTCTAATCGGACCAGAACATCTGGAGTTATTTGCCCTTGAATTAGAAAAATTGCTATATTTGACTTTGTTTACACTCTAGCATCTACAAATAATAACCAATCAGCACCAAACTTGGTCAAAATGTATATGACCATAAGATCTCGGATGAGTTCAATTATGGGTCTAATCGGACCAGAACGACTGGAGTTATTTGCCCTTGAATTAGAAAAATTGCTATATTTGACTTTGTTTACACTCTAGCATCTACAAATTTAAACCAACCAGCACCAAACTTGGTCAAAATATACATGACCGTAAGGTCTCGTATGAGTTTTATTGTAGGTCTAATAGGACCAGTTATTGCTGTGTCATGGAAAAAGGGGGCTTGATGTATATTTTCATTGTGGACCAATATTTCTTTAACTACAGGACAAAATGTCAAGAAACTTCATCTTTTTATTGTTTATTGCAAGCCACAGACAATAGTTATTTTTTATTTCATGAAAAACCATGTCATGAAAAAAGGGGGCTAAACGTTTAATTTCGTCATGGACCAATGACCATCTGTTTGTCCATCCTTCAGGACAGATATCTTCTAAAATCCTTGACAAAAACTAATAGAAATTTATTTAGGTGTTCCTAATGATGTCTGCTGATATTTATTGGTTTTTAGCTCACATGAGCACATAGTGCTCAGGGTGAGCTATTGTGATCGATCATTGTCCGGCGTCCGTCCGTCCGTCCGTGTGTCCGTCCGTCCGTCCGTGAACAATTACTTAAAAAATCTTCTCCTCTGAAACCGCCCAACAGATTTCAATGAAACTTCACAGAAATAATTCTTAGGTGATGCACTTTCAGAATACTTCAAAGATTTGAATTCCATGAAGAACTCTGGTTGCCATGGCAACCGAGAGAAAAAACTTTAAAAATCTTCTTGTCCCAAACTGTAAGGGCTAGAGCTTTCATATTTGGCATGTAGCATCATCTAATAGCCCTCTACCAAAATACTTCAAATTAGTTCTTGAAATTGACCCTATGTTGTGGGTTCTCGGATTTCACATAGAGATAAAGATGGAAATCTTTAAAAATCTTCTTGTTTACACTCTAGCATCTACAAATATTGACCAATCAGTACCAAACTTGGCCACAGTGTATATGCCCATAGGGTCTCGGATGAGTTTGGTTTTGGATCAAATCCAATCAGAACATCAGGAGTTATTTGCCCTTGAATTTGCAAAAATTACTGAATCTGACTTTGTTTACACTCTAGCATCTACAAATATTACTCAATCAGCACCAAACATTGTCAAAGTGTGTGTGATCATAAGATCTCAGATTAGTTCAATTATGAATCTAATCGGACCAGAGCTGTCTGAGTTTTCTGCCCTTGAATTAGAAAATTTGCCATATTTGACTTTGTTTACACCCTAGCATCTGCAAATATTGACCAATCAGTACCAAACTTGGTCAAAATATATATTCCCATAAGGTCTCAGAAGAGTTCAGTTATGGGTCCAATTGAACCAGAACATCCAGAGTTATTTGCCCTTGAATTGGACAAAATTTCCATATTTGACTTTGTTTACACTCTAGCATCTAAAAATATATACCAATCAGTACCAAACTTGGTAAAAATTTATATGACCATAAGATCTTGGATGGGTTTTGATTATGGGTCTTATTAGACCCAAACAACATGAGTTATTTGCCTTTCAATTAGAGTTGCTGTATTTGACTTAGTTTACTCTGTAGCATCTACATGTATATATAATGCAAACTGAAAAATCTTTATGTTTAAACGCAAAATGCCTAGAGCTATGATACTTTGCATGAAGCATCACCTTGTGGACCTCAAGAAATTTTGCACACAAGATGCCCCTAGGATCATTACAGGTCCAGCCGCGGGGCTTAGACGTTTGTACTTAGGTATCTTTCGTGCAATTATAAGAAAATTTTCTGGGTAACCAAAGGCCTAGACCTCTGTTAAAGTTGTGAGTTGTCTCTCTTTCATAATCATTTGGCCTTGAACTTCAGTATTTGGTATTTATCTTCATTGTTAACCTGTACTGCTTAGTACTCAGGTGAGCGATATAGGACCATCATGGTCCTCTTGTTTGATACTTAACGGTTGACAATGAGTTTTTGTTTATTTCAACTATATCATTGCTAACGGGACAGGAAAGCCACAGTTAAAATGGAAAAAAAAGTTAATTCTCGTGTTTTCTACATAGTCTGTTTATGTTTTAAAGCCGTTCTTAAACGCAAATGAAATTAAAAGTCATTGTATAGATTTTCTGAAACAAAAAAGCTTTCAAAACAAAATCTTATTTAATGTCCCTTTACTAATGTAGTATTTACTTACAGAGGTGATGTACTTAAATATTCATAACCACTCAAACTATTGACCTGGTTCTCTCTGAACTGCTCAGGAATATGGTGAAGGAGAACATTAAACAACAAGCTGATGCACTTAAAGATATTTGGTCACTCTACACTTCTTTGTTTTGATTTGGTTTGTGTTTATGCCACTTCAACAGTATTCAAGTTCGAATTTCCAGCTCGTCTATTTCTTTCTAAAGAATTGATCATAGTCATTGTGACTGTTTTCATTCAACTAGTCATTGTTTCAAGGATGGTTAAGTGGGAAAGAAACCAGTTGATTGTGGAAAATATTGTTAGGAGTACTGGTGAAAGAAATCACTGGCTGCTGTGATATAATAAGTGAAATAATGTTGAAAGTGGTATTATACACCTTAAAAAGTCAGTCATAAATCCTTTGGTTCTGTGTTTGGTCTGCACCCAAGATGTATAGTTTGCCAACATTTTCTCCTTTTCCCAACTATGTTTTCAAATGCCTTCTCGGTTCATGTAGCTAAAGCATTAGATTTTTTATCAACTCTTTACCACACAATCCCAAGTTTTAACAACCCTTGTAAAGGAGGCTCTTGAAAACATGGCAGGAAAAGGAGAAAATGCTGGTAACCATTCTTTTCTCCTTTCCCCACAATATTTTTCACCCTATCAAAAACAAATTTCATCATTTCAGCCACATTTAAATTGTCCGCAAAAGCTTTGAATTTCGACAAGTCCAAAGTTTTGTCGTTTGGTGAAAAGGTAAAGTAAAGTAGACCCTGATATGATTATTAATGCAATGTCATCTTTTAAGAAAAATCACCAGGCTGTGATTTCAAAAACCAAGATAAACAGGAAAATGTAATAGAAAATACCCCCTTCTTCCCATGTGGTCTTCATATTTGGCCAAAATTGCTTTGACATTTTATTTTAAAAGATGTAGTTTCAGAATATTGTTTAACTCTTTACCAGACTGCAACATTTGAGACTAGTCCATATTGAAATCATTTGCAGATAACATTCAGTTTGACTTAAGAGAGAGGAACTGTCTTTGAAAAGCTGGAAAATAATGTGGAGAATTGAGAAAATGCCGGCTACTGGAATCGTCTCCTTTTTCAACAATGTTTTCAGGTTTGTTAAAACTCAGGATTGTGTGGGAAAGGCTTAACTGTGTAACACTGCTTCTCTTGGTGTCGGTAAACACCAAATGTGCATCTAATGATATCACATAAGTAATTTAGGACCCTCTAGTTATGTTTATAATGCATTACTGCAGCCACCAGATGTGAGTTGGAAACAGAATGGAAGAACACTTCCTATCCAGAGACAACTGGACAGAGTCTGAATGAATTAAAATTTGTTTACTGTTTTCCATATTTGTTCATATGGAAAGAATCTGCAAAAGATAAATTGATTTTGGCTCAGATGATGTGATTAAATTTTGAAAAGTTAGAAATCATGGTTGGAAAAGCAGAAAGTACCGGGTATCACTTATTTGATTGTGCTGTGTGCGTTGCCCAGGTTGTCATTTAACTTTTGTACACTACACTCTAGAGGCCAGATTTTCAGTCTGATAATCCTGAAATTTGGTCAGAATGGTTGTCTTGATAATATCTCAGAAGAGCTTGATATTGTGTCATGTTGGGTCAAATCTTAGTAGGTCATGAAAGTAGGTCATGGGGCCAAATCTTGTGTGCACCCTAGAGGTCACATGTCCAGGCTGATACACATGAATTTTAGTCAGAATGTTTGCCTTGATGATATGTTGGACAAGTTTGAAATTTGGCTATGTCAGGTCTAAACGTAGGTCGCTTAGACTTACGTGTTTTACATCATTAAAATAAGGATCTCTTCAGCTCTATCAACTGTAGACGAATTTATTCAGGTGAGCCAGTGGCTCTCTTGTTTTCCATTTCCACAATATTTCCCAAAGTCTTTTGCATAAGGTTTGTAAAAAATGTACCTTATTATTTAGTAAAAGTTTAACCATTTAACACACAATCCTCGAGTTCCAACGACCCTGATGGAGAACACAGTCATAGACATTATGGATATAGTGGTGGTATCCAGCATTTTCTAAGTTCCACACTATTTTTTCTTCCTTATGAAAGTCAAACCCCTTTATTTTAGCCAAATCAATTTAGTTATCTGCTGATGTTCTAAATTTTGGCCAGTCCAAAACTTTGTTAGGTGAAGAGTTTAACAGACAAACAAACTCCGTGCTATCATTACAAACGTCAAGGTAATCATGTACAAAATATACCTCCAAGTTTATTTAAATGTTTAGGGTCTCTCACTTTTACTTTCTTTTTCAACTAATTGGGTGAAGCTTTTCTTTAAGAAGGTGCTGTTTAACCCTTTACCACACAATTCCTAGTTTTAAAGATTTTGGACAAGAAGCTTTAGAAAACATTGTGGAAAAATGAGAAAATTCTGGTAATCAAGGCTTTCTCCTTTTCCCACAATGTTTTCTAACCTTTCAAAAACAAGGTTTTTATTCACACTGACTTTGTGGATCTCCAGTGCCAAAGTGGCTCTGCATGGCTCAGTGAATAAGGCATTGAATTTACTCTTTACCAAACAGCAACATTTTACACTTGTCCACATGTAAAGCATTGTAGATGACAATTTTAATATGACTCAAACAATGAAATGTGTTTTTGAAAGGCTAGAAAGTATTGTTGGTAAAAGAAAAGAAAAAGTTGCTAGCAGGACATGCTGTGTTCGATGCACTTTGGCATTGCACTCCAGAGTACCGCCATAATACAGATGAAACCAGGAAGTAATTGAGTAAGTTAACTGCCACTGTGAAAGGACAAATATTGTTGAAAATGGATAAATAATTCCTTTGGGAAGGATAACGCGGGCCATATATGTGTTCCCCATGATGGTCCGCCGATATAGATTTTTTAAAATTTATTTTCCATGTCATTGAAAAAGGGGGCTTGATGCATATTTCCGTTATGGACCATTATCTCTTTAATTAATGGACAACGTTTTATGAAACTTCATGCTTAACATTGTTTATCATAAGCCACAGATAATCGTAATTTACTTTTATTTAATGAAATTCCATGTTAAGGAAAAAGGGGGCTTAATGTATAATTCCATTAGGGATCAATAACCATCTATTAGTCTGTCCGTCCATCCATCAGTCTTGACAGTTATCTTCAAAAATCCTTGTCGAACATTGATGAAACTTCAGACATGTGTTTCCTTATGGTAGTCCACCGATACTATTTTTTTATTTAATGTTGAGTCATGGAAAAAGGGGGCTTGATGTATATTTCCACTATGGTCTAATATTTCTTTAACTACTGGACAAAATTTTATGAAACTCTATATTTATATCATTTATCATAAGTCAAAGACAATCATTATTTGTTTTAGCTCACCTGAGCACGAAGTACTCAAGCTGAGCTTTTGTGATTATACTGTGTCCATTGTCTGTCGTGCATCGTGCGGTCGTCAACTTTTACCTTGTGTGACATCGATGAAACTTTATTGACAATACAGATGTAGTGGCAAACCTGTTTGCTCAATTTGTAACATACAGGTCTGATGGGTTCTCTTTGGTAAATAAAGGGTTGTGTCAAGGGGTCCAGTGCTCATTATGTTAAATTTATTATAGAAAAAAGCAACTTTGGAGATCTTCCCTTAGGCTTAGAGCTATTGCTTAATAGATTACAATTTTTCAACGTCCACCAAAAAAGTTCTGCTGCAAGATAAAAAGAATGTTTCTTTCATAATCTAGGACAGAGAAGAGGATACTGAAGATAAGAGACCAGACTGCTTGTTCTGTGCAGTCTGATCTTGATCTATCCGGTCTACAAAAGCTTCTGTAGTTGTATGGACCTCTGAAGGCCTAAAGTGTTAATGTATAGCACATCTAATGATGGTATATCAGGTTTGTTTGTCAAGAATGGATCTGTGCTATGGTTTATATTTGTTGAGGTCGAGCCAGGTAGCATAGTCGGTAGTGTTTAGGACTTCTAAACATGGGTGGGTGGTTCAAATCTCTAGGTCAGTCAATTTCGTTTTGAAGATAAATTTTAGTCTTTCCAAGAGGAATTTTCCTCTTTACTGCTGATTTTTGTTTTATTCAAATATATTTATTTTACATCGATTGAGAAACAAGTTCATGTAACTTATACTAATCTCTCTCGATTCTGCTTTTGATTCTGATTTTTGTTTTGATGATAGTTATGTGGAAAAGCAGTTGGTGGTATAGGCAGAGCATTGTGTGAAGTATCAGTTAAAAGGAAAAAAAACTCCAGGAAAGCATGGATTGGTGCACTGGCAACCACAGTACAACTGCAATAATGTTGAAAACGGTATTAAACACCAAAGAAACAAAGAATATTATTTCACTAAACTACTGTCACCAATCTTAAGGCAACTAAAGAAAAATCTTACTTATTGTATAGGTTGGATTGGACATGTTACAAACCTCTGAGATCTATCAGAAAGGAAGACAAGTGCAAAAAGATTGACATCCATGGTGAACATCTCAGCAACCCGAAATAAGATGTTATAGACCCCAGTAAGTCAACACGCAATGGGGATTGAAAGGCTGGAGGTCGCTGACTGTGTAAATATGTCATCAGGGCTTGTAGCATTCCATATGTGGTCCAGCATTGCTTAGTGATGAACCCTTTACCACACGATCTTAGCTTTTAACGATCCTGAGAAAGAGGCTGTTTGAAATAATATGGGAAAGAATAAGATTGCGGTAACCACCATTTTCTTCTTTTTCCACATTTTTCCACCCTTTGAAAAGCAGATTTTATGTTTGAGCACTGTTCAATCGTGTTGTTTGCAAATGCTTTTATTTTGGACCAGGCCAAAATTGTTATATGGTAAAGAGTTAAAGAGACATTAAACCAGACTTTGACCCACTTTTTTTTATGAAAGAAGATGGGTAGAAAGTTGAAGTTTTGAAAAAAAAAGGAAATGACTATTTATCCTCAGATGGGGAAAATTTTGCAAAAAAAAAAAAAGCCTCCAGTTGGACTCGAATCTACCACCTTCAAAACCAGAGTTAGTCAACTCTACCAACTAAGTTATTCAACCAATGGCTGTTTACCTCTTAAATACGTATTTATTCCTTGCATTTGGATAATAATGTTACTTACAGTATAGGATGTTTTAGAGTATAAGCACAAAACTATCGGTAATTCCTCCTGTTTAATCCATATATTTCTATCTACAAACAATCATTGGCCATCTTTTGTTTAGGTTTTTTAAAAGAAAAAGTGAAATCTGGTTCAATGCCCCTTCAAGACGTTGGATGCATAATCTTGAAACACCCATATCTATTTGTGCTGGAGCCACTGGTCACCTGAGAGTGGCGTTGGACAAGGCACTGTCGAGCCCGTGACTTGCACTGGTGAAATTAAACAAAAGACATGTAAGGTTTGAACAGTTATATTTTCTGTCGTAGCACTTGGTTGGGATATCAAGTCACGTTTTCTGACCAGTTTCTCACTTTTTCACACAAGCAGTCTTCCTCAGTGTTGTTAGGCACAGGGTTCTCTGGTAAAAGATTAACCTTTTATCACACAGTTATGAGTTTTACCAGCCCCGTTGAAAGAAGCTTTGAAAACATTGTGGGAAAAGAAGAAAATGCTGGTTTTCCAGCATTTTTTACTTTCCCCATAATGTTTTCTAACCTTTAAAGTGTAAAACCAATAGTTTAAGCCCCATTGGATCGGTCGTCTGCAAATGCTTTCAATTTGGATATGTCTAAAGTCTTGCTGTTAAGTAGAGAGTTAAGACAATAATAAACAATGTATTAATTTTAGACGAAGACATGTTGAATGAGCTGAAAAGACCTGGAACTTGGGATCAGTGGAAACATTGGAGCTAGAAAACAGTAGCAAGAAAACAGAATATTCACCGTTCAAGAGAGAACTCTGGAACGTAAACATTTAATTTAGCACCGCTCTGGCTAAAAAAGGTTAATGCATCTCTGAGATGGGCTATAAACAGCAACCGTCATATAGTATAGATCTGTTTTGTCTGAAAACTTGCTGATTAATAAGTTAGTGTAGTCTTTTGACATGCAGAAAATTTAACAAGAGCAAAAATGGTCGATACTTTTTGCAGATGCATTAAACCACATTTCACAGAGCACGACTCAATCAACATATGAATATTTTTGGTATTCGCACATCTGATTTATGGCGATTATAATCTCTGATTAATGCTTTGACTCTTAGCTCATGTGAGAGATTATGAAGGATCTCATGTGAGACTGAAAGGCTTACTTGCTTTTTTCCTTTTAGAAGTTTTTACCGACAATAAAATTTTAGACTGGTTAAAAATAGAAAATTTTGCAAATGGCAAATTTGATGTGTCTGAAATTATTGATTTTTTTTTTGGGGGGGAGGGGGGTTAAAACGTTGTGAGAAAAGGAGAAAATGCTGGTTCACATAATGTTTCTGAAAGCCAATAATATTTTAGGTTTGTCTTAACTGAAAGCATTTGTAGACTACAAATACGATGTGGCTGAACTGATGGGCTATGTCCTGGAGCAGATAGAAAAAATGGTTGGAAAGGAATAGCTAGCAGTGTTTCCTGTTTTTCCTACATTGTTTTGGAACCCCCCTTTTTTTTCTGGTTTGTGAAAAAACACGAATGTCTGGACTAACTCGATAAAATTTTATCTCAAACACCAACTAGTGTCAAAATCTAAATTTTTAAAATCATTAGTATTTTTTTTTTTTTTTTTTGTAAAACTATGAATTATTGTTAAATGCGAATCAGTTAAACAATGGTCTGTACACAAGTCTACACAAATGTTCTTTTACATTACAGGTATTTTTTTGTGGTCCACTACATGGATGATATTTACCTTGCCACATTTTGCATTGGTCTGTTATATAGGTGGAAATGTATGCGACGTTGAAATTTTGCGAATTTGAAAAATGTAAAAACAATGATGTTTGCATATTTTACCACAAATATACCAACAAGTATCGAGTGTCTTGAATCCGCAAATATTACCACACGTGAAATATCTGTAATTGGTAATTTGCGAACTTTTCCACACTCATATATATACATGTATATATATACCCTTATTTCTTTACCAAACGACAAAATTTTAGACTTGTTCAAACTGAAAGCATTTGCAGATGACAAATTAAAAGTCACAAAAATGACGATTTCAATTTCTGGAAGGGTAGAAAACAATGTGAGAAAAGGAGAAAATGCTGGTTATCAGCATTTCTCCTTTTTCTACAATGTTTTCAAAAAAAACTTTCTCCTAAGGGTCGTTAAAACTCGGGATTTTGTAGTAAAGGGTTATACAGTATACATTCTATGTTGGTTAATTTGTGGTTTTTTTTTTTTTGCAACGTAAAATTTCAGGTAGAACTTAAGAAATATCTTGATGTGTCATTTTACAGAAGAAAATTTTTTGTGAAGATCTTGTGTAAGTGAGTGGTTTCTTTTTAATTCTTTTCCACCATGTTTTGGAAGTCATTTATAAGTTGTAAAAACATCAGATTTTTTGGGATATCAATCATTTGATTTACATAAACACAAACCAGTGCTACCTGAAAATGCATTCACGACAGTAAGGCAAAAATTACAGTCACAAGGCTTAGAGGTGGACACATAATTTGTAAGGACATACAACTCTTTACCATACAGCAAAATTTTAATCAATATTCGAAGAATTAGCAGATAACAAATTAGAGTGGCTTAAATTATTTAACTTGCCTTTGATTGGGTAGAAAACTTTGTGGGAAAAGGAGAAAATGCTAGTTAGCAGCATTTTCTGCTTTCCCATAATGCATTCCAAAGCTTTCTTTCTCGGGATCATTAAAAATCAGGCCTGTGTGATAAAGGTTTTACAATTACAAAAGGAGCTTTTGTGATAGTGCTGTGTGCATCGTGCTTCGTCTGTCGTCCATGTGTCAACAATTACCTTGTGTACACTCTAGAGGCCACATTTTCTGTCAAATATTCACGGAACTTTGTCAGAATGTTTGTCTTGATAATATCTCGGCCAAGTTCGATAAGAGGCCATGTCTGGTCCAAAAGTAGGTCACAAGGGCAAATCTGAGAAAAACCTTGCGTGCACTCTATAGGCTACATTTTAGTCTAATACCTATGAAATTTGATCAGATTGTATTGATGATGTCTCGGACAAGTTCCAATCTAGGTCATGTCAGGTTAAAAAGTGGGTTACAGGAACAAATCTTAGAAAAAACCTTGTGTGCACTCTAGAGGCAACAATATCGGCCAGAAACTTATGAAAATTGGTCAGAAAGTTTGTCTTGATACAATTTTGGACAAGTTTGAAATTGGGCCATGCTGGGTCAAAAGGTCACCAGGCCAAAACTTACATAAACAGTGTGTGCACTATATAGGCCAATCTTTTCGGTCAAATACTCATGAAACTTGGTCAGAGTGTTTGTCTTGATAATATCTCGAACAAGTTACAAATTGGGTCATGTCACATCAAAAAGAGGGTCACAGGGCTAAATGTTAGAAAAACCTTGTGTGCATTCTAGAGGCCACGTTTTCAGACTGATACTCATAAAACTAAGTCAGAGTATTTGTCTTGATGATATCTCGGACTAATATGAAAATGGGTTATGTTACGTCAATACGTAGGTTACTGGGCCTATCTTCGAAAAATCTTGTTTTACCCTAAAGGCCTCACTCTTGAAACTTAGTCAGAATGTTTGTCTTGATAGTATCTTGGACTAGGGGGAAAATTGGTTATGTCTGGTCAAAAAGTAGATCACTGGTCTCAATCTTCAAAAAACGTTGTATGCACCGTAGCGGCCGCATTTTCAGCCTGATATGCATATCTTGGACAAGTTGGAAATTGGATCATGTTGGGTTAAAAAACCTTGTGTACACTCTTGAGGCCACATTTTCTGTCTGATACTCATGAAATTTCATCAGAATGTTTGTTTTGATGATGTCTCTGACAAGGTCAAAATTAGGTCAAGTGGTTAAAAAAATAGGTCAATTTCACTTATGTTTTACATCATTAAAATCAGGATTTCTACAGCTTTATCAACGGTAGATGATTTTATTCAGGTGAGCGCTTTAGGGCCAATGGCCCTCTTGTCTATATTTCTGTCTACTTTAAAACAAAAAAAGCTTCACTCTAGCCACATTTAGTTGGTAACAACTTGGTATCTGAAACTGCTTTCAATTTTGACATGTCCCAAATTTTCTCGGTTGGTAAACAGTTAAAAGTGTATGCCTATAATTGAAAGTAAGGAGGTTCTGCATGGACGAGCAGCTAGGATGTTTGATTAATAATCCGGAAGTTTCGAGTTTGATCCACATTTACCTGAGGTCTTTTAAAGGAGAAGGAAACAGTAAGGCACTTAATAGCCTGAACTTGTATAAGCTGTCACAGCAATATGGCTGAAATAATGTTGAAATCCTCGTAAACTGCATTCATTCAAGCAATCATATCAAATAATGACTTTTTCGAAAAAGAAAAAAACAATGTTTGAGTTCATAATCTCGTAGCAGGACGTTCTTGTAGCCAAAAGACATTCTCTGGTGAGTTTTATACAAAGACTTTTAACCCTTTACCTTACAAATACAACCCTTAAAAAACGCCTTTTGACAACACCATGCTATAAAAAGAAATGCTGGAGAGCAGCACTTTCTCCTTTTCTCACAATGTTGCCTAACCTTATAAAGACAAACCCTTCCTTTTAAGCCACATTTGATACACCATCTACAAATTCTTCTTCTAATTTGGACAGGTCTCGGATATTGTCATTTTGTAAAAAGTGGAAGTTTAAGCTCAGTGCCAAGGCTTGGTTTTTATAATCCATTCAGCTGGCGTAGCTTGTTGTGTGGTCTTCCCTCTGGCAACGCGCTACTGTTTTCTTAAACGAAGGAAACTGAAATGCTAATATTTTTATCTGATAAAGTCACCTGGTCAAATGACAAAATATTGTAAACATTTGAAAACCCCAGGGTAAATGTGGCTCAAACGATGGACTATGTCTTGGAAAGAGTACAAAACAGTGTGGGATAAGGAAAAAGTACTGGTTACCAGCATTTGGGTATATTCCAATGATGGTTTCAAAAGTCCTCTTTCTCAATGTCATTAAAAGTTGGGGGTTCTGTGGTAAAGGGTCAGAAAATATATGGGCCGGTTTCATGAAACTTCACAGTCATGGGGATAGATGATAATATGGTGATTTTACATGTACCTTCTTTTGCACCTGGGGCTGTGTTCTTTTTCGTTGTAATTGGCGTATTTTTCTTTGTGTAATGAAAGTTTCTTATATTTCAGCTCGGAAGTTAGAAAGATTACTTGAATATGTTTTGGATGATTTTTCAATGACCGGAGAATGCTTGAAGAAAACTTGACAGAAAAGTCATTTGAATTAGCTAAAGATCTGAGTAAGTGCTGTTGGTATATCTGTAATTAATCACTTAACCAAACACACAATTTCAGACTTGTCCATATTGAAAGCATTTGAAGACAATAAAATGGATGTGACTCAGTTAAAATTAAATTTGTTTTTGAAAGGGTTACAAGCATTTTCTCCTTTTCCACATTGTTTTCAAAAGTCTTGGTCTTTATGGCTATCAAAACTCAGGATTTTGCTGTAATATGGTAAACATGAAATGTTGTTGGACTCTTTGAGGTCCTGCATGACTCAATGTGTTGGACAAGAAATTCAAACTGAAAGATCAGATTTAGATCTGTAGTAAGCGCACAAATATGGTTGAAAGCTATGTCAATCACTATTCTATTAGTAGACTGAAATTAATCCTCTTTCATTTGACAAAATTTTAGACTTTTTCATATAGCTCGAAACTGAAAGATTGCATTTGTATTTGAAAACATTGTGAGAAAAGAAGAATATTATAACCATAATATTCTCCTTTTCTCACAATGTTTTCAAATACTTTTTAGCTCACCTGAGCACGAAGTGCTCATGGTGAGCTATTGTGATCGTGCTGTGTCCGTCGTCCGTCGTGCGGTGTGCGTTGTCCGTCGTCAACTTTTTACCTTGTGTACGCCCTAGAGGCCACATTTTCAGTCCAATCCTCATGAAACTTGGTCAGAATGTTTGTCTTGATAAAATCTCGGACAAGTTCGAAATTGGGTCATGTGGGGTCAAAAACTAGGTCACTAGGTCAAATCTTAGAAAAACCTTGTGTACGCTCTAGAGGCCACATTTTCAGTCCGATCCTCATGAAACTTAGTCAGAATGTTTGTCTCGATAAAATCTCGGAAGACTTCGAAATTGGGTCATGTGGGGTCAAAAACTAGGTCACTAGGTCAAATCTTAGAAAAACCTTGTGTACGCTCTAGAGGCCACATTTTCAGTCCAATCCTCATGAAACTTGGTCAGAATGTTTGTCTCGATAAAATCTCGGACGAGTTTGAAATTGGGTCATGTGGGGTCAAAAACTAGGTCACTAGGTCAAATCTTAGAAAAACCTTTTGTACGCTCTAGAGGCCACATTTTCAGTCCGATCTTCATGAAACTTAGTCAGAATGTTTGTCTCGATAAAATCTCGGACGAGTTCGAAATTGGGTCATGTAGGGTCAAAAACTAGGTCACTAGGTCAAATCCTAGAAAAACCTTGTGCACACTCTAGATGCCACATTTTCAGTCAGATACTTGTGAAATTTGGTCTGAATGTTTGTCTTGATAAAATCTCGGACGAGTTCGAAATTGGGTCATGTGGGGTCAAAAACTAGGTCACTAGGTCAAATCTTAGAAAAACCTTGTGTGTGCTGTAGAGGCCACATTTTCAGTCAGATACTTGTGAAATTTGGTCAGAATGTTTGTCTTGATAAAATCTCGAACAAGATTGAAATTGGGTCGTGTGGGGTCAAAAACTAGGTCACTAGGTCAAATCTTAGAAAAACCTTTTGTACACTATAGAGGCCACATTTTCAGTCCAATACTCTTGAAAAATGATCAGAATGTTTGTCTTGATTATATCTTGAAATAGTACGAAAATGTGCCATGTTGGTTCAAAAACTAGGTCACCAGGTCAAATCTAAGAAAAACGTTGCGTATGCTCTAGAGGCCATATTTTCTGTCCAGTACTCTTGAAAGTTGGTCAGAATGTTTGCCTTGATAATATCTCTGACTAGTGTGAAAATGGGTCATGACGGGTGAAAAACTAGGTCACTAGGTCAAATCTTAGAAAAACCTTGTGTAAGCTCCAGAAGCCACATTTTCTGTCTAATACTCTTGAAAGTTGGTCAGAATGTTTGTCTCGATGATATCTCAGTAGCATTTGAAAATGGGTCATGTGGGGTCAAAAACTAGGTCACCTGGTCAAATCTTAGAAAAACCATGTGTACACTGTTGTGGCTACGTTTTTTGTTCAATACTCTTTTAAAGTTGCTCAGAATGTTTGCCTTGGTAATATCTTGGATGAGTTTGAAAATAGGTCATGTTGGGTCAAAAGCTAGGTCACTAGATCAGATCTTAGAAAAACCTTGTGTACGCTGTAGAGGCCACATTTTCAGTCCAATACTCTTGAAATGTGGTAAGAATGTTTGTCCTAATGATATCTTGGACCAGTTTGAAAATGTGTTATGTTGGCTGAAAAACTAGGTCACTAGGTGAAATCTTAGAAAAACCTAGTGTATGAATGACTCTCAGAAAGAAGCCTTTTGAAAACACCCTTTGAAAATGAGAACATGCTGGTATCCAGCATTTTTTCCCTTTTTCACAATGCTTTCTACCCCTTTGAGAGACCAGTCCCATAGCGTGATCCACATATTATTTGTTCTTTGCAGAAGGTTCAGACTGATGAGTTTAAAATTTTATTGTTTGGTAATACATATATCTCACAAGACGTTGGAAATTGGTTGTGCTTGGTCAAAAGGCTCAGGTGAGCGACTCCAGGGCCCTCATGGCCCTCTTGTTTCTCTTTTTTTTTGACTGTGTTCTTAAATGTTCTCACTCATGGCTGCAAAATAGGATTGTTTGGTGAAGATTGTAGGATTGTAATTTAAGTTTTTATATTCCCTGTGTTGTTGCTGACCCATACCTGCATTGTCTCAACAGTCCTGTATGCTAAATGTGAACATGTGAAAGTTTTCTGCTAAAAAGAAAATATCTGTAGAATTTTCAATATTCAGTGTTTTTTCTCTATGTTACAGGAAAAGTAAGGCAGATTCAAGAACAGCTTGAAGAATTTATTGAAACCTTAAGTAGAGATAAGTAACACAGAAGGCAAGCTTAAAACGTCGAACTGTTTTACCTGTTAAAGTGCTGTACATTCTCAATCACCAAAGAAAATAAAAATATAAGCAGTTTAACTGTGTTTTTTGTCAGAATATTTCACAACATGACAAAAAGTGTAGATCTGCGTGTGCAGCCTGATCCTAATCTACAGTGTTCACAAAGAGTGGTTTATTCTTAATCTTTGGTTGTCTGCTAGAACTAGTTAACTCTTCACCAGAAAACAATTTTTTAGACTTGAATTTTTCTAACGCGTTAAATGGAGAGAAAAATTAAATGTTGCTGAAATATGGCATATTTCTTCGAAAGAGTAGGAAAACATTGTGGGTAAAGAAGAAAGGTGATGTTTACCAGCATTTTATTCATTTGCCACAATGTTTTCAGAAGCTTTTGTTTGTTGTCTAAAGTCAAAATGCGGGATCGCTTGGTAAGAAGTTAAGCATATAATAAACTGTTTATTACTTGTAAATCCCAGGGCATACATGAATATATGAGCTGTCGCCGTGATATGACTGAAAAAGTGTTTAAAGTGGCTTACAACACCATTTAATCTTATCAGTCAATGAATCAATCAATCAACAACGTATTTCTGTTTACAAATATCTTTGTGTCCTGAAAGTTAATTGTAACAAGTTTTTAACCCTCTCTATGCTGTAGACGAAAATCGAGACCTTTGTGGATGGCATAGATCAAAATCAGGCTGCATAGAATGAGTTTCCTGATCTTTGATTTATACTGCCTGCTTGTTTGATCAGGTCCATAAGGTAAACAGGTTTCTGAGTGGCATGCGATTGTAATCTCAAACGTCGAAAGAGGTCGATGGGTATGAATTTATTCGCTTAAAAAGAGAAGATGCTTCTAAATTTTCAATAACTTTTGTTTTAGTTATCAAAAGCAAATAAAAGGCAGTACTGATATTTTCTGTCATTTCTGAGACGTACATTTGTACTGTAATATCAAGGTTCACTTTGTTGAAAATGTTTGTTAGAGATTAGATTACAATTTATTTGCAGTCTGATCTTGATCTCCATTCTCCATTAATCAAAATTTATTTATTATAAGGATTGTTCTTGTGTTTGAGTTGATTTTTATGCTACTTTCAACACTATTTCAGTTATATCACAGTAACAATTCGCTTATTCATGATTTTGTCCCCTGGGTTCCTCAAGTACTAGTCTGGTGCTCTGCAGTGTATTGCATCAATAAGAGTATACTGGTTTATATTTCTCCAGTAGTGTTAAATGGGCTCTTAGAGAAGTGAGGCAGTTTGACATAATCAGTGGCTTATTTGGTGTTTTAAGCTATCTTCAATATTATCTCAGTTGTATCGCTGTAGCCTTTGCACCTAGTCATGTGCATGTGTTTGTTTTCGCCAGTACTATGCATAATGCGGTTAAAGTCGCTGGCTGCTTCTGGATGTTAACTAAGTCAGTATAATGTTCAATGGGAAGCTCATACAGAAAATAAGCTGGAACTTAGAAAATGAAAAAATGTAACGTATTTAAAGTTTGTCTCTGATAACTATGATGTTGGTATTATTGATTTTATATATTTCAGTGACATCAGGGCGACAGAAGGCTGAACATTTGTTTATACAGTTTTTCAGGTGATAGGTTGAGAACCTGCACTGCCTTGCCGAAGGTCACTTTCATGTAGACTGCTTCTTCAGGAGGAGTGAAACCAAGAACAGTTTGATTAAAGTTCCAACACTTTAACCACTGTATCACGGAGAACCTTGATTGATTGACTGGATGGTGATGTATGCTGCTTTAAAATTATTTCAGTCATATCACAGTAACAACTCACTTATTCATGTGTTCTCTGGGTTTCACCAGAACTAGAAAGGGGCTCTGAGGTGGCTTGCCAAAGGAAACTCCGATGAAAAATACTGAGCTTCCAGTGGGGAGTGAACTCAGCACCAGATGACTCCAAAATAAATATCTACAAGCTGTGTTTCCGTTAACTCTTTACAACACAATCCCGACTTTTAACGACACTGAGAACGAAAGCTTTAGAAAACATTGTGGCAAAAGGAGGAAAGCTAGTAACCAACATTTTCTCCTTTTCCCACAATGTTTTCTACCCTTTCAGAATCAAAAAGCAAAATTTTAACCACATTTAAATTGTCGTCTGCAAATGCTTTCAATTTGGACGCCTCTAAATTTTTGTCGTTTGGCAATGAGTTAAGCCATAGTGACTTTGAAGTCAAAAATCGCCCACTTATATAGATCTTTGAATTGGACATCAACCCTTTTGAAGACATCGTAGATAAAGATCGGACTTCACAGATCGTATGCTGTGAGCTTAAATCTACAGTGGTAAAAACGATGGTACCAAGAACGGCTCGATTAGAATTCCAACACTTTAACCACTGTATCATGGAGGGCCTCGATTAATTGGTTGATATATTAATTTATTAGTGCCTAAATTGTTTGCTTGGTTGCCGTTTTATGCCGCTTTAAACACTTTTTCAGTCATAATGCAGTCGACTCACTTGCTCATGTGTTTTCTAGGTTTCACCAGTATTATACAAGGAACCTTAGGTGCCTATCCTCATGACTGTCCAAAGAAAAATCGGAGTTTCCTGTGAGGATTGAACCGTCGACTGAAGGCCCCTTCAAATAAGTATAGACAAAGTAGGATTCCCTTAAGTTATAACGAGTTCTGTATATATGCTAGGCATGCCTAAATGCGTTTTTGCGGATAGTGTAGACCTAATATCAGACTGCACGTTCTGTGCAATCTTGAGTTTGCTCCACATAGTCAGATGTTATGACCGATTTTTTCTGCAAAAATAATTTTTAAAATCTCAATAGTTACTTAGTTGTTTACTCTTGACTGGAAATTACTGATCGATCTATAGCACAATAAAGGATTTGGGAGATAGGCGGTCTAACGGTCTCCCAGTGACCCATTAACTGTTTACAGCACGACAAAATGTTAAGACTTGTCCATATTGATACTATTTGCTGACGACAAGTTAAATGTGGCTTGAAGGATAGTATTATTCTTTGACAGACCTAAATCCATCGTGGGAAAGGAGAAAAAACTTAATTGACTTTTCTCCTATTTTTTTTTTTTTTTTTTAACGTTTCCTCAAGTGATGCTTGTATATGGTTTTACCCAGTATCTATATGTGTACTTGGGGTCATACGTGGCTCAGTGGTAAAGTGTAGGACTCGTAACCTGGAGGCCCGAGTTCGAGCCTCACTGGATGCACTGTGTTTTTCGTGGGAGTGTCCTTGGGCGAGACACTGCAGAGCCCTAGCCTAGTACTGGTGAAACCAAGGAAATACATGAATATGTGAGCTGTCGCCGTGATATGACTGAAATATTGTTGAAAGCGGCGTAAAACACCATCCAATCAATCAATCTACACGTGTACAGGAGCCCAGCCGGGTTGCTCAGTACTGAGCGTATCTGATTTGTGGACCTGGTGGTTGCGGTTTCGATACCTGGTTGAAGCACACTTTCTGTGCGGGGATTTTTCGCCTCTCAACTCTGATGCATGTGACAAAGTAGTTAGTGGCTTGGAAAGAAAGTTGTGTCCGTACTGGTGTGAGAAAGCCAGAAAACACAAGCGTAGGTGCTCTGGCCGCTGTAATATGACCCAAGCTATCAATACGGCGTTAAACTCCAATACAAACAAACATGTGTATAGAAACTGATTAGACTTTATGTATGATCTAGATCTACACCATCTGCGAAGTTATCTTTGGTCGGGCAGAATAAGGGTTACTTGGAATAGAGGTTAAATTTAGACTGATGACTACAACACGGTTACTTCATTCATCCATCCAATCATTCTTTCATCTATCCATCCATCCATTAATTCATGCTTCGTTGTACAAGGCTGATCAGTGTGTCGAGTCTAGGGGTTTGAACTTATAATGGATGTGTAAGAGGCTTGATAATTCTAGTCCAGGGATTTGAACTTACAACTCCTGTATTACGGACCTTGTGTGACTAGCGCGGTGCACCAGTAAAGTACTCGGTTTGTGATCAAAGGGTCGCCAGTTCGGGTCTCAGGTCCTCTTGGAGGTTTGATGATTGCCAACGGGACAGGATTCAGCTGTCTCTCATGATGTCAATGTGGGAAAGTAGCCAGTGTCTTGCGTAAATGAGTGAAGTACTGATGTAAGAAACAGCGACAAAATCTGGATAGGTCTACTGGCCGCTACATAACTGAGAAATTGTTGAAAATGGCATAAACACCTAACAATTCAAGGGTGGACAGCCGAGGTTGAGGTTCGTACAAGTCATGACAGTTGTGCTATTATAGTCATGTAGCCGCGCCCGGCTTGATATAATACAAGAAAGTTTCAATGATACTGTTACAGTAAAGAAACAATAACAAAACGACGAGTTTACAGAAATACATATATTCAACATCTATTCGTTATAAGATATGTTCGAAATTAAAACATACATCAGAAGTGAACAAAAGGCAATGTTGGATAAATTGCTCTTGTAAAAACGTATAACTTTAGTATTTAAGGACAAAACAAAACATCAACATTGATTCATCATTGAACTAAGATCAAAATTGACTTATCGTTCAACCATGCATGGCAATAGGTGGCAAACTATCAACAAATAAGAAAGAGACACGCAAGAAATAGGTTTTTTTTTTTGTGGTATTTTCTCCATGAAACACGTAGTCTCTTGCTGAGTAAATCTCGGATATAAACAATTAGGTAACAACAAAATGTAAACAAAGCATTGACGGAATTTCTCTTTCTTAAAATAAAAAAATATACATGAATTACAGATGAAAATGACGTAAACATTCATAAAAATCCAACTGACTCTTTCTCTGTCTCGTAAAACACGAATTGGACCAGAGAATGAACAAATGCAAACACGAAATAAAAAGTTAAAATCATCTACTTGCATTTGAATTATGGAGACTAGATAAGAAAACGGGTAGTCTGCGATTTGACAGCAGTTTTTGTGGACAGAAAACATTCAGAGCGCCAATAATGGTTCATACAAATAATTACTGCTGCCACATTGTTTGCCGAATAAACAGTGTTTGATAGATGCACATTTGGAACTCGAATAATGTTTATAGAATATCCGGAATTGTGAAATTTTTCAAACGTGGGGGGGGGGGGTGAGTTAAATTCATGATTAGCAAATAATTCAGAGGGACTGGGTGGGGCAAGTCTGATCTAGGCTGGCGTAGATAAATAAATTAATTGATCAAAAGTGACTAAATAAATATACGATGACAAGATTTCCAACGACAGCTTGCTTACTAAACAAAGTACAATGAAATGTTGAGAATAAAGTAATTTATCCCATATTCTGCCGGATGTCCGTTATAAACTATCACAAAAATATATTTTGTTAAGTTTATCGGCAGAAAATGGAGATTATTCAATAAAACTTACTGATATAAAAGCGGGGATTGTGGACAAAGATGAGACTGCACGTATGTGCAGGCTGATCTTTGTTTGCACTCTCCGCAAAAAACCCGCTCGGTCACATACTGGTTATAAAAGAGGTAAGACCGTGACCATGGTAACGATAGAATATATTGTGGTGCAGATTTAAATGTTGGCTGACTGAAGTACATGATGATCTACAATGTCCAGGTCGAGGTGCCGTTAAAGCAGTCTGACCACAGTAACAAAGTTATCTAAAGATGGCGACACGTAATGGCTGATAAATAATTTGTCTCTGTAACAACACAGAGCGAGGGGTCTCTCTATATACCCTGCAGTCTGATCTAACACCGACTTGTATCGAGTCAGATCAGCATCCAGTTTATAAACTTCGTCGTGACGCCATTCACATTTACATACATACACGTTGTTATCTGGGTCTACACTGATTCCTTCAGGCCCCAACCCTTCTATTGTAAATTCTGAGATAACTTGACCCTCAACATTTCTACATTGTACTTTGTCATTGTCGTTATCAGTTAAATAGACTCGTCCAGAAATAACGGCGAGATAAGGATCAGAGTTACCATAGATATCAATGTAAAACTTGTTTAGTGTGACTCCGTCTGTAGATATTATATAAACATACCTGGGAGATACAGGACCTGCTCTACAGACGGTAAAAATCTTGTCATCATAAAACTGTATAGAATAACATAGTCCCTCTGTTTTAATGATGTTTTGTGGTTTTGCGGGTTTTTGACTTAAATCTATAAACATTATTTGATGTTTGTCTGGTAACGTTACTGCTATCAAACATTGTTTACCCAGATCAGCCCAGTCTGTAGCAGAAATATCAGAACTGCTGCCGGACACTAAGTTCGGTTCAGCAGAATTCTGTTTTAAATGTATTTCTGTAACATCCCAAGGTCTAGCGTCAGACCCTACAAACTGTATATAACGTTGTAACACGTTACTTCCCACTTTAAATATTTTAATACAATGATTATACCAATCACAGACTACCCACCTTTTGTTCTCCAGTCCACACAATCCAGTTATCCTACAATCCATCTGATCCAATTCGTGTTTTACATCAACTCGATCACAAACAATGGCGTGGCTGTAGAAAAATTTCTCTGTTCTCTTTCTTTCACTCTCATTCACAAGGTCAACAACAAACTTTCTTCTCATTCTTTTTCTCTCATTCTCCTCTCTTTCTCTCCCCGCTTTCTGTAATTTTTTCTTTAGTTTCCCCAAAAATCCTTTTCTCTCACTCTCCTTTCTCCTCATACCTTCGTGTTTTCTATGTCCAGACATACATTTCTCACACACATACATCTCACATACAAAACATAGAAATACAGCCACCCTCCCATACAGCTGTCTCGCATACCTCTTAGACCTCTCAGACCACGGATTCTCAGACCTCACACTCTCACGCACACAACTCTCACACTTGGCTCCTTTTCTCTCTCTCTCTCTCACACTCATTTCTTCTATCTGTCGATACATTTCTTCTTCTTCCTCTTCTCCACTCTCCCTGTCGTTCCTTCTGGCAGGGCTGTATCTGTATGAACCCCCTTCCGCCATTTTGTTGGTTGTGTCTGCAATAGATTTAATCATTCAGTTAATTAAACTTGAGCTCTTTACCAAAAATATCGCGTTTTAACGAACCTGAAGAAGAAAGCTTTGGAAAACATTGAGGAAAAAGGAGAAAATGCTGGTAACCAGCATTTTCTCCTGTTCCCACAATGTTTTCTCGCCTTTCAAAGAAAAGTTGCCCTTGTTTTAAGAGAAACTCAAGGAAAGCATGGATAGGTGCACTGTCTGCAGCGATATGATCTAAATAGTGTTGAAACCGGCGTTAGACACCATTCAAACTTCAATGCGATTTGCCTATGTTTAAAAATTCCGATCCCTTTTTTTTTTTTTCTTAAACTAGATCTAACTTTATGATTAGCCCAGAAATTTTGGCTCAGCCAATCAACAGACATGTCTTAAATACAGTGAGTAAGTACTAACCTTAATTCAAGTAAACACGGAAAAAAAAATCTGAAATGTTGTATAGATCTAGATCTGTATAGATCTATTAGATTTACCATCTTACACACATTACCTGGTAGATCAACTGTTATTTACCTTAAATACTTAGATTTATCTTGCGTTCAACAAACTCGACTGTTATCGTTACTGCAGTGGCTCTTTTTTTTATGAATTCTGAAAAAGAAAATAAACAATAAAGATAGTAGATTTAGGTCAAGATAAATATTTCTGGCAGAAAAATCGTAGATCTACTTCCGGATTTCTAGATCGACTGGTTTCATGAATTTATGATCTGGATTTAGATCTATAAGTTTTGTTCAATAAAGGAATCATATCGTCTGAGTGTCAGTTACCAGTAAGCCGTGGTTAAACTTAATTACTGTTGAAAGCGACATAAAATGATAAAATAAAACCTTCTATAACAACCATAAGTCTATTACAGTCGGTTGATCTACATCTATATTTGCATTTCTAAGAAAGAAAAGCTTTAAAATAACGGACAGTATAAATCTAAGATCAGACTGCACATTCTACAACCTGATCTTGATCCACATTCTTAGCGTCAATTCGAAAGATTTCATTTACAAAACACGAACAGTTGTGCAAAAGTCAATTATAAACAAATAAAAAATACCTAAGGTATGACCAGAATAATTAGATCTATCCAAGCTCTCTAGATTTGTCTGTACACCTAAAATTCTAAAGCGATAATCTCTAGGAGAACAAACACATTGTAAAGAAACGCTACGCGGGAAAATAAAGATAAAAATTACGTCAGAGTTGGACGTCAGTCATAGAGGCGGCATCGGTAATATTGAGCGACATTAATTAGTAAATGGACCCTCTGTAGCGTATATCTGTTAACTAGATTTATTCATCCTGGGAAAAGGAAGATTCGCTTATATCGACACTTCACGCTTAATGGACGAATTTTGGATAAATAGATCTATCTCTGGTAAGGGTTATGTTGAAAAAAAAAAATTGCTGTATAAATGATAGCTCTTTCCAAGCCACTGGCTGCTTTTTCACACGAATGAAGTCGGGACAAACGTTCCAAGGTGTGAGATTAACAAATCTAATATAAAAATGACTAGATCTAGAACTAAATTCTGATCAATCCTTGGAATAAATATTTGCCGAGCCGGGTAATCGGACGGTGTATATTCAGGATCAGACTGCATGCTCCGTGTAGTCTAATCTTGATATACACGATAAATCTACTATTAAGGCATGACGATCTACCTAAAGTCATTTAATATTTCTAAGATCAATTTATAATATAACAGATCTAGGTCTTTTCTCCGAACAATTCCATTTGCAACAACTCTGACGAAGAGAGTTTTTGAAAATATTGTGGAAAAAGGAGATGCGGTGGCAAGGAAAAAAATATCCCCTTTTAAATTCAAATCCAATTAGATTTTAACATAGCCGAGTAATCGGATGGTATAGATTCAGGGTAAGACTTCACATTTTTGTAGTCTAATCTTGATCTAGATCTAGATCTACACTGTCTACAAAAGTACCAAAACGCCTACTCAGGATCGTCAAGTTAAAGGGACTGTGAAATATCAATACATATACTTTCAGTGCAGTCTGATCTTAATCTACACTGTCAACCAAAGTACCAAAACGCCTATTCAGGATTGTCAAGTTAAAGGGACTGAAATATCAATACATGTACTTTCAGTGTCGTCTGATCTTGATCTACACTATCAAGCAAAGTACAAAAACGCCTACTCAGGATTGTCAAGTTTAAGGTACCGTGAAATATCAATACATGTACTTTCAGTGCAGTCTGATCTTGATCTACACTGTCAACCAAAGTACCAAAACGCCTACTCAGGATTGTCATGTTAAAGGTACCGTGAAATATCAAAATAATACATGTACTTTCAGTGCAGTCTGATCTTTGATCGGCACGATCTAGATCTACTAAAGACCTGACCTACCGTCTTACCGACTGACAATAGTCGTAAGAATAGTAAGAATAAACGTGTCGTGTGATATGAAATATTTCACTGCCAATGTCGCATTAGACAGCTTTTGTGGACGGCAAATATCAAAATCAATCTGCACAAAACGTGCAGTCTGATCTTTGATCTACACCGTCCGCTACCTGATGTTAATCTTTGACCAAATTCGTCTTCAATCGCAACGAAAGTTTACTTTAAGACCATGAGAAAAGTTGAATCCATTTAAATGGAAGTTAAAGAGTTAAACAATACCATCAATTGCCGGAAATATTCAGGGTTCGACGGCACGTTAGGTGCATGTACACAAAATGGTTTTTCTAAGCCACTGGCTGCTTTGTCACAAAGACAATGTACCACGATGTGAGAGCAGCAACTTCAGTGTAACAATGACTAACATCAGTGAGTAATTCAGGATTTTTGACGAGTCGGGTAAACGGACGATGTAGATCAGGGATTCCACTGCATGCGCTGTGTAGCCTGATCTTAGTCTATACTATCAATGTAAGTTGTTACCAATTTAGACGAGTCTAAAATATTGTCGTTGGCTATTATGTTAAACAAGCATATAGATCGAGGTATTCGAATTCTGTTTGTGTATTCTGATTTTGTGTGGAGCTAGCCTGATCTTGATCTACCCGTCTTACTTAATTACCAAAAACTTCAAAAGACACTCTCATGTCAGCTGCTAACATACACTATTAGATTTATCATAAAACGTGTATTTTTTTTCAAATATATCGATTAATTCGAAACAGTTTCTGAAACACACATGTCATGTGAGCACTGTGCACAGCAGCAGTTTTATTTAGTAACACGAAAATTAAGAACAGCTGCCGCACTGTTTTACGTAAATTACATATGTACGGGGGAGGGGGGACATTTTACGAAGCTGAGTAACAAGATGGTGTGGATGCAAGGTAAGACTGCACGTATTTTATGGTTCACTCTTGATCTACCCCATCTACGATAGTAGAAAGTAATATATATAGTGTAAAAGCTTACTCGGTCATTGTGAAGTTCCATAATTTTGAAGTGACGTAAAAATCCACTATCCAGTCATTCAAACGACCAGCAAATCGTTCACGAGGTCCCGAATTTAAGTTTTGATTGACCATTTTTCAGTTCGAACCTTTGTTCTGCTTGGATTTTTGCAGTCTCACTTCGCTATATACTAACTGCTTCTCTCTTAATGGTGACGGTTTGAACACCACGGCTCACCCGTTTACCTGGCTCAGCAAAAATCATCAATTAGTAACATCGATGATAGTCATTGTTACTATGCTAGAGGCCCTGAAGTGTCCTGCCCAAGGAAACTCCAACGAAAAACCGTGTGCTTAGAATGATGCTCAAACCCGGGGCCTCCGGTTTACGAGTCCTACACTTATTACGGGAGATCACTCCTTCATTAAAGCATAGCCATTTTCACGTATTAAATCAATACCTAGCAACTGTGTAAGGGGAAATTCTCTTAGCTAAGTGGTCAGCGTATTTGTTTTTCAATCCTCGAGAAAAGAGATCTTGGCCGTATGGGTTCGAATCCCAGCCGGGACAGTTCATATATCGGCTATGCTTTGTTGCAAACTTTCATGTTCGTCAGAGACTTTCTCACTAAACCACGCAGGACCCCTGATTGGTTACAAGTAATTAAAATATCATAAATTGTTGGTGTGGGTTTTTAGAGTTGAAAGCCTACAAAGACTGACCATTGTAAGACGAAAGATTATTTTACGCGTGATAGGTAGGGTTGACCATTTACTCATTTGGCTCTTTCCGGTGTATCACAAAAATCAGGCAGATGACCTAAAGTGTCTTGCCGAAGGACACTGCCTCGTGGCCAGTCCTATTGACAATGACTTAACCACGAGATGATATTGAGTAACACGAACGGATTAAAAAAACCCAGAAAAAGTCGATATGCCCCATTGATTTTAAACCCTTTATTATGTAATCTGACTTTTTTAAACTGTCGAGCTTTCATACCCGTGCAAAACATTTGAAGAAAGCAAATTAAGTGTGGCCTAAATGTTGGAATTTGTCAAAGAAAGGACAATTAACATTATAAGAAAAGGAAATAAAAAGCATTGTCTCATTTCCCCACAACGTTTTCTACCATTTTTCAGCAATGTTTCTAAAACCCTGCTTTCTTGGAGGTCACTAAAACTCGGGGTTGTTTGGTAAAAAGGTTGATTTTAGGCTCTGTCGACAAGCTCAGCTAATTTGTCAAAAAGATAGATCAAGGTCTGCCAGCACAGACAGGGCAGTCTGATCTCTGGCTGTGAGTTTTTCTGGTTGTATAGTAATGTTTACTTCTACTAATCAGACGTGTGAAATAATAATCATAACATGAAAATAGCAAAAGTTGTACACCCTTTTGTGACTGAAAATTGTCGTCTCATTTTTTGTGGTTAATGGCGGCTTTGAGCGAATTGGTTTCAAGCATTCTAGAAAAAGGTTTTATGAAACAAGTTTATTTTTTTCTTTAAATTTATACGTTAGCTATTAGTCTTCATTTTCTTTTTTTTTAAATTTCAATTTCCATTGATCAACAAATGTTGGAAGCTTCTGCAACATGATTCTTATTCATAGCCATTGATTTTGTGGATGAAACTTAAATAATAATAATAATCATAATCTATACGATATTTGCTATTTTAATGTTGTTTCGACAAATATCTCTCAATTTGAGATTTATCACGGTGCCCAATACACCTATTTTTGCTATCATGGAGTTCTTGTTTGATGACTATGCACGGGAGACTTTCCAAGAAACTGGCTACTTTTCCACTTTAAAACAGAAGAGATAATAATTAGCGATGGAAGAGAGATATGAATATTGTCACAATGATTATCGCTATTCTTTGAAAATAATTTTGATCAAGTTAGATAATCGGATAATGTAGATCCAAGACTTCCGTGTTCATAATTGAAGTCTGATCTTGATCTATACTGTCATAAACATTGCCCGAGGTCTCACACAGCATGGTAAGCTGTACCGTACAGTGAAATATTGACATTACAATTATGTCTTTATTTAAATAAATAGGTAAGTTTGTTGTGAGCAGTCTGCTATACATCTCAACTTTTCTCTAAAGTGCGGACAATCTTCAAAGTCAAGTCAAATTATTCGAGCAGATTTTTGGTCGATTTTTTGTGAGCAGTCTGATTTACGTCTTAACCTTTCGCGGGGATCTAACGTAGTTGGCCTAACGTACATTAAAAAATCAACTGAACAAATATGTAATTTTTCAAATGAATAGATTAATCTATCAGAGCAGTCTGATCAATATCTTCACAGTTCATTCAAGTACGAAAAGACATACACAGCACTGACCAAGTGTTGGCCGTCAGTCCTTTACCACACAAACCGACGTTATAATTACCTTAGGGGAGATTTTTTCTGAGACATAGGAGAAGCAGAAAATGTTGTGAATCAACATTCCCTCCTTTTCCCACAGTATCTTTCTGGCCTTTTTGAAGGCTAATCCCATAATTATAGCCACAGTTTGTCGTCTGCAAATCTGTCCCGTTTGAGATTTGAAATTTGCAGTCTGTTAAGCAGTTAACACACAGTAAAATATCGATTTTAAAAATACATATTACTGGAATGCATCATAGGCTCGATTCTGAGCGGCCTGATCTACCACTCTACTGTTCACTGCTGTACCCAACTCTTACCTCACTTGGCATTTAGTGTTAGCGTACAATGAAATATTGGTTATATAAACACGTAAATATCGAATACATCAGTGACTCGATTCTGAGAAGTCTGATCTACATATATACTTGTCAGCATTGTCAGCTCGTACAATGAAATGCAGATTATACAAATATGTAATAATTTCATACATGAGAGTCTCTGTTCCGAGCAGTCTGATCAAAATCTATATCGTTAATATTGACAAATTTCACCCGATTGTTGGAAAATAAAGGCTTTAGAAAACAGTAAAGCAGCAGTTCTGATGGTTCATACGAGGAATCAGAGCTGCTGCTGTATTGTTTTCTGTACAAGACCGTGTTCGACATTTGTATGAAGATTTACAGTGCAGATAGACACACACACTTGTCCTTTAAACAGACATTTGTAGTGACTTCGATATTCTGTAATTCGAATGCACATATAACTCAAAATGTGAACTACGTGACGATAAGAAAAACATTCAAATCTCTTGAATGTAAATCAAATAAAATAAGAAAATCCTACCTTTTGGTTACGATTTCTGTCTAACTGTAAATACTGTGCTTGATTTCCTTGCACAAAAATTGAACCTTCGACTCTGAGCAACAGTGGAAATTTTAGTGTAATAGCAAGTGGAATCTGTGCGCACAGTGCGGAGACGGGGAAATATATAGAACCGAAGTGCGCATGATTGTTAGTATCCAATCGTATTTGAGCAAACAGGTGGCGTGTTTGTGTTCGGGCGTAATAAACCTTTATCTTGAAAGTACCTGATGCAGACCGTAGTCTGTACAGAAATACTGGAACAAATGGAGAAATAGTCAACCGAGATTTTTCATTCCATTATATTTCCATTTTAGCAAGATACTTGTAATAATTTATGCACTTTGATATTCTTATAAGGATTGGTAGTTTGCCAATATATATATGGTTTCTGCATGGGAAAAAATGAAGGGCACAGCCTTTACCTTTAAGATGGGAAAATTATGAAATGTTTTGCTCACATGCTAATCGTTGCATCAGCCGATCACGTGTTTCAACTACCATGTGGAAGAAGAGCTTTGAAAACATAGTGGGCAGTGGAAAAATATGATAACCAACATTTTCTTTAATTCCCACAATACCCTGCCAATCGAGCCTTTTCTTATTTTGCCGCTTGCTAATGCTTTGAATTTGAAGAATTCTAGACTTTCGTCTGTTAAGAGTTCAAAGTAATTCATGCGCTCACGGACTAAAAAATAAAATTGTGTCCATCAACTTTCCTGCACATTTGATTGGAATGTCGAAGATGATAGACCGAATGACCGAAGAATAAAGTATTCTATTGAGAGTTTTCTTTTCTCTGGTCCACTTAACGTTTAGGCTGGTAATCACGACTCAGTGACCTTTGGAGGACAGTGTAGATTTAGAGCAGACCGCACAGAACGTGCAGTCGGATATTGTTTTTACACTGATCGATAAGGAGATACCTTTCCTCCAAAATACCTTTGAAATAGCAATATTTTGGTTTTTACTATCGGCTTGAAAGTTTCATTTCACTTATTTAGCAGGATAAGGGTTAAAAGACTATATCCAATTACAAAGCTCGTAGGACAATGTAAACAAATACGACAGCACCCCGATAGTTTGAAAAATCATAGCATTGATAGGATGACATTGATAACATGACCTTAGAAGAAAGTTATCGGATATGCTGGGAATTATAACCAACAAAATACAGACGAACAATATTTTCTTCAACATTCACTGTCACAAATCAGTTAAATGAAGTTTTAGGATATATCGCAACACCAGATGATGGACTGTCAAAGTAAGTGTGTGGCTTTTGCTTCGCGAAACATAAGATTTCGAAAATAGATTTTGACTTGATAAACCGTCTATCAAGTTTGCGATCTGAAAAGCAGTCAATTGTTGGCAAATTACGGAAAAATCATGCTGAACAAACTATAATTGAACTTAACCTTAGTGGCCAATTGTCAAGGACCCCCGTTAAAACAACAACACCTAAGCCCTTAATTGATCACAGCCCAACACCGAGAAAGGTAAACAAGTCTTTGGCCAAAAGAGTTATGTTACGCGACGTTTGATTGGTTTTCGATGACGTAAATCTAGGGGTGATAACAATCAAAATCCAGTAGATGGCGCGTCGCCGTGCTAACAAATTTCGACTCGATCAGCCAAGGGGTAAGATCCACGTAGTGATCGTCACCTTGGCTTGCGAAGATGAAAGAAATGTGATTACTGCTGACTGTATTGATTAAACAATTCTAAGTCATCAAATGGCTGCTTTTCCTAGAATGATTTCTAGATTTTCTTTATCTTTAGTAGCTTTTAATAATCCGTGCAAGTTTCAAAAGAACTGGAAAAAATGCGTACTTACTTGCGTAAAAAATATATATAAATTTTCAACCATTAATGACTACTTTTGCCATTCTGCTTACAATATTTTTTTTTCAAAAATCAATAGGGTTCAAGTTATTGATGATTTAACCCTTTACCACACAATCCCGAGTTTTAACGACCCTGAGAAAGAAGCCTTTTGAAAACATGGGAAAAGGAGAAACAATGAAAGGCACAATGTTTTCTACCCTTCCCAAAACAAATTTCAATTTTTCAGCCACATTTATTTTGTCATCTGCAAATGACATGAATTTGGACCAGTCTAAAATTGTGTCGTTTGGTAAAGAGATAAAGCTTCAGTGTAAGTTTCATGAAAATCCGATTGAAAAATGCCGACTTCATCGCGTAGACAAGAAATGGAAAGTTTCAATTATAAATGGCTACTTTTCCCATACTGATAGGACGAAATTTTTTTTTCAAAATCAATAGGATTCAAGTTTTTGATGAGATCAACAAACTGTGCAAGTTTCGTGAAAATCCAACCACAAATGCAGACTTTTATCGCGTAAACAAGAAAAAAGACTAACGGACGGACGGACAGACGACGGAAACCACGCCATGACATCAGCTCTGCTGGTTTTCAGCTAAAAAACACAATATAAACCATAAATGACAGAACGATACATATTTTTCGACTGTATTTTTAATAGGACTGTCTACCGGTAAATGGGGTTATATTTTCTTTTAAAGCGTCTGATACTTTTGGTTGACACATTAACGCTTAATTTCGGTCTCTGTAATATGGATTCTCTAATAACATACACTTTGGTCAAACGATTTTGTAAATAGCCTATGTAAGGCCTGTACGTGTCAGAACCATTAGAAATGATACAGAACAGATATCGAAATTTTGAGTCAAACTAGATCTATACACTCTTTTTTTTAAGGAAAGAAGCCAAAAGCTTGGAAAGAGAGTTTTCCGCTGTGTAGGGCACACTTCTTAAACGTAAATGAGTGCAGTGCAAAACAAACCTACTCGGTTTCGGAGAAATAGACTGGGATTAGGCTGCATGGACATTCAGGCTAATCTAGATCTTTTCTCTTCACAAAGGTCAATAGAGGTCGTAATATGCAAGATATGAATTAAGATCAGACAATTTTTCCGATGTCGATCTTAGATACAGAAACCCACCGATAGGTGGAATATAATACATGTACCGAAAATTTTGCAACGCGGTATTAGATCTAATGAAAATGATTGACAATCGTTCCTTTTCCTTCTCCTTTAACTTAAGTTGAATTACTCTCAACGAAACTTCTAAACCGCCACTTTGAAGCTGTAATTCCACATAGACCTTTCTGCATCACTATCTACAAAAGTGGTATTTTATCGTGTTAGATTCTTTGCATAATAATTGACCAGTGTAAAAAACACAGAGTCTAAGTCGGAAAATAAATTATTGACTTGTTTTTGTAAAAGGAGCTTATTTAAAATCCATTGAAAATTAAAAAAATCAAATTCTTGCAAACGTCATACATAGCATAGCAAACTTATATAAGAAATAAAAGAAAGCGCAGCAAGCTGGCCCCGTGCTTTGACTGAAATAGTTGAAAGTCACTTAAAATCATTCATATAAAACAAAATTCACATTTGTAGGCATCATTACATTTTTCTTTGCATTTATATTAAACCTTTATCCTGCTGACTTTAAGATGCGAAATACGAAAAACCTTTAATTAGAAAATGTCTGTTTAGCGATATGAAATTTTCCATAGCGTTATCAACAACACAAGGTTGTTTCGGTTTCGACAAACGCTTGCACAAAATGTTTGAAGAACAAATTCGAATACTTTTCAACCGGCCAGAAATAGAGACATATATAGAACGAAATACATGTATAAGTCAATGAATTCATATTTTTTCAATACTGCAGAATTTAAACCATACTTTACGTCCATCGCACGTACTTTGCTATCTGATCTTGATCTACGAATGCTATATAATGCAGTCTGTATAGATAAAAGGGTACAAGCTGAATACGTACATTATTTCATCAGTCGTCCGGTAACTCGATACAGGATGTGGTTCAGACAAAACCTTGAACAAAATATTAACCAATCATCGTACACGGATTTTAATACCGAAAAAACGCTTATATTAAAGGGATGTTGAGCAGAAATGTTTCAATGGCGTAATAGGAATATCTCTTTTCTGTTCTCACCAAACAATCCCGTCAGAAAGCCGGACATAGAAAACGGTGTGGGAAAAGAGGAATATTCTGGTCCTCAGCATTTTTCCGGCAATGTTTTCTATTCCTTCAAAGAGAAATACCATTGATCTAGCCACATTCAATACAGCATCGACACATACTTTGAAAAGGAACAAGTATAGCATGCCGTTTTCTATAAAGGTAATGATAGGAGAACACTTTAAAAGAAGCAGTTGTCTATACAATTTTTGGACGTTTATGATTTGAAAATGTCGAGAGTTTTAGGTAGTATACATGTAGAATCTTACCAGCAATGTGATAGCTGTTTTTTGTCACAAAACACTTCAGTTTGCGACCTTCCACCAGGTGTTTACACCAAAAACAGTTGGTATCAAGTTTAACCCCTATACTTATGTTCCGTATTTTATATAACGAGCATGGATAAGAATTCCCGAGAAAACAATGTGGGTAAAGGAGAAAATGATGATAATGTGAACTTGTTTTATTCCTTTTCGTACAACGTTCCTTTTTCCTTTAAAAACAAACAAAAAAAGGAAACCATTAAGCCACAATTAATTTGTCGTCTGCAAATGATTTTTAATACAGACAAATCTGAAGTTGTGCTTGCTAGCGAAGAGTAAAGGCTGCTCAACTGCGATATATATACAGAGTGACTACATTAACACCATGGACGGTGTAGGATCATGATCAGACTGCACAGATGTTGAAATATATTTTAATGATCGATATGCTATTTTTAATAGGTAGTTGGTAGATTTCCAACATTCATTCTAAAGAAGAGAAAACACATTCAAAAGTTTGAAGATAGAGTGTAAGAGCATTAAAAGTGTTTCCTAAACAGGATACGTATCCAGATCAGCTACAGTTAATTTTCGCTTTATAATTTCGAAAAAGCCCAGTCTGGTAAAACATAGATAGAAAAGTCATCAGATCGTAAAAAATAAGTAAGAAGACGTCATTTTTTATCTGATTCGATGGAGATTCCGATTGCAAAGCGACTGACTCGTTATTTGAACGCTAATTGGATTAACCTTTTACCACACATCAAAAGTTTAGACTTGTCCTTATTGAAAGAATTTACAGACCACAACTGTTTTTCAAATGATGCTATTTGTCCTTAGATAGATAGAAAACATTGTTTTGAAAGGAGGAAATGCTGGTTACCAACATTTTCTCCTTTTCCCACGATGTATTCAATAACCTTTTTCCTAGGAGTCGTTAAAACTCGGGATGGTGTGGTCAAGGAATACTACGGTATATTTGTGTTTAACAGAAAAATTAATACACGGCAAAAAGAAAATCTAAAATGGACATTTTAAAACGACTGCTACATATAACTTTGGATTTACTTACATAAGTTGGTATCAGTGTGATTCTTCTGTTACTTCTGCAGGTATTGTGGGCCAAGTTTACATCATTGAGATTCATTCCTTCTCATCCTGACCATTGTTTCGACAATGGCTATGTGGGAAGGCAGCCAGTGGCCAGGAAAGAATATTGTGCGAAGTACTGGTAAAAGAAAGTCCAAAAGGAATGGAGAGGTGCACTGGCAGCCACGATATGACTGAAATAATGTTGAAAACGGCGTTAAACACCCATGCAATCAACCAGTTAATCAATCAATTACATCAATGAGGTAATAAGAAAGTGCAAGTTTTCCACTAGTTGTGATGTAAAATTGAATCATATAGGTATTTTAGGACGTGTTTACATTTGGTAAAGAGGATCGATGACAGTCATTGCGACAGGATGAGGGAAAGCAGCCAGTGGCCCCGGAAGAATATTGCGCGAAGTACAGGTGAAAGAAACTCTAGCAAAGCCTGGACAGGTGTACCACATGTCACGATATTTTAGGCCTACTGAAAGTAACACAAGATATGTCGACGTGAGACAAAGGAAGTCCAAATTCACCTTTTGTAACGGTGTTTTAAATTAAGTACATAAGAAACTCAGAATGTATTTGTAAGAGGCAAAGGTAGTCCAAACGCACCATCTGTAGCGATAGCTTAAGTGTAATATTGAAGTTAATTCAGGATGTCTATGAGAGGTAAAAGTAGTCCAAATTAACCATCTGTAACGATGTTTTCAAGTTGACAACTGACGGTACATGATTCAGGATGTGTCTATAAATGGTAAAAGTTGTGCAACTTGAACATTTTTTTTTATAATTCTGAAGATTTATTTCGGGTTCGTCCACCGTTTACAATGAAGAAAAGGTTTGCTATCTGAATATGTTTTTCAAGTAGCTTGTAACTGAGACAATTCACGAACCCTTAAGTGATAAATAATGTTGCTGCACTTTCTGGTCAAAACACATATAGATCTAATCACGATTTATTTTCGCAGAGAAAATCTCGCCGTCTCGTATAGTATAGATATCAGACTACACAGTCTGTAGAGTCTGATCTAGATCTACACTGTCTGCAGCAGCGCGATGAGTCGCGCATAGAAACCCAAGGTCTGATAAGGACACATGCTATATGAGATGATAGAACACGATATCCATGTAAATCTGGACGGAACGAGGCATGCTGTTCTAGTTTCGGTAACCGAGTTACAAAATCACGTAACCTACTTTCTCTATTTAACACTGATCACGCGGCAAATATACCCGAGTAAAATGCGGGGTTTTCCTCTTCACAATCCGGGATACCAATACAGCTGCATTGTAAAACATTGAAACAAATGGAGAACTGGAACAATGTCTCTTTTTCCATGTACCATATCTCTTGTCAGCCTAATTTATTAGTCTCTGTTACCATTCAATTCAGGTTGTATTTATCAAACAATAACAAAAATAATCAATGTGCGCCAATCATATATAAACCTTGAGAGACGAGCGAAACCTTGACCTTTCAGTCAAGTGTATTATGAACATTGGATGTGCTTGTGCACTTATATTTTCTGGTGTAATTTCCTTGTGACAACCATCCTTGCTTTCTGCATATAACCTTTATAATGCTATAGAGCAAAACGTTGCTTTTGTTGACGGCATAGATCAAGATCAGACTGAACACAACGTACAGTCTGGTCAAGAATATATATACCAGCCGGTTGTTTAGTCAAACCTACTGGGCCAGGTTAGTTTCGAGTTTCCGACTAGTGTTTTAGCTCACCTGAGCATGAAGTGCTCAAGGTAAGCCTTTCTCAGCTTACTGTGTCCGTCGTCTGTCGTGCTTCGTTCGTTGTCCGGGTCGTCAACATTTACCTTGTGTGCACTCTAGAGGCTACATTTTCAGTCAGATAGGCATGGAACTTGGTCAGAACGTTTGTCTTGATAAAATATTGGACAAGTTCGAATAGGGACAAGTTGGGTAAAAATGTAGGTCGCTGGGCTGAATCTTAGAAAACATTTGAAACTTAGAATCTTTGTCCTAATAATATCTCGTATAATTTTGAAATAGGGTCATGTCAGAGAAGTCGGTCACTGGGCCAAATCTTGCTTACTCTCTAGAAGGCACATTTTCAGCCTGATACCCATTAAACTAGGTCAAATTATTTGCCTTAGTAATATCTCGAACGAGTTCGAAAATGGGTCATGTCGAATTAATAGGTAGGTTATTGGGCCAAATCTTAGAAAAAACCTTATGTGCATTATAGAGACCACATTGTCAGCCTGATACTCATTAAACTAGATCAGATTGTCTGTCTTGATGTTATCTTAGACAAGTTTGAAATTTGGTCATGTCGGATAGAAAGTAGGTCACCGGGCGATATGAAAAACCTTGTGAGCAATCTTAAGGCCATATTTTGAGCCGGTCACTATAAAACTTGGTCAGAATATTTGTCTAGTTGATATTTTCGACATGACTAAAATTGGTTCATGTCGGGTCAAAAAGTAGGTCACTGAACCAAATCTAAGAAAAAAACTTTGTGTACACTCTAGATGCCACAATATCAGACTTATACGCCTAAAACTTGGTCAGAATGTTTGTCTTGATGATATCTTGGACAAGTTCGAAATTGGGTCACATCTGTTAAAAAATTAGGCCACTGAGCCAAATCTTAGACAAAACCTTATGTGCACCGTTGAGGTCACTTTTTCAGCCTGATACTGTTGAAACTTCATCAGCATCGTTGTCTTGATGATATCTGGGGCAAGTTCGAAATTTGATTACATTGGGTAAAAAAGTAGGTTACTGGGCCAAATCTTAAATAAACCGTGTGTCCACACACCCTGATACTCATGAAACTTGGTCAGAATGTTTGTTTTGATGATATCTTGGGCAAGATCGCAATTTTGCTATGTCAGGTCCAAAAGTAGGTCACTTGCACTTAATCGTCTTACGTCATGAAAACCAGGATTCGTCAGCTTTATCAGCTGTAGATGACTTTGCTCAGGAGGCAAACTTTTTTGCTTCTCACCTCTAATACATGTGAGAAAAGTAGTCAGTGGCTTTTGAGAGAAAGTTGTGTCAGTACTGGTGTGAGAAAGCCAGGAAAACACACGGGTGTGGATATGCCCTGAGCTGTTAAAATGGCGTTAAACTTCAATTCAAGTGAAATTCAAGACTTTGCCCAGGTGACCGCTTTAGGGCCATCTGCCCTCTTGCTTTTTTTAAACCGTCGAAGTGCAGTCTGATCTTGATCTATGCTGTTTACTTATGCTGTCAAAAATCTGTGTTTATTTCATCGAGTTTTTTTAAATGATAATTAGACGCTGATAGAGTTAAAAAAAAGAAATACTGAGAATAGAAAGATGTGATTATATTGAATTCGAATTTTACTTGTATCAGATTTTTCTCTAGCTTTGTTCAATAGAACGCTAAAAAATAAGAGAACGGACTCTTCCAGATAAAAAATCTTATCAAATCAAAAAAAGTTTTTACAAAAATGTTTCACAGAGTAGCTGCAAGAGTAGACCCAAGATCAGACTGAATGTAGTGTGCAATTACATTTTCATTAACATTGCCCGCTATAGACAATTTAATCCTTATCGACAATGTTTGTAGAAAAAAAATAGCGCTTCTGTAAATGAAATATTTACAAAACTTTGTGAGAGAAAGTTAGAAATTATTCGTAAAGAGTAATGTATAATACACTTACGAAAGCGCCTAGATTATCAAGCCAAACCCTGTCATATTTATAAATAAAATATGGTCTTACTTTTAACCTTTTTTTCATAAGTTATGTATATAGACTTCGCAAAGGACTTTTTCACAAGCGGAATTAATAGTGCATGCTTAGTGTGGTTCTAGGATAAAACCATTTTATCCCGTTTTCGTTATTTACACTAAACTAATAAAGGGGTAACCTAATAAACTTAGCTTTATCCGGCAGTTGTGTATTCCTACGCGTTATGAGGTTAATGATAACGATACAAATGTGTGCCATGAATTCAAACGTCTAAAAACAAAATAGCTGACGTTAACTGTGAATGAGAACTGAAAAAGAAAAACTGTTTAACATATTCAAAACCAACTTTCCGTACCTGAGTCTTTTGTAATATTTTTTTGATTTTATTACATTCTATATCCTCCTTGGTTTGCTGGAATAACAGTTCCTGATGCACAATCGATAGGGATGTTTGTGCAGATGTCATGAATGGCTTTCTCAAGCTTATCTCGCGTGTCATTGATTTCAGGCCGATTTTTCGGTTGTCTCTTATGTCTATGCAATAAGTTCTCAATTATAATCAAGTCCGGACTTATAGTCGGCCAGATCATCAAACTGAACTTCGGGATGGATGGAGTGGCGATGCAACACGCCTACCTTTCTTCAAATAAAAATATTGTCTGTTCCAATATGTTCTTCGATATACAATGTCTTTTGAACAGTCCCAGTTCGTTTAGAATCTGTAAAGTTTCTTGCCTGACTAGAAATTCCCGTTATGTCTGATAATGTTTGTTTCCTGTTTTGTTATACGATTCGTAATGTTCCATGTCCGACTATATCACGTTCACATATTTTGGCCAGGGCGCCACTTCTTCGTAAGTGCTCAACACTATTTCCTATACGATATCTGTTGATAATCCCACTAATTGTAGTCTGTGGTATGTCCGGTCTACGAGATATTTCCGATTGTCGAATACACGAATAATATAATACAATACCCATTTTCGTGTCATAAGTATTTTTTTCCCCTTCTCGCTACCGTGTCTGTTTATAACATTTCTGCGAGTGATTACGTAGTATTAAGAGAAAAGTTCGTCATGTGACGTCACCATACATTTCCAAAAATTATTAGTACAAAAAGGGATAAAACCCCTAAATTTTCTTTCTGACTGGACGTAATTTATTTGCTGCACTTATTAATGTCGCCATGCCTGGAGCCGTTTGGACGTGCAACTATGTACAGTATTGCACAAGACTGCATAACGTTGCATTGAAAGTCAGCATACATAGCAAATCTCAACATACTTAGAAATAAAAACGTTGATATTACGCTGGAATTTGGGGAAAATGCCTCGTTTCTTGATGATATATGGGTATTCTAGTCGGAATTAACAGGAACTACTGCTTTCCTCGGATCACTAGAATAAGTGCGTACATAGGCTGCTTGAACACCGGGGACGCAGGTAAGCTATTGTAAACGAATCAGATAATGTAAAAAATGAAGATTAGAAAGGGACTTTTTTTCCTTTAATAAACGGGATAAATCGAATATACTGTTGGTGCCGGCTCGGCCCCCAAAAATGGAGAGGACTCGCTAAAGCTTGCCCTCTCAGTTTTCTAAGCCTCAGCGGATAAATTTTATCCATCTCGGCACCAACCATGTATTCTCAATGACGGCCCCGTGGAGCCAGAAGTGTAGCATGCAGATGTTAAAATGCAATAAAATTTAAATCATACCATTTACAAGCATGGAAACCATTTTGGAGATGTTCAATACATGTATTGTTGATTTACTTGTTTACTAGCTGGTTCTGGAATAAATACTTTTAAGTAAAATCGATTCAAAGCAGCCGGTATAACAAATAAGCTGGACTTCTTTTTTATTCCATCTGACGGGTTTGATAAGATGGCAAATGAAGTCAACCACTCAACATTTTTGAATGGTATATGCATTTACATTAAATAGTTTAATGTACGAGGTAGGGACACTACCCTTAACAACACAGTATATATAAACATAGTACAGTTAACTAAAGCTTCCACTCAGATATGAGCATTGCCGATCGGGCGTCAGGCTGCGCAATCCGCGCAGACTGACCTGGGTCGAAACGCTTTGCTTTTGGTCATGTTTATGCATGTCAAAGAACCATTCTACCGGGTGTTTGATAATATATTTATATTGAAATAATGTAAAACTTTCACTTATGCCTAAGGTATATTGTTTATAAAGATAATAACATAAAATTTAAACCATTTAATATGTTTAAGAATAACTTTTTTTATAATATGCAAAGTATATTGGCAAAATTGAATGATAAAGGCAGCTAGCGTCTTTCAAAACACTTGTTAAAAGAAATTGATTTTATGGATCATTTATTGTATGATGACGTGATTGGTACCATGCACTACAGATATACATAGTAACCCTTTTAGCAAGAACACGTCTCATATATATTCCAAGATTATATTCTAATTCAACTTGGTGTTGGCAAAGAAGTAGCCGCTGGTAAAAATGGTGTTTATGAAAATACATGCAGACCGCAGAGTAATGGGTTATTGGATAATGCAATAAACATATTAATTACTAATTCATATATCAAAATAATTAAATTCTAATATATGCTATCCTGTAAATACCCACCGCGGGGAATCGATTAATGGTAGCAACCCTTGTATATTAGTATTATAGGTGGACTTGCAGATAGGCCCAAACAAGCCGCCACACAGGTTCACAATTTTTACCAGTCACACTCATTTGGTTATAATACCAAGAATTAGGTTCTTAGTTAAAAGTTTTTATTATTATTATTATTATATTGATAGCGAGAAATGGATGGTTCAGATATTCATGGAAATTAATCATGCAAAAACTTTACAGAATACATCTTGTAAGAGATATTGAGCAGCAATAAATTTCTGCTAGAAAACCTGATGACATTTCTATAATAGCACACGATACTACATTCTGCATGTATGTTATTCCGAAACTATCTTTATAAGTGTTTATTAATATGCCAATATTTTATCTAAGTATTATGTACGTAGTTGTCATATTGTTGAAGTGTTGCTAAAGGTTTTATATAACAGACACAATTGCTCCTTTTTTAAAAAGGTTAATAATATCGACCAGTAGAAATGTCGATTCACCGCTTTGAAAAAGGCCGTTGTCCACCTGCAAGGTTCGCCATTAGTAGGCGTAGATTTCTTTAAGCCAATTTTATCGAGTTTCCATTACTTTCTTTATTATAGATACATTCTCGGAAGGCGTTTTGATACCGCCTGTCTTCTCGAATCATTTATGATAATTATGGCATTACGTTTTCTAAAGAACAGAACAAATAACTCAAATCTTTACCTACGATGCCTTCAATTTCTCAATGAAGACATAGCCAAATTAAACCCCTTTACAAGGATACAACACTATCGAAATATAATGAAACAGAGAGTGGTCATTCAACCCTTAGGCTGCTAAGCGCGACTCAAAGACCTTTTGCGGACAAGATCAAGATCAGACTGCACGGAATGTGCAGTCTGATCTTGGATCTACATTGTCCGATAAGGAGGTATTTTGGTTTACCCAAAAATATCTTTGAATAGCGACATTCAGGTTTTTACTCTCGGCATGGGGGTTGACTTAACTTAAAATTTAGCATTAAACGTATTTAGCAGGTTAAGTGTTAACATTTTTTTTTATTCTAAGCCGACATTTGTACAGCAGTCAAAGCATAATTAAATGTAAATAGAGCACTAAAAACAAATTGTTATCATTTCCGTCATTTTATGACGGAATAATTTAGTTAAAAATGTCCATCTTCTTTTTTTTTTTAACTTTCAAATTGAGCCTGTGCGAAAGATTCGAATAGTTTTTTTGGCGTATCTGTGGTACTTTGATTTTTTTGTCTTCAATACTTGCCTCCTTTTACTAACAGCGGGAAATCAAGTATGAAAGATATGTTATTATAACTTTAAGGGTCAATTGATATGTGGCCGTGGGACAAGTTAAAATCTAAGCATATTTATTAGGTATAATTTGATAGACGGAAAATATAAGGTTTTTTTATGCTTTGCCTACATCAACCATGATGTTCTCGATTTGAGAGAAGCACGGTGAGCATTCGCTTTATTCCAATAGACCATAATACTTTGCAAAAGGAAGGTAACATCCGGCTTAAACAAAATGACGAAACGCGTAAATCGCCCAGAATTAAAAATTAAATGGCTCTTCTGTCACGTCGTATTGCGTTATAGATTGTTTGAACTCTCAAAATAGACAGATAAGGATCAGAAAATACATTTCCTTCTATAAATTCCATTTTAACGATAAGAGAAAGCAAGTGTCCTTGCATAAAACTCGGAGGCGATATGTAGTTTAGCCAGCGAATCTAAACGAGACTGTAACAAAATTGCAACAGGCAAGCCATCAAAAAGCTTAAAGAGTCGAGTGCAATATCTTTTTAGATTAATTCATAAGTATTTAGTAATGAAATATAGAAAATATGAAGAAAGACTCAACTAAATGCCGTAAAATCAGATCTGGATTTTTTTCACTCTGCCCATTCAGATTTCGTAGGATTACCTGTATTTCGTATCTACAGCTAAATTACCATTTTACTAGTTACAAAAGGAGGAAGGTGCCGTTAATTTTTGTCTATATTATGACTAGAATAAATTATAATCCTGAATTACATGTAGCTGGCATGCTGATCGATTAAAAAGAAAAGACAGCAAAACAGATGAATACAGAATGTTTCTAATTTTCCAACATTTTCTTTTGGACATACCATGTAGTTATTTTGAATTCTTTTTAGAGGGAAGGGGATTCAGACAGGGTCATTCTCTCTGCAGAACATATCCAAGTTTTTGACTATTTATATTTTCGCACAATTTCTTGCATTACCAAGATATAATGTTAGTCACTGGGATCCCATTTCAAATATTCAATAGTCTACCACGAGACCTACTAAACTGCAACCGATACTAAGCCTTAGTTTTTGAGACATTTGCCGAAGACAATGCCACTATGAGATCAATGGGGCATTTTAAAAATCGTGAATCGTAGTTTGTGTAAAACTGAAGGAAGTAAACACAATTGAACTCAATATTTCCCAGACATATATGTGTTTCAATAACATTCAGATAGAGGATTGAAAATGACGTATTAAAATAAACTGAATTAGGCAATCTTTTATATTAATCAAAGCGCTGAAAGCACTGATGGGCTAGGGGCAAATGGATGATTGCACATAATTGTGAACAAATATGTGCATAGCGATCTGCTAAAAACTGTTGATTACATGTATAGTGCTGAGAAATGTATTTTGTTGGAGTCATTTTTTTTTTTTTTAAATTCTGTATATTTTGGCTTATCATAACAACACTGGATGTATGAATGGGTTTCCATACTTCCAAACAAGTCCATTAGCTCAGTAATACACAAGACTTCAAACCTTTCTAAAATCATGTTGACCATGGGGTCGCAGATTTCTTTCATATGATTGATGATAGTCATTGCAGCAAGATTCATTCCTCTCGCACCCCTGATCATTATTTCCACAAAGGTTACGTGGGAAAACAACCAGTAGCTTGGGAAGAATGTCGTGCAAAAGATCTCAGGGGAAACATATATAGGTGCAATAGTTGTCCTAATTTAACTGAAATAATGTTGAAAATAGCATTAATCACTATGAAACTAACATCCAAATTGGTTGATTGATTGAATGGTGCTTTACGTTGTTTTTAACATTATTTCATTCATATCATGGCAACAGCTCACATAAGCATGTATTTCTTGGGTTCCACCAATACTGAAAGTGTCTTGCCCAAGGCGAAAAACCCAGGGGATCCAGTGAGGCCCAAACCCGGAGCCTCCAGGTCAATAATCCTACACTTTACTACTGAGCCACGCAGGACCCCTTACTAAAAACCAAATCCAGACAAGATCTACACATATCATTCTTTCCATTTGCAAAAGTCCATTCTCACGGAGTCTTAGTCCAGCAAAAAAAGATAAAGAAATGACATTATCAACAACTTTGGCATGAGGAAGCAGTGCTAAATTTTGCAACAAGACAGAAAAAGGGAAATGCATTTCGAAAGAATACATCTTTGATTAAAGAAGAAAATATACATTTTTGGACATAAAATGGATAAAAAACAACAACCAGTCACATCTAACCCTTAAGAGAAGATGTTATATCTCTTGATATTTTTGCCTGTTTAACAAATTTAATTGGGAGAAAAAGAAGCCAAAAGCAAGAAGTGTTGCGAGTGCTCGTGAATGTCATTTAATATGCCATTGTTGATAATACTTATTCCTTCCCTGGACATTTGTCCACATTGTAACTCAAATGTGGGTAAAATATATCAAACTGACCATTTAACAGAGAAATTGCAGAGATATTGGATAAATATTGATGGAAAGTTTATTTCTTTATTACTGTTCCTTTGATCATTCCAGGAACTGCACCCGAGGATAACTGTCATGTACTCTAATGTCTTTTTTCTTTATTTTTTTTTAAATGCTGAGAATGAAAACATGACTTTTGTAGTCAAGATGAACAAGTCAAGAGGAAAATCTGGCTCAGACTGCAATGTTACTTTTTAAACTGTCCAACTGAAATAGTCTTAAGACACAGAGTTAATTCTGAAAGCCTGGAACACTTTATCTGTAACATGGCCATTGTGTACCTGAAATGGAAAATTAAGTAGTTTGTCAGACAAAGTACATGTTTTGAAATTTCTTTACCAACAATTCTGTGTTTTACGGATCATGGCCAAGAAAAAGTCTTTTGAAAACATTATGGGAAAAGGAGAAAATGGAAAACACTGGTGACCACAGTTTCTCTTTTTCTTGTGACATTTTCAATCATTTCAAAGAGAACTCCCAAGTCTTCATTTTGTAGTCTAGTAAAGAGATAACAGAAGAATTTTTTTTTTTTTTTCTTTTTTTAATCTTTTTTCCGTAATTCAACATGTCATCATAATAATCTGTACATCCAAATATTATTATTTTAAACGAATAAAGTGGTATGAAAACCATTACTAATTGTATTCATTATATCTTCCATTTTAACCAATCCCGACACAGAATATAAAGCGTCAGCTTCGGTATTTCATTGCCCTGCGCCCTCATTTCAGATCTCTAGATTTAAAATTTTTACTCTCTTCTCATCAAGAAAGAAAAAACAGTTACGTGTCCTCCTCTCTCATCAATAGCAGTATAATGTCATTAAAACAAATTAGTTCTAATGGTCATTTCTCATGAAAAAAATTATACAGTGGTGTCCATTTTTTAAAAAAGTTTGCAATTGTATTATTTTGATAAGCAATATATCTTTCCGCCTGGAACTTTTTTCCTAACATATTTATAAACCTATCGATACTTAAATCAGTCATATGGAATTTATTTGCATATACATAATACTTGGCCGATACCATAATATAACTCTTTAATGGATTATTATCTTGATTTGCAAACAGAATGGTTTTGTTTGTTAAACTAATATTAATGTTTGCATTGTCGTTTAAGCAGATTTTGAGGTTTTCCCAAAATCTTTTAACTATCTCACATTCTATGAATAAATGAAATATGGTATCTGGCGCATGTTGACAATATTCACATAAATTATTATCAATCTTATTTATTCTGCGAAGAAAATATTTTGTAACCAATATCTTAGTAGATATTTTATATTGAAAGTCTTTTAATTTTATTTCTTTCACACACTGTATGACTTTATTGTATTTTTTATATTCTTGTTTATTTATCATTCCTAGTTCTTGACTCCATTTATTCTCTGATTCCATTTTGAAGGCTTGTGTCATGGTGTCATAAAATCTTCTACACCCCTTTTTATCTTTTAGTGTTTCCTTTACATATATATTACATTTGACATTGAATCTGTTTAGAATACTAAATGGTTTACTTTCATTTAACAAACCCTGCCAAAATTTTGATATTTTCCTTAAAAGTGATTGATAATCTAAAAAGGTACCTCTTATTCCATATCTGGTTTTAAAATCCTCAAACACATGAATATTACCATGTTCATCTAATAGATCAGATATGTATCTCACTCCTTTTTTATACCAGTTTTTAATGCAAAAGTTATGTCCATTTGTGAGGTTTTTATTATACCAGATGGGGGAATCCAACACATCTTTAACGCTATTAACCTCTACTGAATTGCAAAATTGATACCAACTTTTCAAGATATCTTTCCTGAATGGATTGTTTATATCATTAATTACTTCTCGAGCATATCCAGCCCCCATACTTAACAGCTTTTCAAAGTCAATTTGAGACAGTGTATACCATGAAATACTTTCCAGATTTAAGATTTGTCTTCGCAACCATGATATTTCAAGTGCTTTCACAAATATGTTAATATTAATCATTCTTAAACCTCCAGCAGCAAGATCTTTAATAACAATGCTTCTTTTTATTCTGTCTGGTCCAGAATTCCATAGAAACTTATAGAATAATTTTTCGAGCTTTTTAATAAGTTCAACAGGCGGATTAGGTAGTGCTAAAAAGAGGTGTATAAACTTTGATAACGCTAACGATTTTATAATTGTAATTCTTCGAAACAAAGTTAATTTTCTTTTTGCCCAATTTTTACATAAGTTTTCTATTTTATTGTAAATTTCATCAGAATTAACATCCCATATATTAAAGACTTCACATGTGAAAGTTACACCTAAGATTTTGAAGGGGCCTTGAGTCCAATCGAGTTTGTACTCTAACTGAAGAAATTTATAATTGATAACAACCTCAAAAACTGTGAACTCTTTCAAGGGCCTATTCAAGATGTGTTAACTCAACATTCATGTTAATGTTTAATTATACTCAGATGGAATGAAAACGTTTTGTTGACAACAAAACAATATACAAACCAAGTATATGTGAGAATGCAGTCAATGGTCTGGAAGAAAAATTGTTGTACTGATCTCAATAAAAGGACCAAATATAGACATTTTTGCATTAATATAAAAATAACTACAGCAGAAAATCTGTAAAAATGCCATTATTCAAGTAAAATGATTCATTGATTGTATGGCGTTTAACGCCGTTTTCAACATTATTTCAGTTTTATCGCCAGTGCACATAACCATGCTTCCCTAAAGTTTATTTTACCAGTACTAGGCACAATATTATTTCCAAGCCACTGGCTGCTTTCCCACATAGCTATCGTCGACACAATGGTCAGCGGTGAAGGATGAATGAATCCTGTCGCAATGACTATCACCAATCCTCGGAAAGAAATTCGCCGAGCCGGGAATCAAACCAGCGACATCAAAGTTATGTGCCTGAAATGAACACAACACTGAAGAACAGATAAACAACACTACATGCTATATATGTGTTTATTGTATTATGAGAGTGAGATGATACAATGATTTATGTTTAATCCTTAAGCTGCTAATCGAGGCTCAAGGACCTTTTGCGGACAGGTGCGGACAGGTGCAGATCAAGATGAACCTGCACAAAACAATCTACACCGTCCGATAAAGACATACTTTTCCCCTGAAAATTTCCTTTGAAATAGCAACATATGGGTCTTTCCTATCACCTTGAAAGTTCCATTTCACTTATTTAGCAGGTTAAGGGTTAACATCGAGCCAGTTAAGTATTTGTACTACCAGTACTACCAATCAGGTCCTCTAGCCTGAGGTTATAAAATTATTGGTCAAAACAATGCTGATATGAACGAAGTTTTAGGGTCCTAGGTCAAACAGCTACTGAGGTAGAGTGCGGAAATGATTTTCAAACAAAGTTCACCTGTGACCTTGACCTTTGATTCTTGTAACCCCAAAACAATAGGGCCCCTCCCTGGATTATGAGCAACACTTGTATAAAGTTTCAGGATCCTATGTCAAACGATCTTTGAGTTAAAGCACAGAAACGAAAACAAGGACCGACTGACGAACCGACAGACAGATAGGGTGAAACCAGTATACCCCCCTCTATTTCATTTCCAGTAACAATCATTTTATCACGAAGTTGAAAACATTCTGGAGAAAAAGTTTAATTTCATCATAGATTGAAAATACAATGGAATTAATAAATACTAAGTAATCGTCTGAGTACACAGTGAATATGAAAGGCATGAGAAAAGCCTCAATTTAAGATTTTTTGTGTTTAATGCTATTTTCAACATTATTTCAGTTATAAAGCAGTAGCTGCTGCACCTATCCATGTTTTTCCCATTCTTTCTTTTACCAGTGCTTTGCATGTTATTCCTCTCCCAGGCTACTAGCTGTTTTCCCGCGTTTTCAGAGTTTCCTTTTACCAGTACTTCTCACAACATTCTTCCCAAGTCACTGGCTGCTTTCCCATATAACCATCGTCGAAACAATAATCAGGAGTGAGAGAGGAATTTATCCTGTCTCAATGACTAGCAACAATCTGAAATATATTGGGCAAGCTGGGGATTCAACCAGCAACTTCCTGGTCTCAAATCCTGCACACCACCATCTGCAGTACCTGAGCATGGCTGTATGCTGCTTACATAAGATGAAGCCAAAATACAATACATATATTTAGGTATCTGTGGCGCCTTATATTATACATTTTCAGCTCTCTTCACGTAAAACTGGGGTGAAAAGTACCATTCCTTTATCACTGCATACTTTTCCGGAAGTGCGGCAGATGTCAACATCTTGCTCTTCACTATTGTAACTTCATTCCTACATCCACTCACCACATCCCCATTTTTGTTCCTACAAGTAGAAGTTCACATGCCTACGAGTACACATTTGAAAATCATATATTTAACCTTTACACAGGCAGACTCAGTGTTTTAGCAGCAGACAATTTTTGAAAAAAAAAAAAAAAATCATTCTTGGGAAGGGCATATTTCTTGTGCACAATGAGTAAATGCATGCTTTCCACAATATTTTGCAAGCTATTTCCTTCAAACTGAGGCTTTCAATTCTAATACATATTCACCTTTTGAAACAAACAAATGTATCCCTATTTGTTTGAGGAAGTTAACTCTTTACCAAACAGCAACATTTTAGACTCAACGAAATTGAAAGCCTTTGCACACGAAAAATACAAATTTTGCTCAAAAGATTATTCCTGTCTTTGAAACTGTAGAAAACATTGTGGGAACGGGAGAAAATACTGGTTACTAGCCTTGTTTAAAAAAAACAAACAAACAAACAAACAAATAAACTTTTCTCAGGGTTGTTTCAACAGGGGATTATGCGGTAGTGTTAATATTCATTGAGTTGGTTACTTCTATATGAGGGACCACTAAGATTTTCTTTCACATTAAGTAACTTTGACTAGACTGCTTTTGTAAATTAGACTGACAACATAAATGAGTGACCACTGATAAATCTTTGTCATACATACAACAATTGCAACAATCAGACCACCACACCCATGAATAACAGCCTGTTCCAAAGACGCAAATATTTTTGCTAACAGTGTTATGTGCACTGTCTGATAAGGCTCCTCATTGTGCTACACCAGCCATTTAGCTCTTTACCAAACAACAAAATTTCAGTCTGGTCCAAATTGAAAGCATTTGCAGATGGTGAAATAAATGTGACTGAAAAATTGAAAATTGTGTTGGGAAGGGTAGAAAACATTGTTGGAAAAGGAGAAAATGCTGTTTTCCAGCATGTTCTCCTTTTCCTACAAAGTATTCTAAGAGCTTCTTCAGGGACATTAAAATCAGGATTGTGTGGTACAGCGTTAAAGATAAGATTATTCTAGTAACTTTTAATCTAATATAAGAATATATAGTGAACATAAAATATGGTTGCACAGACTCAAGTGGATAAACACACTAACAAAAAGCAAGTTGTACATTTTCACATACAGACTACATGATAAAATGAGCCAAACTATGCTATGGAAATGTCAGTTATCGTATATCAGCATTGTCCTGTGCTGTTTTGTCTATGATTGGTTTTGGCCCAAGGGTCATTTTGGCCATGATTGATTTAGCCCTAGTTATTCTCCCTAATTCTGAGGGGTACTGATTTATCCTTGTAAAGGTAGGTTGTTTTGCCCGAAAATGACTATACTTAATCATTAAATTTATTACATACCTATAAATGATCCGAGTAAAATACAGGCGTTATCTAACTTCACAATACAACTGGACGGAAAACTTTTCCGTATCAGCCTAGTATCGTGTGTACAGCATACTCGTATTACACGGACTACTTCTGTGTAATAACATTCGGAACTTTCGCCCTTTAACGTTCACGGCTGGCATGACAAAGCACGAAAACTCCATTTATCAGTGTATTTCAGATTCTTCGACTGCTGTTTGTCATCTACTTGTTTCAAAAATCGTTTCGATTGCAGAGCTTGAAATTTTCCGATATTGATCAATGCCTATTACATAAACATGTGTTGTTTCGAAAGGGTATTTCCAAATGCTACTGTACAGTACACACGTGATTTCGGCATCGCGACTAATAATCACAAGATTGACTCTAATCCTGCATTGAAACAGAAAAAAAAAATGTACTGTTCTTGACAATGACAGTGTATGACAACAACTGACTACCTTTTCATTGTATAAGACATAGTTTTTAAGCCACAGTTGTTGTTTCTTTTCTTGTAGCGGCTCGGACAGCAACCGCCATTTTTGACTAGCGAAGCTAGTCTATAGGCATCAAGATTGACCTAGATTCAAAACCCCACAGTTGCCAAATACTGCCACACAGAAAATACTTCTCTCTGTTAGAAATCTTAATTCTGTTATACATGACAATTTAGACATAAACCACTAAATCTCTACCTCTCCGATTTGAACATGTCGTCTTCCAAAGTAATAAACTGAACGAGATGTCATTTATAATGTACAAGATCTTTGCTTATATGTAAATTGAGTGACATATGCAAAGCGGAGAATCACTTATTCCTACACAACTGTAACATTATGAATGAATCTATTAATAGATACATCTAGGTTAACTAGTAGCAAATCCCAGCTATATCAAGCCCCACTGGACAGGGAACCCTTGTCATTCCTTCAGTCATTCATTATTTAGATCATTGTGTACACTATTATGTTAAACTGTTATTCTATTAACCTTTTACCAAACAATCCCAAGTTTTAATGATACTGGGGAAAGGTCCCTTTGTAAACATTGTGGGAAAAGGAGAAAATGCTGGTATCCATCATTTCTCCTTTTCCCACATTCTTTTCTGCCCCTCTGGAATCATGTTTCATCAGTTCAGCCACATTTAATTCATGGTCTGCAACAGCTTTGAATTTGTACGGATGTAATTTTTTTCGTTTTCTAAGGAGAGTTAAATAGTTAACTACATCTTGTGCTATTAGGTATAGACTATTTGACTGCATGGTGTTTAACGCCGTTTTCAACATTATTTCAGTGATATTGCGGCGGCCAGAGCACCTGTCCATTCTTTCCTCGAGTTTCTTTTACCAGCACTACCGCGACTCTATGTCCTTTTGCAGACAATGTGTGAAGTCTGATCTTGGATCTACATTGTTCGATAAGAGGATAGATTTTCTCCAAAGTGTAACTGTAAAATAGCAGTAGCAATATTCAGGTGTTTACCATCAGCTTGAAAGATTCATTTAACATTTTTTAGCAGGTTAAGGGTTAAACTTAAACTGGATTATAGTTAACCAATAGCACATATAGCCCCGGCAGTTCAGTCGGTAGCATACAGGACTTGAGAACATGGGGTCGCTGGTTTGATCCTCAACGAATTTCTTTCCGAGGATTTATGATTGTCATTGCGGCATGATTCATTTCTCGCTCACGTTTCGACGATGGTTATGTGGGAAAGGAGCCAGTGGCTTGGAAAGAATATTGTGCGGAGTACTGGTAAAAGAAACTCCAGGAAAGCATGGATATGTGCACTGTCCACCGCTACATGACTGAAATGTTGAAAACAGGGTTAATAAATACCATACAATCAATCAATCAATCAATCAATCAATCAAACAATCAAATTCGCTAGTCTGTCAGTACTTTCATTAAATGCATCCTGATCTATGCAGACTTACCGTCATCTCTGTTTATTCATCCGCCATTCATAAATATTGTACATATATCTACAATAAAATGTAGTTCTCAGAATTTTTGGTTATTCGTATCGATTTTATGATGTATCTTTACAGTTGTAGTGGTGAGGTACATGTATATAATAAAAGGAACATTACAACAGTCTGCATTTCTGCATAGTCGGATCATGTCTCGTTGCGTGTTTAAAGAGATGCGAATCGTATGAGACCGTCTCATCCGATTCGCATCTCTTTAAACACGCAACGAGACATGATCCGACCACGCAGAAATGCAGACTGTTGTAATATTCCATATGTATATTCGCTTTTCATCACCTACAGATTTTAAACTGATTATGAAAATTGAAAATGTTTCAGCAACCATTTCTACTATTTCATGCATAAAATTAACCATTCTGTACCGATTTCACTTCAAAAGCCACTCTGTATATTATATTTATGGTATAATTTGAACTTTTAACCTCGTACCATGAAGTAACTGACTTCAAACGACCCTGAGAAAAGAAGTTATTGGAAACATTGTGGGAAAAGGAGAAAATACTACTTACCAGAATTTTCTCCGTTTAAAACAGCGTTTCTATTCTTTCAGACACAAATTCCACCAGTTCAAACTGACCTAGTATTTGCAACAATCATGAGTGCAACAAGAGCACCACATGCAGGTGCCAACGCTTGGCTGCATTTGCTTTTAGTGAAAATTTTAAGTAAAAAGGAACAAATCTGTGTCGAAAGTATTTTAATGGTTACTCCCCGTCTTGTATGAGTTCTCCTTTCGATTGGTAACAACTAATTAGAGTTTGAAGTAAATAATTATCTTCAGTCATAACAGAGATATCATAAGATGTCAAAGTTTTTGCATGACGATGTCGAAAAAAGATGCAGAGGAGTCGGATGACACAGATGACGCCAGGGCTATGACAGTGCTGTACCTCAATGTTTTTGAAAGAAGAAGCCCTAGAAAAAAGATGTATAATTTTACAGCATTGGGTAATTCATATCAAAGTTGTATTCAGACAACAAGTAAGTTATAGTCTAACATCCGTTTACAGATGCCACTGAAATAGTGGTAATTGCAAGACTCTTAAAACATTTTAAAATGGCTAATATGGACATAAGTCAAAAACTAGATATGATTCTCGTTTTTACAATTGTTCTAGGTCGGAAAAAACCTTATCTCAACGGCATAAAGTTTTGGCCACTGTATTTTGTTTTTTGAAGTTGTTTGTAGATAAGCACAATGGATATGTATCACTCTACAAAGTTACCATGGCATGAGATTATGTTTTATGGTGACAATGGTCATTTGTTTTTCCGAAATGTAGATTCAAGTTAGAATTTATTAGATCTTCATTCAAATCATTTTTTAACATAAGAACAATGTTATGTAAACAAGCGTACACATATCATATTGAACCTAGCCCAAAAATAACTTTACCCGCTCATAGCTTTCTATTGGCGCAATAATACACTAATCTTTGTCTCCTGACCACTCGGTTCCAGGCTCGTTCGTCCCAAAACAATTTCGTCCCTAGGCCTGTTCGCCCGGGCTCGTTCGTCCCACATGATCGCGCGTTACTCTATGGAAAAGTGCATAATGTTTACATATTGAAATATTTGATTTTAAGTTACAGCAACCCGGCTTGCAATATTTGCAGGACTTTGTTTAAACGAAAGGATCGTAGAAAAGCGTTTGTTTGCTTCAGGCTTATTTGTTTCTATGAATCTGTATCACCTGAAGCAGTCTGCTCAGGAATGACCTCACACTAATAGTAGTGTTATAAGAGTAAAACATCATTACGCTATGTTCAAAAGTATACCTTTATAAAAAAAACTTCCGAAGTCATGATTTGTTTTAACTGAGGGTTGAAATCTCTTTCACTCTCCTCTTGTGTACACAAAAGTCAATACATTCTGATGATGTTTCTTGTTGACTTATGGTAAATAATGTAGTTTTGGTGTAAATAGCACAATATGCTGATTTGACATGCTAAGAAAAGTTTCAAATGCTTCAAAATGTTTTCATTATCATGCCTTTTCATTCATAGAAACGGATGTGCAGTCTTATTTTGGTCTTCACTTGTCGCAAAGAACATCCTAGGTCAAGATAAGCAGGATAAGATTAAATATTACTTACAACTGCTTTCTGACAAAGGTATTGATTAGATTAGTAGATTGACTATCAAGCCAAAATTTGTATGGATTATATATATTTCGATTCTTTTTCTGTACACTATAAATTCCACACATGGCTCCCATGACAAATGCCACACCAGTGCTTATAACAAGAAATAAATTAAATAACAATAATAAAAATAAAATAATAAACAAAAATACTGATTTACTGGTTTCGAAATAATTCGAAAAATGACAATCGTGTGATTATATGTCACGCCCAAAGGCGATCGCTTTGTGACGAACTAGGCTATCTATATACGGAAAATATATAAGACTTCCTATATATTACATTATATAGATGACGAAGTTCGTCACAAAACGAACGCGTTTGGCTTTGGCACTTTGCATAAAAGTTTGGGTTGATTGACTGTTCAAGTGGTGTTTCACGCCAGTTTCAGCATTATTTCAGTCATATTACGGCGATAGTTCACATATTTCATGTATTGTCTTGATTTCACCAGTACAAGGCTAGGGCTCTGAAGCGTCTTGCCCAAGGACACTCCCCGAAAAGGAGTGAGGTTCAAACCCGGGGCATTTAGGTCACAAGTTCTGTAGTTTACCATTGAGCCATAAAGGACCCCTATAACAGTTTGGACTTCGAAAATAAATTATGTATGGGTCTGTTACAGAGTTTACTGTCCTTACCTAGCACGAGTTGACATAATATTAAATCAACAATTTTCCTTTACCTCTTTTACATGTATGTGAAGACATAGTAGTAAAAAATGCAATTTGCTCTCCATTGGCAAATTTTCCTTTTGTCACGATGTTTTCAAAACAGTCTTTTAGAGATGAAAGCAGCCATCTTTGGGGATTAAACTAACTGTGTCCATACTAATATAGTCGTAAAACCCGATTGAAGTTGAGAGTAAAATATATCAGGATACAGCCAACAGTATAATGATTATCCCTTTACACACAATCCCGAGTTTTAACGACCCTAAGAAAGAAGGCTTTTGAGAACATTGTGGGAAAAAAAGAAAATGCTAGTTACAAAATGTTGTCGTTTGGTAAAGAGATAAGACACAATGCTGTGAAAGAATATACATGTACATGTAGCTCATTAATTGTAATCATAAAGTCTCATCATTGACATGAACAAAAAGGAAAAAAATCTCAAAACCACGTTTACTCTTTACTAGAAGACTACAGTTTAGACTTATCCAATTTAAAAGTATTTGCAGACTGCAAATCAAATGTGGGTCTACTGATGGGATTGATTGCATGAAAGGTTTGAAGACAAAAAATGCTGGTTACTGGACCGACATTTCTGCTTTTCCCATAATGTTTACAAACGCTTTATTTCTCAGGGTTGATAAAACCCAAGATTGTTTGGTAAAGAAATGAATCGGAGAAAAATGGCATAGTAAAAAAAAAAGAATTTACCATTTCATGTTTGTATCACGTTTATTTTTCGTTTTACTTCATATTTACATGAAACATGTTTATAAAACTACAATTTTTAAAAGCATGTTTAGCAATTTTCAATCTTTATCTTGGGCTTTTTACATCAGTCTTGTCAACAGCTTCAGAGAAGACTGGTAGGAATAAGAGACAAACTGCTTTGTAGCAAGCAATACGTTCTCTTGCAGTAATGTTTTCTCTACGCTTTGAAATGAATACATACATGTAATTATTTTACTCTTTCAAAGACAAATCTCAACATTTACTTAGTTGTATGCGAAGAAAATGGACGAATGTAAAGTTTTATTGTAATGTAAAGAGTTAATTCGCACACATGATACCTGTTTCAGTAAAAAGTTTAATTACTGTTATTACAAATGATCAATTAACAGGTTCCTCCTATTTGTTTTTAACAGTCGTATTGATGTCAAACATACATTTAGACCAAAGATCAGACCAAACATTGTCTAGTCTGATCTCGATCTACACATTCCGCCAATGAAGCGTTGAACAGTGCTCGAAGGATTTAATCTTTCAAGGCTTTTTGATGTTATACAAGCAGTTTCTCTTTTTTTTTTTTTTCGTAACTCTATCAAAAGTCACTTTCGGAAGAAGCATGAAAGGTCATTTCTGTGACTGTGAGGGAAATGGTTTAAAACATAACTGTGTTGTCCCTCTATAAACAATAAATCTATTAAAGAATTAATAAATACTAAACCTCGTTGTTTCTTTTCTTTATCCATGCAGTTAATCCGCTGATGTAATTTAATGCATTAGTTATTCTATGCATTTTTTTTTTATTTGACTGCCCAGGTGTTCTAGAAACAATCATTACTAAACCCAAAAAGGCACTATCAACTATTGTAAAGCAGGCATGATATTGGCTTATTGCGTGGTCATTTTGTGTCGACTGGCAGTCAGCATATAACCGGATGTACATTTCTTGGAGCAGAACAGTTGTAAATATGTACAACAAACGCTTGCATTACAACCCTATCGCTTCGAATGCTTGCACGTTATATCAAACCCCTTATCCAAATTTTATTGCAAACAATAATTGTGTACCCGCGACAGGCATGAAATATTGTTGACAGATGGCTATAAATGGATCTAAATTTGTCGGATTTCGGACACAAGTTCGGTCAACATGGTAAAACCTTTTATTTCGGTCACCCCCTTTTTTGTTTAATGAAAATTTCCTAAAGATTCGGACACTAAAAAAATGTTCTTTTCTCTCCAAATACATCGGCGATTTCCAGTGATCTCGAAGCGTGTGTATAGTGGCATCTATAGGTGTATGTAAACGCTTTTCCATACTAATAACCCTTTATTTCTGTATCGGTCGAAGTTTTACGCGGTAATTATTTATGTGTCAATATTTTACGAATCTGTTTTAGTCGTAAAAATTAGTAAAAATTGGCAGTACGAAAAAAAAAAAACCGCTATACGGTATTTTTCCATTGGATTATTTGCACAGATCAAGGTGAAATAGATAGTCTAAAAACTTTGGAAAACCAAAATTTACAAAAATGTACACGTTAACCTTTAAGAATAGACAAATTTAGAGGATGTTAAAAAATGTAATTGGATTGGTAGTCAGTGAAGACCTGAATCAGTCCTATTTTCTGGAGACATCTGATCTGAATCTGATCTGAATCTTCACTACGGCTAGGTACACAATATTCCAATTTCTAATACAGCTTTGAAAGTTCAAATGTGCCTGAGACGCCATATGACATTATACAAGGCACATTGTCAGCAAATGATAAATGTCCTTATTGTCCGCATGAACCCTGGCAATCACATCCAACACTGACATTTGAATAGTCTTCTTGGATTTCATTCTCTATACCACTTTTTCACATCAGCATGGCAGTTCTAACACTATCATACATTTAGGCTTGATTCATCACTATATGGATGCAGAATCTAACCCACAAACTTAGGCAAGCAAGTCAGAACAAAGCAAGACTAGAGGTGAACAAGCTCAGGGATGAATCAGCTAAGAACCTGCAGCCTGTAATGAAAATGAAATATTACATGGTAAATGATTTATTAATTATTTCATAAGCTGACATACTCTATATAATTATATAGATCTAACCAAAGCTAATATCAAGTATTTAAACGTCACTCTGGGTGGTCTCTATTTAGGAATACATTTGACAGCACTGGCGCTAACATTGCTGGTACAAATTCAAAATGCGCCAAATAAGTCATTTATCATAATACAAGTGCTAAAACTCGTATTAGATACTCCTAAAAAAATCCTTCCTTGTATGTCGGGGTGCTATTTCAGTCACTTTAATTATCAGAATTGTGCTATTCTTAAGCCGACACAGAAAGAAACTATTACAGTCCCTGTGCTCGCAAGTGTACCCGCTTCAATCACCCACGCTACTTCTGATTAAAATTTATTGCACCGATAATCTTCAACTAGAATTCTCAGTCGGTAGCGTACAGGAAGTGAGAACAGAGGGTCGCTTGTTCGATCACCGACTTGGCCAATTTCTCTCTGAAGATTGATGGTAGTCATTGCGACAAGATTCATTCTTCCCTCACCGCTGCCCATTGTTTCGTCGATGGTTATGTAGGAAAGCAGCCAATGGCTTGGAAAGAATATTGTGTGTGGTACCGGTAAAAGAAACTCCAGGAAAACATGGATAGATGCGCTGGTCGGTTGTCACATTTGGACGTTGTATTATGGTCTACTGGAATATCAACAATGTCGGGTTGATCTCGAGGGACCTCGTCGCAAATGGATAATCGTAAAGACCGTGAGAAGGTCCGAAATTTGGCCAAGATTACCCTGATTTATTGTGAATCTTGAGAGAGCGTAATAGAATGTAGAAATCGTAGTAGAAGGTACCACAACTTAACGATTTCTTTTTTTTGCCCCAGGATTCTCCCTTGAAAGACACAGTGCTTTAAACTCGCAACATTTGGGTTTCTAGGCTCGCAATAGTCGGGATTTTGCTACAATTATTTAAAAAAAAAAGTTTATCGCGAAGTCTAATGGTTAAATTAGGTGATCATCTGTTATTTTTTTTCTTTGCAAGCAATGTAATTAGGCACAATTAAAAACGTAGTTCAAGTCAATCAGAACTGAATGTAGACTCTATGCTTTGAACGACAAATTTTATGCTCTTTCAAACTGAAACATCTGCAGGTGACAAATTTCTGCAAAAACAAAGGTTAAAGATGCATTTTTCAAATTAAATTCTCTTAATTCAACTGTAGAGTTTATGAACGGGCCTTGGTCAATAAACTGTGGGATCTGTAAGGCAAGCATGGCTAAATACTCCATATAAGAAAACTTTCCTGGTAACTGTATATACTGATATACTGAAAGTACTTAAATAGGTGCACTTCACACTCTGACAAAACTGAATTAAACGTTGAATACTACGTACAAAGCAGACATGTTAGCTTGAATCAAACACGTTTACATACCGATTTAGGTCGATACTTTATTAAGTTTGGGGTACACGGATCATACATTTTAAACGATGCTCGAGTGAAATTGTGTTAAACTTAGAATTGGATGAAAAAAACGACAAGTAACAAACCCGTCTCACCGTTAAACATTGCCCTACCTTTGTTAACCGTTAAGGAAAAAACAAATTACGGGTGAAAATTGAAATTTTTGTGGAAACTTGGAAGATGATATGTATTTATTTGTCCGCATCAAGAACAGTAGTATTTGTTTATTTCAATTTTCAGATTTGTATAGGAAAGCCAAAAGCGGCATTAAACAAGATTTCGTCAAATCCCACCAAGTTCCTTCGAAGGCATTTCCTTCTCAACATTATTTTGTTTCTCCATAGGTAAACCGTGAGTTGCATCTTTATGATTTCTCCTTACAAAATACCAAGTGTTTCTCCTGCAGTTAATATACGCTTTAATGTCACTTTAAAGCGGGGGCATAGTTATTTTTGTCAAAACTTCGAACTGTTTTATTCTGGCATATTTCTTTTTTGAAAATGCCGATTAACACAGAACAAACAGAATAGATGATTACGTAGTTTATAGTGCACCGAGCCCCGTTAATTTTGAAATATCTTAAAATTTCTTGAGCTACTGTATTGAAATTTGTATGGTTAATAATATAAACTTCACAAACTCTGAGTGAAACTTTCGGAATTTTTGATAACTTAGTTTGACATTTTGTATTCAATGCAATGTTAAACTGTATTACAAAACAGCAGAAAAAAGGTAGAAGGGGAGAAGCCATTCCAAGTAAAGCGTTTACCTATTGTGAAAACAATTCTCGTGCAAGTACACTAACCGTGGTCTTCTATTATTTGAACAGCATAAACTCTAACGTATAAGGCCATTGTCTCGGTTTGTATTTGGGTTTATAATAATGATTCACTTTCAACAGAGATTCACAACACACATGTAAACGTACATTGCCGGGCTCCCGAGGTGACAAAAATAACGTCAACGTCATTGTAAGTCAAGAGATCGCTGTACTTTTTTCTACATTATCTCCTCGAAGACCCAGGGCGCGCTCACTTCAGATCACCCTAGATCCTGTGTAAAGATACGATGTATTGTGGAACAAGATACACAGGTGTTAGTCGTCCTATATGCCATGCAGTGTTGCCCGCCGGTCGTTATTCATCTTGTCACGCACATTATCCAAAATTGATACCGTTACGCTTACCGCCCGTCCATCACGAGGATCGTGTTCGAAGGATGTTCTTCCATTAATGAATCGCACATGCCTCTCGTAGACAAACGAAATATTACATAAACTTGAAGGTGTCGACTCCTTAGTCAATTCTATGGTCTGTTTTGGTGTTTTACCTAGTCCAACTCAAAACTTTATAGTTGAGCGTAATTCAACCTTCATTGGAGACATCATTGCGTCAATTGTTACCTGACACTGACGAGATAAAAATTTTGTTTTTACAGTAACTAGAAGTGCCACAGCGATGGCGTTTTACTAAAATCACAGTATGGTATTATTTGACCGTGTGCACAATTTGTGTCATTATTATAGTTTTGAATTTTCATTTTTCACCTAATAACATGTTTCAATTCGGGAGAAACTCAGAGCCCGGCAATGCGCGTTACATGGGTTACTATGGTAACTCATATTTTGCATTTGTTATGTTTTAAAACTGCAAATTTTTCAGACTAAGTTTATAATATGTTCAAGATATTAGAGGCAAAGTTTTAGCTTAAAATATCGAGTAGCATGGTTTTAACAGCAAAATTCACGAAGTTATCGAACAACCCTCCTACGTTATCGTGTGGTAAATGCTCTGAGTGCAAACGGGTTTTATAAGTTATCGTCTCGTAAATGCTTTAAGTAAAAACTGATTTTATACCTTATCGACTAGTAATTGCTCTCCGTACAAACAGGTCTTAAACCTTATCCTCTAGTAAATGCTTCCAGGACAAACGGATTTTATAGGTTTCCGCTTGTAAATGCTTTCAGTACAAACGGGTTTTATACATTTCCGTCTTGTTAATGCTTTCAGTGCAAACGGGTTTTTATATATTTCCGCTTTGTTAATGCTTTCAAATGAGTTTTATATGTTATCGCCTTGTAAAAGCTTTCAATACATACGGATTTTATACGTTATCGTCTTATAGAGAATTGAAGACAGATTCTTGCACCGAAGGGGACTTCATTTAGTGTAGAAGAAATTACGTTTTTTCTTACATACATTGTTTCTCTATATATATTTTTTTAATCTTGCATTCAGAAGAATGCGAAAGATATAATATTCATGCAAGGAAAAAGACCCTAGAAACTTTTGCCTTTAGCAACATTAATGTAAACATTTTGTTAAACTTAAAATGTCTGATCCAAATTCCTTTTGACATCTATCCATGTTTTCTATATCAAAACAACTCAGAGCCAAAGACAAAAAAAAAAGGTTTGGCGGAAGGCATTGATCAAGATCATACATCAAAGGAAGTACAATTTAATCTTGAATTTTCTGCATGTCGGAGGAACAGCGTACCTCATTATTCAGTTGGTTCTCAGAGAAAAATCGATTTTATGGATCAACAATTACATGTATATGATGACTTGCTTGGTATAATGTATCACGGAGATGCATTAAGCCTCCTATATATTTTGCGCTTTGAAAAATAGAATAGTTTCCAAATAAAACCCATATAAAACTTTGTTGAATTCAAATGATGTATATTATAGTCTTTTACCCATGCCAAATGATCTAACTGTTGCATTTTCAAGGTTTTTTTCTGCCACAATGTTTCACATAACAGCGGACAGTGAAGATTTAAGATCTGTGATAAATGCTATTTTTGAAGCGGGTTTTCCTATGAAACCTACGACTAGTTGTGTTTTCTTTAACTCGTTCACCAATTTACGGCTTAGTTTCAATGGTTTCCAAAAAAGCAGAAAATCAGGAATACAAAATTATATCAGTAGTAATAAGTGATGTTATCTTTAAGTCTGAATTTTGGTTTCTGTTAGCTTGGTTTGCACATTAAAGACAAGTTTGGCCTAAGATCGACTGCTAAAAGCAAAATATCACGGTGAAAGAAGAGATAAACATCGGTCTCGTAACAGCTGAAAAGTGAATTAGCGTACAAGGTAGATTCACGAATGTGTTGTCTGTTTTGTACTGACTAATAATTATAAATGCCATTTGTAAATACTACAAACTGTATTTTGAACTGGGAAGTGGTTAAACTTGAGTTTGTTCATTATTTTAAACGACGTGTGGTAATTCTATGTGGAACGTTTTTGACATTAAACATTTATTAACAAACTGTCAAAATATGTGAGCAGCGCTCTGGAAAACAGAGTTTAATACATGTCCGCCATGCACCATAGGAAGAAAAGCATTACGTAATATGGATCTATTTTATCTAAAAGCAGGCTAAATAATTTATGGAATGTCTACTATATGTATTATAATAATTACAACGTATCCTAGTTTTTCGATATAACAACAAATCAATGTTGCCGTTTTTCGCAAAGTTGTAGATGACAAAATAAGCCAAATTTATATACGACTTAAAAGTGGTTATAACTACATGCTGAAGGATGCTATTTTACATTGTCTGCATCATTTATATCCTCTTACGTGGTAAGTGCCTACATGATAGAAATGAATAGTTATCGCAGTTTCAACTTGAAGATATTTGCAGTTTAGTCAAAAAAGTTGAAATCATATCAAATTATCCCACCCACTTTTCTCAAGCATAAGGTATGGAATATATGACCGCTGCATCTTAAAACTACACAAAATGACAGCCAACACAAAGTAGTATTAATGAACTTCGCAAAAATCTATTCTAGCCCCCAAAAATACCCTTATAGACATCCCTTCTTTAAAGCCTTTACCAGACGGCACAATTTTAGACTCGCACAGTCTGAAAGCATGACGACAAATTAACTGTTGCTTAAATGACCGGAGTTGTCTTTGCAGGGGAAGAAAACATTATGGAAAAGGAGAAACTGCTGGTTACCTTATCACACAAAGATATCAAAAGCCTTTTTTTTTCAGGGTTTTTAAAGTATATGATTTTGTGGTAAGGTGTAAAAAGAGCAATGCTTATCAATTGAGACACATTTACTGCAATACGGACGAGTCTATTTTTTCTCTACATGTAAAGACTTCAGTTTACTACAGCAAAAAATTAAAGATATTTTTGGTACATTGACAAAAAGCAAGGCCGTACCTGCAATTGAAGACGAATACGGGGATTTTTTCTTCCGGCATGATGACCTACTTTCATAAATGAATTTTAAGTTGTGAAACTAATGTTCTCCCATTTCACTGATCACGCGGTACAGCCTTTACCAAAATAATGGCCTCGACCCTTAAATGGAGCGACAGTTGACATCCCAAGGTCGTAATTCTTTACAGGACAGCAACATTTCAGTCATCAATATTGAATGCATTGCAGACGACGATTGTATTCGGATCAAGTGACAGTAAAATAAAGATGTGAGAAGAAAGAGAACATCAAGTTTCCAGCATTTTCTCCATTTCCCACAGACTTCTTCTTGTATTTCATTTAGAACAAAAGTAATTCTGTTACCTTTTGTAAACCGGACTGATTTGACACTTCGTAAAGTCCAGTGATCCGTATATCTCTCAGTTCTAAACAGTGTTAAATTTTGCTTTATAATTGTAAAAAAATAACAAACAGTTTATAAAAAATACGGTACAAAATGCTGTAGGAGTATTTAAGTTAAATTTACTTTTCAAATATATTATTAGGCAAAGGAGGAAAAATAAGGAAGTGTTATACGGCTTTATCGAAAAGCAGCTGTGATAACCATTCTTTAAACTGATGCAACCTACAGCTTTTTGTTTCGTTTTCCGATCCATTTTTCTCAACAATACAGATAAGTTTGGCTTAAAATTCGACGGCGAAATGAAAATGTTATAGCTAAAGTATACAGAAAAAGAATTAGGATACGGCTTTGAATTAATTAGCGAACAGCGAAGGACTGTGCTGCAATTTTGGTACTGACTGGTATTAATCTAAGCAGTCTGTAAATCCTGTCAACTGTATGGTATCTCTGTCGGGAAGGGGTTCAACTTGGATACGGTCATTAGTTTTAACGTGTGGTAATTTTATACGGGAAGTTGTTAACACGAAAGCTCCATATAATCAAAGTGCTGTAAGCACTGTAATCGGTCGACACTGAATAACTACAGTGGTTTGAAATCACAAATCAAATGGTAGATGTTTGAACTATACCGTTACAAATGAGCCACGTAGGGTCCCACTTTTTAAAACTGTCTTTTACAAATAAGTAGTTTAACGTTAAAATATAGGCTATGTTTGCCAGCCGATAGCAATAGAACGTAAAAATATGTGACAATTCTGATCAGCAATACCCATTATCAAGTTTTAGATATCACTCATCATGAACAGCAGTACCGACCAATCCTTTAAAAGAGTGGAAAACACATATATTCTTTTCTGTAACTTTGACAACTTTGGTAACTGTATTGCAACATATAAAAGCCGTATAATATATGCCTGCATTATAACTTTGGGATTATTTACTTTTGGCTGCTTGTGGGCCTTTCATTTTTCCGTTTTTAACAAGAGATCGTTTTCATCTTGACAAACTGTCCTACCTATTTTTTAGCGAGCCAAATCGTCCAGTCCAAACGTCTGCTGGCAAATTTCTCCTACATTATACTTTCAAAGAATGTAGATAACCAATAGCTCCCTAACCGTCAAGTCTTTACCAAATGATAAAATTTTAGACTTGTCCAAATCAAAAGCATTTGCACATGACGCATTAAATATAGACCAAATGAAGATTTGAATCGTTGGAAGGGTTAAAAAAAACATGGAAAAGGAGAAAATGGTAACCTACGTTTTTCCCGTTTTCTCACGGTGTTTTCAATTTCTTTCTCATGGGCATAAAAAAAGGATAGTTTGGTTGAGAGTTAAAACACTCAGTTAATCGACTAGACTTTTACAGTCAATAAAACAATATCAAACATTAGGCTACAATTTCATGGTCGTTTTTTTCCGATATACAAAATTAATAGACAATTAGATCTAAGATATGGACATCTGTGATATTGAATTGCATTGCGTGCAAAGGACAGTCTGATCTTTATCTTTTTTTTTTTTTTTGTCTTCAGATGCGACTTTATTTGTCCATAGCCAACAAAGGCCATTGTATTTGAGTCATCCTAATTAGCAAGAGCATAACTGTGGTAGCCTTGATCTCTTTACCTGAAATATTGAAAGGATGAGAATCGACCAATATGGAATAGCTGATGAGACAAACATGTTGCTGACATCTGCACGCTTAGAGCGCTAAATTGTTAAAATAGACATATTAAGATTGGAAAAGCAGCCGAAATATTGCAAGACCATTGCTGTCTTGAGTAGAATAACTCGGAAAACTGGCATGACAGATCGAAGATCCGACTACATATTCTGAGCAGTCTGGTCTGAATCTGCACTCTCTGCAAAGACTTTTTCCCTGGTCCGTTGATTCAAATATGGAGAATATAACAGTAAGTGAGCTTATTTGTGTCACTGTTTCAGGGGTTTTTATCCTCGATGAAAATGTTCTATTTGACAAAATTTTGAAAATTTTTCCAATGGGTGAAAAACGCTGTGGAAAAAAGAGACCATGCTGAATACATGCAGTTTCTCCAAGTATATTTTCAAAGCCCCACAGGATTGTTTGGTCAAGGGTTTAACAGATTGATTCTAGTCTGTAGAAACTCACCAAGAAGAAACATGTAAGTGACTGTTTAAAGTGGTAGTGCCATGGCTTGAAGGAGAGGAAGAGGGGCCGTGAAAACAATTTAACCCCTACCCTGCTAAAATATTGAAATGAAATTTCAAACTGGTAGTAAAACCCGAATAATTCTATGTCAAATTTATTCTTTTTTGGAAAAAAAAATCTCTTTATTGGACAGTATAGATCCAAGATCAGACTGCACGTTATGTGATCTTGATCTATACTATTCGCATACAGCTCAGTGAGTCGCACTTAACAGCCTAAGGGTTAATACATCATACGCTGAAAGATGTGTAATCAGTCAGTATTGTGAATGGACATTCTGGGTATCAAGTTTGTAAGCGCTGAATCGCCAGTCCATTCTGAAAATGTTTACGTAATGGCCTCTTCGCGAGGGCCATAACCTTTACACAACTCTATACCCTTTGTCCCCACAGCTTCACATGATTCGCCTCACATATACGATCCCTGCATTAAACGACCAACGGTCGGTTACTGTTTTAAACTTACGGCTGTTACGAGTTGCATTTACATCAGTTTTCTCTTAGACAGAGCAATCTAAATTTTCAAATTCTTTCAAATTTCCTTACAAACTCCTTTCTGTTGCGATTTCATTCCTCTCAAGACCAAAATGACCTATCATCTTTTCAACACCTGCTTCATGTACGAAGAGCACTCGTCACAACTCGGCCGATCCCGTAACTATGTATAACTATCAACGGATCACACGAAATTTGCCGAATGATATGGACAGCAGACGACTAGAAGATGTGTTCACATCACCCAATACACTTGATTCACATTTGTTTCATTCATAAAGCTGCTGCTAATCACTGACCCTATTTCTTATCACCGTGTTGAAAGTAAACTGCTCCAGTTTTTGCTGGGCAGAGATTTTGATGATACTGTAATTATGATATACTTCAATACTAAACAAATTGTAACCGCCGTTTATTACGTTATTTAAAAGTTATTTTGGGAATACCTGACATTACTTAACGCCTGTTTACCGCTAATTACTATTCCTACGCTTATCTGGGTCAAAAGTGCGCTTATCTGGGTCAAAAGTAGTTTTTAGCCAAGGCTATAGTAATCGTATACCAAAATTTCAACCCCATCTACATGATCCTAGTAGTTACGGAAAAGCCCGAGTAAAAGTGAAAAGTACCGCTTGCAATGCATCTCACTACGCTGAAAGAAACGACCCCCAAAAATGATAAAAATATTTGGGTTTGAACATCATAGGTTTAAGTTCACAAAGAACTGTGAGAGATGCGCGATGTTAATCTAACGAAAGTATTTGACTAAGAATTTCAAGTCCTAATGATCTTATTTACAAGTGGAAATTAGTGCAGTGTAACACTGAAGAAACATTGGCAAATCCTTAGATGTAGTTACGGAATCGGTCGAGTAGTGACGAGTGATGTTGCCGAACAATACTCGGAATTTTTCGTCTTACCTATTTTTTTACACAAAACATGACAAAACGCAGACGATGTGCTCTTTCCCCAAAACAGCTGAACGTTTCAAAAACTCGGTATGATTTATTTTTGCAAAATTACTGTGCTTCTCGTATTTAAAGGTATAAATCTCTTTTGATTGGCCCAGTATATATGCTGCCTTATTTCTTCTTGTCAGAGTTGTCCCGATATCCTATGACATCTCGGACCACGACATTTCGACCCATTTTGGGCATTAAAAACTGGGCACACAAAATCGAATATGTAACGTCATGTACACAGGGTATAAAACTTTGCAATATGAGCCATTGACAACCAGTTAAGAAGACCTAAGTGGCGAGCGTGTTATATAAAAGATCAGACTTCCCATTAAGTGTCATCTGATCTTGATTTTTGATCTCCCCCGCTATTCATCGATAATAAATTGCTTGACCTGAGATTAGCATTAGGTGGTAGGCGTTTTATATCTAAGATCATATTTATTACTCGGTGCAATCTGATCTTGATATAAGCTGTAAATACGGAATATTTAACACTTAGGCTTCTCAGCGCAAATCGATGTTCTTTTACGGATAGTTTTACGGATAGTGTAAATTAAGATTAGACTGCACAGAATGTGTAGTCTGATCTTGGATCTACATTGTCTGATTTTCTACCAACAACAATTTTGCAATCGCCATGTTACAGCATATATAAGTGGCTTGAAAACTTCATCCATTGTATTGAACAATTTAACCCTTTACCAAACAATCCCAACTTTTAATGACCCTGAGAAAGAAGCCTTTTGAAAACATCGTGGGAAAAGGGAAAAAGTGATGTTAAAGAGCATTTCCTCCTTTTTCCGATAATGTTTTCTACCTTTCCCGTAAAAGATTTCAATTTTTCAGTCACATTTATTTCTTCGTCTGCAACTGCTTTGAATTTGGACAGGTCTAAAATTTTGTCGTGTGGTAAAGAGTTAAGGGTTAAGTGATAATGGGTACTGAAAGAGTTAGGTTTTTAACACACTGCTTACGGATCCATATTTTGACTGCTAGTTGTTGCAGACAAATTTGATGTTAATTCATTAATAAAGTTACTGTGTGCTGATGAACCGCTTCTTCCAAAATGATAGGAACATATTTCAAAGCTGATGAATTTTCAAAGGCAATTCAAGACCGTCAATATTAGTACTCACCTGTGTAAATCCACAATGTTACTAAGAATAATGTAAGAAAAATATTTTATCGTCCGATCATACATTTGGTTCGAGGCTAGTTTGTCCAGAAACTATAGCTTGGCCGTGGGCATATTCATCCCTGGGCTTTTTCATCCAGGTTTGTTTGTCCCACATTATTGCACCCTACTTTATTAAAATGAATTTTAAGTGAAACATGAATTAAAAAATCAAGTAACATCATATATCTACAATTAGGAAGATTGTTTTTATTTAATTAATGTCTGTGAATCACTGCTTTTCTTAGAATTTTCACCACCAGCAATGGGGCAACAATCTCAAATTTGTTGCCATCATTGGCTACCTCTAAATACCAAGATTACCAGTCGTCAAAATTCAGAATCAAGGTAATATAAAAGCTCAGCGCTTAAGTGAGAGAGGATTGAATTGAATTGAACCATCAATCATCGAAAAGAAATTGGCTGAGCTAAGGATTCAAACCAGTGACACCCCTGCTCTCAAGTCTGGTACGCTAACGACTGTGCTAATGGAGTTCGACTGCAGTAATTGGTTTCAACTTTTTACCAAATGATAAAATTTTAGACTTAACCAAATTGAAAGCCTTTGTAAATGATGGAATTTGTCCCAGATAGCAGATAGGATAGAAAGCATTGTGGGAAATGGGGAAAATGCTAGTATACATAAAAGCAGCAGTATCTTGAGTCACTTCGAAAATGCAGAAAATGAATTGAACAGGTTAGCAAATTGCTTGTTTACAAAAAAGAGAGCCATTTTCTTTTTACCCCAAAAAGGGCCATGTTTTGCCCCAAAAATTTTGACTATCAGCAAATCATTTTTATGCACCATGTCTTGGATAAAGTTAAAAGTAAAACTGTAGCAAACACCAATCATTTGAAGACTACATGTCTGGCCAAATCTTCACCACATTTAGTCCTAGTATTTGTCTTTATAATATTTAATCCTTTACCACAAAATCCTGAGTTTTAACAACTGTGATGAAGGAGGGTTTAGAAAATACTGGAGGAGGGGCTCAGGAGAAATTGCTTGTGACCAGTATTCTCTCTTTTTTTCCACATTGTTTTGCTACACTTTCCAATGTCAGCATTAGCATCATATTCGATTTGTCGTCTGCAGTAGATTTCTATTTGGACAAGTCTAAAATTGTGTTGTTTGATAAGGAGTTAAGTTAATTTTGACAATTGCCACTATGCAAATATGAAAATTGTGTTAGCAAGTTTGTTTCCTAATTACAACGGTCACAAGTTTAAATTTTGGTCAATCTTGGTAAAAATAAATAGGTCACAGAAGACAGATTACAAACACTCTTGTTGTCGTTGTTTTTTTTTGCAATAAATCAGAATTATCTTAGATGATTTCAAATGGTTGCTCCCCTGCTCACAACACTGACGACTTGTTTATACTTTTGAGACCATGTGTTGGTTACATGAATTGAGTTCATATTCACCAACTATTAAGACAGATGGACAGATCAGGATCTCTATTTACTTACCATTCTTAGGAACTTTCTCAGTCTTATTCTCCAAGATTTTCAAAATTTGAAAGTAAAACACTACTTCTGATTGGCTAAACCAGATGGTTTACACAATTAGAAGTGTTACTTTCAAATCTAGAAAATTCAGGAGAATAAGACTGAGAAAGTTCCTAAGAATGGTAAGTAAATAGAGATCCTGATCTGTCCATCTGTCTTAATAGTATGCCATGCAAATTTCCATTTGTGTTTGAAGCCAAGCCAAGACAGGTGGTTCAGTCTGTTAAATACAAGGTCTGAAAGCCAGGTTTGCTGAGCTCTGCCTATTTCTTTAAGACAATTGATGATAGTCATGGGAGAAGGATTCAACCCCTCTCACTGCTGTATATTTTTTCAACTATGTTTATGTGGAAAAGTAGCCAGTGGTTTGGAAAGTACAAGTTAAACCAATTCTAGGAAGGCATGTATAGGTGCGTTGGCCTTTGCAACATAATTGAAATAATGTTGAAAATAGTGTTAGACCATAGAAGCAAGTTTTGCTCCAAATTTACTGAAAATTGTTGGGCCAAAATTTTGTCTAGATAATCTTTTTGACTTTACAATACCGATATGTCCATTTGTATACATTTCAAAAGCAGTATAAGCATGAAAAATCCTAAAAGGATATCAACCAGGTTGCTTCCCGCCCAATGTCAATGAAACTTGGTCAAAATGTTAGATTTCACTGTGTTTTAGGGTAGCTTTGGCTTTAAATTGAAATTGGACAGAATATTTGTAATTTTAAACAAACGATTCCCTAAAACACAGTGAAATCTAACATTGAAATTGGGCAGAATACTCGAGTCCAGTCCATGTAGCTCAGTCGGTAGCGTACAAGACTTGAGAGCAGGGGGTCGCTGTTTCGATCCCGGCTGAGTCAATTTCTTTCCAAGGATTGATGATAGTCAATGCGACAAGATTCATTCCTCTCTCACTGCTGTTCATTGTTTTGACGATGGCTATGTGGGAAAGCAGCAAGTGGCTTGGGAAGAATATTGTGCATAATAAGGTAAAAGAAACTCAAGGAAAGCTTGGATAGGTGCACAGGCTGCCTTGAAATAACTTATACAATATTGAAAAGGGTGTTAAACACTATAAATCAATCAATCAATCAGAATATTTGCTTTGATAAATATTTCAGACAATTTTAAAATGAATCATATCGGATCAAAAAGTAGGTCACTGGGGAAAATCACAGGAATCAATTGTTTGTGTTCTGAGATAAAATTTTCAGTCAGAAGTTGGTTGGCATTTTTGTCTTAATGACATCTCGTACAAATTTGATATTAGGTTGTGTAGTATCAAAAAGTAAGTCACTTTTATGAATCAGAAAAACGTTGGGTGCACCATATAGGCCAATTTATCAGCAGTAGGCCTATTCCATGTTGCATGCTGCTCATTTTGATTGGTTGCACGAACCTTTACAAATTTATGTTTTTTCCATTCTGTTTTCAACTCTACCGACTGTCAGTGTGAGACAATGTAGAGATATTTTTATTAGTCTGTACAAATGTGATCTAGACGTTTCAAGCCTGTACAAATATGATAGAAATTTTGGGCTTCTGGGCCTCTTCTTTCTTCTTCTTTACCCCTTCAGATGCCCAGGCTTTCAGTGCCTTTGGCGCTTTGATTGTAATAAGGTCATCACTGCAGGTATAAGCGTTAAAACGCTGTAAGTAAAAGCTTTTACGAGTTGCAGTTACATCAGTTTGCCCTGAGCGGACGGGTTTCCGAAGTTTGTCATCTTTCTAATCGGTCTACAACTTCTTCACGCCCAGTAACAAGTAAATCGTTGCATAATATACATCCAAGATGTCGAAAAACCTGCTGAATCATGAGATAGGACAACGGAAAAGGATTAAAGCGAGTGTAACCAGTTAAAAAGTGAATGTAAACTTTCCAAACATGTTTGTTTATCAGTTTTCTAAGGGTCCATTCTCTGCATATCCGATACGTCATCATTCAAAAAGGTTTCTTTAGCTGACAGTTTAAATCATAATGAGCCTACACGACATAGGACAGTGGAAAAGGGTTAAAAGGAGTGTAACAACTCAAAAAAAATTATGTGAACTTTCCAAACATGCTTGTTTATCAGTTTTTAAAGGTCCGTTTTCTACATAGTCGATACGTCATCATTTTAAAAGGTAAAAACTGGAGTTTTTTCAAGCGGATATTGTATTCTGATCAGAATACACAGAACGTATAGTCTACCCTAAGGTTTTACTCTCACATACCTACGATATACTCTGATAAAAAAAACCGCCTCAGAAATTCGATATTTGTTTTTCCCACTCTGAGTATCTTATCGAAAAAGTCTATGAAAGTAAGGATGAACAGTTTAAAAAGGACCTACATGCACTTTTCGGCAGAGCCACCCAAATCTTCAAAAAAATTGTTCTCCACAAAAACACAAATAGATTTCTTGTCATTATGTCATGAATGGTAAGATTTCTAGTCAAAGATATGATCAGTCGAAAACCACAGCAATAGTAAATATGTTTAAATTCGTTTATCTGACATCTATACTCAATGGAGCATTTGTGATCGCTCGCCCTCCGTCGTCCACCTTTCCATTTACACATACAACAGGAAATAACAAGGGCTTCGAAAATTTTAAATTCATGTTAAGATTTGGAAAGCGTGACCAAGTAAGCCATTGTTACAAACTGAAAACAATCTTCGTGACTAGATGGTAGGTAGATGTCACTTAAATGTAACATAACTACAAGTATTGGGTGCTATTAACTCTTGGGACGTATTAGGCGCAACTTTTAGAAATGACTAGTCACTAAATAGGCCTCAAAGTTGCACTTATTATGTTCCTGGGGTTTTAAAGATCGTCCATCCCAGGATCACCAGAGGCCCCGTTTTATGTTTAGAATTGTTTGTATAAACTCAGACGAGATATTAAAGCCCTAAAAATCCTTGTAGTATCTATATTGAAACGTAGATGATTGCTGGGTATACTTCTAATAGATTCCTGGACAGAAACTTGATCTATATGTCAAAAGCAAGGCGTCAATGTGTCATTTTCCACCATTTTGCTTTTCAAATTAAGTCACAAACAGTTTTTCATAAACTAAATTTATCGCATAAACCGTAATTGGCCTATCGATGAACTTCTCGCAAGTTTATCTACAGAGCCCTTATTTATCTAACAAAAAATCAAAGGACTGATAGTCATAAGAATCGCCTGGTATGTAATATGTTGAACGTTTTGGACATAGTCTCTGGTGGCTTAAAAACAAGATAACTAAAAGGTATTATCAAAATAAAAATTCATGCCGAAGTTCCATCAATAGTTGCAGTTCCTCCTTAGCTTAGTGATGCACCAAAAGAATCTGGTTTAAAAAAATGCCTCTACATTCCTGCAGGAGAAATCGTCCCCTTGGGGACGATTTCTCTGGAGAAATTGTCCCTCAATTGAATTTTGGAGAGATTGAATGCTTTAGAAACATAAACCATTTGAACACTTTTGCAAGAAGACCATTTAGGAAACACCCGCATGGAGTTCAATAGAAATTGACTTGTAGCTTAGTGATATACCTTTAGGCCAAAAACACCCTTTTGAAACTAATCCATATCCAATTTAAGCGGGGGCACAAAGTTTCATGAACATTGGACTGGAAATAAGTGGTTTCTACAGCACTACCATGGTTTTGTCTGAGTTGACCCAGTGACCACCTGTTTTTCTTCCTCCAGCTGACCCACATTCAGTTTTGCCAAAACTATTCTGGAGATAAAACTTAATGTCGGTCCAATTTCAATATGATTGGACTAAAACGAAGCCGCTGGAGCTCACACAAAAATATTTTACTATAAATGTGGCTGCAGCTACTTCATGGTTTTGAAATATTGGAATGAATAAATACAAATTTGAGAATGATAAGAAATGTTGAAATACTTATTTTGCCCCCCCCCCCGCGGGCCTATTTGCAATCATGAAGCGTTGCAACAGCTAATTAACATTTTTACGCGTCACCCTATGACCCATTACTATATGTCTACATGTATTTTCTGATACATGTATATCAACTTTAGCAATAACTGGTCACTACCCAACCCATCTTGACGCTTCCTGGGCGTTATGTTGGACACCATAATCATTAATTAGTAGGATTTAGTACCGCGTCCACACCAGTTGAAAGCTGTAGATCTAAGTATTGCTTTGGTATAAACTTAATAATCGCGTTTTCCAACTTTGTATCATTGCACCCTTTAAAACAACAATAACGAAAACTGTAATAAAGAAATTGTTATTTGAGTGGGTTTTTGTAGATCTACCTGTATATTCGGGTATAAGAATATTTGAATTATAGTGGAGTAAAGAGTCAAGCCCTCAGATAGCCGAAACCTTGTAAGAGCTATACAATTTTCACTCAAATTCCCGCCTGAATTCAGACTAATTCTATTCAATTTTTCGAAGTTACGAACGTAACTTGCATTCTGACACCAGCACTATTTTACCGTTGTTGGATGTATGTTAATGGCACATTCGTAAAACTCATAGTAGTCTTTGATAATGTTCGTTTCTTTTGGGGCTATAAAAAATTAAACCCAAATGGTGCGTAACAAATTCATACAATGTATTGAAAGCAAGGAGGGCCTCTCTGTATGTCGTCTAGGTGGCAGTTTAGTCACCGGCATAAAAATCAATGTTAAAAGTAGGTAAAAGGTAAAAAAAAAAAAAAAGACATAGGGAGCTGGCAAGTTTTGACCTACTCTGTAAAGTAATTTTTTTGTGGACCATTTGTACAATAACGTATCGTAATCTTCACAGTAATTCAATACTTTTATATGGTATTAAATCAAAATGCATTTTTACACCCACATGGTTCAGTTTTGGCAGTTTCTGGAGCTTTTTAAAAGTCAGTGTTAGCCTGAATCAATAGTCTGAGACATCGCAAAACGACAGCGATTCATTCATAAATTAATATGTATGTTAATTTATGAAGAATCCTTTGTACAAATGATGTCATATCACGTGATCACAATGATCTATATTTGCCCCACAAATTTACATAAACGTTGATTTTATGTTACTTACATACCGCAAGAAACATAAACAAACAAAATAGAACGGTTATTATACATTTGGGAATTATTGTATATGTTTATTAAGCGATGTAGCTTATTGGTTATAAGATTTTTAACGATTCATTTCAATCGAAAACCCATTCCGTTTGACCCTTAACAAGTGACACAGTATCGCCTTTCAGCTATACATTCCATCTATCTATAAATTGCACCTGCTGAGCGGCAACTTGGTGCAGCCAAGGACTGTACACATTACATACTGCATTTACTACGATCCCTGGTGCAGTTAAAATATGCTAGTGCAAGGAAGCATTTAAAGTCTAGACAAAAAACGTGTATAGAAAATGTGTAATAATGTTAAGAAGTCAACGCAAACACTCTAGATCGTTGTAAAATTTGGTCGAAAAAATAACTGTGAGATCCGAAAACTTTCTTCCATGTAACTCGGTATCGCCTTTCTTCTCCGATCATAGACTGAACGTGAAAGTAATGTAAGACTAAAACTTAGGGACAGATCGTACTATTTACTACAGAATAAGTGTACATCTAGTGGGTGATTATCAAACAACTGTCACTAGAGCCTGGTTGCGTAGCAACCCAAAAAACATGTACTTCTAGAGCGTGTTTGGTACGTTACGGAGTGACTTTGAACATTTTTGATAGAAAATGTGGATAGCAATAAACTGATATGTGATGTACACATTTCATATTTCATGTTGCGTTCTTCATCCACAGAAAAAAAATATGATGGGTGAAAGCAGTGCACTATATATTGTATGATAGCTAGAAAAGAACAGACGCTTTTAAATAGGCTAGTCCTTATTGATCACATAAAAGTTTGCCTTCGCATAGTTTGTATCAAAAAATGCATATTTTTTTTTTTTTTTGGCCACAAATTAAAATTCAAATCAACAGATGAACACAACATCAGAAATATTCCTTTGCAAGTTGGAGGATTGCCTGTACCAATTAAAATGTATTTCCTGCGTGTAAGTACCATGGTCTGGATCTTTATTATAGATAAAACTCTGTTTGCGTTTAAATGCCGAGGCAGATCTATGCCACCGCTAAGTCTTTTTGTATAGGCCAAAATAACAATGAAACGGAAATTTCCGCGTAAAAGTAAAAACCCAAATCTTGCCACTTTAAATTTAATTTTACCTGGAAGAAAAATACCGTATTGGACATTGAGGGTCAAAGATTAGACTGCATGTTTTGTGCAGTCTGCTCTTGATCCATACTAACCGCAAAAGCGCTTCGAGTTGCAGTTAGCAGCGTAAAGGTTAATTTTAAATCGATCCATCATATTCGACGCATATTTCTTATTACGCGAGATTCCCTCATTTTTTGGCGAAATTCGGTGCAAATTTTACAGGTGTCCTTTTGATAAAATACTAACAAAACTATCTTACTTTATAGACGTGGACTTTTCTTTTTAATCCTCTCTTTCCTGTCTGTTAAAGTTTCCATCCTATTGCCTTGCTAGATAAAATGGTCTGACATTTTTTAAAAAGTTCGGTTTTATTATAAAACTGAATAGCACCCAGAGTAAACAGGAAGAGGTATACCTTAGAATATTTGATGTTAGTTGAAAGAGATGTATTTCATCGTTTCTTTACCCATCACTATAAGATTTTTATTTTCCAAGGATGTGATTAAATCAACTTTCATGTCATATTCAAAACAAAAAGAACATGAAATAGCTTCATCGGACAGGAATAAACTTACTGAAGTTTTAGCTGAACTGCTGTCTGTCTCAGTGTCCGTCTCTTTCCGTAACCGACCACAGGTTCTCTAGGATGAGAGTGCAAGAGTTAGATGCTAAATGTCCAATAAGTACAATAAGTACAGTTGATAATCATTTGCTTTTGTTGTTGTTGTTATTATTATTGTTGTTTATCTTTATGACTACAAATAATGTAGGTTGTGTCTAGATGTCGTAAATAAAGTACAAGCTTATCATTTATTACATGTCTTTTGTTCAGCCATGTTAAACAACCCTTTGGAAGAAATGCCTTTGAAAATATTTTTGACCTAATTTTCTTCTCATAAACCCTCTGCAGAGCGAAGTAGCTCAGTCGCTTGAAGCTTAAGGGTCAAGGTCACCGCACTTGGTTTGAACTTTGTCAACATTTGCTACAATTATGGTAAACAGTGGTGGTCGTGTCCAGCCAATAAATTCCGTGTGCATGATCCGATTTTAAAATAATTTGGCACAAATAATCATGTCACGTGCTACATTGGTGTCACAAGCTCAAATGTCAAGGTCACAGTGCTTGGTTGAACTTGCGTTATCTCCCATAGTTGCTAAATTCTATGAGGGCCGTAACTCTTTAACCTGTTGATATATTTTCATGAGACTTCATCAAGCTGTAAATGTTATAAGTAGGTATATTTCATACCAAAAGGACAACTCTGACTCAATTTTTATTCCCCTACAGCACTGTTTTGGGGGGATATAGTTTTTGCGTTGTCCGTCCGTTTGTTTGTTCGTTCGTCCGTCCATCTATCTGGACAGATGTCTTCTAAAGTCCTGACGAAAATTGATGAGACTTCATACGTGTTTTCTTTGTGGTAGTCAGCTGATAGTTATTTATTTACTTATTGTTTTTATTTTTCTATGCCGTGTTATGAAAAACGGGGTTTTGAGGTATCTCTCCATTATGGACCAATATCTCTTTAACAGCTGGATAAAATTTTATGAACCTTCAACTTTATATTGTTTATTATAAGCCATAGACAGTCATTATTTGTTTTTATTTAATGAAATTCCGTGTCATGGAAAGAGGGGGCTTAATGTATAATTTCACTTTGTACCAATAACCGTCTGTTAGTCTGTCCATCAAGACAGATATATTCTAAAATCCTTCTTGGAAATTGATCAAACTTCATAATGTGTACCTTATGATAGTCTAACGATAAAGGTTTCTTTTTTTTCATGCCGTGACATGAAAAAGGGTGATAAATGTATAATTTCATTATGGACCATTAATAAAAAGGTCATGCGTACATGCAAAACACAATACATCTTCTATAAGATAAGTCTTTTTGAGCAGGGGATATCATTTCAACAACATAACTTGTTGAATTATCTCCCATACAAACCGTTGTGACGAATTTCAGTCCATTATCATGCATATGCATTTCCATCACTGCTGCTTATATATAATAAATGGTTTTCTCAAAACAATAATGGAAGTCGATAAAAACATCATAAAACTCGGAAGGCTTGAGTACGGCAACTTGTGGCACTGCATAGAAATACTTGACGGCGTCTTGCTAGCTAACTGTACGGCAATTTATTGTGAAAATAATAGAACTTCCTGCAATTTAGAGCGCGAAAGCGTATTATTTCCTAATTCATACCATTTTCACAGTTTCCAACATTAATTACAATACAATTATTTGTTGGATTATGGTCATATCGAAAAAAACACACAGCTCGACTAGAACCAAATACCTCTCGCAGGCACGAGTAATCTAACCACAAAACTACCAAGTCTTATATCGGCCTGTGACAATAAGGTTACAATTCGGGAAATATTATCCGAGAGAAATATTTCCAGTATCTTGAGCTAAAGATGGATTCATTTATACGAGGGCTATTAATTTTGTAGGATACACTGTAGTCATAGTAGAAAAATAGTCTTAAACGGCGAACTCGTATAAAGGAAAGTTTGAACCTTCCTTTAAAAGATGGGAAGGACGCGTTAGTATCATGGAATGAATGTTGTGTAATAAAACGTGTCTCAAGCTTTAACAATATCTGTGGTTTTATTTGAGATTTTCGAAGTGCTGGTACAGCCATGCCTTATCTATCTCAGATAATCATGAATACATGTTTTAGAAAAGTGAGCTAAGTGTTAACCAGTTTTCATAAAAGAAAATGTCATACTAAGTAAGACATTACTTGACGACTTACACAGCCTGCTTCAATGCATGATTTTCTGTTTCTGGATATATATATATATATATATATAATTCCATAAAATCGCTGTTGTTGACCCTACCACGACCATAAAACTTATGCAAAGCAAATATTTCTCAATGCACAACACTGTGACGACTCAATCTTCGTTCTTAAATTACCAGTTTCTGGTATTTTCTCGCTGAAACATTACTTCAAGCCCAACAACCCACCTTTTTTTTTCTGAGCAGAGTGGGTGTGATAACTGACGATGCCAGATTCTAGCATAAAAACAGTATAATTTTCTTGTGACTGTACTTTGTAGCAGGTGCATGCATACGAATTGCGTATTAAATTAACGTGTAGTTTTTGATCTCGATACCAAATATGAACGGTTTCCTACATTGGCAATTGCCGCAGCAATTACTTTAGCTCAGCCTCCGTATCTATAGTCAGAGTCTGGTCAGAGTCTTCGCTGGTCGCCTGAAGTAGGGCTGGGTCCTTAGCTATCAATAGAATTGTCATTGAAGACACTGACTAATCTTAGCAGGATGCACATGTAAAATGTAGAATCTGTTGTGCTCCGGCTCATTTATTAGCGTCCAACCACCTAATATCTTGGACCACCAGGAATCGCGAACAACTGCTTAATAACACGAGAATGCAACCTCTTTTTTCAGCGTAGCTAAATGTGCTGGCTTTTGACTTATTTTTTGGTGCTGATAAAGAATGAATAAATGGTAATTTGCGATTGGTAAAAAATGTGCACATGCTCGGCAGGCCCCTGCTGGCATATTTGCTCGAAACTACTATCAACAAGTGTTGCTACCGCTAATCGATACCCTGGGCCTTGATTCATACCATATCAAACTAATGTAGTATGGAACATTTTTTTTTTTTTTTTTCTTGTTCTATTTGGAAAATAAATATTTTCATGAGCGTTACCCATTAGTCCGAAACTACTTTTCAACAAAATTAAAATCACTGAGGAGGAAGAAACAAAATGCTCACGAGGTTACTTTTCATTATTTTACTTCATATTGAGCCTAAAGACTTTCAGTATTCATATTCCAGTATCTCTTAAGCCGTCTATCTTTTTTAAAGATATTTCTGTTTACTTTTCTAAATCCCTTACTACAGCGGTTCATGGTGGTCGCTTTCTAGATAACGTAACCGGACTATTTTTGCCTTTCTGTGACGTCAAAACGCTAAATATGTTATTTCTTCCTCATTTAGACGCCTCTTGGTGCAATATCCGCAAGCAAAGGGCATTAGAACCTGCAAAGGGATCAAATAATGCGTCAAAATGGCCAGTTTTGCTGTATCATACCGATGAAAGTTGCAGTACAGTTAATTTAGTGAAGATTTAATGTTGCCGTACAACAAACTTTCAAATCGCCTTACTCCCAATGATTCTTGTTTTCGAGAATAATTCAATCAACTCTTGAGGGTTGCATATAAAACTTATACCTAAGTCCCTTTCAAATGTTCGGAATAGTTTAAAATATAAAAAAAAACAAGGGAAACAAGCTTTGTAACAACGCAAAACTAACGATTTTCAATGGGATATGGTGGTTCTAGCAGTACCAGCTAGCAGGATTTCGCTGTTTTTTGCAGCATGCAGGAGTATTATTTTTGACTCACGATCGTGGACAACAGTTGGTCATCTCTAAACACAGATGCTTATCGTTCAAGAGTCGATGATACACGGTGATGATAGCTTCTTCCCGTATGAAATCAATACCAGACAACTGCGTTAGAAAAATTCTCTTTAGCTCAGTGGTTAGTGTGTTGGTCTTTTAAACCTAAATGAGGATATTTGCCGCACGGGTTCGAATGCCAGCCGGGGCGGTTTGTATTTGAGCTATGCATTTGTTTCGAACTTTCATGTTCGTAAGAATGGTTTCAATATTTTTTTGCAGGAAAAGATCTATTTTGTTTGGTATTAATGCTAACTTTTTGGAACAAAAATATATAATGATACGAATTGTGCTTCATGTTGAAAATTAAATGTATCTGAGTATAACTTTTTTACATCAAAATAAACTAGGCGTTTCTTTGATTCAAAACAGATGTCTCCCTACAAATTTTGACCTTCTGTCAAGTCTTTGGGCCAGTACGCCACCGTCTTAGCTACGGGGCTCTATTCTGGTACCCCGCCGTACTTCAAAAGTACGTCAGGCAAAGCGCAATAATGGCGGCCCCCGTTTGTAATGTGCAGAAGTAACGGATTATTGTTATTTCACTTGATCAGATTCTACTATAGACTAAATTGAAAACAGATCGATTGCAAGAAAGTAGTGACAGTTTTTTTAACTGTCTTTCTTATTTAACGAGAAAAACTACACATCACGCATGCTTTAAGTATCCGAAATGTCAATGGACCGATAAAACGTCCGAAAACAGGGCTACTTTTAACATGATTCATCGTCAATTTTATATTTAAACCATATCCTAAAGGCACGTTTTAGATTCGGTGATGTATATTTTGTACAAAACTGGTCTGATTTTATTCACTGATCAAACTGGATCACATAAAATTTAGAAAAACAGGAATGCACATAGGGCTAAGCTTGATGTCACCATGGAGGCCGCCATTATTGCGCTTTGCCTGACCCGATAACGTAGTGGTAGGGGCAGGTAATCCAGACTACCGGGGCTCGGCCTGGCCTAAAGGATAATGGCAGGCTCATATCTGTATATTTTGGCAAAATTAAGTCAGAGAAGAAAACAGTCCGGTGGAAAAGTCGAATTATGTTTTGTTTTTTCTTTTTTTCTGTTGCCTAAGCAAACATAATCAAACCCATAATGAAGTAATTACTGGAAAAGGGAAATGTGTCTGATCTAATTTGGTTAATTGCTTATTGCCGCGTTTAAAAATATTCTGACTCCGTGGAATATTTTTACAATGGACAAGAAGATACTTTCACAGAAAAAGTCTCGGCACTTTGTTTTCAAAATAAAGTTTATTGGTGATTTTTCACTCTCTTGACGTCTTTACTCCTCTACTTTTCTTTTCTCTTTTTGGCATGGCTAGAAAAAGGGTGTTTGGAGACAGCAAATTTGCCCCAAGATTTATTAATAAAATAATGATTTACCAAGTAAATTCTATGATATTCCATCAAGTGTATGAAACTGTAAAAACTGAAATGAAACTGTAACGTTCTGAACTGATATAATGGTGAATCAGATGTACACTTCATGAAATTCAAAAATAAGCAACCAACCATATAAGGAGGTATTTGAAATGCAATGTATACATTCTTTGATATACAGTTTACTGTTTGTATCGGATTTTAAGGCCGTTCTAACAGCCAAGGTCAAATCACGGCGATCACTGTAACTACGCAAGTGTTTCCTGGCTTTCTCACGCCATTACAGACACACAACTTTCTTCCCAAGTTACTGACAACTTTTCACACATGAATCAGAGGTGAGAGGCGAAATATCGCCGGAAAGAGAGTTTGCTTCAATCGGATATCGAACTCGCAGCCACCAGGTCACAAGTCAGATACGCTAACAACTGAGCTGCCCGGGTGGGCTCTTTGATAAACACATAAAGTAAATATTCTTCAAATCTTTAAATGTGCTGCTGTTGAAACCTTTTGTGGAATACAGTTAAGCACCACGCATATTAATTGGTGTAACATAAGAATTTCATTTTAATGCACCCTGTCTCAGCAGAGCTTTCATTGCTTTCTTTTCTCTTCTGGTAAAAAGTTAAGTTTACTAAAGCCGAAAATTCAGAGTGTGTTTACTGAAGAGAAAGGGGTATACCTGTAACTGAAGGCGGATAATAATGATGATTTATCGCGAGTACTGATGCCCTACCTTTGTAACCAGATTGAGCAATCTTTTACTGATCACGAGGGACAGGTATGAAGAAATTAAAGGTCTTTATCCCTTATATGGTGGGAGTGATAACATCTCAAGGTCTTTTAAACCCTTTACCGGGCGAAAACAACAACAAAAAAAAAAAAGCTTACAACTGTCAAGATAGAATGGGTTTGACGAAAAATTAGATTTAGGTAAAGTTACGGTTAAATAAATTGTGGAAAAAAGGAAAACAAGGAGTTTCTAGCTTTTTTCCCCATTTCTCACAGTGTTCTTTCTCAAAGTGTTCTCTTTTGGGTCGCACAACATGAGATAATTTAGTAAATAGAAAATGAAAGAAAAAGCATCCGTGTCACATGATAAAACATGCACTCTTTGTATGTAGTTGAAGTTATACAATGTTAGCCCCCCCCCCCAAAAAAAAAATATTTTCATTTGCAATGGTAAAGTAGTGAAGGACAGTTCAGGCAGAAAAAAATATCAATGTAAATAATGAAAATGACTAGACTACATATATGTTGTCTAAACAAACTGTCGCTGTCATAAGAGCATGACATGACTCTTGCGCATGACACATCGACTTAATGTGGTTACGGGAGATCACTCCTTCCTTACAGCATAGCCTCTTCCCGTATAAAATCAATACCTGACAACTGCGTTAGGGAGAATTATCTTTAGCTCAGTGGTAAGTTCATTGGTCTTTTAAACCTCACTAAACGAGGATAATTGCCGCACGGGTCGAATCCCAGCCGGATCGGTTGGTATTTGAGCTACACATTCGTTGCGAACTTTCATGTTCTTAAGAATGTGATCAACAATTCTGCAAAGTAATACTGAAAATCATTCATAATTTAAAAGTTAAGACCGGACACGAATACTACCAACAAACAAATTTCACTTTGCTGTGACCTTGACCTTTACCTTATTAACATATCTTTTGTGCTTGACAAATCGTCTCAATGTTGTTAACACTTGTGCCAAGTTATATTGAAATTGAACAATAGGGAAAAAAGTTATGGCCCGGACAGGAACAAGACTACCTTCCATGCCTAAAACACATTTGACCGTGCTATGACCCTGACCTTTCGTCCATGGACATGACTCTTGCGCATTACACATCATCTTTATGTGGTTAAAAATTCTGCAAAGTAATATTGAAATTCATTCATGAAAACGTTACAGGCGGGACACGAATACTACCCCCTCAAAACACATTTGACCTTGCTGTTACCTTGACCTTTAACCTACGGACATGACTCTTGCGCAAGACATATCGTCTCGATGTGGGTGATATTTGTGCCAAGTTATATCGAAATTGAACAATAAGGACACGTAAACGACTACTCCCGATGCCCAAAACACATTTGACCTTGGTCTGACCTGAGCTTATATCAAGGCCATAACTCTAGCGCATGTTACATCGTCTTTATTTGGTTTCTCATTGGTGCATAGTAATATTGAAATTCATTTATGATTAAAAAAGATACAGGCCGGACACGAATACCACGTAACAAGTGTGCCAAGTTATATTCAAATTGAACAATAGGAAAAAAAACTTATGGCCCGGACACGAAAAGTGGACGGACGGACGGACTAAACAAAAAACTATATGCACCCGAAGAAAAGTATTTGGGGGCATTAAAGTCAGCACCCTTTTTAAAGGTTTTGCAAATACATTCATTATTATTACATGACATTGTTGAAGTAGCCCTATTTTATTATTTATTAAATGTTTGTCTAGTTTTTATTTTCCATCTTTCCAAGCTTACCTAAGCACAAGATTCTCGCAGTCAGTTACTGCTATCACTTGCCATATTGCCCCTTCAACAATAACATATACTACAAATTACATCAGTTATTGAAAAGAAAATCGAAAACTTCAATATTTAGTATGCTAAAGGTTGTCTTTTGAGTGGTGGAATCTGGAAATAATTTAAGAAAATACTTTTTCTCATGAACATATTGTGGTCTGTTTACTTCCATTGTTTATTTCCTTTGTAACTTATTTTTTGTTTTTGCAAATAAAAAAGACATTCTTCATTGTATGGCATTGCTTATGTTGCTCTGGTAATATCAGTAAATAACCGTATTCTTTTTCATTACCTCTGTTTTCAAGCTATTTTCAACATTGCTTTCGCATTTCGGTTGTTGCTATCTTGGTCATAACTTCAAACTTCTTGTGCCAAATCACACAACAGCTGCATTTTTAAAAGAACCACTTCTTCTTTTGACATTTTAATTGAATGATTGCCACTCTTCCAAATAATTCCTTTGGCTTATCTAAGCACACATATACATATATAAGACGATGGTTCCTTTTGAAAATGAGAAAAATTGGATCATCATCTTGAGTTTTGTGTCCTTGAATTTTAAAAAGATGCATTTTTGAGCTTGTTAATAGCATAAAGCCTACACTTTTCTTCAAATCTTCACCAAACTCACGTTTTTAGATACTTGTTAGAGATTAGCTCCTTTCAAAATTGAGCGAAATCGGGTCATGGAGTCACAGATTATATGCTTCTGAATTAAGAAAAAAATGTTTTCAGCTTGTGAACAGCTTACAGCCTTCATTTTACTTTAAATATTTACAAAACCAACAGAATTTATTCATGAAAGCTGGGTTCTTTTGCAAACCGACGGATTATTGAGTCAAAAGTTCCTTGCCCTTAAATAAAAAAAAAAAAAAAAAAAAAAAAAAAACGCATTTTGAGCTTGTCAGAAGCTTACTGAATGTATTTTTGGAAACTAACATACAAAGAATAGCTTTTCTTATATCAGCTCTCGATTTCATTATAACCCCACAACTGTAAAAACCTGAGCCTGTACTAAAATGCCAGTAGAGCGGTTCTAGCCCTTAAAGACCTCTTGTTCCAAGTATATATAACATTGTGAAACATGAACTGTTTTGTGCCTTTACACCAGCAACATTAAAAAAAAAGAAAGTATTTTTCCTCATTCATTTTCTGCCTTACTTGTTTCTTAACGTGTGCCAGAATAATTATAGTGAAATCAAAGCCAATAAACTATTTAAAAACATTGATGCTGACCTCTCCTGGTTTCTGTTTTAAAGAAGCCAACTTTTTGAAGTACTTCTTACGATACCGTTCCTATGTAACAGGATCCTATTCTACATAACCATCATAGAGGGCAGTGTACAGTGATGGGAGAGGCATGCACATCTCTCCCAATAGTTATCATCAATCCTTGAAAACAGTTTGGCCTAGCTGGGATTAGATTCCGAGACACCTAGATTACTACCTCTATACTTTACATACCTGTCTACTTAATACTCATTTAACCCTATGCCAAATAATCCTTGATTTTCGCAGTCCAAGAAAAGAAGGTTTATGGAAACATTGTTGGCAAAAAATCTGGTAAGCGGCACTTTCTCCTTTTCCCACAATGTTTTCCTCTCTATCAAAGAGCTGGAGTTTATATGTACAAATTTCGAAATTATCATCTGCCGATGTTTTGAATCTGAAAGAGTCAAACATTTGTCGTTTAGGGAAGGGTTAAGCTATTGTGAACTTTTTTTAAATGTAACAAACGGGGTATCTTTGTACCTGTCTAGATCATGTGTGTCTTAAAACGTGACTTACCCAGACATATCGTATATACATCTACATGTCTAGGTCACGTGCCTTTTACAATGTTACTTACTCTAACCCCCACCCCCCCATGGAAGACAAAGGTTCTGAATCTTTAAATCAACGCAACAGATATGCTCAATTTCGTATTAGATCTATGATATTTTTTTTTTAATTTGCCATGAAATAGTGGATATTGTAGGTTAAAGATCACATCAAAAGTTCTGAGCAGTCTGATTGACAAAACAGTTGTTCTTATCGTAGTAAGGGTAATGTAGCAGATACCTTTCAAATCTGTGTAAATGAAGTGCTGTTTGTCAAATTTGGTACAGAAAAAAATAAAACACAACTGTCGTAAAGTTACTTCAGACCATTAGAAACTAAATCTGTACTGTTTTTTTAGACGCCCTGAGCTGTGTGACCTGTTCTTTTGTTATTTAACGTTTCAACCTTGACTAAGTTTTGACTTTATTACAAAGAAAAGTGTGAACAATATCAGCTTTATGTATTTCACACATCTCAGCTCTAAAAATATCCTTTCAAGGACAAATCCTATCATTCTAACCACATTTTACTTGTCGTCTGCAAATGCTTTTGATATCCCGCCATTCAATAATGTTGAAACGAAGGAGCCGTTCTTGGATTAGGGCACCCGCAATAGCTGAAGCGGTAGGACATGAGCCTTGTAAGCGAAAAAGCTCAGGATACTTGAAGGTGTGGGTTCGATTCTCGCCACTGACCAGCTAAAAAAGATAAAGATCTCGTATTTCGGATGAGACGTCAAACTTAGGTCCTGTGTGACGTTGCTGTATCTCGGTTAAGAACCAGGCGTAACAGATGATGCTTGTTCCAAGAACCCAAAGACAACAAGGCAGACGTGAACATGGCTATATCATACACATAATGGTAGTAAATACCAACGAACATAAAAACGATTCAAAACGTATTTCGACTTCGGATAAACATCGAAAACCGCTGAAAATACGATAAAGAGGCAGAAAAATCGGATAATTTATTTACGCCTTAAATACATAATACCTAAACATCTAAACTGTATCAGGGGAGGCAACAAGTATAATTTACTCTTTTAATCCCGAGTTTTAACGACCCTGAGAAGGTTTTGGAAAACATTTTTTGGAAAATGGATGTAAAACTAGCCTTTGTTTTTCTCTTTCCACACATTTTTTTTTTTTTTTTCTTTTTTTTTCTTTCAAAGACAAATGCCATCACATTTATAAGCCATACGGGTATTCGATTTTTCCCTCAATGATTTCTAATCTTTCAAAGATGTATTCAACAACTTGACCTTCATTCAATTTATCGTCTGCAATTTTGACCATTCTAAAATTTTGTTGTCTGCAAGTACTTCGATTTTGACAATTTTAATAATTTGACGCCCATAAGAGCACCAATATTCTTTGAAAGCCAATGACTTGTTTGCAATATGACCATGGTCGAAATTATGATCATTTTCATAGTTATGATACTTAACACAGTTTTCACATCATTTCCGTTATATCGCGGCGGCCAGTGCGCCTTTCCATGCTGTTATATTATAATTTGTATTTCCGGACTTTGCACAGTATTCTTCCCAAGCCGCAAGCTGAATATCCTATATTACCGTTGTCGAAACAATGTTCAACAGTGAGAGAAAAATGAATCCTGTTTGCAATGACTATCATCAAATATCTATCATCTGAAAGCAATTGGCCGAGCTTTGGATAGAGAAAAACAAATCCTGTTTTTAATGTTTATCATCAAACATCTATAATCTCTGAAAGCCATTGGACAAGCTTGGAATCCGAACCAACGACACCTGGAGTCGTGAAGATCACGAATATATATATGGAATTATGGATTTATATTTTTGTTTTGCACAATTTACTTAACTTGCAAGTAGGTTATTGATTGTTCCATATTACAGCCCTCCTTTTCCCACTTGTTCGATGACTTATTGCTCCTTATCCACCCTATAAGAAATTATCATCTTTTTTATACGTAGAATAAATGCTCCTTAGGGTATTTGCTCCATTTGCTATTTCATAGTTATGATAGTGATGATTTTCGAACTGCATCCCTTGTCGAAAAGGCCGAAAGTGTCATGGAAAGACTACTGCTGCCTGTCACTATTCAAAAGACGAACGCACAAATATTTCATTAGTATTTTCGTACGCAAACATCAAGTCTGAAAACCTATTTCGCTGAACTGAGCAACTCAAATATTTGCGTAAAAGTACATCAGATCTTTATTCCCTTGTTAAAAGTTTGCATGTGTGTGTCATTGCCGCCGCCGTATGAAATCCATTGTTTACCATATGAGCAAACATCTCCACCGTGATTTCAGTAAAAAAAGAGAGAAATGATTCCGTCTAATTTTTAGAAGAGCTGGATGTTAAGCAGCAATCTTATATAATGTCATCGGGAATGCTGTATCTAGAGAAGTGATAAGCAAAGACTGATCTGAGAGGCCAATGACAGTTCGAACGAAAGTCAGTTGAAATGTTTAGATAGGCCTAAAATATGCACTGGAAAAATTTCTACGAAATAGAAATCGTTTGACGAAATGGAAACTGTCGTTGTATATTTAAAAGTATCTAAAACGTATTCATTTGAAAATGAAAACATAAAATGGTTGTTATTAAATCATTTTCATTTCTTTAACAATTTAAAACGAAAGAGTATGCTTTCAAGAGCGATATATCAACAAAGTATTGACATTAGAAGAGTAGGACGACCTAGTGATATTGTCACATTTAGCTTAAGACCCCAAGGGTTCCAAGGAAAAGGGGTTAATCGAGGTAGAATAGTGAGGTAACTCACCTATCTTTGGATGCCTCATGGCGGAGATTATTCTCAAAACTTTGAGTGTTTGGGTCATGCAACACGACGTTTTAGCTGGTATCTTGGGACACGTAGTACTGGCTGAAGCCTTGCGGAATAATATATTGGAGCGGATCGTGTAGCAAAACATATCTGTTTAAGTCGAGCACGACGAGTTAAGGTAAGGGCACCCTAATTGGATTCGTGTAACATCTCCTTTCATCGCCAAACGGATTCTGCCAAGACTCGGGTACTCCGTAATCGATCGGCAGAGAGAAGTTTCTTCCCCGCTTCGATAACGAGCATGGGAAGCAAGATAACCAGTAATACCCAACATGGCGTCAAGAGATCACCAAGGACGCCTCAGAAAAGTAAAACAGAGTGTTCCGACCCGAAAATTGAATAAACAGTCATGTTATAGAAGAACTCGATTAAACTTGGAATTGAGGTGGCTGTAATGGCCTGTTTGCACATTAAAAAATTGCAGCTCTAATTTCTTTATTAACCTTCGAAAGTTTGCGTACAGTGATGACTTGAAAATTGGAAGGCGAGTAATCGAGCTCGGATCAGAATGTTTGAAAGTTTATTGTTTCCCAATAAGTGAAGAAAAATGACAGACAGAAAGGGAATGGAATGCCTTGTTTCACAGCCAATATCAATGCAAATCCTTTCAATTTGGATAAGTCTACATCGTGTCGTGTGGTAAAGAGTTAATTGATGATATATGATACAAAAAATAAGATAAAATCTATATTTATGATATACTTGTAAACCTGCTTCTTATATGAGCTACATTATGTAGAAAACAGTTTAATACTCATATAACACTCAGATATGAGAGATAAAAAAGTTTACACTCCAGTCTTCAGGGATCCAAATTGTCCATGTAGGTTTGTAACCCAAATCAAATGTCACAGAATTTATTGTTTCTTTCTTCTGCTTTTGATTGGAACCTTCAAGATGCTTTTATACTGACTGAAAATCCTTATTTTGACAATAAAGAATTAATGAATATAACTACAAACATAAATTTTATAGTCTAATTTGAATGCGTGATTGAGAGAGAGAGAGAGAGAGACAGAGAGACAGAGACAGAGATGGGGTGTGAGGCAAAACCGCATACTTACAAAGAATGATCGAGTGATATACATCGAAAAATAAAAGGCTGATCATTAAATAATACATGTACTTACCCGTGATCATATCCATTAAAATTAAATGTCGCCGGGAAGTATTTTTTAACACGGCGTGGAAAGAGGAGATAATGTATAATGAATTATCTCGGTTAGGACAAATATAAAATGTCAAGTGATTGAAAAATGTTTAAAATAACTTATGATTTTCATTAATACTTTTGATGTTCAAATAATTTAATAGTTTGTGCTGCGGGCGTAGATCAAGATCAGACTTCACTAAATGTGCAGTTTGGCCTGCGACTCCCACCATCTGCTACTAGATTGCCACTAAAATTGCATCTATAGACCCTTAAAATCGACGACCAGATTTAGTTCTGGGGTTTAAAAAGATTATTAGTCTGTTTGATATATCAATGGTCCTAATTCTATGCACTTTGCACGGATAGGTTCTGCCAAGCCCCCTGTGGCTCAGTCGGTAGCGTGCAGGTCTTGAGAACAGGAGGTCGCTGGTTGGATACCCGGCTGGGCCATTTTTCATCCGAGGATTAATGGTAGTTATTGCGACAGGATTCATTCCTCTCACACCGCTGACCATTGTTTCGACGATGGTTATGTGGGAAAGCAGCCAGTGGTAAAAAAAACTCCAGGAACTGCATGGATAGGTGCGATATAACTGAAATAATGTTGAAAATGGCGTTAAACACCATACAATCAATCAATCAATCAATCAACGGATAGGTTCTAAGACATAACAAAAGGATAGTTAAGGATACGTGATATGACGGACAAAATAGAAAACTATATACTCTTCAACTTGCTTGATCATGCTTAAATACATCTTTGTAAATGACAAAATTTTAGATTCGACGATATTCAAGGCATTTGCAGACATGTTTTTCATTCAAATGACCGGATATGGCTAAAAAGGGCTAAAAGTACTGAGGGAGGAAGATGCTGGTTATCCTAAAGGCTCTACCTTTAAAACAATGTTTTCAAAGGTCTCATTCCGTAAGGTTATTAAAACACAGAAATGTTTGGTAAAAGGTTTAAAAAACCGAAATGAAGGGTCACAGAAGTGAGAGCTAGTCTATTGTGTTAATTTCATTGGTCAGTTCTTAACTAAATGAAAAATAAGATAGACTGATCCGAATCGAAATTTTTAGAAAACACAGGTCATGTTGAAAATGATGTGTCTTTTACAGGGCTGAAAAAAATGTGGGAAAAGAAGAATGCTGGTTATCAGCTTTTTCTGTTTGTTCCAGCATTTTTTAATTGAATGGCTACGATTATTTGGTTAAGGATCGTAAGAATTTACATTGTTTTGACGGAATTTGCTTTTTAAACTAGTAGAAGCAATTACTAAACGATGTACAACTTCTGCTAAAAGCGTTATTTAAATAAACATACATTTTTTTTTTCAGTACTCGAAGTAATTACAGTTAATTTAAATGTTGATGTTATTTGATTTTTTTTTTTCTCCTATCCAGGTGCTGGGTGTCAAGCTTGAATAGGCAGCACTCAGCGGAAATGGTTTCCATGTAGAGAGGTTGCACACGTTTCAATTACTTTTCGTAACGCTCTACGGAATGAGTCGGACTTACACGAGTAGGTAGCGAAAATGGAGATTCGGCCCTTAGCGTATTTAACCATGTACGGCTAAAACGACTGTCAAAACTATAAATGCTTCTGCAAGAAGTACAGATCAAGAGTAGACTGATCTTAGAGTTACAATGTCCTCATCACGCAGACATTCTGACCAAAAACAACGTAAACTGGCTAATTTCTTTTTTTTTTTTTTTCCGTGTGGAAAAATTCGTCTTTTTTATTTATCCATAATTTTACGATTAATTTGCTATGCTTATCTTCAGCTGTTAAAGACGTGGTAGATAAAAATCAGAATGCTCAAAACGTTTTATCTCTGTATTTACAAATACCAACGATTTTTAAGCTTTTTGGTTTCAATAGCCAAAAACGTTGACATTGTGATCTCTTTACTATCGTCTGCTCTTGTCTAAGGGCTTATGAATACATTTGAGCCATACTATTACAAGAAGGGTTTAATGCATCTCCGTGATACATTATACCAAGTAAATCATTACACAATTATGGATCCATTAAATGCGTTTTGTCTAACAACCGACTGATAAATGAGGTAGAATATTTCTTGGACATGCAGCAAGTTGACCACAGGCAAAACGTTTTGAACCGTGTCAGCCTGTTCGGACTACGCGGCTGACATGAGTTGATACTTTTCGCAGATGCATTAAGCTTACTTTTCATAAAACATGTCTTATATCTATTTTCTGTCGTCGGCCTTCGTTTTAATACTTATGAATACATTTCTTGATTTACAAGTATCCTCTCTTGTCTATTGCAGTACCAAAAATACCTGGAAATCTGATAAAGTCATTCAGATAATTGAGATTACACGTTTTTTTTGTTCAGACATGGAAAACAGAAGTTAGTCAACGAACACAATAACTGAAACAAAATAAAACCTGAATATCTTATTGAAAGCTTGCCAATCAGCAAAACCACCTCTCGTCTGAGGTCTGCAGGAGTCACACAGGGCATATTTACAGCGTTTTAAACTTTTTTTGTTTTCGGGTTTTCAATCGACTCACTAAGAGGACTACTAAAACATATTGCATATATAACTGGTCATTATGCATCTTGTGCAAATCTTGGATTTGAACCTTCAACCCCACAGATGAATAATTACCAGTGGATTATGCCTAGAATTGTCTTACTGAGTAGAGACTATCTACAAGATTTTGGCATGTAAAACAAAAGATATAAATATATATATATTTTTTGCGGATAATACCCGAGTTCAAAAACTGTCTGTTGGCTGTTTGCTCGGTATAAAACTGTTGCTGATAACGGACCCAGGGGGTTATTTTGATTTTTTTTTCAAGTCCTGGTCGATCAAATTGTATTTTTTACAGAATTGTGTACAACATGTTTGTTTGATTCATTTTTGTCAACTCAAGGGTCGTATTCACAGGCGATATAAAGTTCAAGTTTTAATCTATTTCTCGTCGTAAAGCAAACTTTTTGTTCTACCAATCAGATTGTATTACTTTCTTATGATAGATTTAGAGGAGTGGACAAATATGAAACTGGCTTACTCTGAAATTTAGTAAATTATTGGGCTACGAACACTGTCCAGAATCGTTTGTGGATACGGACCCAGGCAGCATATCTTGATTTCTTTCTGTCAAGTTTTGGTAGATAAAACTATGTTTCACAGAAATACATATGACTTGTTTGATATTTTGATTTATTTTGTCACGGAGGGAGGTTAGATATATAAGCACTTCAAACCGGGCAGGCTGTTAAGCTAGCTTTTACAGCGATGCGACTTGTTGCATTGCTCTCCGTGGAAGTTAAGTAGCTTGCATTAGAGTTAGTGCCTGAACGAGTGACAAAGCCTCTGGAAGTTACCATTTCTATTCAGTCCAGGGGCCGTATTCACCAGACATTCTCACTTGCAACCATAGTCTAATTCTCAGCATGTTTTAAATTCCAAATTAATGATATTTCTGAATGCCTGAAAATACAAAATAATCTATATTTTATATTATTTTCTCATTTCAAAATTACAGTGAAAATGTAATTAAAATTGTTAGCGAATACTATTGCTGTGCTCGTATTCACCAATATATACATTTTTTATGATAAGGATGATGACGATTATTCAATTCTCGAGAATTTTCAGGCTAAGCTTTAAAGACAGTCTTGGATTGACTAAACCGTTTGATATCTCCAAAAACTAAAACTGCATTACTTTTTAACAACGTTATTTAGAAAGTTTCGCGAACAAGAGTACTTGTCCCTATCCACCTACGATTATGAGTAATTTCACATTATTGAAATATTTGTCTTCGCGTAACACGTTGCACAGGGTTATTTGTGAGCGTTGGGGTACGAGAAGCACGAGATTTGTTTGTATGTTTTCTATATATGTCTACCAGACGACAGCAGCTAGTTCACATCTTGTTTTGAGTTACGAGTTCCCATATTGTGCGGATATTACACGTGGCAGCCTTGAGTATGGATGCAAATGAACTATTATCTCAAATGGAGGTCTTGATCAACTCGAAATTGGAATCTTTCGAACAGCGTATAGATGCTAACCAGAGGGAATTGAGTCGTTCTCAGATATCTACTATCCAACAGAGTATCGGGGCTGATTCTTATACGTATCGTAAGAAAGGCCACGAACAACAATACAGGGTCAACAGTAGAGTTTTAAATAGTCTCAACCAAGCAGAGAGCCTTGTGCATGAAGCTGAGCAGTCGCGTCCTGACAGTAGCCTAGCAGCAGCTCGCAGTAAGATTACTGAAGGTATTAACTTTTTAAATCACAGACAAAAATGTATTAAGTTGGCATATTCTTCTGAGCACGGATGGAGAGTGGTCCAAGAGTACGAGGCTAATCCATTAGCGGACGACTCTGACGACGAAAAACGGATTTCTCGTGCGTATTACCAAGCCGAAAGGAAAATTAGGCAGGAGAGACGAGTGAGGCAGAGGCGCTTTGCTCCGTATCAACCACAGTCGGGCCAGACAGAAAGCAGAACGACAGATATGGGGGTCCAACGGTGTCGCAGCGCGTAAACCAGGGTCTTGTTTCCGATGTGGAAAGATGGGTCATTGGCAGTCTGAGTGCAGGATGGTAATGGATACTGCTGGTATTGATAAGAGTACAAAGATAAGTACAGATTTTGCATATTACGATTCTTGTAACAATGTTTTGGGTCCAAATGTAAATGGGTCTGTTTTAATTAATGAGTCACCCGTTGGTCGTTTAAAAAGTTGTTTACAGCACTGGAAAATGTCTGGGGCAAGTGACTACATTTTAGACATTGTGGACAAAGGGTATAAATTGCCATTGAGATATATTTCGCGTAGAGTAGAGCTTAGAAATAACAAGTCAGCAATTGATAATTCAGAATTTGTAGAGACGAAATTCAAAAGCTTTTAGATAAAGGATGCGTGCGTGAAGTGTCAGTTTTTCCGCAAATTGTGAATCCATTGACGGTTGCATTCGGTAAAGGGAGTAAGCGTAGATTAGTCTTAGATTGCCGCCATGTTAATCCGAACCTGTTCACGTATAAATTTAGTTTCGAAGATCAGTCCGTCGCAAGGCAGATATTTTCCAAGGGAGACTATCTATATACATTTGATATAAGGAGCGCTTATCACCACATTATGATATATCCTGATCACCAAACCTATCTTGGTTTTGCTTGGTATGATGGAAAAGGTGTGAAGTATTTTGTTTTCTGTGTGCTCCCTTTTGGACTTTCTACGGCCGGTTTTATTTTTACTAAATTAATGAGAGTTGTCGTTAAAAAGCGGCGAACTTTGGGATTTAAAGTGGTTATCTTCCTTGATGATGGGTTGGGCGGAGATCAGTATGATAAGTCTTTGAAAGCCAGTATTTTCATGAGAAAAGATTTGTTAAATTTTGGATTTTTGATTGCCGATGAAAAATGTAATTGGCAGCCGTTGCTTGCTGCTTCTTGGCTTGGTTTAGAGTGGAATTCAGAATTGGGCATTTTGTGTATTGCACCGCATAGGTTACAAAAAGCGGAACAGTCGATTAATGACATTGCGTCCAGAGTATTGAATGGTACTTTATGGCAGTTAGACTCATAGCCGGATTGGTTAATCAATTGTTATCTATGCAGTGCGTCATTGGTAAAGTGGTGCGTTTCAGAACGAGATTTTTGTATAACTGTATACTGAGTAGGGCGAGCTGGGATGCCCCGGTTAAGCTAGATGCATTTGCTTGATATGAGATATTGTTTTGGAAAGAGAATCTGAAACAGTTGAATTTATGTTATTTTTGTTTGAAAGGTCGTGATACCAATGCTGAATGCAATGTTGCAAACGTCTTTGTTGACGCCAGTGGATCTGGATTTGGTTGTTTTGTAGAAAATGTCACAGACAGTGAAGTCGTAGGTTCTTGGTCTGAGCCCGAGTCGAGATTAAGTTCTACATGGCGTGAATTGGAGGCAGTTCGCATATCCATATTTACCCACACTGAATCCCTGCAAGGAAAATCTGTAATAATCAAGTCAGATAACAAAAATGTTTGTAATATTTTAAATGTTGGTAGTGGGAAAGTTGATTTACATAAAAAAGCTTTAAGCTTGGTTGAATATTGTGAAAAACTTAATATTGTTTTAAGCCCAGAATGGATACCAAGAAATGAAAACAAACAGGCAGATTTTCTAAGTCGATCTTACGATTGTGATGACTGGTCTATAGCAGACGACATTTTCAGAGAGCTCGATATTAAATGGAGTCCACATACATATGATCGCTTTGCTTACGATTACAATGCAAAACACCGCAATTTCAATTCACGTTTCTGGTGTCCCGGTACTTCTGGCGTTGATGCTTTTGTACAAAAATGGGCGGGTGAAAATAACTGATTAGTACCGCCCCCAAGGCTTATTTTAAGATGTGTCAGAAAAATACTGAAGGACAAATGTGACTGCACTCTGATTATACCGGAATGGAAGTCGGCTCCTTTTTGGCCGATCTTGTTTCCCAATGCAATTACACCAGCGCATTTCGTGAGTCAGTATGTGAGATATGAACCAGGTGTTCTTACAAAGCGTGGAAGAGGCAAACATGGAATATTTGACGGCAGGCATTTGTCTTTCGGTTTAATGGCTATTCGCATAGTATTTTAAGACGTGTTTTTCTTCCATTTAGGTCTAGAATTGGAGCAGTCCATTTTATCGGAGCTGGATGAAGCAGGTGCTGACAGATCTTGTTTTGTGGATTTGGTGGGACATATGGCGAATTACTTGGTTCGTTCGAGGAGCGATAATACAGCCAGTAAATATTTTCATTTCTTCGTGAAATGGGAGCAGTTCATTCGTGATAAAGAGGTTATTTCTGGTCAGGTATCACCTATTTATGTTGCTTTGTACATTACTGACTTAATGACAAGAAAGTGTTCCTGTAATGTAATTGCATCTTCAGTGTATAGTATAAAGTGGGTTTATTCGCTGAAGTGTTTACCCGACCCCACCGACAATTTATATGTGAAGAACCTTTTAGACTCTGCCAAACGTGTTTTATCGAAACCAGTTACAAAGAAAGAGCCAGTGACTAAAGACATGCTTATAGAGATTTGTGAAAAGTACAAAGATTCCAGCGATGTTTTAGTTGTTAGAGATTTATGTTTGATTGTATTAGGTTTTTCTGCTTTTTTGCGGTATGATGAACTTAGGAATCTGCGCTGTAACGATCTAGATTTTCATGACAGTTATTTCTCAGTGAAGATTCGTAAGAGCAAAACCGATCATTTAAGGCACGGTAATGACTTGGTCATTGCTAAGGGTCAATCAGTTGCTTGTCCGTACGCAATGCTAAAACGTTATTTAGAAGTTACGGCGCAGAATATTACTATGAATATGCATTTATTTAGGTCATGCTTTCGTTCTAGAAATGTTTGTAGATTGATATATAAGGACAAGCCCTTGAGTTATACTGAAGCCAGAGAAGCTATTTTGAGCAGATTAAAAGAAGTGGGTAATGGTATGAATCTTGGTCTACACTCTTTGAGATCTGGTGGTGCTACGCTTGCTGCTAACTCTGGGGTAAATGATAGATGTTGGAAACGCCATGGCAGATGGAAAAGCGAGAATAGCAAAGATGGGTACGTGGCAGATTCTCTCGATGTAAGACTGAGCGTTTCTAAAATGTTAAGTTTATAATTATTAGTTTCCCGTGCTTCTTGCCCTTTCTTTTGATGTTTCTAAGACTCACTGTCTGGTATTTGCATATGGGTGTTTGTAATGTTATACAGAAGTTAAGAGAAGACGAGTAATTTCACGCGTTTCGATGAGAATAGCGTGAAATATTTGTCTTCGCGTAACATATTGCACAGGGTTATTTGTGAGCGTTGGGGTACGAGAAGCACGAGATTTGTTTGAATGTTTTCTATATATGTCTGCGTAAAGGGCGGGAAGAGTTCATTCTACCAGACCACATCAGCTAGTTCACATCTTGTTTTTCAATATTTGCTTTACTGGCTGTGCTATATGAATGAGGTCCGACATTCAAAATCTGTCGTTGACAAACGGACACAGGTTTCCAGATTTTTTTCCATAGAATGGTTTTATCTCTGGTTGTTCCTTGCGCTACTTTCAAGTCTAGATTTTTTTTGAGAATAAAACCGAGAATATTCTAAGACTGGTCGATGAATATGGACCATGGGCGCGTTTTAATCTACCGTTCTAATTCTGTGTCTAATTTTCAAGACTTTTGGGGCTAGATTTCAAATTAGGGAACTGTTTGTTTGCTAGATAAACCCTTACGTTTGGCCAATCAGATATTATGCTACTTCCGCTTTGTTACTTGTAAATTGCCTTTTTTTCGAAATCCAGAAAGAAAATACAATATTGGACTAAAACTAATGTCACAATGAGAATCTTTGTCGGAATAAACCACATCGATTGACATGCTGATATATTTATTTATATAGTTTTGACTACACTTTACCAAACAATCCCAGGTTTAAATGACCTTAGAAAATGTATACAGAAACAGTCTGGAAAAAGCAGAAAATGCTGGTAACCAGCATTTTCTGTTGCAAGTACCCGACAAAAATTTTGTCGCGGGGATGCAAGACAAGTTGATTCCTGTTGCTTTAATAAGTTTTTTTTTTTTTTTTTTTTTTTTTCTTTTTTTAAGAAATCGCCATTCACAGAAATATAAGACAGAACTTTCCTTTCATTCTCCATGTGTCGCAATTACTGTCTGTACTAGTTATCGGCGTAGCTTTAAAACAGTTTTGCCTGGCTTGGATTAGAACTGCAACCTCTTGCCTAAAAGCCCAGTACCGACTGAGCTACCATAATGGAACACTTTACCAGATCACAAAATTTGAGATTTATCAAATTTGAAATCACTTGCAGGAGGCGAATAAAATATGTCTCAAATGTTAGAATTTTCCTCTGAAAGGGTAGAAATCATTGTGGGATAGAGAGAAAATGCTGATTACAGGAACATTCTCCTTTTTCAAGAACAACAATAAGCTTTCTTTGTTCCACATATGTAAACATACAGTATGGCAATAAATAAAGTAACATGATCTAGAGATAAGAATGTGATTGGACCTTGAAAGTATCGATTCTGTAGAAGAAGAGTAGAGAGTGGAGTGGAGTGGAGTGGAGATGTCATGAAAGGGGAGTGTGACATTTATCTATAACGGGAAAATCAATAAAAGCTTGGATAAAGGCGAATAGTTATGTCAAGATATATACCGTAATTTACTTATAAGTAGATCTAATAACTATTATTTTACTAGATCAAGTCACAGAAAACATGGCGTCGGTGTAGACCACACCGAATAATGGGTTCAATGAGAAATCGATCATACCGAGCAATATCTCCTTCAACCCATCATAAGAGTGCAGCATACACCGGTAAAGAGGATAAGAAGGTAGCCGGTATTCTGTTTGTTACATATGCAAATCAGTAAATCCTAGCTTCATTGTTTTAAAGATACATGTTATAAAATAGCAGAAAGTGTGGACATATCTTAGGCAGCGCAGATGCGTTAACTGACCTCTGTCCACACCAACAGCAAAAGTGAGATGTTGTCGGGGGGGGGGGGCATCTTAAAAAAATTATATAATAACATATAAGCAACAACAGCAATTGATAATAATAATAATAATACATGTAATAGTAATAATAATAGGGATAATAGTGACGGTGGTGATAATATTAATAATGGTTGGTGATGAACAAATTAAACATATAGTACACAGAACAGTTTAAAATTTACATACAAAAATGAATACAATGTCATACTTTTTACAGTACACAATTCCTGTTATCCGTATAACGGGTACCGTAATTAATTTTCCATTGGGTACCGTGATAGGCCAATCATGGTCATTAGCTGCACGGTTTTTTAATACAATCGTGCTGGGTGAAACAGTCAATGAAGACATTCCAATCGTTTGTAAGACGTAAAGTTTTGTTGTTCAGAAGATGTAGTGAAGCGGAGAAGGTTGGAAATACAGTAAATGGTAAGTTTTGTTGTTCTTTTTTAGTATTATTTCGTTTTTGACTCAAACATAAAATGATCACGTCTTCATTTATTTCAATACGTGATTTTGAGAGAGTTAATGTCAGACTGACCCAAATTAGGCAGTTTAGCGAGGACGGTGATTGGAATCAGATTAATATATTTAGTGCCCACAGTGCAGACAAGATCAGACTGCAAATCATGTGCCATCTGATCAGAAAGTCTTACTGCATGCACCAAACAGATTGTAGGTTGTTGGCTACTTACATCTGTACAACATATAAACTATGAACTACTAGAACTAAACAATGAAAACAGCAGATGACATAAACTACAACCTTTTACCACACAATATTGAGTTTTAATGGCGCCGACGAAGAGGCCATTGTTGGAAAAGGAGAAAACGGCAGTAGCCAGTCTTTTCTCCTTCTCCCACAGTATTTCCTCTATTTCTAAACGCAAATACAGTCATTTTAGCAGAATTTCATTTGTCGTCTGCAAGTACTCTCAGATTGGACAAGTCTGAAATGTTGCCATCTGGTAAAGAGATAACTGCTCACAGCGTAGACAATATCAACCCATTTGGTCCTCAATCCATGCTGTGCCATTTATCATGTTCTCAAACGGATGACTATTTACATATGTACAAAATATCAGGTACTCAAAATAAACAATGATGGTAGATACATGTAGGTAGACACGCATATTGTTGTGAACAGTATAGACATTATTGGGCTGCACATGATGTTGCGCCTTACCCTAAGTCCATGCATAGGTGACTGTTTACAATTTTACATAGTGTCAGGTAATGAGGTATTCAAAATAAACAAATCTGCCAGTTAAATTAGATGTAACTGGTATCTATTACTGCTTACAGTATATGCATTATCAGGCTGCACACAATGTGCCGATGCACCCAAAATCTACACTCTTACAGATGAGTGACTGTTAATTTTGAATTTGTGTTTGAACTAAACAGAGACAACAGTGGTTCAGATAAAATGCTCACAGTATAGACGATATTAGGCTGCACTGGATAATGCCGCCCGGCCCAAAATCTATACTATGCATCCATGAAATCCTAATTAGTTGGTTATATGCATTTGTACTCAAAATTGAAAATTTAAACGAGACTTACCTTGGTTAAGTCTATGTTTGAATGAAATTCTGTGAGTCATTGACTCACTGAGGGATTAAATGAGATAACATCGCGCATGCGCAGTTCAGTATTAGAAGAATTTTGTCATTATAAAGGACTGGCTTCACATGTAGGGTGGGAGGGCGGCATTTAAGCCCTCAGTGAGTCAATGACTCACAGAATTTCATTCAAACATCGACTTTACCAAGGTAAGTCTCGTTTAAATTTTCAATTCTATTTCGTCATACTCACTTTCGGTCTCAAATGAGACTTCAAAGCTATAATGACAAAATATCGAACAAACAGGAATCAACTGAAAACCCCTACCGTAGTTTGCCCTACATCAAAACTGCATGTTCAAAGTTTGAGTCATCCTGCATATGTAATGAGTAGTACTTTCGGAATGTTGAGTGAGATGTCCATCCAGCACGTGCCATTATCACTGAAATATGTACGTTATTGTCTCTCGCTTTAGAAGTTGCTGCACTGCGAACACTATGTGCACTAAACACCTTCGTATCGATTCCTGATCGTACCATTACTGTTCTAATCCACCTTGCCACGGTATCTTTCGTGATTTCTTTATATGCTTTTATGTAGCTCAACAACAATCTATGTTTATTGGTTCTCAACACCTTAGTTCTCGCTAAGTATTCTTTCAACACTGTATAACAACAAAGCCTCCTATCTGGAGGGTAACACTTAATCTTTAATACAGAACAATCAAAGCCTGGCCTGCTTTGTTTAACCAACGAATCTAACTGAAGAACGAATTGTGATTTTTCCTCAAGAACATTATGTACAGTCAGTAAATGAATAGTTTGCACGAGCTGCATGTGTCAATGCTATTAGCATGACTAATTTCAATGTCAGGTCTTTAAGTGTTAGATATTTCACGGGAGAAAGAGATTTAAGATACATTAATACTTTTCCAACGTCCCAAGTTTCTGTATATCTCGGTTGTGTGGGTCGTAAGTTAAACACACCCTTCATAAACCGAACTGTGACAGGATGAGTTCCTGCTGTAAAATTTTCAATTTTTAAAATAGACGATAATGCCCCTCTGGCTGTATTTAAGGCACTATATCCTAACCCTTGCTCAAACAGATTGGTCAAAAAATGAATCACTTCCTGTATAGGCACTGAAAATTTATCAATTTGCCGTTCACTGCAGTACTGAAACCGTCTCGATATATATGTTTGATACTGTTTCAAAGAAGTCACTTTTGTCATTTCTGGTTTTAAATGAGGACAAATTCCTTGAGTTTCTCTATCCCGTACACTATATATATAGAGGATATTTGTTTTTTTCGGTGCGCCACGAGTGAAAATATTACCGATGATGTTCACTCGATGAAATAAATTTCGATCTTTCACCGAAAAAAAAAAAAAAAAAATATTCTATTTATTTCATGCTTCTAACGCCTTTTTTTGTCGAGACTTCCATAAAAATCAGTACAAACTCCCTGTGGTCGGTATTCTCACTGGTCGTACCCGTGTAATATCGAAAAATATTTTCACAGCTATTTCTCGATATCCTACCGAAAAGCATGAAATAAAGTGGTATATAGTGGTAATTTATCTATGTTTATACAGCTGACCAAATTCTGAGACATTCTATACACTTTCAAGTTTAAACAGCTTTTTTTTTTTTTTTTTAACTCTCTGGCTGTAAGATTGTATCTTTAAATGTAGCCCATATAATGAAGTTTGTAGGTACTAGCTTCTAAAATTTTGTTGTCAAGTGAAGAATGTATTGATACTCTGTAAGAGTTATAACAATGGATATATTAACCCTTTACCAGACGACAAAATTTTAGCCCGGTCCAAATTGAAAGCATTTGCATACGACAATTTCAGCGTGGCTCAAATGGTGCAACTTTTCTTTGATAAGGTAGAAAATATTGTGGGAAAAGGAGAAAATGCTGGTTACCAGCATTTTCTCCTTTTCCCACAATGTTTTCAAAAGGCTTCTTTTCCAGGGGCGTCAAAGGGCGGCATTGTGTGGTAAAGGGTTAATACTTACCCTAACTTTTTACTGAGCATCAAATTTTAGACTTGTCCAAATTAAAAGCATTTGGAGACGACAAATAATTATGGCTCTAAAGTTAGACTTTGTCTCAAACCTTTATCACATAATCCTGTGTTTTTGCAACCGGAGGTGTGAAGTTTTTGTAAACATAGTGAGAAAAGGAGCAAATGCTGGATACTAGTATTTTCTCCTATTCCCACAATGTTGTCTATCTATTTAAGGTAAATTCCATTATATGAGCCATATTTGATTTGTCATCTGCAAATGCTTTCATTTTCAAAAGGCTGAATTATATTGTGTGGTTAACCCTTTACCAAACAATCCCTGGTTTCACATCCATGAGAAAGAAGCCTTTTGAAAACATTGTGGGAAAAGGAGAAAATGCTGGTAACAGCATTTTCTCCTTTCCTACAATGTTTTCTACAATTCCCAAAACAAATTTCAATTTTTGAGTCGCATTTATTTTGTCGTCTGCAAATGCTTTCAATTTGGAAAAGTCTAAGATTTTGTGGTGTGGTAAAGAGTTAAGGACAAAAAAAGGGTAGAAAATGTGAGGAGAAAATGCTGGTTAGCAATTTTTTTCTCCTTTTTCCACAATGTTTTTTCAAAAGACATTGTATGGTTGATAACTCAGGATGGTTTGGTAAGAGGCTTCTGCTTCAGATGTGAAAGTGCTCAAGGTGTTCTGTTGACAGACATTGATACTGCTTTTGCTGTTCTGAATGTTTATTATTTACAGATGTGACATAAGTTTGATGCTGCCCAATCAATGACAGTTCCCACTATTTGAGCCACTTTTATCGTCTACAAATACTTCGGATTTGGACAAGTCTGAATTTTTTGTTTTTAGCTCCACTGGCCAAAGGCAGTGGGCTTATGTCATGGCCTGATGTCCGTCGTGCGTGTGTGTGTCCATCAGTCCATGTGTTAACTTTTTTTTCAAGCATCTCTTTCTCTATAACTACCCATCCAATTCTGACAAAACTTCACAGAAAGGATCCTGCAATGGCCCTATTTAGGGGTTTTTTTTTTTTTTTTCAAAGAGTTTGATTCCAATGAAAACTCTGGTTGCTATGGCAACAAAACTGAAAAATTTGATTATCTTTAAAAATCTTCTTGTCAAAAATCTTAAGGCCTAGGCCTATCTAATTTGGGTTGTAGCGTCATCTGATAGACCTCTACTAAATTCCTTGAAAAAACAGCCCTTGGCTGGAAATTGGTCCCGCCTTGGGGGTCACAAGTTTTACATGGGCGTATATAGTGAAAATTCAAAAGTCTTATTTTTTTGTTCTAAATCATAAAGCATAGGGCTACCAAATATTGCATATAGCGTCATCTAGTGGACCCCTACTACTGTTATTCAGATTATTGCCCCAGGGTCAAAATTTGCCCCTCCCCAAGTGTCACAACTTTTACATGGGCTTTTATATTGAAAACTTCAAAAAATCTTTTGATCCTCACAGTAGGGCCTAGGGCTACCAAATTTAGCATGGTGCTTTATATAGTTGACCTCTACCAGGATTATCCCATTTATTGCCCTGGGGTCAAAACCGGCCCCACCGGGGGAGGGGGGTTACAAGTTTTACATGGGCTTATAAACTGAAAACTGCAAGAATTGTCAATTTCCAACATGGAAAGTCTAGGCTTACAAAACTTTGCATGTAGCTTCATCTACTGGACTTGTAGCATGACTGTAAAAACTATAGCCCTGAGGGTAACACATTTTACCCAAGCTTAAATAGTGAGGACTTTGAAGATATTCCCTTAGTATTATGAAGTCACTATTTAAGTTTTTGTGTTCTGAACAAGGGAAGTAACTCCTGTTTTAACAGATCTGTAGTTTGTTGCCATTTACCTCTCTTGATTATCACACTGCACTAATACATGTGTTGGTTATTCAAGTTTTTCACACACACACACACACACACACACACACACACACACAATTTCAGTTTTCAGTGATAGTGATTTCTTTTGATATTTATATTTATGCTCAGATGAGTCTAATATATAGTTTCAAGTAAGGCTCTTAGGTTTCCATCATTCAGTTTTTTGTTCCAGAACTTTACCATTCATACCATTGAAAAAATTGTTTTCTGCTTTTAAGATTTGAAAATCTTCTTATAAGAGTAAACTAATATTAGGTATGAATGGTACTTGAAATCATTTTTGCATTGAAAAAAAAAAAAAAAAAAAATACAACTTATTTGTTGTGGTTGTGGAGGGCTCTATGCTATTTTCTTCAGTGTTTGTTTTAACTCTTTTCAACACAACACAATTTTAGACTAGTCAGATTTGGAAAGCATTTGCACAGATAATAAACAAATATGATTCAAAACTTGAAATATGTTTTGGGAAAGGTAGAGAACATTTTGGGAATCTTAGAAAATGTTGGTTACCTGTATTTTCTCCTTTTGCCATGATGTTCACAAAAGCTTTCTTTCTATGAGGTCATAATATTCAAGATTGTATGTTAAAGGGTTAAAAGCCATTGGAGCGACACAAGGCCATCATGGATCTCTTGTTTGATAAAGCTTTGAATATTTTTACATCAAGTGCAATATACAATTATTTGGAAAGTTAAAGAATATTGTTCCTGTCTCTGTATGTTTATGCATATGAGCCATGACTTGTAAAAAGGGAGTGTAATGAATCAGCAAAAATATTAGTCCGTGTCAGGCTAAATACTCCAAGCCACTCTCTTGCACTACGGATCATTCCCATTCACCTCTGTAGTTGGCTCAGAAAGTAGTCCGTCATCACGTGATATTTTTGTCACATGACCATAACTCAAAATGGCGACACAAACGCCAGTGAAAGAAAGACCAATCAATTGTTTTGTGTGCTGTTCAAACAGCATACGGCCAATCAGATTTAGTGGTAGGAAATATGAAAAAGAGGGATTTTCTGAAAAGCTTAAATGTCTTTTAAAGGACGATAACTTGTTTTTTTAATTTTGTTTAAATCGTCATCATTCATGGGCGCAGCCATTTTTTTTACAATTGGCGTAAGATTCTGATCAGTAAAGAAGCTTGAAAAAATAATTCCATTGTATAGAGGTAAATTCATCAGTTTGAATGCACCTATAATGTATCCGGAATCATATTTCCTTTGTCTACTTTATTATGTTACACATGAAACAGTTAAACAGTAACAAAACATGTTTTCCTCGGTTTGACAAGATTCTTGTCATTTAGCCCGTTGCAGAGATGTATGGTGAGAGTAACGAACGACAACTTTGCTCGGAGATTGACTCTGACTCTGAGCAGGCTGACCCGGGTTGAAACTGTTTGCTTTTGTCAAAGGACCTCTGGTTTACTTCATGGTTCAGTCAGTTGTCAGACAAAATGGATTTTATGGGTCTGTAATTATGTGATGGCTTGCTAGGTGCCATGCATCATGGAGATGCATTAAATCTCCTTTTGTCAGATCATGTCTTATTTGTTTTAAACCTGCCTTAGGCATTTAGTTACTTTCTTAGTTGTATGCTATTTTGCATTTACATGTACTTGTTGCTTTTTTCTATATATGGAATAGAATCAGAAATATCAAGCTGTCTTGTTCTTTATATTTTTATGGCATGTTTTGTGTTCACATTGCTTTTATTTTTAGCTCACCTGAGCAAGAAATGCTCAAGGTGAGCTTTTGTGATCGTGCTGTGTCCAGAGTCTGTCGTCCGTCGTCGAGGCGTCAACAATTAACTTGTGTGCACTCTAGAGGCCACATTTTCAGCCAGAAACTCATGAAACTTTGTCAGAATATTTGTCTTGATGATACCTGTAACATCTTTGAAACTGGTCATGTTGGGTCAAAAAGTAGGTCACAAGATCAAATTTTAGAAAAAACTTGTGTGCCCTCTGGAGGCCACGTTTTTAGCCTAATACTTATGAAACTTGGTCAGAATACTTGCCTTGATGATGTCTTGGACAAGTTTAAAACCAGGTCATGTTGGGACAAAAAGTAGGTCACTGGGACAAATCTTAAGAAAAGTTTGTGTGCATTCTAGAGGCCACATTCTTAGCCAGAAACTCATGAAAATTAGTCAGAATGTTTGTCTTGATGATATCTTTGACATTTTTGAAATTGAGTCATGTCGGGTCAAAAAGTAGGTCACTCTTCCAAATTTTAGAAAAGCCTTGCGTGCACCCTAGTGACAAGATTTTCATCCCGATACCCATGAAACTTGATTAGAATGTTTGTCTGGATTAACTCCAACACATTTTAAACATTGGGTCATGTCATGTCAAAAAGTAGGTCATTGGGCAAAATCTTAGAAAAAACTTGTGAGCACTATAGAGGCCACATTTTCAGACCAGTTCTAATGAAAATTGGTCAAAGTGTTTGTCTTGATATATCAGACAAGTTTAAAATTGGGTCATGTGTGGTCTGAAAGGTCAATGAGACAACTCTTAAAAAAATGTTGTGTGCAATATGGGGGGAACCACGTTTTCCGTTCGATTCTCATGAAATATCGCCAGAATGTTTGTCTTGATGGTATCTCTTACAAAAACAAAAATAGGTCAAGTAGGCCGAAAGTAGGTCATGAACACTCATGCGTGTTACATCATGACACAGTATCTCTTCTGCTTAGATGACTTTACTCAGGTCAGCACTTTAAGGCCAATGGCCCTCTTGTTAATTCTTTACGAGATAAACTAACGATGGGATTCTCTTAGAGGGTAGAAAACATTGTTGGAAAATCCGAAAATGCTGGCTAAAAGCATTTTCTGCTCTTCCAACAATGTTTTTGAAAGCCTACTTCCCCAGTGTCATTCATTAGCTCTTAACTACACCACAAAACTTTAGATTTGGTCTAATTGAAAGCAATTTCAGATTTTTGGGGCTAAAATCAAGTGTCTTACAAAACATTGATGGAAACGAGGAAAATGCTCCTTTTTTAGCATTTTCTCCTTTTTCTAAAATGTTTTCAAAGGCTGTCTTCTTCAGGTTTGTTGAAATGCATGTTATATGATAGTGAAATCACCTTGGCTTTGTTTCGTAAATAGTCTTCCAGTATGATTCAACCAGTTCTGCTTATTGAAGGAGTGTCCTTGCACAAAGCACAGCACTGTACATACAGCCCAGGCTTAATTTGGTTAGAACTCTCGAAACACATGAATGATTGTGACATGACAGAAATACTGTTGAAAATGGCCATCATTCAAATATTACACAAACCAGATAAGCGAGGATATCTTGGAATATGAAGACTGATTACTAAAACATACAGTATCTTATTGGTGGACACAGTCGCTGTTTTGTAGGGGCAATACTTTCTGAACCAGTTTACTACGAGAAGTGTTCAAATATGAATGCATCTAGTGCATTATATTATTCAATATTGCAAAACACACACGGAAATGAAGGTTATCGTGTAGATATACATGTTAGCTTTACATTGATACCACATTCACGTAAATCCGTTCACATAAGCTATGTCCATAGCTCGCTATACATTGTCTATTCGTATATACTAATACAAAAATGGTTGGTAGAAGATCAGAGTATGCCAAATGTCAGATTGACAACGCGTCATTGCACAAAGCGTCTATAGTGCAAGAGTTTCTGCACCAGGAAAAGGTCTTTCTGCTCTCCCACCCTCCGTATTCACCTGACCTTACCCCCTGTGACTTCTTTTTGTTTCTAAAGCTAGAAAAATACCTTTCAGATCGAAATTTTGTTCAGTGCATACACCTCGGTTCTGCAATATTCAAGTGTCTTCATACTTTACCTAAAACAGACTAAGAAAATGCCTTCAAAGACTGGGACCGGAGACTGAAACTTTGTATATCTGTTGAAGGTGAATACTTTGAGGGAACAAAGTAAAAATTTCAGTGAAACCTATGAAGAATCAAATTTTAGGTGCTTAGATACATTCATACTTGAACACTTCTTCGTACAAGAATTGTACAGGTGTGAAAAATGAGTTTACCCTTTCACAAACTATCCAAGGTTTTATTGACTTCGAGGAAGACGTCTTGAAAACATGACAGGAAAAGGAGCAAATGCTGGTAACCAACCACAATGTTTTGTACCATATCAAAAACAGAAATCATCATTTGAGTTACATTTAGTTTGTCTTATCTGTAAATGCTCTCACGTTGGTGTGGTCCAAAATTTTGTCGCTTGGTCGAGATTTAATCCTTAATCTGCTAATCACGACTTTGGGAGCTTTAGCGGACAGTGTAGTTCAAGATCAGAGTGCAGAAAATGTGCAGTCTGATCTTTGATCCTCACTGTCCTTTATTGTATTTTCTCCCCTGTTAAATCAACTTTGAAACCGCAATATTTGGGTTGTTTCTATCCAGTAAAAATGTTCGCTTCATTTATTCAGCAGTTCAAGGGTTAAACTACAGGACGACATCCCAGACCCGCCATCCAAAATACATTTGCAGATGACCAACGGAATTCGGCCCAAATGATGGGATTTGCCTATGTAATAAACGTTGTGAGAAAAGCAGGGTGCTTGATAAAAGAATAGCACCCTTTTTTTCAACAGTATAAAAGGATAATTGTAGCGTTTACCTGCCTTGCAGAATTTTTCTGGTCAAGGCAGCCAGGCGAAAGAGTGTCATAGTCTAAGGGAGGCAAATCAATGAATTTCAGCCGATTTGTTATTTTCAGTCCAGGGGGGCAACGAAACCAGTAAGCCCATTTATCGCTATTCATAAAGAAAAAGTATTTGAACGAGAATTGAAAGTGTTTCAATTTCTTTCTTCGAAAGGGGGGAGGGGTAGGCTTAGTCGATACCGTAGACTTCTTTCGACTGGTATTTGTAGAGAGTGAAAATAGAGAGTGAAAATATCCGAGTCACGCTCTGCCAATAGGTAGAGCCCTTAACCCTTAACTTGCTAAATAACGTGCAAATTTCTTCAATTTTGACAAGTCTGGAATTTTGTCGTTTGGTAAAGAGTTAAACTGCATTTCAGTTGTAGACTGCGATTGCTCTCAGTTTGGATAAGCCCAGAATTTCGATATCTTGTACAGAGTTTAATCACTGGATGCACTAAGCGTGATTTTATATCGGGTCGCTTTTGTGGACACCGTAGATCAGACTACAGGGAACGGACAGCATGATCTTGGATCCACACTGACCATTGGTTATACATATTCTGGTCCTTCTAAATTTGAATTTGAACAATTCCTTGTTTTACCTCGGTGAGGAATGTCGCTTTTGAAGACACTTAAGGACAGCAGAAAATACTGGTAACGAGCACTTTTCTTCCTTTTCCCACGATGTTTTATTTTTTTCCTTAACGAAGGCAAATTCTATTATATGAGGCAAAGTAATTATGCCTGTTATTATTACATGTATTTGTTATCTGCAAAAGCTTTCAATGCGGAGGAGTCTAGAATTTTGTCGTCTGGTCGGATTGTTTAGTGTACAGAAATCTGCAAGCACCACACAATGCAAAGTTTTAACGACCCTGAGAAAAAGAGCTTTTAAAAATATTATGTGAAAAGGAGAAAACGCTAGTAACCAACATTTTCTCACTTTCCCACAATGTTTTCTACCCTTCTGAAAAACAGTTTTAATTTTTGAGCCTCATTTATTTTGTCGTATGAAAGTGCTTTCAACTTGGAAGAGTCTAAACTCTTGTCGTGTGGTTAAGAGTTCATCGGCAGATGCTTTACAGTGATAAACTACACCGTGTAGGACCGGAAGAGTACAGCGTTTGGGATTGTTTGTGACTTGGGGTTCTGTACAGTGGTGTTATGTCACTTGGATGTGAAAAATTGTGATCACGAGGTTTTGATAGTTAACCCTTTCTCAAACGACAAATTTTGGATTTGTCCAAAGTGAAAGAGTTTGCGGACGACAATTTCAAATTTGATGAGAATGGCAGAAAGTTCTCAAAAAGGGTAGAAACACTGTGGGAAAAGGAGAAATTGCTCCTTACGAGCAATTTCTCTTTTTCCTACAGTTTTTTCAAAAGACTTGTACTGCAGACACGAGAAAACCAGGGCTTGTTTGGGAAAGGGTTACCATAAAATCTTCATTTCCAGCTAGATCTAGATGCCTGTTCATCTTCTAGAATTTCCCTGTCGATAAAAAAGGTCTGAGTTATGCCCTTTGGAAAGGGGGCTTAATACATCTGCAAAAAGTATCGATCCATGTCAGCCTTCGCAGTCCGCAGGACTGTCAGGTCAAAAACTAGGTCACTAGGTCAAATCTAAGAAAAACAAACAAAAAAAAAAAGACTTGTTTACACTCGGGGTTTACAAAGTGGCAGGTGAACTGACCTTCGTGATCTACTCAATAACTAAAATACTGGAAGAGATTTTAACAACAAAACGATGATGTAAACTGACAAAGCTAGGTTAACATTATTATCAAGATGATAAAATATGTCTACAAAGAAACAATGATGTAAAGTAACAAAGCGGGGTAATCTCAGTGTTTTCAAGATGACAAAATATGTCAACAATCAATAACTGCACTCATTACACAAATCGTTTTTGATTGGTCGAAATCGGGTCATGTGACGAAAAGAAAAAGTCGTGTTGTTTTCGCATTCGGCATACCTCGGATGTTCCGGTGATCTAGTTCCTCGTCTGTATCACGTAGCTTGATATGCACCTACATGGTACATTTCTTCGCCAAAAAACAAACCGTTTTACTGTTATTGAAATTGTGGGGTTCCTCCTAACAAAGAAAGCATGAGTCACAATTTTCTATCGATATCTTTCTAAGAATATTTCCGTCGGCAAATCAGTTTTTACATTCACTTCTTCGCGTGATTGATCAATTCCGTGGGGAGCTTTCATCGACAGATCGATAGATGTGAATAACTTCACCGTGGTTGTTCTTGGCGTCGCTAGGCGATTTACTGTGGCGCCGCCATGTAATTGGTAGTTCAAAATGGAAGCATTCTTTATACGGACGAGGTTGGGTTTAGCTACGGAATCGGCCGAGTTGTGACGAGTGGCCATTTCGATGAACGTAACGGGACTACTTTCGTTTTTTCCTATTTTCCTTTTTTGTCTAATTTTAGATATCAAACAACTTCCTTATACATGTGCTATTTTTAGAACTCCATCGCTGAATCAGGCCAATACGGATAAATTGATTTCTTCATCTTGAAAAACTTGGAAAAGAACGAATAAACCTGAACAAAAATATTTATTATGTTTATTATCTTTATTTGCACCTCTAAGCATAGAAAATACACCGTGACAATTTAGCACGTTAAAGATTTTTAATTTGACGTCATCAGTTACATCATTTGATCTGAGTTTCACAGAAATCGGCCGCTGACTTAAGGGGACAGCTTTCGGTTTTTCCAAATTTCCTGTTTTGTCTAATTTCAGATTTCATACAACCTCCTTATACATGTGCTATCTTTAGAACTCCATCGCCGAATCATGCCAATACGGATAAATTGATTTCTTCATCTTGAAAACCTAGACTTTATGCTCTAAGATTTTTTTGTTTGTTTTTGTTTCTTAATCAAACTTTAAGTGCTGTGAACTTATGTGTCGTCTACAGTAGTTTTTGATGGTTATACATATGGATCGTCAACCAAAGCTTGTGCTCACCACAAAGGCTCACGTGGCCTGTCAAGTACAAAAGTGCAATTCCCAGAAAACCCTCCATGTAGATCAAGAAAATAACAATTCCTCGCAAACATTGAAAACAATACTTTATAAAATCAAGAAATGAAAACCAAAATATCTGTTTTGTAGTGAGTAAAAACCATTGGTTGCATTTGAAATGAAAATATATGACAACCTACAAATTAGACAGGGGAGGGTGGAGGTTAGGCCTTCTTGTCTTACAGTGTTAGCAATGGAAAATGTGGTAAAGAAGGTATTGGTCACTCATACAAAGAAAGAAGACTAGAATAGAGGAACCCTATAATGCTCGTGACCTTTCTTTTCTCCTTTTTCCACAATGATCTAGTATGCTATGTGAAAAGCAAATCCAGTCATCAAAGCCATATTTGCATTGTCATCTGCTACTGCTTTAAATGTGAAAGAGCCTAAATTATGTCGTTTGGAAAACTGTTAAAACATTTTTTATGTCCATTTATTCATAATGACGAATTGCCTGCTAGGGCTGCAAGTTAGAAATCATCTCTCCACCTTTTTGATGATAAGGTGCTTGGAATAACTATTTAAACAGTTGTAATAAACGTTTGAAAATGTGCTCATAAATATGAAAATGAAGAACATAGTAAATGAAAAACTGTGTTAATTTCACCCTTATCTCTCCATAATAACTGAGTAATGTTGACCCTTTAACATGAACATTTTCTCCTTGATTCTGGGAAATTCCATTTTGACTCTTGAAAATTAGGGTCCAAGAGTCAATGACTCTAGGATTGAGAACCCTGGTATCCATATTTCAGCAACACATTTTCGTTTTATAAGGGATCATTCTTACTAAGTCTTCTGTTAATGATCTTTCGCTGTAGCTCGGATGGGTCTTTCGTCAATCCTGGCACTTTGTTCGAATGAGCCCCTCTTGTGTATTTCGTCCGATTCTATAGGCTGTGCTTATTTTCATAGATCTTTTATTATTATTATTAGCCTGATAAAAGTTTGTTTTTTTTTCCAAAAACACCTGACCATTCGTATTTTTATTCTATGAAAATCCTCCAAATGTCTATTTCATTCGTGCATTTGGCGGATTTCAGGCTGTAGTTTTGCAGTCGTAAACGGATGACAGAAAATGCAGGATCTTAAATTTGCATATTCATAACTTTGACAACGTCATCAACTACATAACGTAGCGCAGTTTACCGGATTGCATGTTCCACTGACCCAAAATAATCTGCACGTGTAACTCTGTAAGTCTATCATTTTTTAACGTTTTTTCCCTTGTTTTTGGAATAGATGTCTTGAATTCTTGTAAGTATTAGAGTAATTATATTTTTATGTAAACAGTTAGTGCGATAGTTATATAGCTAAAGTTTAGGCCCTAAACTACATCGGAGTGTTAAATTACAATGCCCTTAGTTTTCGTGCCCTCATTTCAAACAGTGCAGTGTTTGATTCGATCGGCAGTGGGTCAACACGGCCAGCCTCCAAAAAACCCCTCATTTCTAATGTGACATACTGTTATTTCAATCAGTTTTATCGGAATGCATTTTGTAACTTTTTCACTCAGACTGTTTTTTTTTAAAAATTAATTTCTAGAGCTATGATCTCGATTCCCCAATTTGTGTGGATTGTACTCTGCATTCCTGTCCAATTCTAACCTCTTCTTAAGTAAAAAAAATCAGCAGACATCAATTCAAAATTGGTACAAATAACCTGTATTTCCCTAATAGAGTTGAAAACACTGTGGAAAAGGGAGAACATGTTGGTTTTCGCCATTATCGCCTTTTGTCACAATGTTTATAAAAGTCTTGTCAAACAGAGTTGTTGAAACTTAGGATTGTTTGGTTAAATAGACAACAACATTTTAGAATTCTTTATATTGAAAGCATTTGCTTATGACTAATTATGCTGCTTAAAAGTGGATATTTATTTTTTTAAGAAAACATTGTGCAAATGGAAGATATAATGGGCTGAAAATAAAGTTTTGCTTGTTTGTCCTTTACCTACCGACATGCAATTTATCCCCTGACTCCAAAAATCATGTTGCATTCTCTTGAAGAAAAAATAATTTATCGTTTGTGGCCGAAACAAACTTCCCCAGAAAATTTCGGATTGAAAATCCATAAAAAAAAAATTGTGTATGACTATCAAAACGATGAAAATAAGGTGTCTTTCCTGTCTAAACTTAGCAATCACTTGTCTTTCATGATCCAATTACCTTTTAGTCCTTTTAACGCTTGCACGCATCTAATTCATTGGCTACATGCAAACATTGATAATTCGAGCAACTGACCAACGCTGGAACTCAAGGTCATGCTTAACCCTTTGCCACACAATCCCAACTTTTAACGACCCTGAAAAAGAAGGATTTTGAAAAATGGTAACCAGCGTTTTCTCCTTTCCCCTCAAAGTTTTCAACCCAATCAAAACGAGAACTCATCATTTTAGCAATATTAGTCGTCTGCAAATGCTTTTAATTTTGGTCCAGTCCAAAACTTTCAACCGACAAATTTTTAGACCAGTCCAAATTGAAAGCTTTTGCAGATGACTAAATAAATGTGACTCGAAAATCGAAATTTGTCTTGGGAAGAGTAGAAAACGTGGGAAAAGGAGAAAATGCTGGTTAGCAGCATTTTCTCCTTTTCCCACAATGTTTCCAAAAGGCTTATTCCTGCCGTTAAAAGTTGGGTTTGTGTGGTAAAGAGTTAATGAATCTGTTAGCCAATTGCAAGGTGTACACTTGTTATGCTCGTAAGACAACTGGTCCTATCAAATTGGTCTCTGATTCTTTCACTTTCTCAAAGTTTTTCCAAGTTTCTTGGAAAATTCTGAGACAATGTTTTTTTTGTAGCCGGAAGTTCATAATGTTATAGGAAGTGCATATATATTCGGATAGTCAGGTTTTAATGACATCGATTTTTGTAGTTAGGATTCATATTGTAATATGAAAATGGGCAAAACCTAGAAACGGGCAAGAGAGACTATTTTCTCAAACATATTCAAATATTTATCGCTACAATAACTGATCAATTCAGTTATGGTTACGTGATACTTCCAAGCAAAATTTTATGGTAGCCCTCCTTTTCATCTGTGAAGAATTTTAGCCCCAACTTATCAGCAGTGGCTGGTTATGATTTTTGTCGTTTGGTAAAGAGTTAATGGGTTGTTAATACGGGAGATGCTTTGTTACAAAATACCAATTAGCACACTAAGCAAAGGATTATCCCCTATTGTATTAACTTTCTATGGTGTGAAGTGGGTAATTCAAATGAGTACCTACAACATGTTTATAATAAAAATGGAGCATGTTATCTTGGAATTATCATACAGTCCCCAATAATTCATTAACTCTGTCAAAGTTTAATATCTTTGCTTTAAGCTTAAAATGTATATTTTTTTCTCCTCAATACCCATGTGAATAGAGCAAATGTAGATACACTGGCATAATCACTACCGCTTACTCTATCTTCTTTTGAAGGTATTTAAAGTTAAACTTGTACTGTTCTCTTCTATTCGTGTGTATATTTCTGGTGCTTGATATATATCTTGTTGCTATGTATATTGTTTAATTGGCCAGAGGCCTAAAGCACTAATATAATATTGTATTATTGTATCCTCAAATAAGCATTGTATCTATTTCCCTGATGTTTATGTGTAATGGGCCAAAGGCCTAAAGCACCAATAAAATATCGTATTATTGCATCCTCAAAAAAGCATCTTATCTTTTTCCCTGATTTGGCGAAATACTTCTCCCTTGCCCCAAACAACTTCTCCCAAAGTTCTCATGGGGAGGGGGAAAGAAGTAACATCTCCCTGAATTTCTGGACTAGCTTGATCCTTGAGTTTACGGACTGTTAACCGTTTCCCATACAACAGAATTTTACACTTGTCCAGACTGAAAGCAATTGCAGACGACAAATTAGATATGGTTCATTTGGTGAGATTTACCAGCATTTTCTACTTTTCCCACAGTGTTTTCTAAAGGCCTCTTTCTCAGTGTCATTAAAACTCAGGAGTGTGTGGTAAAGGGTTAAAGGTTATTAAGGATGTGCAAATTTTTAGGAGAATTGTAGTACTATATGCCAAGCACCTCAATTTGAAAAGTAAAGCTGTTCCTAGAAACCAGATTCTCTTCTTGGCTAACTGATTGTGTCTCAGCACAGTGAACAGTGATGATCAAAGATCAGACTGCATGTTTTGTGAGATCTGATCTTGGGTGTCATTGCACATTAAATACTGTTGATAAAAGATCAGACTGCGTGTTATTGTGATCTGATCTTTAGTGGCTCAGCACAGTGAACAGTGAAGATCAAAGATCAGACTGCATGTTTTGTGAGACCTGATCTTGAGTGTTGTAGCAGAATGAACAATGTAGATAAAAGATTAGGCTGCATGTTATTGTGATCTGATGAATTGTAGTTCAATTTGCGTGAAACTTGCAGTTTCCTAATATTATTGATAGCCTGTACCCTAATGATTTTGAAAAAGATCTTACATTTTGTAAGGGAGAAGAGCCATTTGAAGTTGAAAATTATTGATATCCTTTGTGTATCACATAAAACCTCCTTTGGCAGTGTATTAAACACATGAATTATTTTTGGTAATACAGTAGTGTATTATTGTTTTTTGGGTCCCGGTTCTGATCAGCTTTCAGTCTTGAGTGTGTGAATCCAGAGAAACCAGCCACAGCACATTCTGGAACTTGTACAACTGTGCTGTTTAGCGGAAAAATGACGTCATTGTTACTAAGACATATAGGCTTGGAAAGTTTTGTATTTTCATGCTTGATAAAAACCAAGAAATGGAGCAAAAGTTTTTTTTGAAATCAACAAAATGGTGGAAATATGTTGAATTGCCCCCTCTAGAAACAGTTTCATTCTACTTTCAGTGTAAATGTCAAAAAGCTACATGTAGAGATCTACTTGTGTATGTACACATAACCAAACTACAACTGTAAACATGGACCCTTGAATGGTGTATAGACTAAAGGTGATGATAAAGGATATTTTTGTCTATTATTAGTTTTATGTGATAAAAAGAATCTCGCATTTGTGTAAACTTATGTATTATCATTTTTAGATCACAAAGTGCTCAAGGCGAGCTTTTGTGATCGTGCTGTGTCTGGCGTCCGTCGTGCGTCATCCACCGTGCGGCGCACAGTTGTCAACATTTACCTTGTGTGCACTCTAGAGGCCACATTTTCAGCAAGACTCTTATGAAACTTGGTCAGAATGTTTGTCTGCATAAAATCTCGAACAAGTTCGAAATTGGGTCACATGAGAACAAAAAGTAGGTCACAGGGCCAGATTAAAAAAAAAAAAAAAAAAAAAAAAAAAAAAAAACCTTTGTCCACACTCTAGAGGCTTCATTTTCAGCCTGATACTCACGAAACTTGGTCAGAATGTTTGTTTGATAAAATCTCAGTCAAGTTCAAAATTGGGCCACATGGGGTCAAAAAGTAGGCCATGGGGCCAAATTTTAGCAAAAGTTTGTGTGCACTCTAGAGGCCACATTTTCAGCCTAATATGCATGAAACTTGATCAGAATATTTGTCTAAATAAAATCTCGGATAACTTGGAAATTGGGGCACATGGGATCAGAAAGTACCTCACAGGGCCATATCTTAGAAAAAAGCTTGTGTGCACTCTAGAAGCCACATTTTCAGCCTGATACACAGGAAACTTGGTCAGAATGTTTGTCTGGATAAAATCTCAGCCAATTTCAAAATTTGGTCATGTCAGGCCAAAAAGTAGGTCATGGGGCCAAATCTTAAAAAAAAAACCTTGTGTGCACTCCAGAGGCCACATTTTCAGCCTAATACTCAAGAAACTTGGTCAGAATGTCTGTCTGATAAAAGTTCAGTCAATTTCAGAATTGGGCCATGTGGGGTCAAAAAGTAGGTCACTGGGCAAAATCGTAGGAAAAGTATGTGTGCACTCTTTTTCAGCCTCATACTCATTTTCAGCCTAGTACTCATGAAATTTGCTCATAATGTTTGTCTGGATAAAATCAAGGGCAGTTTTAAAATCAGTTTTTGGTGGGTCAAAAAGTAGGTCACATGTCAAAATCTTAGAAAAAACTTGTGTGCACTTTCAGCCTGATACTCATGAAACTTGGTCAGAATGCTTGTCTGGATAAAATCTTGGACTAGTATGAAAGTAGGTCATGTCAGGTCAAAAAGTAGGTCACTTGATCCAATCTTAGAAAAACCTTGTGAGGCCACATTTTCAGCCTGATACTCATGAAACTTGATAAAAATGGTTTTCTTGATGAATTCTCCCACACATATGAAACCGGGTGACATGGGGTCAAATGTAGGTCACTGGGCCAAATTTTAGGAAAACCTTGTGTACACTCTGGTGGTCACATTTTCAGCCTGATACTCACGAAACTTGCTCAAAATGTTTGATTTTTATAAAATTTTGGACACAAAAAATCTTGGGTCATGTCAGGTCAAAAAGTAGGTCACTGGGCCAAATCATAGAATAACCTTGTGTGCACTTTAGAGGCCACATTTTCAGCTTCATACTCATGAAACTTAGTCAGAATGTTTGTCTGGGTACAATCTTGGTCTAGTTTGAAATTGGGTCATGTCAGCTCAAAAAGTAGGTCACGGGGCCAAATCTTACAAAAAACTTGTATGCACTTTAAGGGCCACATTTGAAGCCTTGTACTCATGAAACTTGGTCAGAATGTTTGTTTGGATAAAATGTCAGACAAGTTCGAAATTTGGTCACATCGAGTCAAAAAGTAGGTCACAGGACCAAATCTTAGAAAAGACCTTGGTGTGACTCTAGAGGCAACATTTTGAGCCAGATTGAAAATAGAAAAATAGGCTAAACCAGTCAAAAGGTAGATCACTTACTCTTGTGCATTTTACATCATCACTACCAGGATCTTTTCAGCCTTATCAATCCTAGATGACATTACTCAGGTGAGCGCTTAGTCTTTAGGGCCAAAGACCCTCTTGTTATCAAACTCATTGGCTAAAATGTATTTGACGGTTGCCAAGGCTTGTGTCATACATTTTTAGTCAACTTGTTTGATAAAAATGATAATACATAAACACTCATGTAAGATCCTCTATTCGTGCATGTGGGTCGGTGTTTTTAAGCCAGTTTTTCTGAAACTTGCATAGATCACTTGTATCATCAATGGATTGAATCTTATGGAAAAAAATCCAGCGGTCTGTTTAGGAAAAGCAGCCATTTAATAACTTAGTCTTGTTTACTCAACACAGTCCACATTATTGGTCACATTTCTTTGAAAGTTACAAGGATTGTTTAACTCTTTACCAGATAGTCCCGACTTTTAACGATCCGAAGAAAGAAAGCTTTTTAAAACAATGTTTTCTACCTGACCTAAAACACATTTCAATTTTTGAGTAACATGTATTTTGTCGTCTGCAAATGCTTTCAATTTCGCCTGGTCCAAAATTTTGTTGTTTGGTAAAGAGTTAATACTTGTGTAATGAGTACTGAAACCCTAGTAAATACAGCTGAATTCCAAACAACTGGTTTTGAGAAATTGTACTTTGATTATTTTACTATTTGTTCAGTTCAGCTTGCCCACATAATGATTTAAGCTACATGTAGAAAATAAGCAAAATCACTGCCAGTAGAGCAATTCAGGCCATCAAGGGCCTCTAGTTTTTTTTCTTTCATAATCAATAATCTCTGGAATGATGATATAATTATATACATGCAACACATTGAGATCATGAGATGCATCTGTAATATTTCCAAAAGGTATACATGGTGTCGAGATCTTGACTGTTATTTGTTTTGTAATCTTCTTGCAGATTAAATCCATCGTGAAAGGGAAGCTCTTTCAGATGATCACCTTTTTGCAGTAGTGACTAAAAAAGGTATAAACTTTGCAACTTTTGGTTGTGATAGGCATTTTCACCCTGACAAGTGATACCTAAGAAATCAAAGACAAACTGCAGTTCATCTCAGTTCAGTTTATTAGATGTACCTCCTAAAATAAATTTGCTGCAATCAATTTTCAAAACATCCTGTTCAATAGCAGGTTGATTAACCCTGTACCAAATAATCCGAAGTTGTAACAACCCTTTAGAAAATTGTGTTGTAACATCGAGGGAAAAGGAGAAATTGCTGGTAACCAGCAATTTCTCCTTTTCCCACAATGTATTTACCAGCAGAAATAATCTTTCGAGCCCAATCAACATGTACTTTGTCTTGTGCCGTTGCTTTCAATTTGGGAGAATCTAAAATTTGTTGTTTGGCATAGAGCTTACATTGTCCACAATTACCTTGTGTGCACATTTTCAATTGGATACTCATAAAATTTGATCAGAGTGTATGTCTAGTGGATGATATCACGAGCAAAACTCAAAACTGGGTCACTTAGGGTCAAAAATTAGGTCACTTAGGGTTAAATCTTGGATAATTCTTGTGTGCGCTCCAGTGTCAAGATTTTAATCTGATACTCGTGAAACTCTGTCAGAATGTTTGTCTTGGTGATATCTTGGACAAGTTTGACATTGGGTGGCATAGGTTCAAAAAGTAGGTCACTGGGCCAAATCTTAGAAATGCCTTGTGTGCATTCTAGAAGCCACATTTTCAGCCTGTTTCTCATGAAACTCAGAATGTTTATCTGAATATTGTCTCAAATAAAAATGAAATTGGGTCGTGTTGGACCAAAAGTATGTCCCGGGGTCACATCTTAGAAAAGCATTGTATATTCATGAAACTTGGTTAGGTTGTTTGTCTTGATGATATCTTGGACATATTTGGAATTGGATCATGTTACATCAAAAAGTAGGTCAGTGGGCCAAATCTTAAAAAAAAAAAAAAAAAAAAAAATGTGTGCATTCGAGAGGGCACATTTTCAGTTCGATACTCATAAAATTCTATCGGAATGGTTGTCTTGATGATATCTAGGGATATTTTTTAAACTAGGTCACATCAGGTCAAAAAGTAGGTCACTTGGCTAAATATTAGAAAAACGTTATGCACACTCTGTGGGCCACATTGTCAGTCTGACAACAATGTAACTTTGAATGTATGTATTGCAGTTATCTTGGACATGTTGGAAATTGGATCAGGTAGGGTTCAAAAGTTGGTCACATCTTAGGAAAAAAAAACAACAAAAAAAACAACTTGTATGCACTTGATAGGCCACATTTCTATCCAGATACTTATGAAACGTTGTCAGAATGCTTGTCTTGATGATATCTAGTACATGTCAAATTTGGGTCATATCAGGTCAAAAATAGGTCATTGGGACTAATCTTAGAAAAACTCTAGAGCCTACATTTTCATACCAATATTCATAAAAATCAGTCAGATGATAAAATATACAAAGTCATGTTCAAAATTGGGTCATGGTGGGTCAGAAAGCAAATCTCTGGGACAAATCTTTGACCAATCTTGTGTCCTGTCTGGAGGCCACATTTTCCGTCTGATACTTATGAAACATTGTCAGAATGTTTGGCTTGATTGTATCTTTAGCATATTCAAAAACAGGAAAGTCCGTCAAAAGGTAGGTCAGTGACACTCATATATTTTACATCATTACAAAAAGGATCTCTTCAGCTTTATCAATCCTAGATGACTTTACTTAGGTGAGTGTTTTAGGGCCAATGGCCCTCTTGTTCTTTATATGGTTTTAACACCTTTTTCAGCATTATTTTTAGACATTTCAATTTGGAAACTGATTCCTTTAATCAGTACTCTGCACAGTTTTTTCCCAAGCCACTGGCTGTTTTCCCACATAACCATTGTTGAAACAGTGAACACCACTGAAAGAGAAAAAGATCCTGTCACAATGACAATCACCAATCTGTGGAAAGATTTTGATTGAGCTTTCGGTTTAAACCAGCCACAGCTTGTTCTCAACTCCTGTATGTTACCTACTAGGCTTGGCATCTGAAATTTTGAAATATCATTTCAGGTAAACTGGTAATACAAATGACAGTATTGAAAGTATGCAAGAATATGGAGATGAGTTCTTTTGGAAGTCTTGCCTTTTTAAGTAAGTATCATGGTGAAAGTGTACTTATGTACAGCTCACTTCCATTTAACTAGTACTAGACTGGGGCATTGCAGTGCCTTGACTAAGGGCAGTGCTAAGTGACCAGTGCCAGCAGCTGCAATATTTCTATAGATTTCCTTACACACCAAATACCTTGACCACTAATATCAGAAGATCATATAACATTCTGTAACTATATTGAAGCAGATGGCTTTTTACTCTGTACCAGACATTATTTTAGATTAGTTTAAATTTGAAATATATGCAGAAGACAAATTATGTGTTCCAAATGGTTCTATTTATGTTTTATAGGATAGAAAACATTTTGGTGAATGGATAACATGCTGGTTACCAGTGTTTTCTTTTTTTCCACATTGCTTTCAAAAGCTTTGTTCCGAGGGGTTGTTAAAACTGAGGGTTGTGTGATGGAGGCTTAAACATCTTTGTAAAATATGGATAATAAGTAATACATAAATACTTGTGAAAACTGTAAGGTAAAGGGAGAAATTGCTTAAACATCTTTGTAAAATATGGATAATAAGTAAGACATAAATACTTGTGAAAACTGTAAGGTAAAGGGAGAAATTGCTTATAGTGAACCATTTCATTTTTGTCACAGTGTTTTCAAATGCAAATGCTGCAAAACAAAGAAAGTATTCAGGTGATGGTGACATGTTATACAACTGACTGACAGAGATGGTGCATTTAACACTTTACTTAACAATCTGGAGTTTTAGCTACCCCGAGGAATTAGGTCTTTTAAAACATTGTGGGAAAAGGAGAAAATGCTGGTAACAAGCTTTATATTTGTTGCTTGCTTATGTTCAGGATTTGAACAAGGTGTAAATTTTGTTTTCCGGTAAAGTGTTAAACATACGCAGATAAATATTCAATATTTGAGCCTTGCTGTTTTTCATCTCGCAGTGTCACTAATATTTTCTCTTTTTTCGCCAATATTTAGTTATCTTTCTTTGTTCATAAAACCCAAGATTGTTTAGTATAGAGTGAAAGGGGCATTAAACAAGATTTTGACCCATTTTTTTAATAAGAAAGTTACTAGGTTTTAAGAAATGCAGTCTGATCTTTAATCTACGCTATCCGCTTTGCTGAAACACTGTTGACAAAACGCAATCACAGAATTGTCAGGATCTCATTCTTGACTGATTGTCCGTTGTGTTTATTAGCTCACCGTCCGTCTGCGTCCGTCCGTAGTCCGTCCGTCTGTCCACATTTTCTTGTTTACACTCTAGCATCTACAAATATTAACCAATCAGCACCAAACTTGGTCAAAATGTATTTGACCATAAGATCTCGGATGAGTTCGATTATGGGTCTAATCGGACCAGAACAACTGGAGTTATTTGCCCTTGAATTAGAAAAATTGCTATATTTGACTTGGTTTACACTCTAGCATCTACAAATAATAACCAATCAGCACCAAACTTGGTCAAAATGTATATAACCATAAGATCTCGGATGAGTTCAATTATGGGTCTAATCGGACCAGAACGACTGGAGTTATTTGCCCTTGAATTAGAAAAATTGCTACATTTGACTTTGTTTACACTCTAGCATCTACACATTTAAACCAACCAGCACCAATCTTGGTCAAAATATACATGACCGTAAGGTCTCGTATGAGTTTTATTGTAGGTCTAATAGAACCAGTTATTGCTGTGTCATGGAAAAAGGGGGCTTGATGTATATTTTCATTGTGGACCAATATTTCTTTAACTACAGGACAACATGTCATGAAACTTCATCTTTTTATTGTTTATTGCAAGCCACAGACAATAGTTATTTGTTTTTATTTCATGAAAAACCATGTCATGAAAAAAGGGGGCTAAACGTTTAATTTCGTCATGGACCAATGACCATCTGTTTGTCCATCCTTCAGGACAGATATCTTCTAAAATCCTTGACAAAAACTAATAGAAATTCATTTAGGTGTTCCTAATGATGTCTGCTGATATTTATTGGTTTTTAGCTCACCTGAGCACATAGTGCTCAGGGTGAGCTATTGTGATCGATCATTGTCCGGCGTCCGTCCGTCCGTCCGTGAACAATTACTTAGAAAATCTTCTCCTCTGAAACCGCCCAACAGATTTCAATGAAACTTCACAGAAACGATCCTTAGGGGATGCACTTTCAGAATACTTCAAAGATTTGAATTCCATGAAGAACTCTGGTTGCCATGGCAACCGAGAGAAAAAACTTTAAAAATCTTCTTGTCCCAAACCGTAAGGGCTAGAGCTTTCATATTTGGCATGTAGCATCATCTAATAGCCCTCTACCAAAATACTTCAAATTATGGCGCTGTTCTTGAAATTGGCCCTATGTTGTGGGTTCTCGGATTTCACATAGAGATAAAGAGGGAAATCTTTAAAAATCTTCTTGTTTACACTCTAGCATCTACAAATATATACCAATCAGCACCAAACTTGGCCACAGTGTATATGACCATAGGGTCTCGGATGAGTTTGATTTTGGATCAAATCCAATCTGAACATTAGGAGTTATTTGCCCTTGAATTTGCAAAAATTACTGAATCTGACTTTGTTTACACTCTAGCATCTACAAATATTACTCAATCAGCACCAAACATTGTCAAAGTGTGTGTGATCATAAGATCTCAGATTAGTTCAATTATGAATCTAATCGGACCAGAACTGTCTGAGTTGTCTGCCCTTGAATTAGAAAATTTGCCATATTTGACTTTGTTTACACTCTAGCATCTGCAAATATTGACCAATCAGTACCAAACTTGGTCAAAATATATATTCCCATAAGGTCTCGGAAGAGTTCAGTTATGGGTCCAATTGAACCAGAACATCCAGAGTTATTTGCCCTTGAATTGGACAAAATTTCCATATTTGACTTTGTTTACACTCTAGCATCTACAAATATATACCAATCAGTACCAAACTTGGTAAAAATTTATATGACCATAAGATCTTGGATGGGTTTTGACTATGGGTCTTATTAGACCCAAACAACATGAGTTATTTGCCTTTCAATTAGAGTTGCTGTATTTGACTTGGTTTACTCTGTAGCATCTACATGTATATATAATGCAAACTGAAAAATCTGTATGTTTAAACCCAAAATGCCTAGAGCTATCATAGCGAGGCTTAGACGTTTGTACTTAGGTATCTTTCGTGCAATTATAAGAAAATTTTCTGGGTAACCAAAGGCCAAGACCTCTGTTAAAGTTGTGAGTTGTCTCTCTTTCATAATCATTTGGCCTTGAACTTTCAGTATTTGGTATTTATCTTCATTGTTAACCTGTACTGCTTAGTACTCAGGTGAGCGATATAGGACCATCATGGTCCTCTTGTTTGATACTTAACGGTTGACAATGAGTTTTTGTTTATTTCAACTATATCATTGCTAACGGGACAGGAAAGCCACAGTTAAAATGGAAAAAAAAGTTAATTCTCGTGTTTTCTACATAGTCTGTTTATGTTTTAAAGCCGTTCTTAAACGCAAATGAAATTAAAAGTCATTGTATAGATTTTCTGAAACAAAAAAGTTTTCAAAACAAAATCTTATTTAATGTCCCTTTACTAATGTAGTATTTACTTACAGAGGTGTTGTAACTTAATATTCATAACCACTCAAACTATTGACCTGGTTCTCTCTGAACTGCTCAGGAATATGGTGAAGGAGAACATTAAACAACAAGCTGATGCACTTAAAGGTATTTGGTCACTCTACACTTCTTTATTTTAATTTGGTTTGTGTTTATGCTACTTCAACAGTATTCAAGTTCGAATTTCCAGCTCGTCTATTTCTTTCTAAAGAATTGATCATAGTCATTGTGACTGTTTTCATTCCACTAGTCATTGTTTCAAGGATGGTTAAGTGGGAAAGAAACCAGTGGATTGTAGAAAATATTGCTAGGAGTACTGGTGAAAGAAATTACTGGCTGCTGTGATATAACAAGTGAAATAATGTTGAAAAGGGTATTATACACCTTAAAAAGTCAGTCATAAATCCTTTGGTTCTGAGGTTGGTATGCACCAAAGATGTAGAGTTTGCCAACATTTTCTGCTTTTCCCAACAATGTTTTCAAGCGCCTTCTCGGTACATGTAGCTAAAGCATTAGATTTTTTATCAACTCTTTACCACACAATCCCAAGTTTTAACAACCCTTGTAAAGGAGGCTCTTGAAAACATGGCAGGAAAAGGAGAAAATGCTGGTAACCATTATTTTCTCCTTTCCCCACAATAATTTTCACCCTATCAAAAACAAATTTCATCATTTCAGCCACATTTAAATTGTCCGCAAAAGCTTTGAATTTGGACAAGTCCAAAGTTTTGTCGTTTGGTGAAAAGGTAAAGTAAACCCTGATATGATTATTAATGCAATGTCATCTTTTAAGAAAAATCACCAGGCTGTGAATTCAAAAACCAAGATAAACTGGAAAATGTAGTAGAAAATACCCCCTTCTTCCCATGTGGTCTTCATATTTGGCCAAACTTGACATTTTATTTTAAAAGATGTAGTTTCAGAATATTGTTTAACTCTTTACCTGACTGCAACATTTGAGACTAGTCCATATTGAAAAGATTTGCAGATAACATTCAGTTTGACTTAAGAGAGAGGAGCTGTCTTTGAAAAGCTGGAAAATACTGTGGAGAATTGAGAAAATGCCGGCTACTGGCATCGTCTCCTTTTTCAACAACGTTTTCAGGTTTGTTAAAACTCAGGATTGTGTGGGAAAGGCTTAACTGTGTCACACTGCTCCTCTTGGTGTCGGTAAACACCAAATGTGCATGTAATGATATCACATAAGTAATTTAGGACCCTCAAGTTATGTTTATAATTCATTACTGCAGCCACCAGATGTGAGTTGGAAACAGAATGGAAGGACACTTTTCCTATCCAGAGACAACTGGACAGAGTCTGAATAAATTAAAATGTGTTTACTGTTTTCCATATTTGTTCATATGGAAAGAATCTGCAAAAGATAAATTGATTTTGGCTCAGATGATGTGATTAAATTTTGAAAAGTTAGAAATCATGGTTGGAAAAGCAGAAAGTACCGGGTATCACTTTTTTGATCGTGCTGTGTCCGTTGCCCAGGTTGTCATTTAACTTTTGTACACTACACTCTAGAGGCCAGATTTTCAGTCTGATAATCCTGAAATTTGGTCAGAATGGTTGTCTTGATAATATCTCAGAAGAGCTTGATATTGTGTCATGTTGGGTCAAATCCTAGTAGGTCATGAAAGTAGGTCATGGGGCCAAATCTTGTGTGCACCCTAGAGGTCACATGTCCAGGCTGATACACATGAAACTCAGTCAGAATGTTTGCCTTGATGATATGTTGGACAAGTTTGAAATTTGGCCATGTCAGGTCTAAACGTAGGTCGCTTAGACTTACGTGTTTTACATCATTAAAATAAGGATCTTTTCAGCTCTATCAACTGTAGACGAATTTATTCAGGTGAGCCAGTGGCTGTCTTGTTTTCCATTTCCACAATATTTCCCAAAGTCTTTTGCATAAGGTTTGTAAAAAATATACCTTATTATTTAGTAAAAGTTTAACCATGTAACGCACAATCCTCGAGTTCCAACGACCCTGATGGAGGACACAGTCATAGAAATCATGGATATAGTGGTGGTATCCAGCATTTTCTAAGTTCCACACTATTTTTTCTTCCTTATGAAAGTCAAACCCCTTTATTTTAGCCAAATCAATTTTGTTATCTGCTGATGTTCTAAATTTTGGCCAGTCCAAAACTTTGTTAGGTGAAGAGTTTAACAAACAAACAAACTCCGTGCTGTCATTACAAACGTCAAGGTAATCATGTACAAAATATACCTCCAAGTTTATTTAAATGTTTAGGGTCTCTCACTTTTACTTTCTTTTTCAGCTAATTGGGTGAAGCTTTTCTTTAAGAAAGTGCTGTTTAACCTTTACCACACAATTCCTAGTTTTAAAGATTTTGGACAGGAAGCTTTAGAAAACATTGTGGAAAAATGAGAAAATTCTAGTAATCAAGGCTTTCTCCTTTTCCCACAATGTTTTCTAACCTTTCAAAGACAAGGTTTTTATTCACACTGACTTTGTGGATCTCCAGTGCCAAAGTGGCTCTGCATGGCTCAATGAATAAGGCATTGAATTTACTCTTTACCAAACAGCAACATTTTACACTTGTCCACATGTAAAGCATTGTAGATGACAATTTTAATATGACTCAAACAATGAAATGTGTTTTTGAAAGGCTAGAAAGTATTGTTGGTAAAAGAAAAGAAAAAGTTGCTAGCAGGACATGCTGTGTTCGATGCACTTTGGCATTGCACGCCAGAGTACCGCCATAATACAGATGAAACCAGAAGTAATTGAGTAAGTTAACTGCCACTGTGAAAGGACAAATATTGTTGAAAATGGATAAATAATTCCTTTGGGAAGGATAACGCAGGCCATATATGTGTTCCCCATGATGGTCCGCCGATATAGATTTTTTAAAATTTATTTTCCATGTCATTGAAAAAGGGGGCTTGATGCATATTTCCGTTATGGACCAGTATCTCTTTAATTAATGGACAACGTTTTATGAAACTTCATGCTTAACATTGTTTATCATAAGCCACAGATAATCGTAATTTACTTTTATTTAATGAAATTCCATGTTAAGGAAAAAGGGGGCTTAATGTATAATTCCATTAGGGATCAATAACCATCTATTAGTCTGTCCGTCCATCCATCAGTCTTGACAGTTATCTTCAAAAATCCTTGTCGAACATTGATGAAACTTCAGACATGTGTTTCCTTATGGTAGTCCACCGATACTATTTTTTTATTTAATGTTGAGTCATGGAAAAAGGGGGCTTGATGTATATTTCCACTATGGTCTAATATTTCTTTAACTACTGGACAAAATTTTATGAAACTCCATATTTATATCATTTATCATAAGTCAAAGACAATCATTATTTGTTTTAGCTCACCTGAGCACGAAGTACTCAAGCTGAGCTTTTGTGATTATACTGCGTCCATTGTCTGTCGTGCATCGTGCGGTCGTCAACTTTTACCTTGTGTGACATCGATGAAACTTTATTGACAATACAGATGTAGTGGCAAACCTGTTTGCTCAATTTGTAACATACAGGTCTGATGGGTTCTCTTTGGTAAATAAAGGGTTGTGTCAAGGGGTCCAGTGCTCATTATGTTAAATTTATTATAGAAAAAAGCAACTTTGGAGATCTTCCCCTAGGCTTAGAGCTATTGCTTAATAGATTACAATTTTTCAACGTCCACCAAAATAGTTTTGCTGCAAGATAAAAAGAATGTTTCTTTCATAATCTAGGACAGAGAAGAGGATACTGAAGATAAGAGACCAGACTGCTTGTTCTGTGCAGTCTGATCTTGATCTATCCGGTCTACAAAAGCTTCTGTAGTTGTATGGACCTCTGAAGGCCTAAAGCGTTAATGTATAGCACATCTAATGATGGTATATCAGGTTTGTTTGTCAAGAATGGATCTGTGCTATGGTTTATATTTGTTGAGGTTGAGCCAGGTAGCGTAGTCGGTAGTGTTTAGGACTTCTAAACATGGGTGGGTGGTTCAAATCTCTAGGTCAGTCAATTTCGTTTTGAAGATAAATTTTAGTCTTTCCAAGAGGAATTTTCCTCTTTACTGCTGATTTTTGTTTTATTCAAATATATTTATTTTACATCGATTGAGAAACAAGTTCATGTAACTTATACTAATCTCTCTCGATTCTGCTTTTGATTCTGATCTTTGTTTTGATGATAGTTATGTGGAAAAGCAGTTGGTGGTATAGGCAGAGCATTGTGTGAAGTATCAGTTAAAAGGAAAAAAACTCCAGGAAAGCATGGATTGGTGCTCTGGCAACCACAGTACAACTGCAATAATGTTGAAAACGGTATTAAACACCAAAGAAACAAAGAATATTATTTCACTAAACTACTGTCACCAATCTTAAGGCAACTAAAGAAAAATCTTACTTATTGTATAGGTTGGATTGGACATGTTACAAACCTCTGAGATCTATCAGAAAGGAAGACAAGTGCAAAAAGATCGACATCCATGGTGAACATCTCAGCAACCCGAAATAAGATGTTATAGACCCCAGTAAGTCAACACGCAATGGGGATTGAAAGGCTGGAGGTCGCTGACTGTGTAAATATGTCATCAGGGCTTGTAGCATTCCATATGTGGTCCTGCATTGCTTAGTGATGAACCCTTTACCACACGATCTTAGCTTTTAACGATCCTGAGAAAGAGGCTGTTTGAAATAATATGGGAAAGAATAAGATTGCGGTAACCACCATTTTCTTCTTTTTCCACATTTTTCCACCCTTTGAAAAGCAGATTTTATGTTTGAGCACTGTTCAATCGTGTTGTTTGCAAATGCTTTTATTTTGGACCAGGCCAAAATTGTTATATGGTAAAGAGTTAAAGAGACATTAAACCAGACTTTGACCCACTTTTTTTTATGAAAGAAGATGGGTAGAAAGTTGAAGTTTTGAAAAAAAAAAAAAAAAAAAAAAGGAAATGACTATTTACCCTCAGATGGGGAAAATTTTGCAAAAAAAAAAAAAAAAAGCCTCCAGTTGGACTCGAATCTACGACCTTCAAAACCAGAGTTAGTCAACTCTACCAACTAAGTTATTCAACCAATGGCTGTTTACCTCTTAAATACGTATTTATTCCTTGCATTTGGATAATATTGTTACTTACAGTATAGGATGTTTTAGAGTATAAGCACAAAACTATCGGTAATTCCTCCTGTTTAATCCATATATTTCTATCTACAAACAATCATTGGCCATCTTTTGTTTAGGTTTTTTAAAAGAAAAAGTGAAATCTGGTTCAATGCCCCTTCAAGACGTTGGATTCATAATCTTGCAACACCCATATCTATTTGTGCTGGAGCCACTGGTCACCTGAGAGTGGCGTTGGACAAGGCACTGTCGAGCCCGTGACTTGCACTGGTGAAATTAAACAAAAGACATGTAAGGTTTGAACAGTTATATTTTCTGTCGTAGCACTTGGTTGGGATATCAAGTCACGTTTTCTGACCATTTCTCACTTTTTCACACAAGCAGTCTTCCTCAGTGTTGTTAGGCACAGGGTTCTCTGGTAAAAGATTAACCTTTTATCACACAGTTATGAGTTTTACCAGCCCCGTTGAAAGAAGCTTTGAAAACATTGTGGGAAAAGAAGAAAATGCTGGTTTTCCAGCATTTTTTACTTTCCCCATAATGTTTTCTAACCTTTAAAGTGTAAAACCAATGGTTTAAGCCCCATTGGATCGGTCGTCTGCAAATGCTTTCAATTTGGATATGTCTAAAGTCTTGCTGTTAAGTAGAGAGTTAAGACAATAATAAACAATGTATTAATTTTAGACGAAGACATGTTGAATGAGCTGAAAAGACCTGGAACTTGGGATCAGTGGAAACATTGGAGCTAGAAAACAGTAGCAAGAAAACAGAATATTCACCGTTCAAGAGAGAACTCTGAAACGTAAACATTTAATTTAGCACCGCTCTGGCTAAAAAAGGTTAATGCATCTCTGAGATGGGCTATAAACAGCAACCGTCATATAGTATAGATCTGTTTTGTCTGAAAACTTGCTGATTAATAAGTTAGTAGTCTTTTGACATGCAGAAAATTTAACAGGAGCAAAAATGATCGATACTTTTTGCAGATGCATTAAACCACATTTCACAGAGCACGACTCAATCAACATATGAATATTTTTGGTATTCGCACATCTGATTTATGGCGATTATAATCTCTGATTAATGCTTTGACTCTTAGCTCATGTGAGAGATTATGAAGGATCTCATGTGAGACTGAAAGGCTTACTTGCTTTTTTGCTTTTAGAAGTTTTTACCGACAATAAAATTTTAGACTGGTTAAAAATAGAAAATTTTGCAAATGGCAAATTTGATGTGTCTGAAATTATTGATTTTTTTTTTGGGGGGGGGAGGGGGGTTAAAACGTTGTGAGAAAAGGAGAAAATGCTGGTTCACATAATGTTTCTGAAAGCCGATAATATTTTAGGTTTGTCTTAACTGAAAGCATTTGTAGACTACAAATACGATGTGGCTGAACTGATGGGCTATGTCCTGGAGCAGATAGAAAAAATGGTTGGAAAGGAATAGCTAGCAGTGTTTCCTGTTTTTCCTACATTGTTTTGGAAGCCCCCTTTTTTTTCTGGTTTGTGAAAAAACACGAATGTCTGGACTAACTCGATAAAATTTTATCTCAAACACCAACTAGTGTCAAAATCTAAATTTTTAAAATCATTAGTATTTTTTTTTTTTTTTTTCTTTGTGTAAAACTATGAATTATTGTTAAATGCGAATCAGTTAAACAATGGTCTGTACACAAGTCTACACAAATGTTCTTTTACATTACAGGTGTTTTTTTGTGGTCCACTACATGGATGATATTTACCTTGCCACATTTTGCATTGGTCTGTTATATAGGTGGAAATGTATGCGACGTTGAAATTTTGCGAATTTGAAAAATGTAAAAACAATGATGTTTGCATATTTTACCACAAATATACCAACAAGTATCGAGTGTCTTGAATCCGCAAATATTACCACACGTGAAATATCTGTAATTGGTAATTTGCAAACTTTTCCACACTCATATATATACCCTTATTTCTTTACCAAACGACAAAATTTTAGACTTGTTCAAACTGAAAGCATTTGCAGATGACAAATTAAAAGTCACAAAAATGACGATTTCAATTTCTGGAAGGGTAGAAAACAATGTGAGAAAAGGAGAAAATGCTGGTTATCAGCATTTACTCCTTTTTCTACAATGTTTTCAAAAAAAAACTTTCTCCTAAGGGTCGTTAAAACTCGGGATTTTGTAGTAAAGGGTTATACAGTATACATTCTATGTTGGTTAATTTGTGGTTTTTTTTTTTTTTGCAACGTAAAATTTCAGGTAGAACTTAAGAAATATCTTGATGTGTCATTTTACAGAAGAAAATTTTTTGTGAAGATCTTGTGTAAGTGAGTGGTTTCTTTTTAATTCTTTTCCACAATGTTTTAGAAGTCATTTATAAGTTGTAAAAACATCAGATTTTTTGGGATATCAATCATTTGATTTACATAAACACAAACCAGTGCTACCTGAAAATGCATTCACGACAGTAAGGCAAAAATTACAGTCACAAGGCTTAGAGGTGGACACATAATTTGTAAGGACATACAACTCTTTACCATACGGCAAAATTTTAATCAATATTCGAAGAATTAGCAGATAACAAATTAGAGTGGCTTAAATTATTTAACTTGCCTTTGATTGGGTAGAAAACTTTGTGGGAAAAGGAGAAAATGCTAGTTAGCAGCATTTTCTGCTTTCCCATAATGCATTCCAAAGCTTTCTTTCTCGGGATCATTAAAAATCAGGCCTGTGTGATAAAGGTTTTACAATTAAAAAAGGAGCTTTTGTGATAGTGCTGTGTGCATCGTGCTTCGTCTGTTGTCCATGTGTCAACAATTACCTTGTGTACACTCTAGAGGCCACATTTTCTGTCAAATATTCACGGAACTTTGTCAGAATGTTTGTCTTGATAATATCTCGGCCAAGTTCGATAATAGGCCATGTCGGGTCCAAAAGTAGGTCACAACGGCAAATCTGAGAAAAACCTTGTGTGCACTCTATAGGCTACATTGTAGTCTAATACCTATGAAATTTGATCAGATTGTATTGATGATGTCTCGGACAAGTTCCAATCTAGGTCATGTCAGGTCAAAAAGTGGGTTACAGGAACAAATCTTAGAAAAACCTTGTGTGCACTCTAGAGGCAACAATATCGGCCAGAAACTTATGAAAATTGGTCAGAAAGTTTGTCTTGATAAAATTTTGGACAAGTTTGAAATTGGGCCATGCTGGGTCAAAAGGTCACCAGGCCAAAACTTACATAAACAGTGTGTGCACTATATAGGCCAATCTTTTCGGTCAAATACTCATGAAACTTGGTCAGAGTGTTTGTCTTGATAATATCTCGAACAAGTTACAAATTGGGTCATGTCACATCAAAAAGAGGGTCACAGGGCTAAATGTTAGAAAAACCTTGTGTGCATTCTAGAGGCCACGTTTCAGACTGATACTCATAAAACTAAGTCAGAGTATTTGTCTTGATGATATCTCGGACTAATATGAAAATGGGTTATGTTACGTCAATACGTAGGTTACTGGGCCTATCTTCGAAAAATCTTGTTTTACCCTAAAGGCCTCACTCTTGAAACTTAGTCAGAATGTTTGTCTTGATAGTATCTTGGACTAGGGGGAAAATTGGTTATGTCTGGTCAAAAAGTAGATCACTGGTCTCAATCTTCAAAAAACGTTGTATGCACCGTAGCGGCCGCATTTTCAGCCTGATATGCATATCTTGGACAAGTTGGAAATTGGATCATGTTGGGTTAAAAAACCTTCTGTACACTCTTGAGGCCACATTTTCTGTCTGATACTCATGAAATTTCATCAGAATGTTTGTTTTGATGATGTCTCTGACAAGGTCAAAATTAGGTCTAGTGGTTAAAAAAATAGGTCAATTTCACTTATGTTTTACATCATTAAAATCAGGATTTCTACAGCTTATCAACGGTAGATGATTTTATTCAGGTGAGCGCTTTAGGGCCAATGGCCCTCTTGTCTATATTTCTGTCTACTTTAAAACAAAAAAAGCTTCACTCTAGCCACATTTAGTTGGTAACAACTTGGTATCTGAAACTGCTTTCAATTTTGACATGTCCCAAATTTTCTCGGTTGGTAAACAGTTAAAAGTGTATGCCTATAATTGAAAGTAAGGAGGTTCTGCATGGACGAGCAGCCAGGATGTTTGATTAATAATCCGGAAGTTTCGAGTTTGATCCACATTTACCTGAGGTCTTTTAAAGGAGAAGGAAACAGTAAGGCACTTAATAGCCTGAACTTGTATAAGCTGTCACAGCAATATGGCTGAAATAATGTTGAAATCCTCGTAAACTGCATTCATTCAAGCAATCATATCAAATAATGACTTTTTCGAAAAAGAAAAAAACAATGTTTGAGTTCATAATCTCGTAGCAGGACGTTCTTGTAGCCAAAAGACATTCTCTGGTGAGTTTTATACAAAGACTTTTAACCCTTTACCTTACAAATACAACCCTTAAAAAACGCCTTTTGACAACACCATGCTATAAAAAGAAATGCTGGAGAGCAGCACTTTCTCCTTTTCTCACAATGTTGCCTAACCTTATAAAGACAAACCCTTCCTTTTAAGCCACATTAGATACACCATCTACAAATTCTTCTAATTTGGACAGGTCTCAGATATTGTCATTTTGTAAAAAGTGGAAGTTTAAGCTCAGTGCCAAGGCTTGGTTTTTATAATCCATTCAGCTGGCGTAGCTTGTTGTGTGGTCTTCCCTCTGGCAACGCGCTACTGTTTTCTTAAACGAAGGAAACTGAAATGCTAATATTTTTATCTGATAAAGTCACCTGGTCAAATGACAAAATATTGTAAACATTTGAAGACCCCAGGGTAAATGTGGCTCAAACGATGGACTATGTCTTGGAAAGAGTACAAAACAGTGTGGGATAAGGAAAAAGTACTGGTTACCAGCATTTGGTTATATTCCAATGATGGTTTCAAAAGTCCTCTTTCTCAAGGTCATTAAAAGTTGGGGGTTCTGTGGTAAAGGGTCAGAAAATATATGGGCCGGTTTCATGAAACTTCACAGTCATGGGGATAGATGATAATATGGTGATTTTACATGTACCTTCTTCTGCACCTGGGGCTGTGTTCTTTTTCGTTGTAATTGGCGTATTTTTCTTTGTGTAATGAAAGTTTCTTATATTTCAGCTCGGAAGTTAGAAAGATTACTTGAATATGTTTTGGATGATTTTTCAATGACCGGAGAATGCTTGAAGAAAACTTGACAGAAAAGTCATTTGAATTAGCTAAAGATATGAGTAAGTGCTGTTGGTATAGCTGTAATTAATCACTTAACCAAACACACAATTTCAGACTTGTCCATATTGAAAGCATTTGAAGACAATAAAATGGATGTGACTCAGTTAAAATTAAATTTGTTTTTGAAAGGGTTACAAGCATTTTCTCCTTTTCCACATTGTTTTCAAAAGTCTTGGTCTTTATGGCTATCAAAACTCAGGATTTTGCTGTAATATGGTAAACATGAAATGTTGTTGGACTCTTTGAGGTCCTGCATGACTCAATGTGTTGGACAAGAAATTCAAACTGAAAGATCAGATTTAGATCTGTAGTAAGCGCACAAATATGGTTGAAAGCTATGTCAATCACTATTCTATTAGTAGACTGAAATTAATCCTCTTTCATTTGACAAAATTTTAGACTTTTCAATATAGCTCGAAACTGAAAGATTGCATTTGTATTTGAAAACATTGTGAGAAAAGAAGAATATTATAACCATAATATTCTCCTTTTCTCACAATGTTTTCAAATACTTTTTAGCTCACCTGAGCACGAAGTGCTCATGGTGAGCTATTGTGATCGTGCTGTGTCCGTCGTGCGGTGTGCGTTGTCCGTCGTCAACTTTTTACGTTGTGTACGCTCTAGAGGCCACATTTTCAGTCCAATCCTCATGAAACTTGGTCAGAATGTTTGTCTTGATAAAATCTCGGACGAGTTCGAAATTGGGTCATGTGGGGTCAAAAACTAGGTCACTAGGTCAAATCTTAGAAAAACCTTGTGTACGCTCTAGAGGCCACATTTTCAGTCCGATCCTCATGAAACTTATTCAGAAGGTTTGTCTTGATAAAATCTCGGACGAGTTCGAAATTGGGTCATGTGGGATCAAAAACTAGGTCACTAGGTCAAATCTTAGAAAAACTTTGTGTACGCTCTAGAGGCCACATTTTCAGTCCGATCCTCATGAAACTTAGTCAGAATGTTTGCCTTGATAAAATCTCCGAAGACTTCGAAATTGGGTTATGTGGGGTCAAAAACTAGGTCACTAGGTCAAATCTTAGAAAAACCTTGTGTACGCTCTAGAGGCCACATTTTCAGTCCGATCCTCATGAAACTTATTTAGAATGTTTGTCTCGATAAAATCTCGGACGAGTTCGAAATTGGGTCATGTGGGGTCAAAAACTAGGTCACTAGGTCAAATCTTAGAAAAACCTTTTGTACGCTCTAGATGCCACATTTTCAGTCAGATACTTGTGAAATTTGGTCTGAATGTTTGTCTTGATAAAATCTCGGATGAGTTCGAAATTGGGTCATATGGGGTCAAAAACTAGGTCACTAGGTCAAATCTTAGAAAAACCTTGTGTGTGCTGTAGAGGCCACATTTTCAGTCAGATACTTGTGAAATTTGGTCAGAATGTTTGTCTTGATAAAATCTCGAATAAGATTGAAATTGGGTCGTGTGGGGTCAAAAACTAGGTCACCAGTTCAAATCTTAGAAAAACCTTTTGTACACTATAGAGGCCACATTTTCAGTCCAATACTCTTGAAAAATGGTCAGAATGTTTGTCTTGATTATATCTTGAAATAGGACGAAAATGTGCCATATTGGGTCAAAAACTAGGTCACCAGGTCAGATCTAAGAAAAAGGTTGTGTATGCTCTAGAGGCCATATTTTCTGTCCAATACTCTTGAAAGTTGGTCAGAATGTTTGCCTTGATAATATCTCTGACTAGTTTGAAAATGGGTCATGACGGGTGAAAAACTAGGTCACTAGGTCAAATCTTAGAAAAACCTTGTGTAAGCTCCAGAAGCCACATTTTCTGTCTAATACTCTTGAAAGTTGGTCAGAATGTTTGTCTCGATGATATCTCAGTAGCATTTGAAAATGGGTCATGTGGGGTCAAAAACTAGGTCACCTGGTCAAATCTTAGAAAAACCATGTGTACACTGTTGTGGCTACGTTTTTTGTTCAATACTCTTTTAAAGTTGCTCAGAATGTTTGCCTTGGTAATATCTTGGATGAGTTTGAAAATAGGTCATGTTGGGTCAAAATCTAGGTCACTAGGTCAGATCTTAGAAAAACCTTGTGTACGCTGTAGAGGCCACATTTTCAGTCCAGTACTCTTGAAATTTGGTAAGAATGTTTGTCCTAATGATATCTTGGACCAGTTTGAAAATGTGTTATGTTGGCTGAAAAACTAGGTCACTAGGTGAAATCTTAGAAAAACCTAGTGTATGAATGACTCTCAGAAAGAAGCCTTTTGAAAACACTCTTTGAAAATGAGAACATGCTGGTATCCAGCATTTTTTCCCTTTTTCACAATGCTTTCTACCCCTTTGAGAGACCAGTCCCATAGCGTGATCCACATATTATTTGTTCTTTGCAGAAGGTTCAGACTGATGAGTTTAAAATTTTATTGTTTGGTAATACATATATCTCACAAGACGTTGGAAATTGGTTGTGCTTGGTCAAAAGGCTCAGGTGAGCGACTCCAGGGCCCTCATGGCCCTCTTGTTTCTCTTTTTTTTTTTGACTGTGTTCTTAAATGTTCTCACTCATGGCTGCAAAATAGGATTGTTTGGTGAAGATTGTAGGATTGTAATTTAAGTTTTTATATTCCCTGTGTTGTTGCTGACCCTACCTGCATTGTCTCAACAGTCCTGTATGCTAAATGTGAACATGTGAAAGTTTTCTGCTAAAAAGAAAATATCTGTAGAATTTTCAATATTCAGTGTTTTTTCTCTATGTTACAGGAAAAGTAAGGCAGATTCAAGAACAGCTTGAAGAATTTATTGAAACCTTAAGTAGAGATAAGTAACACAGAAGGCAAGCTTAAAAAGTCGAACTGTTTTACCTGTTAAAGTGCTGTACATTCTCAATCACCAAAGAAAATAAAAATATAAGCAGTTTAACTATGTTTTTTGTCAGAATATTTCACAACATGACAAAAAGTGTAGATCTGCGTGTGCAGCCTGATCCTAATCTACAGTGTTCACAAAGAGTGGTTTATTCTTAATCTTTGGTTGTCTGCTAGAACAAGTTAACTCTTCACCAGAAAACAATTTTTTAGACTTGAATTTTTCTAACGCGTTAAATGGAGAGAAAAATTAAATGTTGCTGAAATATGGCATATTTCTTCGAAAGAGTAGGAAAACATTGTGGGTAAAGAAGAAAGGTGATGTTTACCAGCATTTTATTCATTTGCCACAATGTTTTCAGAAGCTTTTGTTGTCTAAAGTCAAAATGCGGGATCGCTTGGTAAGAAGTTATGCATATAATAAACTGTTTATTACTTGTAAATCCCAGGGCATACATGAATATATGAGCTGTCGCCGTGATATGACTGAAAAAGTGTTTAAAGTGGCTTACAACACCATTTAATCTATCAGTCAATGAATCAATCAATCAACAACGTATTTCTGTTTACAAATATCTTTGTGTCCTGAAAGTTAATTGTAACAAGTTTTTAACCCTCTCTACGCTGTAGACGAAAATCGAGACCTTTGTGGATGGCATAGATCAAAATCAGGCTGCATAGAATGAGTTTTCTGATCTTTGATTTATACTGCCTGCTTGTTTGATCAGGTCCATAAGGTCAACAGGTTTCTGAGTGGCATGCGATTGTAATCTCAAACGTCGAAAGAGGTCGATGGGTATGAATTTATTCGCTTAAAAAGAGAAGATGCTTCTAAATTTTCAATAACTTTTGTTTTAGTTATCAAAAGCAAATAAAAGGCAGTACTGATATTTTCTGTCATTTCTGAGACGTACATTTGTACTGTAATATCAAGGTTCACTTTGTTGAAAATGTTTGTTAGAGATTAGATTACAATTTATTTGCAGTCTGATCTTGATCTCCATTCTCCATTAATCAAAATTTATTTATTATAAGGATTGTTCTTGTGTTTGAGTTGATTTTTATGCTACTTTCAACACTATTTCAGTTATATCATGGTAACAATTCGCTTATTCATGATTTTGTCCCCTGGGTTCCTCAAGTACTAGTCTGGTGCTCTGCAGTGTATTGCATCAATAACAGTATACTGGTTTATATTTTTCCAGTAGTGCTAAATGGGCTCTTAGAGAAGTGAGGCAGTTTGACATAATCAGTGGCTTATTTGGTGCTTTAAGCTATCTTCAATATTATCTCAGTTGTATCGCTGTAGCCTTTGCACCTAGTCATGTGCATGTGTTTGTTTTTGCCAGTACTATGCATAATGCGGTTAAAGTCGCTGGCTGCTTCTGGATGTTAACTAAGTCAGTATAATGTTCAATGGGAAGCTCATACAGAAAATAAGCTGGAACTTAGAAAATGAAAAAAATGTAACGTATTTAAAGTTTGTCTCTGATAACTATGATGTTGGTATTATTGATTTTATATATTTCAGTGACATCAGGGCGACAGAGGGCTGAGCATTTGTTTGTACAGTTTTGCAGGTGATAGGTTGAGAACCTGCACTGCCTTGCCGAAGGTCACTTTCATGTAGACTGCTTCTTCAGGAGGAGTGAAACCAAGAACAGTTTGATTTAAGTTCCAACACTTTAACCATTGTATCACGGAGAACCTTGATTGATTGACTGGATGGTGATGTATGCTGCTTTAAAATTATTTCAGTCATATCACAGTAACAACTCACTTATTCATGTGTTCTCTGGGTTTCACCAGAACTAGAAAGGGGCTCTGATGTGGCTTGCCAAAGGAAACTCCGATGAAAAATACTGAGCTTCCAGTGAGGAGTGAACTCAGCACCAGATGACTCCAAAATAAATATCTACAAACTGTGTTTCCGTTAACTCTTTACCACACAATCCCGACTTTTAATGACACTGAGAACGAAAGCTTTTGAAAACATTGTGGGAAAAGGAGGAAAGCTAGTAACCAGCATTTTCTCCTTTTCCCACAATGTTTTCTACCCTTTCAGAATCGAAAAGCAAAATTTTAACCACATTTAAATTGTCGTCTGCAAATGCTTTCAATTTGGACGCCTCCAAATTTTTGTCGTTTGGGAATGAGTTAAGCCATAGTGACTTTGAAGTAAAAAATCTCCCACTTATATAGATCTTTGAATAGGACATCGACCCTTTTGAAGACATTGTAGATAAAGATCGGACTTCACAGATCGTATGCTGTGAGCTTAAATCTACAGTGGTAAAAACGATGGTACCAAGAACGGCTCAATTAGAATTCCAACACTTTAACCACTGTATCATGGAGGGTATCGATTAATTGGTTGATATATTAATTTATTAGTGCCTAAATTGTTTGCTTGGATGCTGTTTTATGCTGCTTTAAACACTTTTTCAGTCATATAATGCAGTCGACTCACTTGTTCATGTGCTTTCTAGGTTTCACCAGTATTATACAAGGAATCTCGGGTGCCTATCCTCATGACTGTCCAAAGAAAAATCGGAGTTTCCTGTGATGATTGAACCTCCGACTGAAGGCCTCCTCACAAATAAGTATAGACAAAGTAGGATTCCGTTAAGTTATAACGAGTTCTGTATATATGCTAGGCATGCCTAAATGCGTTTTTGCGGATAGTGTAGACCTAATATCAGACTGCACGTTCTGTGCAATCTTGAGTTTCCTCCACGTAGTCCGATATTATGACCGATTTTTTCTGCAAAAATAATTTTTAAAATCTCAATAGTTACTTAGTTGTTTACTCTTGACTGGAAATTACTGATCGATCTATAGCACAATAAAGGATTTGGGAGATAGGCGGTCTAACGGTCTCCCACTGACCCATTAACTGTTTACAGCACGACAAAATGTTAAGACTTGTCCATATTGATACTATTTGCTGACGACAAGTTAAATGTGGCTTGAAGGATAGTATTATTCTTTGACAGACCTAAATCTATCGTGGGAAAGGAGAAAAAACTTGTTAATTGACTTTTCTCCTATTTTTTTTAAATGTTTCCTCAAGTCTGTTCGTCCAGGTTGTAGAGCAATAGTGATGCTTGTATATGGTTTTACCCAGTATCTATATGTGTAGTTGGGGGTCATACGTGGCTCAGTGGTAAAGTGTAGGACTCGTAACCTGGAGGCCCGGGTTCGAGCCTCACTGGATCCACTGGGTTTTTCGTGGGAGTGTCCTTGGGCAAGACACTGCAGAGCCCTAGCCTAGTACTGGTGAAACCAAGGAAATACATGAATATGTGAGCTGTCGCCGTTATATGCCTGAAATATTGTTGAAAGCGGCGTAAAACACCATCCAATCAATTAATCTACACGTGTACAGGAGCCCAGCCGGGTTGCTCAGTACTTAGCAATTCTGATTTGTGGACCTGGTGGTTGCGGTTTCGATACCTGGTTGAAGCACACTTTCTGTGCGGGGATTTTTCGCCTCTCAACTCTGATGCATGTGAGAAAGTAGTTAGTGGCTTGGAAAGAAAGTTGTGTCCGTACTGGTGTGAGAAAGCCAGAAAACACAAGTGTAGGTGCTCTGGCCGCTGTAATATCACCCAAGCTATTAATACGGCGTTAAACTCCAATACAAACAAACATGTGTATAGAAACTGATTAGACTTTATGTATGATCTAGATCTACACCCTCTGCGAAGTTATCTTTGGTCCGGCAGAATAAGGGTTACTTGGAATAGAGGTTAAATTTAGACTGAAAATTACAACACGGTTACTTCATCTATCCATCCATCCATTAATTCATGCTTCGTTGTACAAGACTGATCAGTGTGTCGAGTCTAGGGGTTTGAACTTATAATGGATGTGTAAGAGGCTTGATATTTCTAGTCCAGGGATTTGAACTTACAACTCCTGTATTGCGGACCTTGTGTGACTAGCGCGGTGCACCAGTAAAGTATTTGGTTTGTGGTCAAAGGGTCGCCAGTTCGGGTCTCGGTTCCTCTTGGAGGATTGATGATAGCCAACAAGACAGGATTCAGCTGTCTCTCACGATGTCTATGTGGGAAAGCAGCCAGTGGCTTGCATAAAATGAGTGAAGTACTGATGTAAGAAACAGCGGCAAGACCTGGATAGGTGTACTGGTCGCTACATAATTGAGAAATTGTTGAAAATGGCGTAAACACCTAACAATTCAAGGGTAGACAGCCGAGGTTGAGGTTCGTACAAGTCATGACTGATCTGCTATTATAGTCAGGTAGCCGAGCCCGGCTTGATATAATACAAGAAAGTTTTAATGATACTGTTGTAAAGAAACAATAACAAAACGACGAGTTTATAGAAATACATATATTCAACATTTATTCGTCATAAGATATATTCGAAATTAAAATATACATCTGAAGTCAACAAAAGGCAATGTTGGATAAATTGCTCATGTAAAAACGTATAACTTTAGTATTTAAGGACAAAACAAAACATCAACATTGAGTTATCATTGAACTAAGATCAAAATTGAATTGATTTATCATCGAACTAAGCATGGCAACAGGTGGCAAACTATCAACAAATATGAAAGAGACACGCAAGAAATAGGATTTTTTTTGTGGTACTTCCTCTATGAAACACGTCGTCTCTTGCTGAGTAATTCTGATATAAACAATTAGGCAACAACAAAATGTAAACAAAGCATTGACGGAATTTCTCTTTGTTAAAATAAAAAATACATGAATTACAGATTAAAATGACGTAAACATTCATAAAAATCCAACTGACTCTCTCTCTCTCGTAAAACACGAATTGGACCGGAGAATGAACAAATGCAAACATGAAATAAAAAGTTAAAATCATCTACTTGCATTTGAATTATGGAGACTAGATAAGAAGACGGGTAGTCTGCGATTTGACAGCAGTTTTTGTGGACAGAAAACATTCAGAGCGCCAATAATGCTTCATACAAATAATTACTGCTGCCACATTGTTTGCCGGATAAACAGTGTTTGATAGATGCACATTTGGAACTCAAATAATGTTTATAGAACATCCGGAATTGTGAAATTTTTCAAACGGGGGGGGGGGTTGAGTTAAATTCATGAATTGCAAATAATTCAGAGGGACTGGGTGGGGCAAGTCTGATCTAAGCTGGCGTAGATAAATAAATTAATTGATCAAAAGTGACTAAATAATTATACGATGACAAGATTTCCAACGACAGCTTGCTTACTAAACAAAGAACAATGAAATGTTGAGAATAAAGTAATTTATCCCATATTCTGCCGAATGTCCGTTATAAACTATCACAAAAATATATTTCGTTAAGTTTATCGGCAGAAAATGGAGATTATTTAATAAAACTTACTGATATAAAAGCGGGGATTGTAGACAAAGATCAGACTACACGTATGTGCAGGCTTATCTTTGTCTGCACTCTCCGCAAAAAAACCCACTCGGTCACATATTGGTTATAAAAGAGGTAAGACCGTGACCTTGGTAACGATAGAAAATATTGTGGTGCAGATTTAAATGTTGGCTGACTGAAGTACATGATGATCTACAATGTCCAGGTCGAGGTGCCGTTAAAGCAGTCGGACCACAGTAACAAAGTTACGTAAAGATGGCGACTCGGGATGGCTGATAAATAATTTGTCTCTGTAACAACACAGAGTCTCGGGTCTCTCTATATACCCTGCAGCCTGATCTAACACCGACTTGTATCGAGTCAGATCAGCATCCAGTTTATAAACTTCGTCGTGATTCCGTGCACATACATACACGTTGTTATCTGGGTCTACACTGGTTCCTATAGGCTCCGACCCTTCTATTGTAAATTCCGAGATAACTTGACCCTCAACATTTCTACATTGTACTTTGTGATTGCTCCAATCAGTTAAATAGACTCGTCCAGAAACAACGGCGAGATAAGGATCAGAGTTACCATAGATATCAATGTAAAACATGTGTAGAGTGTCTCCGTCTGTACATTTTATATAAATATACCAGGGAGAGACAGGATCTCCACAGGCGTAAAAAATCTTGTCATCATAAAACTGTATAGACCAACATTGTCCCTCTGTTTTAATGATTTTTTGTGGTTTTGCGGGTGTTTTACTTAAATCTATAACCATTATTTGATGTTGCCACGGTAACGTTACTGCTATCAAACATTGTTTACCCAGATCAGCCCAGTCTGTCGCAGAAATATCAGAACTGCTGCCGGACACTAAGTTCGGTTCAGCAGAATTCTGTTTTAAATGTATTTCTGTAACACCCCAAGGTATAGACCCAGACCTTACAAACCGTATATAACGTTGTAACACGTTACTTCCGACTTTAAATATTTTAATACAATCATTATACCAATCACAGGCTACCCACCTTTTGTTCTCCAGTCCACACAATCCAGTTATCCCGCAATCCGTCCGATCCAATTCGTGTTTTACTTCAACTCGATCACAAACATTGGCGTGGCTGTTGTTGAATATCGTTCTTCTCTCTAATTCACTCTCACCCATAAGCGTATCTAAAAATTTTTCCAACGATCTGTCTGTCTCATCCGGCTCTTTCACTCTGTCACTCTCACTTTCTTCTTCCTCCCCATTTCTCTCATTCTCCGCTTTCTTTGCAAGTTTCTTTCTAAATACAGATGGTTTCTCCGAAAGTCCCCGGTTCTTACTTTTCCTTTTCTCACTCCCACTTTCCTCTCTATCCGCCTGTCTCTCACTCTCCTTTCTCCCCACTTTCATACCTTCGTGTGTTTCATGTCGAGGCATACATTCCGCACACACATACATCTCACATACAAAACATAGAAATACAGCCACCCTCCCATACAGCCGTCTCGCATCCTCGTACCTCTCAGACCACGGACTCTCACGCACACAACTCTCGCACTTGGCTCCTTTTCTCTCTCTCTCACCCACACTCATTTCTACTATCTGTCGATACATTTCTTCTTCTTTTTCACTCTCCCTGTCGTTCCTTCTTGCAGGGCTATATCTATATGAACCCCCCTCGGCCATTTTGTTGGTTGTGTCTGCAATAGATTTAATCATTCAGTTAATTAAACTTGAGCTCTTTACCAAAAATATCGCGTTTTAACGAACCTGAAGAAGAAAGCTTTGGAAAACATTGAGGAAAAAGGAGAAAATGCTGGTAACCAGCATTTTCTCCTGTTCCCACAATGTTTTCTCGCCTTTAAAAGAAAAGTTGCCCTTGTTTTAAGAGAAACTCAAGGAAAGCATGGATAGGTGCACTGTCTGCAGCTATATGATCTAAATAGTGTTGAAACCGGCGTTAGACACCATTCGAACTTCAGTGCGATTTGCCTATTTTTCAAAATTCCAATCTTTTTTTTTTTTTTTCTTAAACTAGATTAACGTTATGATTAGTCCAGAAATTTTGGATCAGCCAATCAACAGACAGGTCTTAAATACAGTGAGTAAGTACTAACCTTAATTCAAGTAAACATGAAAAAAAAAAAAATACTGAAATGCTGTATAGATCTAGATCTGTATAAATCTATCAGATTTACCAACTCCTTATATACATGTCCTGGTAGATCAACTGTTATTTACCTTAAATACTTAGATTTATCTTGCGTTCAACAAACTCGACTGTTATCGTTACTGCAGTGGCTGTTTTTTTTTATGAATTCTGAAAAAGAAAATAAACAATAAAGCTAGTAGATTTAGGTCAAGATAAATATTTCTGGCAGAAAAATCGTAGATCTACTTCGGGATCTCCAGATCGACTGGTTTTATGAATTTATGATCCGGATTTATAAGTTTGGTTCAATAAAGGAATCGCAACGTCTGAGTGTCAGTTACCAGTAAGCCGTGGTTAAACTTAATTACTGTTGAAAGCGACATAAAATGATAAAATAAAACCTTCTATAACAACCATAAGTCTATTACAGTCGGTTGATCTACGTCTATATTTGCGTTTCTAAGAAAGAAAAGCTTTAAAATAACGGACAGTGTAAATCTAAGATCAGACTGCACATTCTACAACCTGATCTTGATCCACATTCTTAGCATCAATTCGAAAGATTCCATTTACAAAACACATGAACAGTTCTGCAAAAGTCAATTATAAACAAATAAAAAATACCTAAGGTATGACCAGAATAATTAGATCTATCCAAGCTCTCTAGATTGGTCTGTACACCTAAAATTCTAAAGCGATAAACTCTAGGAGAATAAACACATTGTAAAGAAACGCTACGCGGGAAAATAAAGATAAAAATTACGTCAGAGTTGGACGTCAGTCATAAAGGCGGCATCGGTAATATTGAGCGACATTAATTAGTAAATGGACCCTCTGTAGCGTATATCTGTTAACTAGATTTATTCATCCTGGGAAAAGGAAGATTCGCTTATATCGACACTTCACGCTTAATGGACGAATTTTGGATAAATAGATCTATCTCTGGTAAGGGTTATGTTGAAAAAAAAAATTGCTGTATAAATGATTGCTCTTTCCAAGCCACTGGCTGCTTCCTCACAAGAATGAAGTCGGAAAGAACGTTCCAAAGTGTGAGATTAACAAATCTAATGTAAAAATTACTAGATCTAGAACTAAATTCTGATCAATCCTTGGAATAAATATTTGCCGAGCCGGGTAATCGGACGGTGTATATTCAGGATCAGACTGCATGCTCCGTGTAGTCTAATCTTGATATACACGATAAATCTACTATTAAGGCAAGACGATCTACCTAAAGTCATTTAATATTTCTAAGATCAATTTATAATATAACAGATCTAGGTCTTTTCTCCGAACAATTCCATTTGCAACAACTCTGACGAAGAGAGTTTTTGAAAATATTGTGGAAAAAGGAGATGCGGTGGCAAGGAAAAAAATATCCCCTTTTAAATTCAAATCCAATTAGATTTTAACATAGCCGAGTAATCGGTTGGTATAGATTCAGGGTAAGACTTCACATTTTTGTAGTCTAATCTTGATCTAGATCTAGATCTACACTGTCTACAAAAGTACCAAAACGCCTACTCAGGATCGTCAAGTTAAAGGGACTGTGAAATATCAATACATGTACTTTCAGTGCAGTCTGATCTTAATCTACACTGTCAACCAAAGTACCAAAACGCCTATTCAGGATTGTCAAGTTAAAGGGACTGAAATATCAATACATGTACTTTCAGTGTCGTCTGATCTTGATCTACACTATCAAGCAAAGTACAAAAACGCCTACTCAGGATTGTCAAGTTTAAGGTACCGTGAAATATCAATACATGTACTTTCAGTGCAGTCTGATGTTGATCTACACTGTCAACCAAAGTACGAAAACGCCTACTCAGGATTGTCAAGTTAAAGGTACCGTGAAATATCAAAATAATACATGTACTTTCAGTGCAGTTTGATCTTGATCGACACGATCTAGATCTACTAAAGACCTGACCTACCGTCTTACCGACTGACAATAGTCGTAAGAATAGTAAGAATAAACGTGTCGTGTGATATGAAATATTTCACTGCCAATGTCGCATTAGACAGCTTTTGTGGACGGCAAATATCAAAATCAATCTGCACAGAACGTGCAATCTGATCTTTGATCTACACCGTCCGCTACCTGATGTTAATCTTTGACCAAATTCGTCTTCAATCGCAACGAAAGTTTACTTTAAGACCATGAGAAAAGTTGAATCCATTTAAATGGAAGTTAAAGAGTTAAACAATACCATCAATTGCCGGAAATATTCAGGGTTCGACGGCACGTTAGGTGCATGTACACACAATGTTTTTTCTAAGCCACTGGCTGCTTTGTAACAAAGACAATGTACCGCGATGTGAGAGCAGCAACTTCAGTGTAACAATGACTAACATCAGTGAGTAATTCGGGATTTTTGACGAGTCGGGTAAACGGACGATGTAGATTAAGGATTCCACTGCATGCGCTGTGTAGCCTGATCTTAGTCTATACTATCAATGTAAGTTGTTTCCAATTTAGACGAGTCTAAAATATTGTCGTTGGCTATTATGTTAAACAAGCATATAGATCGAGGTATTCGAATTCTGTTTGTGTATTCTGATTTTGTGTGGAGCTAGCCTGATCTTGATCTACCCTTCTTACTTAATTACCAAAGACTTCAAAAGACACTCTCATGTCAGCTGCTAACATACACTATTAGATTTATCATAAAACGTGTATTTTTTTTCAAATATACCGATTAATTCGAAACAGTTTCTGAAACACACATGTCATGTGAGCACTGTGCACAGCAGCAGTTTTATTTAGTAACACGAAAAATAAGAACAGCTGCCGCACTGTTTTATGTAAATTACATATGTACGGGGGAGGGGGGGCATTTTACGAAGCTGAGTAACAAGATGGTGTGGATGCAAGGTAAGACTGCACGTATTTTATGGTTTACTCTTGATCTACCCCATCTACGATAGTAGAAAGTAATATATATAGTATAAAAGCTTACTCGGTCATTGTGAAGTTCCATAATTTTGAAGTGACGTAAAAATCCACTATCCAGTCATTCAAACGACCAGCAAATCGTTCACGAGGTCTCGAATTTAAGTTTTGATTGACCATTTTTCAGTTCGAACCTTTGTTCTGCTTGGATTTTTGCAGTCTCACTTCGCTATATACTAACTGCTTCTCTCTTAATGGTGACGGTTTGAACACCACGGCTTACCCGTTTACCTGGCTCAGCAAAAATCATCAATTAGTAACATCGATGATAGTCATTGTTACTATGCTAGAGGCCCTGAAGTGTCCTGCCCAAGGAAACTCCAACGAAAAACCGTGTGCTTAGAATGATGCTCAAACCCGGGGCCTCCGGTTTACGAGTCCTACACTTATCACGGGAGATCACTCCTTCATTGCAGTATAGCCATTTTCACGTATTAAATCAATACCTAGCAACTGTGTAAGGGGGAATTCTCTTAGCTAAGTGGTCAGCGTATTTGTTTTTCAATCCTCGAGAAAAGAGATCTTGGCCGTATGGGTTCGAATCCCAGCCGGGACAGTTCATATATCGGCTATGCTTTGTTGCAAACTTTCATGTTCGTCAGAGACTTTCTCACTAAACCACGCAGGACCCCTGATTGGTTACAAGTAATTAAAATATCATAAATTGTTGGTGTGGGTTTTTAGAGTTGAAAGCCTACAAAGACTGACCATTGTAAGACGAAAGATTATTTTACGCGTGATAGGTAGGGTTGACCATTTACTCATTTGGCTCTTTCCGGTGTATCACAAAAATCAGGCAGATGATCTAAAGTGTCTTGCCGAAGGACACTGCCTCGTGGCCAGTCCTATTGACAATGACTTAACCACGAGATGATATTGAGTGACACGAACGGATTAAAAAAAAAAACAGAAAAAGGCGATATGCCCCATTGATTTTAAACCTGTGACCCTTTATTATGTAATCTGACTTTTTTAAACTGTCGAGCTTTCATACCCGTGCAAAACATTTGAAGAAAGCAAATTAAGTGTGGCCTAAATGTTGGAATTTGTCAAAGAAAGGACAATTAACATTATAAGAAAAGGAAATAAAAAGCATTGTCTCATTTCCCCACAACGTTTTCTACCATTTTTCAGCAATGTTTCTAAAACCCTGCTTTCTTGGAGGTCACTAAAACTCGGGGTTGTTTGGTAAAAAGGTTGATTTTAGGCTCTGTCGACAAGCTCAGCTAATTTGTCAAAAAGATAGATCAAGGTCAGCTAGCACAGACAGTGCAGTCTGATCTCTGGCTGTGAGTTTTTCTGGTTGTATAGTAATGTTTACTACTACTAATCAAACGTGTGAAATAATAATCATAACATGAAAATAGCAAAAGTTGTACATCCTTTTGTGACTGAAAATTGTCGTCTCATTTTTTTGTGGTTAATGGCGGCTTCAAGCGAATTGGTTTCAAGCATTCTACAAAAAGGTTTTATGAAACAAGTTTATTTTTTTCTTTAAATTTATACGTTAGCTATTAGTCTTCATTTTCTTTTTTTTTTAAATTTCAATTTCCATTGATCAACAAATGTTGGAAGCTTCCGCGACATGATTCTTATTCATAGCAATTGATTTTGTGGATGAAACATAACTAATAATAATAATCATAATCTATACGATATTTGCTATTTTAATGTTGTTTCGACAAATATCTCTCAATTTGAGATTTATCACGGTGCCCAATACACCTATTTTTGCTATCATGGAGTTCTTGTTTGATGACTATGCATGGTAGACTTTCCAAGAAACTGGCTACTTCTCCACTTTAAAACAGAAGAGATAATAATTAGCGATGGAAGAGAGATATGAATATTGTCACAATGATTATCGCTATTCTTTGAAAATAATTTTGATCAAGTTAGATAATCGGATAATGTAGATCCAAGACTTCATAATTGAAGTCTGATCCTGATCTATACTGTCATAAACATTGCCCGAGGTCTCACACAGCATGGTAAGCTGTACCGTACAGTGAAATATTGACATTACAATTATGTCTTTATTTACATAAATAGGTAAGTTTGTTGTGAGCAGTCTGCTATACATCTCAACTTTTCTCTAAAGTGCGGACAATCTTCAAAGTCAAGTCAAATTATTCGAGCAGATTTTTGGTCGATTTTTTGTGAGCAGTCTGATTTACGTCTTAACTTTTCGCGAGGATCTAACGTAGTTGGCCTAACGTACATTAAAAAATCAACTGAACAAATATGTAATTTTTCAAATGAATAGATTAATCTATCAGAGCAGTCTGATCAATATCTTCACAGTTCATTCAAGTACGAAAAGACATTCACAGCACTGACGAAGTGATGGCCGTCAGTCCTTTACCACACAAACCGACGTTATAATGACCTTAGGGAAGATTTTTTCTGAGACATAGGAGAAGCAGAAAATGTTGTGAATCAACATTCCCTCCTTTTCCCACAGTATCTTTCTGGCCCTTTTGAAGGCTAATCCCATAATTATAGCCACAGTTTGTCGTCTGCAAATCTTTCCCATTTGAGATTTGAAATTTGCAGTCTGTTAAGCAGTTAACACACAGTAAAATATCGATTTTAAAAATACATATTAGTGGAATGCATCAGAGGCTCGATTCTGAGCTGCCTAATCTACCACTATACTGTTCACTGTTGTACCCAACTCTTACCTCACTTGGCATTCAGTGTTAGCGTACAATGAAATATTGATTATATAAACACGTAATTATCGAATACATCAGTGACTCGATTCTGAGAAGTCTGATCTACATCTATACTTGTCAGCATTGTCAGCTCGTACAGTGAAATGCGGATTATACAAATATGTAATAATTTCATACATGAGAGTCTCTGTTCCGAGCAGTCTGATCAAAATCTATATCGTTAATATTGACAAATTTCACCCGATTGTTGGAAAATAAAGGCTTTAGAAAACAGTAAAGCAGCAGTTCTGATGGTTCATACGAGGAATCAGAGCTGCTGCTGTATTGTTTTCTGTACAAGACCGTGTTCGACATTTGTATGAAGATTTACAGTGCAGATAGACACACACACTTGTCCTTTAAACAGAGACATTTGTAGTGACTTCGATATTCTGTAATTCGAATGCACATATAACTCAAAATGTGAACTACGTGACGATAAGAAAAACATTCAAATCTATTGAATGTAAATCAAATAAAATAAGAAAATCCTACCTTTTGGTTACGATTTCTGTCTAACTGTAAATACTGTGCTTGATTTCCTTGCACAAAAATTGAACCTTCGACTCTGAGCAACAGTGGAAATTTTAGTGTAATAGCAAGTGGAATCTGTGCGCACAGTGCGGAGACGGGGAAATATATAGAACCGAAGTGCGCATGATTGTTAGTATCCAATCGTATTTGAGCAAACAGGTGGCGTGTTTGTGTTCGGGCGTAATAAACCTTTATCTTGAAAGTACCTGATGCAGACCGTAGTCTGTACAGAAATACTGGAACAAATGGAGAAATAGTCAACCGAGATTTTTCATTCCATTATATTTCCATTTTAGCAAGATACTTGTAATAATTTATGCACTTTGATATTCTTATAAGGATTGGTAGTTTGACAATATATATATGGTTTCTGCATGGGAAAAAATGAAGGGCACAGCCTTTACCTTTAAGATGGGAAAATTATGAAAAGATTTGCTCACATGCTAATCGTTGCATCAGCCGATCACGTGTTTCAACTACCATGTGGAAGAAGAGCTTTGAAAACATAGTGGGCAGTGGAAAAATATGATAGCCAACATTTTCTTTAATTCCCACAATACCCTGCCAATCGAGCCTTTTCTTATTTTGCCGCGTGCTAATGCTTTTAATTTGAAGAATTCTAGACTTTCGTCTGTTAAGAGTTCAAAGTAATTCATGCGCTCACGGACTAAAAAATAAAATTGTGTCCATCAACTTTCCTGCACATTTGATTGGAATGTCGAAGATGATAGACCGATTGACCGAAGAATAAAGTATTCTATTGAGAGTTTTCTTTTCTCTGGTCCACTTAACGTTTAGGCTGGTAATCACGACTCAGTGACCTTTGGAGGACAGTGTAGCTTTAGAGCAGACCGCACAGAACGTGCAGTCGGATATTGTTTTTACACTGATCGATAAGGAGATACCTTTCCTCCAATATACCTTTGAAATAGCAATATTTTGGTTTTTACTATCGGCTTGAAAGTTTCATTTCACTTATTTAGCAGGATAAGGGTTAAAAGACTATATCCAATTACAAAGCTCGTAGGACAAAATAAACAAATACGACAGCACCCCGATAGTTTGAAAACTCATAGCATTGATAGGATTGTAGATATATATATTTATTTCAGAAATAACCTATAGAAGTCAAAATATAAACTTTGCTTAAATACTACGAGCGCTCATGGACGTCACAAGAAAAAAAAGAAAAAAAAAAAAAAACAGAGGCCCTTGAGGACTTGAATCGCTCTACTGGCAGTGGTTTTGCTTATTTTCTAGCAAACATCATTAATTCATGATGCAAAAAGAAAACACATAGTTTCTTAAACACCAGTTGGTTGGATCCAGCCAAATTTGATTTGGTTTCAGTTCTCATTGTAATAACAGTCCCTTCAAGTTTCAAAGAAATGCATCTTCGCAAGCCAATGTGACGATCACTACCCCTTGGCTGATCCCTTGGGTGGATCTTACCCCTTGGCTGATCGAGTCGAAATTTGTTAGCCTCGCGATACGAGTAATCATTGGTTGCAGTCAGGACTGAAAGCACCAATCAAATAGTGCGTTACATTTGCCATCCAACATCAGCAGAACGTAAATAAACATGACCTTAGAAGAAAGTTATCGGATATGCTGGGAATTATAACCAACAAAATACAGACGAAAAATATTTTCTTCAACATTCACTGTCACAAATCAGTTAAATGAAGTTTTAGGATATATCGCAACACCAGATGATGGACTGTCAAAGTAAGTGTGTGGCTTTTGCTTCGCGAAACATAAGATTTCGAAAATAGATTTTGACTTGATAAACCGTCTATCAAGTTTGCGATCTGAAAAGCAGTCAATTGTTGGCAAATTACGGAAAAATCATGCTGAACAAACTATAATTGAACTTAACCTTAGTGGCCAATTGTCAAGGACCCCCGTTAAAACAACAACACCTAAGCCCTTAACTGATCACAGCCCAACACCGAGAAAGGTAAACAAGTCTTTGGCCAAAAGAGTTATGTTACGCGACGTTTGATTGGTTTTCGATGACGTAAATCTAGGGGTGATAACAATCAAAATCCAGTAGACCAATTAATCAGCCATCAAAAACTTATTTAAGAGTTAACTGAGAACGTTTGATTGAATAATTAATTAGCCGTCAAAGGCTTATTTGAGAATTAAAATGTGTGTTTTATAGCAATGAAAAAAGGCGGCAGGTTTGATAAGAAATAATTACTTGTACTCAAAAACGTGCAAATTCCTTAAACAACATTTCTTCTTCATTCCTCTACGTATCTTCTATATGTAAACATGACTGAACCTAATTAGCCTCGTGACTTTAAGTTCCCTAAGCGTTCCTTTGGAAAGAAATCTCCAGAACTACGATCATTCAACGCACAATGGTTTAAATAGTTCTCGAGGCTCCATTACAATAAGGTATGTACAAAAGCAAACTACAAACCCCTGTTTTCCGGATCTTAAAAACATTCTTGGAAAAGGAGAATGGGCTTGTGACTAGCATGTTTTCCATTCACAGAATAATCTAATAATATTGCAGATCAATCATGTATAGATGAACTAAATGCCAAAAATGTAAGACAAAATCAACATTAAAAAAAGCTCCCAGCAAGTTTTGAAGTCCAGGAAATGGCGGCATTTCCCTGACAGATTTCAAAATTTTCTTAGGCAATGGGAGGGGACACCCCTCCCACACCCATCCCGTCCTTCGCCGTCCCAATGTACAAAACCACGCAACGCGCCTGGAAGATGAAAGAAATGTGATTACTGCTGACTGTATTGGTTAAACAATTCTAAGTCATCAAATGGCTGCTTTTCCTAGAATGATTTCTAGATTTTCTTTATCTTTAGTAGCTTTTAATAATCCGTGCAAGTTTCAAAAGAACTGGAAAAAATGCGTACTTACTTGCGTAAAAAATACATGTAAATTTTCAACCATAAATGACTACTTTTGCCATTCTGCTTACAAGATTTTTTTTCAAAAATCAGTAGGGTTCAAGTTATTGATGATTTAACCCTTTACCACACAATCCCGAGTTTTAACGACCCTGAGAAAGAAGCCTTTTGAAAACATTATGGGAAAAGGAGAAAATGCTGGTAACCAGCACAATGTTTTCTACCCTTCCCAAAACAAATTTCAATTTTTGAGCCACATTTATTTGGTCATCTGCAAATGCTTTGAATTTGGACCAGTCTAAAATTGTGTCGTTTGGTAAAGAGATAAAGCTTCAGTGTAAGTTTCATGAAAATCCGATTGAAAAATGCCGACTTTATCGCGTAGACAAGAAATGGAAAGTTTCAATTATAAATGGCTACTTTTCCCATACTGATAGGACGAAATGTTTTTTTCAAAATCAATAGGATTCAAGCTTTTGATGAGATCAACAAACTATGCAAGTTTCGTGAAAATCCTACCACAAATGCGGACTTTATCGCGTAAACAAGAAAAAGACTAACGGATGGACGGACGGACAGACGACGGAAACCACGCCATGACATCAGCTCTGCTGGCTTTCAGCTAAAAACACAATATAAACCATAAATGACAGAACGATACATATTCTTCGACTGTATTTTTAATAGGACTGTCTACCGGTAAATGGGGTTATACTTTCTTCTAAAGCGTCTGATACTTTTGGTTGACACATTAACGCTTAATTTCGGTCTCTGTAATACGGATTCTCTAATAACATACACTTTGGTCAAACGATTTTGTAAATAGCCTATGCAAGGCCTGTACGTGTCAGAACCATTAGAAATGATACAGAACAGATATCGAAATTTTGAGTCAAACTAGATATATACACTCTTTTTTTAAAGGAAAGAAGCCAAAAGCTTAGAAAGAGAGTTTTCCGCTGTGTAGGGCACACTTCTTAAACGTAAATGAGTGCAGTGCAAAACAAACCTACTCGGTTTCGGACAAATAGACTGGGATCAGGCTGCATGGACATTCAGGCTAATCTACATCTTTTCTCTTCACAAAGGTCAATAGAGGTCGTAATATGCAAGATATGAATTAAGATCAGACTACTTTTCCGATGTCGATCTTAGATACAGAAACCCACCGATAGGTGGAATATAATACACGTACCGAAAATTTTGCAACGCGGTATTAGATCTAATGAAAATGATTGAAAAGTCGTAAAAAGGACATTTTCAGTACAGACCAAATTCATTTCAAGGTTGTTCTATTCCAGAAAGCGAAGCTCAAAGATTCATGGGAATTAAAGTTGAAAGGTGATTTAAAGGGGGTTGTTTAGTTTTCATGCCGCACATCAAAATTTCATGTAAATTATAAATAAATACAACTATACTAGATATAGTTTTTTCTTGTCGTGGCGATTATATATTTTCAGATCTCATTCAGAGTTAACATCAGTTACTTTGTTTTTAGACGTTTGAATTTATGGCACAAGTCTGTATCATTAACCTTATAGCGCGTAGGAATACACAGCTGCCGGATAAAGCTGAATTTATTAGGTTACCCCTTTATTAAGTCAGTTTAAATAACGGAAACGGGATAAAGTTTTTTCTTGTCTTGGCGATTATATATATTCAGTAAAAGGTGCATGTTTGGACGTTTAACTAGCGGCATGGCCATTTTGCAATCGGTAACTTTGTCTATTTTTATGACATCAGATATGACGTCATCACACTGATTTTAAAATGCATGCTTGTAATCGATGCGTGTGATTAAGCATGGGGCATTCCCACAATCTTCGCGGAACTTTGGCACAAAATCTGAAAATACCTTAAGAGGCTACGTACCCCGTCAAGGAAATACCGTTATTTCTTTCTTACGTTTGTCCTTCTATGCTGATGATTTGCCAGCTATCAGCTTACTATAATTTCTATAAATCATTTTTCAACTTTGGTGAGATTATAAAGTCTGAGAAGCTTTCTTTAAGAGTTAAGTCAACATTTTCAGTCTGTAGATAAAGGGGATCAAAATGAGGGCAATTTTAAGCTTGCTGTTGTTCGGAATGATTAAGCTATGTGGTGCAGTATTTTCTTGAACTACAATTACTCCAGAGGCAGAAAAAATGTGATAGATTTAAGGGTTAAATATATTGTTCAATGCCATCCTCCGAGATTCCTTTTCCCCGTAAAACTGTCCAGTACCTAGAAATGTGACACGTGACTTTTTTACGTTGTAAACAAAACACTTGACCTTAACTCAGACGTGTCCCCTTTTTGTGCAAGCAGACAACAGTTACACTTCTTTCTTCTTTAACTTACGTTGAATTACTCTCAACGAAACTGCTAAACCGCCACTTTGAAGCTGTAATTCCACATAGACCTTTCTGCATCACTATCCACAAAAGAGGTATTTTATCGTGTTTGATTCTTTGCATAATAATTGACCAGTGTGAAAACATAGAGCCTAAGTCGGAAAATAAGTTACTGACTTGTTTTTGTAAAAGGAGCTTATTTAAAATCCATTGCAAATTAAAAAAAATCGAATTCTTGCAAACGTCAGACATAGCATAGCAAACTTATATAAGAAATAAAAGAAAGCGCAGCAAGCTGGACCCGTGCTTTGACTGAAATAGTTGAAAGTCGCTTAAAATCATTCATATAAAACAAAATTCACATTTGTAGGCATCATTACATTTTTCTTTGCATTTATATTAAACCTTTATCCTGCTGACTTTAAGATGCGAAATACGAAAAACCTATAATTAGAAAATGTCTGTTTAGCGATATGAAATTTTCAATAGCACATTATCAACAACACAAGGTTGTTTCGGTTTCGACAAACGCTTGCGCAAAATGAATAAAGAATAAACTAGAATACTTTTCAACCGGCCAGAAATAGAGACATATATACAATGAAATACATGTATAAGTCAATGAATTCATATTTTTTCAATACTGCAGAATTTAAACCATACTTTACGTCCATCGCACGTACTTTGCTATCTGATCTTGATCTATGAATGCTATATAATGTAGTCTGTATAGATAAAAGGGTACAAGTTGAATACGTACATTATTTCATCAGTCGTTCGGTAACTCGATACAGGATGTGGTTCAGACAAAACCTTGAACAAATATTAACCCATTACTGTACACGGATTTTAATGCAGACAAAACGCTTATATTAAAGGGATGTTGAGCAGAAATGTTTCAATGGCGTAATAGGAATATCTCTTTTCTGTTCTCACCAAACAATCCTGTCAGAAAGCCGGACATAGAAAACGGTGTGGGAAAAGAAGAATATTCTGGTCCTCAGCATTTTTCGGGCAATGTTTTCTATTCCTTCAAAGAGAAATACCATTAATCTAGCCACATTCAATACAGCATCGACACATACTTTGAAAAGGAACAAGTATAGCATGCCGTTTTCTATAAAGGTAATGATAGGAGAACACTTTAAAAGAAGCAGTTGTCTATACAATTTTTGGACGTTTATGATTTGAAAATGTCGAGAGTTTTAGGTAGCATGCATGTAGAATCTTACCAGCAATGTGATAGCTGTTTTTTGTCACAAAACACTTCAGTTTGCAACCTTCCACCAGGTGTTTATAGCAAAAACAGTTGGTATCAAGTTTAACCCCTATACTTATGTTCCGTATTTTATATAACGAGCATGGATAAGAATTCCCTTGAAAACAAAACAATGTGGGTAAAGGAGAAAATGATGGTAATGTGGACTTGTTTTATTCGTTTTCGTACAACGTTCCTTTTTCCCTTAAAAACAAACAAACAAACAAAAAGGAAACCATTAAGCCACAATTAATTTGTCATCTGCAAATGATTTTGAATACAGACAAGTCTGAAGTTGTGCTTGCTAGCGAAGAGTAAAGGCTGCTCAACTGCGATATGTATACAGAGTGACTACATTAACACCATGGACGGTGTAGGATCATGATCAGACTGCACATATGTTGAAATATATTTTAATGATCGATATGCTATTTTTAATAGGTAGTTGGTAGATTTCAAACATTTATTCTAAAGAAGAGAAAACACCTTCAAAAGTTTGAAGATAGAGTGAAAAAGCATTAAAAGTGTTTCCTAAACAGGATACGTATCCAGATCAGCTACCGTTAATTTTCGTTTTATAATTTCGAAAAAGCCCAGTCTGGTAAAACATAGACAGAAAAGTCATAAGGTCGTAATAAATTAAGTATGAAGATGTCATTTTTTATCTGATTCGACGGAGATTCCGATTCCAAAGCGACTGACTCGTTATTTGAACGCTAATTGGATTAACCTTTTACCACACATCAAAAGTTTAGACTTGTTCTTATTGAAAGCATTTACAGAACACAACTGTTTTTCAAATGATGCTATTTGTCCTTAAATAGATAGAAAACGTTGTGGGAAAAGAAGAAAATGCTGGTTATAGCAAAAACAGTTGGTATCAAGTTTAACCCCTATACTTATGTTCCGTATTTTACACAGAACACAACTGTTTTTCAAATGATGCTATTTGTCCTTAAATAGATAGAAAACGTTGTGGGAAAAGAAGAAAATGCTGGTTACCAGCATTTTCTTCTTTTCCCACGATGTTTTCAAAGGCCTTTTTCCTCAGAGTCGTTAAAACTCGGGATGGTGTGGTCAAGGGATGCTACGGTATATTTGTGTTTAACAGAAAAATTAATGCGCTGCAAAAAGAAAATCTGAAATGGGCTTTTTTAACTGACCGCTACAAATAACTTAGGATTTACTTACATAGCTTGATATCAGTGTGATTCTTCTGTTACTTCTACATCTATTGTGGGCCGAGTTTACATCATTGAGATTCATTCCTTCTCACCCTGACCATTGTTTCGACAATGGCTATGTGGGAAAGCAGCCAGTGGCCTTGAAAGAATACTGTGCGAAGTACTGGTAAAAGAAACTGGTAAAGGAAAGCATTGATATGTGCACTGGCCGCCACGATATAACTGAAATAATGTTGAAAACGGCGTTAAAAACCATACAATCAATCAATCAATCAATTACATCATTGAGATAAAAAGAAAGTGCAAGTTTTCCACAAGTCATGATGTAAAAGCTGAATGATATAGGTATTTTAAGACGTGTTTACATGTGGTAAAGAGGATTGATGATAGCCATTGCAACAGGATGAGGGAAAGCAGACAGTGGCCCGGGAAGAATATTGCGCGAAGTACAGGTGAAAGAAACTCTAGTAAAGCATGGATAGGTGCACCACCTGTCATGATATTTTTAGGCCTACTTAAAGTAACACAAGATATGTCGACGTGAGGCAAAGGAAGTCCAAATTCACTTTTTGTAACGATGTTTTAAATTAAGTACATAAGAAAACTCAGAATATATTTGTAAGAGGCAAAGGTAGTCCAAACTCGCCATCTGTAACGATGGCTTAAGTGTAATATTGAAGTTAATTCAGGATGTCTATGAGAGGTAAAAGTAGTCCTAATTAACCATCTGTAACGATGTTTTCAAGTTGACAACTGACGGTACATGATTCAGGATGTGTCTATAAATGGTAAAAGTTGTGCAACTTGAACATGTTTTTTTTTATAATTCTGAAGATTTATTTCAGGTTCATCCACCGTTTACAATGAAGAAAAGGTGTGCATATCTGAATATGTTTTTCAAGTAGCTTGTAACTGAGACAATTCAAGAACCCTTAACCGACAAATAATTTGGCTGCACTTTCTGGTCAATAGTCAAAACACATATAGATCTAACCACGATTTATTTTAGCAGAGAAAATCTTGCCGTCTCGTATAGTGTATGTACATGTAAATATCAGACTACATATTCTGTAGAGTCTGATCTAGACCTACGCTGTCTGCAACAGCGCAATGAGTCACGCATACCAACCCAAGGTTTGATAAGGACACATGCTATATGAGATGACAGAGCACGATATGCATGTAAATCTGGATGGAACGAGACAAGCTGTTCTAGTTTCGGTAACCACGTAACCTAATCTAAAGTTACAAAAACATGTAACCTAGTTTCTCTTTTTAACACTGATCACGCGGCAAATATACCCGAGGAAAATACGGGGGTTTCCTCTTCACAATTTGGGATACCAATGCAGCTGAATTGTAAAACAAAAATGGAGAATGGAAACAAAATGGAGAACTGGAACAATGTCTCTTTTTCCATGTACCACATCTCCTGTCAGCCTAATTTATTAGTCTCTATTACCATTTAATTCAGGTTGTATTTATCAAACAATACAAAAAAATATCAACGTGGGAAAATCATATATAAACCGTGAGAGACGAGCAAAACCTTGACATTTTAGTAAAGTGTATTATGAACATTGGATGCGCACTTATATTTCCTGGCGCAATTTCCTTGTGACAACCATCCTTGCTTTCTGCATATAACCTTTATAGTGCTATAGAGGCAAAAAGTTGGTTTTGTTGACGACATAGATCAGATCAGACTGAACACAATGTACAGTCTGGTCAAGAATATACATACCAGCCGGTTGTTTAGTCAAACCTACTGGGCTAGATTAGTTTCGAGTTTCCGACTAGTGTTTTAGCTCACCTGATCATATAGTGCTCAAGGTGAGCCTTTCTCAGCGTACTGTGTCCGTCGTCTGTCGTGCTTCGTTCGTTGTCCGGGTCGTCAACATTTACCTTGTGTGCACTCTAGAGGCTACATTTTCAGTCAGATAGGCATGGAACTTGGTCAGAATGTTCGTCCTGATAAAATCTTGGACAAGTTCGAGGGACAAATAGGGACATGTTGGGTAAAAATGTAGGTCGCTGGGCTGAATCCTAGAAAAAAATTGTGTGCACTGTAGAGACCACATTTTCAGACTGATGCTTTTGAAACTCAGTCAGAATTTTTGTCCTTATAATATCTCGTATAACTTTGAAAGAGGGGCATGTCAGAGAAGTCTGTCACTGGGCCAAATCTTATAAAAAACGTTGCTTACACTCTAGAAGCAACATTTTCAGCCTGATACCCATGAAACTAGGTCATTTTCTTTGCCTTAGTAATATCTCGAACGAGTTCGAAATTGGGTCATGTCGAAATAATAGGTAAGTAATTGGGCCAAACCTTAGAAAAAACCTTATGTGCATTTTAGAGACCACATTTTCAGACTGATACTCATGAAACTAGGTCAGATTGTCTGTCTTGATGTTATCTTAGACAAGTTTGAAATTTGGTCATGTCGGATAGAGAGTAGGTCACCGGGCGATGTAAAAAAATATTTGTGAGCAATCTAAAGGCCATATTTTCAGCCGGTCACTATAAAACTTGGTCAGAATATTTGTCTAGTTGCTATTTTTGACATTACTGAAATTGATTCATGTCGGGTCAAAAAGTAGGTCACTGAACCAAATCTAAGAAAAAACATTGTGTACACTCTAGATGCCACAATATCAGTCTTATACGCATAAAACTTAGTCAGAATGTTTATCTTGGTCATTTCTTGGACAAGTTCGAAATTGGGTCACTTCTGGTAAAAAATTAGGCCACTAAGCCAAATCTTAGACAAAACCTTATGTGCACCGTTGAGGTCACTTTTTCAGCTTGATACTGTTGAAACTTCATCAGCATCGTTGTCTTGATGATATCTTGGGCAAGTTCGAAATTTGATTACATTGGGTAAAAAGTAGGTCACTGGGCCAAATCTTAAATAAACTTTGTGTGCACCACAGCCTGATACTCATTAAACTTGGTCAGAATGTTTGTTCTGATGATATCTTGGAGAAGATCGCAATTTTGCCATGTCAGGTCCAAAAATAGGTCACTTAAACTTAATCGTCTTCAATCATAAAAACCAGGATCCGTTAGGTTTATCAGCTGTAGATGACTTTGCTCAGGAGGCAAACTTTTTTTGCCTCTCACCTCTGATACATGTGAGAAAAGTAGTCAGTGGCTTTTGAAAGAAAGTTGTGTCACTACTGGAGTAAGAAAGCCAGGAAAACACACGGGTGCGTCACTGACCGCCATGATATGCCCTGAGCTGTTAAAATGGCGTTAAACTCCAATTCAAGTGGAATTCAAGACTTTGTCCAGGTGAGCGCTTTAGGGCCAACTGCCCTCTTGATAATTACACGCTGATAGAGTTAAAGAAAAGAAATACTAAAAAAAAGGAAGATGTGATTATATTGAATTTGATTTTTACTTTTATGAGATTTTTCTCTATCTTTGTTCAATATACCGCTAAAAAATAAGGGAACGGACTCTTCCAGATAAAAGATCTTATTAAATCAAAAAATGTTTTTACAGCAATGTTTAACAGAGTAGCTGAAAGTGTAGATCCAAGATCAGACTGGATGTGGTGTGCAGTTACATTTTCATTAACATTACCCGCTATAGAAAATTTAATCTTTATCGACAATGTTTGCAAAAAAAAAAAAAAAAAAAAGCGCTTCTGTAAATGAACTATTTACAAAGCTTTGTGAGAGAAAGGTAGAAATTATTCGTAAAGAGCAATGTATAATACTCTTACGAAAGCGCCTGTATTATTAAGTCAAACCCTGTCGTATTTATAAATAAAATATGGTCTTACTTTTAACCTTTTTTTCATACGTTTTGTCTACAGACTTCGCAAAGGACTTTTGCACAAGCGGAATTAATAGTGCATGTTTAGTGTGGTTCTAGCATAAAACCACTTTATCCCGTTTTCGTTTGTTACAATAACCTAATAAAGGGGTAACCTAATAAACTTAGCTTTATCCGGCAGTTCTGTATTCCTACGCGCTATGAGTTTAATGATAATGATACAAATGTGTGCCATAAATTCAAACGTCTAAAAACAAAATAGCTGACGTTAACTGTGAATGAGAACTGAAAAAACAAAACTGTTTAACATATTCAAAACCAACTTTTCGTACCTTAGTCTTTTGTAATATTCATTTGATTATATTACATTCTCTATCCTCCTTGATTTGCTGGAATAACACTTCCTGGTGCACAATCGATAGGGATGTTTGTTCAGATGTCACGAATAGCTTTCTCAAGCCTATCTCGCGTGTCAATCATTCCAGGCCGATTTTTCGATTGTCTTTTAAGTCTATGCAATAAGTTCTCAATAATAATCAAGTCCGGATTTATAGCCGGCCAGATCATCAAACTAAACTTAGGGATGGATGGAGTTGCGATGCAACACGGTAACCAATCTTCGCCTACCTTTCTTCAAATAAAAATCTTGTCTGTTCCAATATGTCCTTCGATATACAATGTCTTTTGAACAGTCCCAGTTCGTTTAGAATCTGTAAAGTTTCTTGCCTGATTAGAAATTCCCGTTATGTCCGATAATGTTTGTTTGTTTGTTTGTTTTTTTCAATTCGTAATGTTCCATGTCCGACTATATCACGTTCACATATTTTGGCCGGGGCGCCACTTCGTAAATGCTCAACACTATTTCGTATACGATATCTGTTGATAATCCCACTAATTGTAGCCTGTGGTATGTCCGGTCTACGAGATATTTCCGATTGTCGAATATACGAAAGCTCACCCTCTCAGTTTTCTAAGCCTCACCGGATAAACTTTATCCATCTCCGCACCAACCATATGTTCTCTATAACGGCCCCGTGTAGGCCAGAAGTGAAGAATGCAGATGTTAAAATGCGTTAAAATTTAAATCATACCATTTACAAGCATGGAAACCATTGTGGAGATGTTCAATACACATATTGTTGACTTGTTTCCTTACTGGCTCTGTAATAAATACTTTTAAGTAAAATCGATTGAAAGTAGCCGGTATAACAAATAAGCTAGACTTTTTTTTTTTAAATTCTATCTGACGGGTTTGATTAGATGGCAAATGAAGTCAACCACTCAACATTTTTTGAATGGTTTATGCATTTGCATGAACTAGTTTAATGTACGAGGTAGGGACACGACCCTTAACAAAGCAGTGTATATAAACATAGTACAGTTAACTAAAGCTTCCACTCAGATATGAGCATTGCTGATGGGGCATCAGGCTGCGCAATTCGCGCAGACTGACCTGGGTCGAAACGTTTTGCTTTTTTGCTTTTGGTAATGTTTGTGCATGTCAAAGAACCATTCTACCGCGTGTTTGATAATATATTTATATTGATATAATGTAACACATCCAACTATGCCTAAGGTATATTGTTTATAAAGATAATAACATAAAATTTAAACCATTTAATATGCTTACGAATAACGTTTTATAATATACTAAGTATATTGGTAAAATTGAATGATAAAGGCAGCTAGCGCCTTTCAAAACAATTGTTAGGAGAAATTGATTTTATGGATCATTTATTGAATGATGACGTGATTGGTACCATGCACTACAGATATACATTGTATCCCTTTTTGCTAGAACATGTCTCATATATATTTCAAGATTATATTCTAATTCAACTTGGTGTTGGCAAAGAAGCAGCTGCTGGTAAAAATGGTGTTTATGAAAATACATGCAGACCGCAGAGTAATGGGTTATTGGATAATGCAATAAACACATTAATTACTAATTCATATATCAAAATAATTAAATTCTAATATATGCTTTCCTGTGAATACCCACCTCGGAGAATCGATTAATGGTAGCAACCCTTGTATATTAGTATCATAAGTGGACTTGCAAATAGGCCCAAACAAGCCGCCAGACAGGTTCACAACTTTTACCAGTCGCACTCATCTGGTTATAATACCTAGAATTAGGTACTTAGTTAAAAGTTCTTTATTATTATTATTATTGATAGCGAGAAACGGGTGGTTCAGATATTCATGGAAATTAATCATGCAAAAACTTTACAAAATATATCTTGTAAGAAATATTGAGCAACAATAAATTTGCTGCTAGAAAACCTGATGACATTTCTATAATAGCGGACGATACTACATTCTGCATGTATGTTATTCCGAAACTATCTTTATAAGTGTTGATTAATATGTCAATATTTTATCCAAGTATTATGTACGTAGTTGTTATATTGTTGAAGTGTTACTAAAAGGTTTATATAACAGACAAAATTGCTCCTTTTTTAAAACAGCTTAATAATATCGACCCGTAGAAATGTCGATTCACCGCTTTGAAAAAGGCCCTTGTGTACCTGCAAGGTTCGCCATTAGTAGGCGTAGATTCCTTTAAGCGAGTTTTATCGAGTTTCCATTACTTTCTTTATTATAGATACATTCTCGGAAGGCGTTTTGACACTGCCTGTCTTCTCGAATCATTTATGATAATTATGGCATTATGTTTTCTAAAGAACAGAACAGATAACTCAAATCTTTACCTACGATGCCTTCAATTTCTCGATGAAGACATAGCAAAATTAACCCCTTTACAAAGATACAACACTATCGAAATATAATGAAACAGAGAGTGGTCATTCAACCCTTATGCTGCTTAGCGCGACTCAAAGACCTTTTGCGAACAACGTAGATCAAGACCAGACTGCACGGAATGTGCAGTCTGATCTTGGATCTACATTGTCCGATAAGGAGTTTTTTTGTTTTTTTTTACCCAAAAATAACTTTGAATAGCGACATTCAGGTTTTTACCATCGGCATGGGGGTTTAACTTAACTTAAAATTTAGCATTATAATATTTAGCAGGTTAAGTGTTAACATTTTTTTTTTTATTCTCAACCGACATTTGTGCAGCAGTCAAAGCATAATTAAATGTAAATAGATCACTAAAAACACATTGTTATTATTTCCGTCATTTTATGACGGAATAATTTAGTGAAAAATGTCCAAGTTCTTTTTTTTAACTTTGAAATTGAGCCTGTGCGAAAGATTCGAATAGTTTTTTGGCGTACCTGTGGTACTTTGATTTTTTTGTCTTCAATACTTGCCTCCTTTTACTAACAGCGGGAAATCAAGTATGAAAGACATGTTATTATAACTTTATGGTTTTCAGGGTCAGTTGAAATGTGGCTGTGGGACAAGTTAAAATCTAAGCAGATTTATTAGGTATAATTTGATAGACGGAAAATATAAGATTTTTTTTTTTATGCTTTGCCTACATCAACCATGATGTTCTCGATTTGAGAGAAGCTCGGTGAGCATTCGCTTTATTCCAATAGACCATAATACTTTGCAAAAGGAAGGTAACATCCAGTTTAAACAAAATGACGAAACGCGTAAATCGCCCAGAATTAAAAATTAAATGGCTCTTCTGTCACGTCATATTGCGTTATAGGTTGTTTGAACTCTCAAAATAGACTGATAAGGATCAGAAAATACATTTCCTTCTATAAATTACATTTTAACGATAAGAGAAAGCAAGTGTCCTTGCATAAAACTCGGAGGCGATATGTAGTCTAGCCAGCGAATCTAAACGAGACTGTAACAAAATTGCAACAGGCAAGCCATCAAGAAGCTTAAAGAGTCGAGTGGAATATCTTTTTAGATTTATTCATACGTTTTTAGTAATGAAATATAGAAAATATGAAGAAATACTCGACTAAATGCCGTAAAATCAGGTCTGGATTTTTTTCACTTTCTGCCCATTCAGTTTTCGTTGGATTACCTGTATTCCGTACAGCTAAATTACTATTTTGCTAGTTACAAAAGGGGAAAGGTGCCGTTAATTTTTGTCTAGATTATGACCAGAATAAACTATAATCCTGAATTACATTTAGCTGGTACGCTGATCGATTAAAAAGCAAAACAGATGAAAGAATGTTTCTAATTTTCCAACATTTTCTTTTGGACATACCATGTAGTTATTTTAATGTAAATACTTTTAGTTTTGGTGTAAATAGCACAATATGCTTATTTGTTATGCTAAGAAAAGTTTCAAATGCTTCAAAATGTTTTCATTATCATGCCTTTTCATTCATAGAAACGGATGTGCAGTTTTATTTTGGTCTTCACTTGTCGCAAAGGACATCCTAGGTCAAGATAAGCAGGATAAGATTAAATATTACTTACAACTGCTTTCTGACAAAGGTATTGATTAGATTAGTAGATTGACTATCAAGCCAAAATTTGTATGGATTATATATATTTCGATTTTTTTTCTGTGCACTATAACTTACACATAGGTCCCATGATAAATGCCACACCAGTGCTTTCAACGCTTATAAGAAAAAATAAATTAAATAACAATAATAAAAATAAAATAATAAGCAAAAATACTAATTTACTGGTTTTGAAATAATTCGAAAAATGACAATCGTGTGATTATATGCAATGCCCAAAGGCGATCGTTTTGTGACGAACTTCGCTATCTATATAAGGAAAATATATAAGACTTCCTATATATTACATTATACAGATGGCGAAGTTCGTCACAAAACGAACGCCTTTGGCAATGGCACTTTGCATAAAAGTTGATTGACTGTTCAAGTGGTGTTTCACGCCAGTTTCAGCATTATTTCAGTCATATTACGGCGATAGTTCACATATTTCATGTATTTTCTTGATTTCACCAGTACAAGGCTAGGGCTCTGAAGCGTCTTGCCCAAGGACACTCCCCGAAAAGGAGTGAGGTTCAAACCCGGGGCATTTAGGTCACAAGTTCTGTAGTTTACCATTGAGCCATAAAGGACCCCTATAACAGTTTGGACTTCGAAAATAAATTATGTATGGGTCTGTTACAGAGTTTACTGTCCTTACCTAGCACGAGTTGACATAATATTAAATCAACAATTTTCCTTTACCTCTTTTACATGTATGTGAAGACATAATAGTAAAAAATACAATTTGCTCTCCATTGGCAAATTTTCCTTATGTCACGATGTTTTCAAAACAGTGTTTTAGAGAAAAAAGCAGACATCTTTGGGGATTAAACTAACTGTGTCCATACTAATCTACTCGTAAAACCCGATTGAAGTTGAGAGTAAAATATATCAGGATACAGCCAACAGTATAATGATTATCCCTTTACACACAATACTGAGTTTTAACGACCCTGAGAAAGAAAGCTTTTGAAAACATTGTGGGAAAAAGAGAAAATGCTAGTTACAAGCATTTTCTTCTTTTCCCACAATGTTTTCTACGCTATCACAGACAGGAATCAGCATTTTAAATATATTTTATTTGGCGTCTGCAAATGCTTTTAATCTTAGAGTCCAAAATGTTGGCGTTTGGTAAAGAGATAAGACACAATGCTGTGAAAGAATATACATGTCCATGTAGTTCATTAATTGTAATCATAAAGTCTCATCATTGACATGAACAAAAAGGAAAAAATCTCAAAACCATGTTTACTCTTTACTAGAAGACTATTCTTTAGACTTATCCAATTTAAAAGTATCTGCAGACTGCAAATCAAATGTGGGTCTACTGATGGGATTGATTGCTGAAAGGTTTGAAGACAGAAAATGCTGGTTACTGGACCGGCATTTCTGATTTTCCCATAATGTTTACAAACGCTTTATTTCTCAGGGTTGATAAAACCCAAGATTGTTTGGTAAAGAAATGAATCGGAGAAAAATGGCATAGTGAAAAAAAAGGGGGGGGGGAAATTTACTATTTCATGTTTGTGTCACGTTTATTTTTCGTTTTAATTCATATTTACATGAAACATGTTTATAAAACTACAATTTTAAAAGCATGTTTAGCAATTTTCAATCTTTATCTTGGGCTTTTTACATCAGTCTTGTCAACAGCTTCAGAGAAGACTGGTAGAAATAAGAGACCAAGTGCTTTGTGGCAAGCAATACGTTTTTTTGCAGTAATGTTTTCTATACTGTTTGAAATGAATTATTTTTCCATTGGATTATTTGCACAGATCAAGGTGAAATAGATAGTCTAAAAGACTTGGATAACCAAAATTTACAAAAATGTACACGTTAACCTATAAGAATGGACAAATTCAGAGGATGTTCAAAAATGTAATTGGATTGGTAATCAGTGAAGACCTGAATCAGTTCTATTTTCTGGAGACATCTGATCTGAATCTTCACTACGGTTAGGTACACGATATTCCAATTTCTAAAACAGCTTTGAAAGTTCAAATGTGCCTGAGACGCCATATGACATTATACAAGGCACAATGTCAGCAAATAATAACTGTCCTTATTGTCCTTATTGTTCGCATGAACCCTGGCAATCACATCCATCATTGACATTTGAATAGTCTTCTTGGATTTTAGTCTCTATACCACTTTTTCACATCAGCATGGCAGTTCTAACACTGTCATATATTTAGGCTTGATTCATCACTATATGGATGCAGAATCTAACCCACAAACCTAGGCAAACAAGTCAGAACAAAGCAAGACTAGAGGTGAACAAGCTCAAGGATGAATCAGCTAAGAACCTGCAGCCTGCAATGAAAATAAAATATTACTTATTTTCAAGTTTTTTTCTGCCACAATGTTTCACTTAACGGCGGACAGTGAAGATTTAAGATCTGTGATAAATGCTATTTTTGAAGCGGATTTTCCGATGAAACCTACAGCTAGTTGTGTTTTCGTTAACTCGTTCACCAATTTACAGCTTAGTTTCAATGGTTTCCAAAAAAGCAGAAAATTAGGAATACAAAATGATATAAGAAGTAATAAGTGATGTTATCTTTAAGTTTGAATTTTGGTTTCTGTTAGCTTGGTTTGCACATTAAAGACAAGTTTGGCCTAAGATCGACTGCTAAAAAAGTCACGGTGAAAGAAGAGATAAACATCGGTCTGGTAACAGCTGAACAGTGAATTAGCGTACAAGCTAGATTCACGAATGTATTGCCTGTTTTGTACTGACTAATAATTATAAATGCCATTAGTAAATGCTACAAACTGTATTTTGAATTGGAAAGTGGTTCAACTTGAGTTCGTTCATTATTTTAAACGACGTGTGGCAATTCTATGTGGAACGGTTTTGACATTAAACTTTTATTAACAAACTGTCAAAATATGTGAGCAGCGCTCTGGAAAACAGAGTTTAATACATGTCCGCCATGCACAATAGGAAGAAAAGCATTAGGTAATATGGATCTATTTTATCTAAAAGCGGCTAAATAATTTATGGAATGTCTACTATATGTATTATAATAATTACAACATATCCTAGTTTTTCCATATAACAACAAATCAATGTTGCAGTTTTCCGCAAAGTTGTAGATGACAAAATAAGCCAAATTTATATACGATTTAAAAGTGGTTATAACTACATGCTGAAGGATGCTATTCTACATTGTCTACATCATTTATAACCTCTGACGTGGTAAGTGCCTACATGATAGAAATGAACAGTTATCGCAGTTTCAACTTGAAGATATTTGCAGTTTAGTCAAAAAAGTTGAAATCATATCAAATTCTCCCACCCACTTTTCTCAAGCATAAGGTATGGAATACATGACCACTGCATCTTAGTACTACACAAAATGACAGCCAACACAAAGTAGTATTAATGAACTTCGCAAAAATCTATTCTAGCCCAAAAAATACCCTTATAGACACCCCTCATTTAAAGCCTTTACCAGACGACACAATTTTAGACTCGTACAGTCTGAAAGCATGACGACAAATTAACTGTTGCTTAAATGACTGGAGTTGACTTTGCAGGGGAAGAAAACATTAAGGAAAAGGAGAAACTGTTGGTTACCTTATCACACAAAGATTTCAAAAAACATTTTTTTTTCAGGGCTTTTAAAGTATATGATTTTGTGGTAAGATGTAAAAAGGACGAGCCTATTTTTTTCTCCATATGTAAAGACTTCAGTTTACTACAGCAAAAAATTCAAGATATTTTTGGTACATTGACAAAAAGCAAGGCCGTACCTGCAATTGAAGACGAATACGGGGATTTTTTCTTCCGGCATGATGACATACTTTCCTAAATGAATTTTAAATTGTGAAACTAATGTTCACCTATTTCACTGATCACGCAGTACAGCCTTTACCAAAATAATGGCCTCGACCCTTAAATGGAGCGACAGTTGACATCCCAAGGTCGTAATTCTTTACAGGACGACAACAATTCAGTCATCAATATTGAATGCATTGCAGACGGCGAGTGTACTTGGATCAAGTGACAGTAAAATAAACAAAGATGTGAGAACAAAGAGAACATAAAGTTTCCAGCATTTTCTCCATTTCCTACAGTTTTCTTCTTGTATTTCATTTAGAACAAAAGTAATTCTGTTACCTTTTGTAAACCGGACTGATTTGATACTTCGTAAAGTCCACTGATCCGTATATCTCTGAGTTCTAAACTGTTAAATTTTGCTTTATAATTGTAAAAAATAACAAACAGTTTATGAAAAACACGGTACAAAATGCTGTAGGAGAATTTAAATTAATTTTACTTTGCAAATACATTATTAGGCAAAGGAGGAAAAATAAGGAAGTGTTATACAGCTCTATCGAAAAGCAGCTGTGATAACCATTTTGTTAACTGATGCAACCTACAGTTTTTTGTTTCGGTTTCTGGTCAATTTTTCTCAACAATACAGATAAGTTTGGCTTAAAATTCGACGGCAAAATGAAAATGTTATAGCTAAAGTATACAGAAAAAGAATTAAGATACGGCTTTGAATTAATTAGCGAACAGCGAAGGACTGTGCTGCAATTTTGGTACTGACTGGTATTAATCTACGCAGTCTGTAAATCCTGTCAACTGTATGGTGTCTCTGTCGGGAAGGGGTTCAACTTGGATACGGTCATTAGTTTTAACGCGTGGTAATTTTATACGGGAAGTTGTTGACACGAAAGCTCCATATAATCAAAGTGCTGTAAGCACTGTAATCGGTCGACACTGAATAACTACAGTGGTTTGAAATCACAAATCAAATGGTAGATGTTTGAACTATACCGTTACAAATAAGCCACGTAGCGTCCTACTTTTTTAATCTGTCTTTTACAAATAAGTAGTTTAACGTTAAAATATAGGCTATGTTTGCCAGCCGATAGCAATAGAACGTAAAAAATATGTGACAATCCTGATCAGAAATACCCATTATCAAGTTTTAGATATCACTCATCATGAACAGCAGTACCTACCAACCCTTTAAAAGAGTGAAAAACACATATATTCTTTTCTGTAACTTTGGCAACTTTGGTAACTGTATTGCAACATATAAAATCCGTATAAAATATGCCTGCGTTATAACTTTGGGATTATTTACTTTTGGCTGCTTGTGGGCCTTTCATTTTTCCGTTTTTAACAAGACATCGTATTCATCTTGACAAACTGTCCTACCTATTTTTTAGCGAGCCAAATCGTCCAGTCCAAACGTCTGCTGGCAAATTTCTTCTACATTATACTTTCAAAGAATGTAGATAACCAATAGTTCCCTAACCGTCAAGTCTTTACCAAATGATAAAATTTTAGACTTGTCCAAATCAAAAGCATTTGCACATGACGCATTAAATGTAGACCAAATGATGATTTGAATCGTTGGAAGGATTAAAAAAACATGGGAAAAGGAGAAAATGGTAACCTATGTTTTTCCCGTTTTGCCCGTTTTCTCACGATGTTTTCAACTTCTTTCTCATGGACATAAAAAAATGTATAGTTTGGTTGAGAGTTAAAACACTCAGTTAATCGACTAGCCTTTTACAGTCAATAAAACAATATCAAACATTAGGCTACAATTTCATGGTCGTTTTTTTTTTTTTCCCGATATACATCCCAAATAAATAGACAAGATATGGACATCTGTGATATTGCATTGCATTGCGTGCAAAGGACAGTCTGATCTTTATCTTTTTTTGTCTTCAGATGCGACTTTATTTGTCCATAGCCAACAAAGGTCATTGTATTTGAGTCATCCTAATCAGCAAGAGCATAACTGTGGTAGCCTTGATCTCTTTACCTGAAATATTGAAAGGATGAGAATCGACCAATATGAAATAGCTGATAAGACAAGCATGTGGCTGACATCTGCACGCTAAGAGCGCTAAATTGTTAAAATAGACATGTTAAGCTTGGAAAAGCAGCCGAAATATTGCAAGACCATTGCTGTCTTGAGAAGAATAACTCGGAAAACTGTCATGACAGATCCAAGATCCGACTGTATGTTCTGAGCAGTCTGATCTGAATGTGCACTCTCTGCAAAGACTTTTTCCCTGGTCCGTTGATTCAGATATGGAGAATATAACAGTAAGTGAGCTTATTTGTGTTACTGTTTCAGGGTTTTTTATCCTCGATGAAAATGTTCTATTTGAAAAAAAAAAAAATGAAAATCTTTCCAATGGGTGAAAAACGCTGTGGAAAAAAGAGACCATGCTGAATACATGCAGTTTCTCCAAATATATTTTCAAAGCCCCACAGGATTGTTTGGTCAAGGGTTTAACAGATTGATTCTAGTCTGTAGAAACTCACCAAGAAGAAACATGTAAGTGACTGTTTAAAATGGTAGTGCCATGGCTTGAAGGAGAGGAAGAGGGGCCGTGAAAACAATTTAACCCTTACCCCGCTAAAACATTGAAATGAAATTTCAAACTGGTAGTAAAACCCGAATAATTCTATGACAAATTTATTCTTTTTTGGAAAAAAAATCTCTTTATTGGACAGTATAGATCCAAGATCAGACTGCATGTTATGTGATCTTGATCTATACTATTCGCAAAAAGGTCAGTGAGTCGCACTTAGCAGCCTAAGGGTTAATACATACACTGAAAGATGTGTAATCAGTAAGTATTGTGAACGGACAGTCTGGGTATCAAGTTTGTAAGCGGTGAATCGCCAGTCCATTCTGAAAATGTTTACGTAATGGCCGGCCTCTCCGCGAGGGCCATAACCTTTACACATCTCTATACCCTTTGTCCCCACAGCTTCACACGATTCGCCTCACATATACGATCCCTGCATTAAACGACCAACGGTCGGTTACTGTTTTAAACTTACGGCTGTTACGAGTTGTATTTACATCAGTTTTCTCTTAGAGCAATCTAAATTTTCAAATTCTTTTAGAGCAATATTTCCTTACAAACTCCTTTCTGTTGCGATTTTATTCCTCTCAAGACCAAAATGACCTATCATCTTTTCAATACCTGCTACATGTACGAAGAGCACTCGTCACAACTCGGCCGATCCCGTAACTACATATAACTATCAACGGATCACACGAAATTTGCCGAATGATATGGACAGCAGATGACTAGAAGATGTGTTCACACCACCCGATACACTTGATTCGCACTTGTTTCATTCATAAAGCTGCTGCTAATCACTGACCCTATTTCTTATAATGGTGTTGAAAGTAAACTGCTCCAGTTTTTGCTGGCCAGAGATTTTGATGATACTGTAATTATGACATACTTCAATACTAAACAAATTGTAACCACCGTTTATTACGTTATTTAAAAGTTATTGGGAATACCTGACATTACTTAATGCCTGTTTACCGCTAATTACTATTCCTACGCTTATCTGGGTCAAAAGTGCGCTTATCTGGGTCAAAAGTAGTTTTTAGCCAAGGCTATAGTAATCGTATACCAAAATTTCAACCCCATCCACATGATCCGAGTAGTTACGGAAAAGCCCGAGTAAAAGTGAAAAGTACCGCTTGCAATGCATCTCACTACGCTGAAAGAAACGACCCCCAAAAATGATAAAAATATTTGGGTTTGAACATCATAGGTTTAAGTTCACAAAGAACTGTGAGAGATGCGCGATGTTAATCTAACGAAAGTATTTGACTAAGAATTTCAAGTCCTAATGATCTTATTTACAAGTGGAAATTAGTGCGATGTAACACTGAAGAAACATTGGCAAATCCTTAGATGTAGTTACGGAATCGGTCGAGTAGTGACGAGTGATGTTGCAGAACAATACTCGGAATTTTTCGTCTTACCTATTTTTTGACACAAAAACATGACAAAAAGCAGACGATGTGCTCTTTCCCAAAATCAGCTGAACGTTTCAAAAACTCGGTATGATTTATTTTCGCAAAATTACTGTGCTTCTCGTATTTAAAGGTATAAATCTCTTTTGATTGGCCCAGTATATACGCTGCCTTATTTCTTCTTGTCAGAGTTGTCCCGATATCCTATGACATCTCGGACCACGACAATTTCGACCCATTTTGGGCATTAAAAACTCGGCACACAAAATCGAATATGCAACGTCATGTACACAGGATATAAAACTTTGTAATATGAGCCATTGGCAACCAGTCAAGAAGACCTAAATGGCGAGCGTGTTATATCAAAGATCAGATTTCCCATTAAGTGTCATCTGATCTTGATTTTTGATCTCCTCCGCTATTCATCGATAATAAATTGCTTGACCTGAGATTAGCATCAGGTGGTAGGCGTTTTATATCGAAGATCATATTTATTACTCGGTGCAATCTGATCTTGATATAAGCTGTCAATACGAGATATTTAACACTTAGGCTTCTCAGCGCAAATCGATGTTCTTTTACGGATAGTGTAGATTAAGATTAGACTGCACAGAATGTGCAATCTGATCTTGGATCTACATCGTCTGATTTTCTACCAACAACAATTTTGCAATCGCCATGTGACAGCATATATAAGTGGCTAGAAAACTTCATCCATGGTATTGAACAATCTAACCCTTTACCAGACAATCCCAACTTTTAATGACCCTGAGAAAGAAGCCTTTTGATAACATTGTGGGAAAAGGGAAAAAAATGATGGTAAAGAGCATTTCCTCCTTTTTCCGATAATGTTTTCTACCTTTCCCGTAAAAGATTTCAATTTTTCAGTCACATTTATTTCGTCGTCTGCAACTGCTTTGAATTTAGACAGGTCTAAAATTTTGTCGTTTGGTAAAGAGTTAAGGGTTAAATGATAATGGGTACTGAAAGAGTTAGGTTTTTAACACACTGCTTACGGATCCATATTTTGACTGCTAGTTGTTGCAGACAAATTTGATGTTAATTCATTTATAAAGTTACTGTGTGCTGATGAACCGCTTCTTCCAAAATGATAGGAACATATTTCAAAGCTGATGAACTTTCAAAGGTGTCGACGTGCAGGGCAATTCAAGACCGTCAATATGAGTACTCACCTGTGTAAATCCACAATGTTACTGAGAATAATGTAAGAAACATTTTTTATCGTCCGATCATGCATTTGGTTCGAAGCTAGTTTGTCCCAAAACTATAGCTTGGCCGTGGGCATATTCATCCCAGGGCTTTTTCATCCAGGCATGTTTGTCCCACATTATTGCACCCTACTTTATTAAAATGATTTTTAAGTGAAACACGAATCAAAAAATCAAGTAACATCATATATCTACAATAAGGAAGATTGTTTTTATTTAATTAATGTCTGTGAATCACTGCTTTTCTTAGAATTTTCACCACCAGCAATGGGGGAACAATCTCAGATTTGTTGCCATCGTTGGCCACCTCTAAATACCAAGATTATCAATCGTCAAAATTCAGAATCAAGGTAATATAAAAGCTCAGTGCTTAAGTGAGAGAGGACTGAATTGTGTCGTAATGGCAACCATCAATCATTGAAAAGAAATTGGCTGAGCTAAGGATTCAAACCAGTGACCCCCCTGTTCTAAAGTCTGGTATGCTAACGACTGTGCTAATGGGGTTCGACTGCAGTAATTGGTTTTAACTTTTTACCAAATGATAAAATTTTAGACTTGACCAAATTGAAAGCCTTTGTAAACGATGGAATTTGTCCCATATAGGGTAGAAAGCATTGTGGGAAAAGAGGAAAATGCTAGTATACATAAAAGCAGCAGTATCTTGAGTCACTTCGAAAATGCAGAAAATGAATTGAACTGGTTAGGAACAGGCCCAGTGTTCTTAACTTTTAAAGAATAAAAAAGAATAGACAGCAAATTACTTGTTTACAAAAAAGAGAGCCATTTTCTTTTTACCCCAAAAAGGGCCATGTTTTGCCCCAAATATCTGACTATCAGCAAATAATTTTTTGCACTATGTCTTAGATAAAGTTAAAAGTAAAACTGTAGCAAACACCAACCATTTGAAGACTACATGTCCGGCCAAATCTTCACCACATTTAGTCCTAGTATTTGTCTTTATAATATTTAATCCTTTACCACACAATCCTGAGTTTTAACAACTGTGATGAAGGAGGGTTTAGAAAAAAACTGGAGGAGGGGTTCAGGAGAAATTGTGACCAGTATTTTCTCTTTTTTCACATTGTTTTGCTACACTTTCCAATGTCAGCATTAGCATCACATTCGATTTGTCGTCTGCAATAGATTTCTATTTGGACAAGTCTAAAATTTTGTTGTTTGATAAGAAGTTAAGATAATTTTGACAATTGCCACTATGCAAATATGAAAATTGTATTAGCAAGTTTGTTTCCTAATTACAACGGTCACAAGTTTAAATTTTAGTCAGTCTTGGTAAAAATAAATAGGTCAAACAAGACAGAGTACAAACACTGTTGTTGTTGTTTTTTTTTTTGCAATAAATTAGAATTATCTTAGATAATTTCGAATGGCTGCTTCCCTGGTCACAACACTGACGACTTGTTTATACTTTTGAGACCATGTGTTGACTACATGAATTGAGTTCACATTCACCAACTATTAAGACAGATGGACAGATCAGGATCTCTATTTACTTACCATTCTTAGGAACTTTCTCAGTCTTATTCTCCAAGATTTTCAAAATTTGAAAGTAAAACACTACTTCTGATTGGCTAAACCAGATGGTAAGTAAATAGAGATCCTGATCTGTCCATCTGTCTTAATAGTATGCCATGCAAATTTCCATTTGTGTTTAAAGCCAAGCCAAGACAGGTGGTTCAGTCTGTTAAATACAAGGTTTGAGAGCCAGGTTTGCTGAGCTCTGCCTATTTCTTTCTGACAATTGATGATAGTCATGGGAAGAGGATTCAACCCCTTTCACTGCTGTATATTTTTTCAACTATGTTTATGTGGAAAAGAAGCCAGTGGTTTGGAAAGTACAAGTTAAACCAATTCTAGGAAGGCATGTATAGGTGCACTGGCCTTTGCAACATAATTGAAATAATATTGAAAATAGTGTTAAACCATAGAAGCAAGTTTTGCTCCAAATTTACTGAAAATTGTTGGGCCAAAATTTTGTCTAGATAATCTTTTTGACTTTACAATACCGATATGTCCATTTGTATTCATTTCAAAAGCAGTATAAGCATGAAAAATCCTAAAAGGATATCAACCAGGTTGCTTCCCGCCCAATGTCAATGAAACTTGGTCAAAATGTTAGATTTCACTGTGTTTTTTTGGTTAGCTTTGGCTTTAAATTGAAATTGGACAGAATATTTGTAATTTTAAACCAACGATTCCCTAAAACACAGTGAAATCTAACATTGAAATTGGGCAGAATACTTGAGTCCAGCCCATGTAGCTCAGTCGGTAGCGAACAAGACTTGAGAGGGGGGGGGGGTCGCTGTTTCGATCCAGGCTGGGTCAATTTCTTTCCAAGGATTGATGATAGTCAATGCGACAGGATTCATTCCTCTCTCACCGCTGATCATTGTTTTGACGATGGTTATGTGGGAAAGCAGCAGGTGGCTTGGAAAGAATATTGTGCGTAATACAGGTAAAAGAAACTCAAGGAAAGCTTGGATAGGTGCACAGCCTGCCTTGAAATAACTTATACAATGTTGAAAAGGGTGTTAAACACTATAAATCAATCAATCAAAATATTTGCTTTGATAAATATTTCAGACAAGTTTAAAATGAATCATATCGGGTCAAAAAGTAGGTCACTGGGGAAAATCACCGGAATCACTTGTTTGTGTTCTGAGATAAAATTTTCAATCAGATACTTCGAAATTGGTTGGCATTTTTGTCTTACTGACATCTCGTACAAGTTTGATATTATTGTGTAGTATCAAAAAGTAGGTCACTTTTATGAATCAGAAAAAACGTTGAGTGCACCTTATAGGCCAATTTATCAGCAGTAGGCCTATTCCTTGTTGTATGCTGCTCATTTTGATTGGTTGCATGAACCTTTACAAATTTATGTTTTTCCATTCTGTTTTCAACTCTACAGACTGTCAGTGTGAGACAATGTAGAGATATTTTTATTTGTCTGTACAAATGTGATCTAGACGTTTCAAGCCTGTACAAATATAATAGAAATTTTGAGCTTCTGGGTCTCTTCTTTCTTCTTCTTCACCCCTTCAGATGCCCGGGCTTTCAGTGCCTTTGGTGCTTTGATTATAATAAGGTCATTACTGCAGGTATAAGCGTTAAAATGCTGTAAGTAAAAGCTGTTACGAGTTGCAGTTACATCAGTTTGCCCTGAGAGGACGGGTTTCCGAAGTTTGCCATCTTTCTAATCGGTCTACCGACCGATTAAAACAGTTGAAATATAACTGAGTAGTACTCTGGGGAAAAGGAGTTTAATGCAACTTCTTTACTTAATTAGCGATTAAGTAGATTAAGGACTGCAACTTCTTCACGCACACTACCAAGTAAATCGTTGCATAATATACATCCAAGATGTCGAAAAACCTGTTGAATCATGAGATAGGACAACGGAAAAAGATTAAAGCGAGTGTAACGAGTTAAACAGTAAATGTGAACTTTCCAAACATGCTTGTTTATCAGTTTTCTAAGGGTCCATTCTCTGCATAGACGATACGTCATCATTCAAAAAGGTTTCTTTAGCTGACAATGTAAATCATAATGAGCCTATACGACATAGGACAGTGGAAAAAGGGTTAAAGGGAGTGTAACAACTAAAAAAAAATATGTGAACTTTCCAAACACGCTTGTTTATCAGTTTTTAAAGGTCCATTTTCTACATAGTCGATACGTCATCATTTTAAAAGGTAAAAACTGGAGTTTTTTCTAGCGGATATTGTATTCTGATCAGAATACACAGAACGTATAGTCTACCCTAAGGTTTTACCCTCACATACTTACGAGATACTCTGATAAAAAAACCGCCTCAGAAATTCGATATTTGTTTTTCCCACTCTGAGTATCTTATCGAAAAAGTCTATGAAAGTAAGGATGTAAGGATGAACAGTTTAAAAGGACCTACATGCACTTTTCGGCAGAGCCACCCAAATCTTCAAAAAGATTGTTCTCCACAAAAACACAAATAGATTTCTTGTTATTATGTCATGAATGGTAAGATTTCTTGTCAAAAATATGATCAGTCGAAAACCACAGCAATAGTAAATATGTTTAAATTCGTTTATCTGACAACTATACTCAAGGGAGCTTTTGTGATCGCTCGCCCTCCGTCGTCCACCTTTCCATTTACACATACAACAGGAAATAACAAGGGCTTCGAAAATTTAACTTCATGTTAAGATTTGGCGAGCGTGACCAAGTAAGCCATTGTTACAAACTGAAAACAATCTTCGTGACTAGATGGTAGGTAGATGTCACTGAAATGTAACATAACTACAAGTTTTGGGCGCTATTAACTCCTGGGACGTATTAGGCGCAACGTTTAGAAAAGACTAGTCACTGAATACGCCTCAAAGTTGCACTTATTATGTTCCTGGGGTTTTAAAGATCGTCCATCCCAGGATCACCAGAGCCCCCGTTTTATGTTTAGAATTGTTTGTATAAACTCAGACGAGAGATTAACGCCCTAAAAATCCTTGTAGTATCTATACTGAAACGTAGATGATTGCTGGGTAGACTTCTAATAGATTCCTGGACAGAAACTTGATCTATATGTCAAAAGCAAGGCGTCAATGTGTCATTTTCCACCATCTTTTTTTTTTTTTTTTCAAATTAAGTCACAAACAGTTTTTCATAAACTAAATTTATCGCATAAACCGTAATTGGCCTATCGATGAACTTCTCGCAAGTTTATCTACAGAGCCTTTATTTATCTAACAAAAAATCAAAGGACTGATAGTCATAAGAATCGCCTGGTATGTAATATGTTGAACGTTTTGGACATAGTCTCTTACCCTGGTGGCTTAAAAACAAGATAACTAAAAGGTATCATCAAAATAAAAATTCATGCCGAAGTTCCATCAATAGTTGCAGTTCCTCCTTAGCTTAGTGATGCACCAAAAGAATCTGGTTTAAAAAAAGGCCTCCACATATCTGCAGGAGAAATCGTCCCCAAGGGGACGATTTCTCTGGAGAAATTGTCACTCAATTGAATTTTTGGAGAGATTGAATGCTTTAGAAACATAAACCATTTGAACACTTTTGCAAGGAGACCATTTAGGAAACACCCGCGTGGAGTTCAATAGAAATTGACTTGTAGCTTAGTGATATACCTTTAGGCCAAAAATACCCTTTTGAAACTAATCCATATCCAATTTAAGCGGGGGCACAAAGTTTCATGGACATTGGACTGCAAATAAGTGGTTTCTACAGCACTACCATGGTTTTGTCTGAGTTGACCCAGTGACCACCTGTTTTTCTACCCCCAGCTGACCCACATTCAGTTTTGCCAAAACTATTCTGGAGATAAGACTTAATGTCGGGCCAATTTCAATATGATTGGACTAAAACGAAGCCGCTGGAGCTCACACAAAAATATTTTACTATAAATGTGGCTGCAGCTGTCCTATTTTGACCTACTTCATGGTTTTGAAATATTGGAATGAATAAATACAAATTTGAGAATGATAAGAAATGTTGAAATACTTATTTTGCCCCCACCTCCCCCACTCCCCCGCGGGCCTATTTGCAATCATGAAGCGTTGCAACAGCTAATTAACATTTTTACGCGTCACCCTAAGACCCATTACTATATGTCTACATGTATTTTCTGATACATGTATATCAACTTTAGCAATAACTGGTCACTACCCAACCCATCTTGACGCTTCCTGGGCGTTATGTTGGACACCATAATCATTAATTAGTAGGATTTAGTACCGCGTCCACACCAGTTGAAAGCTGTAGATCTAAGTATTGCTTTGGTATAAACTTAATAATCACGTTTTACAACTTTGTATCATTGCACCCTTTAAAACAACAATAACGAAAACTGTCATAAAGATATTGTTATTTGAGTGGGTTTTTGTAGATCTACCTGTATATTCGGGTATAAGAATATTTGAATTATAGTGGAGTAAAGAGTCAAGCCCTCAGATAGCCGGAACCTTGTAAGAGCTATACAATTTTCACTCAAATTCCCGCCTGAATTCAGACTAATTCTATTCAATTTTTCGAAGTTACGAACGTAACTTGCATTCTGACACCAGCACTATTTAACCGTTGTTGCATGTATGTTAATGGCACATTCGTAAAACTCATAGTAGTCTTTGATAATATTCGTTTCTTTTGGGACTATAAAAAATTAAACCCAAATGGTGCGTAACAAATTCATACAATGTATTGAAAGCAAGGAGGGCTTCTCTGTATGTCGTCTAGGTAGCAGTTTAGTCACCGGCATAAAAATCAATGTTAAAACTAGGTAAAAGGTAAAAAAAAGACATAGGGAGCTGGCAAGTTTTGACCTACTCTGTAAAGTAATTTTTTTGTGGACCATTTGTACAATAACGTATCGTAATCTTCACAGTAATTCAATACTTTTATGTGGTATGAAATCTAAATGCATTTTAACACCCGCATGGTTTAGTTTTGGCAGCTACTGGGGCTTTTTAAAAGTCGGTGTTAGCCTGAATCAATAGTCTGAGACAACGCAAAACGTCAGCAACTCATTCATAAATTAATATGTATGTTAATTTATGAAGAATCCTTTGTTCAAATGATGTCATATCACGTGATCACAATGATCTATATTTGTCCCACAAATTTACATAAACATTGATTTTCTGTCACTTACATACCGCAAGAAATATAAACCAACAAAACAGAACGGTTATTATAAATTTGGGAATTATTGTATATGTTTATTGTAGCTTATTGGTTATAAGATTTATAACGATTCATTTCAATCGAAAACCCATTCCGTTTGACCCTTAACAAGTGACACAGTATCGCTGCTCAGCTATAAATTCCATCTATCTATAAATTGCACCTGCTGAGGGGTAACTTGGTGCAGCCAAGGACCGTACACATTACATACTGCATTTACTACGATATGTGGTGCAGTTAAAATATGCTAGTGCAATGAAGCAATTAAAGTCTAGACAAAAACAAGTGTGTAGAAAACGTGTAAGAATGTTAAGAAGTGAACGCCAACACTCTAGACCGTTGTAAAATTCGGTCGAAAAAATAACTGAGATCGGAAAACTTTCTTCCATGTAACTCGGTATCACCTTTCTTCTCCGATCATAGACTGAATGTAAAGATTGTAAGACTCAAAATTCGGGACAGATCGTACGATTTACTACAGAATAAATGTACATCTAGTGGGTGATTATCAAGCAACTGTCACTAGAGCCTGCTTGCGTAGCAACCAAAAAAACATGTACTTCTAGAGCGTGTTTGGTACGTTATGGACTGACTTTGAACATTTTTGATAGAAAATGTGGATAACAATAAACTGATGTACACATTTCATATTTTATGTTGCGTTCTTCATCCACAGAAAAAAATTATGATGGGTGAAAGCAGTGCACTATATCTCGTATATTGTATGATAGCCAGAAAAGAACAGACGCTTTTAAATAGGCTAGTCCTTATTGATCACATAAAAGTTTGCCTTCGCATAGTTTGCATTAAAAAATGCATATTTTTTTTTCCACAAATTAAAATTCAAATCAACAGTTGAACACATCAGAAATATTTCTTTGCAAGTTGGACGATTGCCTGTACCAATTAGAATGTATTTCCTGTGTGTAAGTACCGGGGTCTGGATCTTTATTATTGGTAAAACTCTGTTTGCGTTTAAATGCCGAGGCAGATCTATGCCCCCGCTCAGTCTTTTTGTATAGGACCAAATAATAATGAAACGAAAATTTCCACTTAAAAGTAAAAACCCAAATCTTGCGACTTTAAATTTAATTTTACCTGGAAGAAAAATACCGTATTGGACATTGTAGGTCAAAGATTAGACTGCATGTTTTGTGCAGTCTGCTCTTGATCTATACTATCCGCAAAAGCGCTTCGAGTTGCAGTTAGCAGCGTAAAGATTAATTTGAAATCGATCCATCATATTCGACGCATATTTCTTATTACGCGAGATTCCCTCATTTTTTGGCGAAATTCGGTGCAAATTTTACAGGTGTCCTTTTGAAAAAATACTAACAAAACTATCTTACTTTTATAGACTTGGACTTTTCTTTTTAATCCTCTCTTTCCTGTCTGTTAAAGCTTCCATCCTATTGCCTTGCTAGATAAAATGGTCTGACATTTTTAAAAAAGTTCGGTTTTATTATAAAACTGAATAGCACCCAGAGTAAACAGGGAGAGGTATACCTTAGAATATGTGATGTTAGTTGAAAGGGATGTATTTCATCGTTTCTTTACCCATCACTATAAGATTTTTATTTTCCAAGGATGTAATTAAATCAACTTTCATGTCATATTCAAAACAAAAAGAACATGAAGTAGCTTCATCGGGCATGAACAAACTTACTGAAGTTTTAGCTGAACTGCTGTCTGTCTCAGGGTCCGTCTCTTTCGGTAACCGACCACAGGTTCTCCAGGATGAGAGTGCAAGAGTTAGATGCTAAATGCCCAATAAGTACAGTTGATAATCGTTTGCTTTTGTTGTTCTTGTTATTATTATTGTTGTTTATCTTTTTGACTATAAATGATGGAGGATCTGTCTAGATGTCGTAAATAAAGTACAAGCTTATCATTTATTATGTACATCTCTTTTGTTCAGCCTTTTTAAACAACCCTTTGGAAGAAATGCCTTTGAAAATATTCTTGACCTTATTTACTTTTCATATACCCTCTGTAGAGCGAAGTAGCTCAGTCGCTTGAAGCTTAAAGGTCAAGATCACAGCACTTGTTTTGAACTTTGTCAACATTTGCTACACTTTATAGTAAACAGTTGTGGTCGTGTCCAGCCAATGAATTCCAGGTGCATATCCGATTTTAAAATAATTTGGCACAAATAATCATGTCACGTGCTACATTGGTGTCATCAGCTCAAATGTCAAGGTCACAGTGCTTGGTTGAACTTGAGTTACCTCCCATAGTTGCTAAATTCTATGAGGGCCGTAACTCTTTAACCTGTTGATACATTATCATGAGACTTCATCAAGCTGTAAAAGTTATAAGTAGATATATTTTATACCAAGAGGACAACTCTGACTCAATTTTTATTCCCCTACAACATTTTTTTCGGGGAGGGATATAGTTTTTGCGTTGTCCGTCCGTTCGTTTGTTCGTTCGTCCATCCGTCTGTCTGGACAGATGTCTTCTAAAGTCCTGACGAAAATTGATGAAACTTCATACGTGTTTTCCTTGTGGTAGTCAGCTGATAGTTATTTATTAATTTATTGTTTTTATTTATTTATTTATTTTTTTTTTCTATGCTGTGTTATGGAAAACGGGGTTTTGAGGTATCTCTCCATTATGGACCAATATCTCTTTAACAGCTGGACAAAATTTTATGAACCCTCAACTTTATATTGTTTATTATAAGCCATAGACATTCATTATTTGTTTTTATTTAATGAAATTCCGTGTCATGGAAAAGAGGGTGCTTAATGCATAATTTCACTTTGGACCAATAACAGTCTGTCAATCTGTCCGTCTGGACAGATATCTTCTAAAATCCTTCTTGGAAATTGATCAGACTTCATAATGTGTACCTTATGATAGCCTAATGATAAAGGTTTCTTTTCATGCCGTGACATGAAAAAGGGTGATAAATATGTACAATTTCATTACGGACCATTAATAAAAAGGTCACGCGTACATGAAAAACACAATACCTCTTCTATAAGGTAAGTCTTTTTGAGCAGGGGATATCATTTCAACAAAAAAATTTGTTGAATGATCTCCCATGGTTGTCAAATGTTCTTAAGGTCAAAATTCCGCAATTAATGGAGATATTGTGATGACAATGAATAGGGATGCTTAGGACATCAGGAGGAAGAAGATGTTTTAAAGAATTTTCATATCTCTGCCTTACTCCATCAGTTATCAGTGATCTCCCCTGGTGGTAAAATCTTGTGTGGGCCATAACCCTTTGACCAGTGGAGCCATTTTAATGGTAGTCAGTAGGGCTGCTTAGAACATGAAATAAGGGTGTCATGATATATCAGGAGAGCTGTGACCTGAATGTTGGAGTTATCTCACTTACGTATACTTCAGATGCAGATTATCACCAGTGAATGCAGCAGTCCGTATTTTTCCCATAATTTTTGGAGTGTTAGTTGAAAATTATTCGCTAGCAAAAACAAAATTAATTTTCTCGGACTTATGCTTCGAGAGTTATTATATTTGCAGGCAACTGCCCTATTATGCCCCTGTCATAAAATGGTAAATGGGCATATAGTGATATCCCTGCCTGTGTGTGAGTCTATTTTTGGAAAAGGTAGTGTTCATGTCCGGCCTCTACTTTTTTGCATACACTGTATATGAAATATTTTTGTCAGTAAGTATAGCTACAAGTCCTCGTTTGAGTTTGGAATTACACCATGACTGTGACCTTTGTCATGTTGCGGGGGCGTCCGTGTCAGTGACGCATTTTTTTTTTTTTTTCAGTTCAAATTTACCATGTGGAAAATCAAACTAAACAAGAAAGTAAATAAAAAAGAACAAAAAATAGTGTTGAGTAACTAACACCATTATATCAATACTTAGCAGAAACTGTCATTTAGAAAACGCTTCATTCAGTTTGCATTATGCAGGACATAAAGACGTAAACCTCAGGGAAATTTTCGTGGAGTGCTCGATAGACATGTGAATAAATACACTATATTCATAAAAGAATTTAAAACTGAGCATTGGGACAGAGTATTAGAAACTCAAGGAAAACATCGATAGCTGAACTGGTCGCCGCCATATAACTGAAATAACGTTGAAAACGTTAAACACCACACAATCAAACAATTAATCATTTGGAATTCGCTGGACTGAAAAGCGACAAGAAGCATCAAGAAGCCGTCATCATAAGACCAAAAGTGTCAAGAAAGAACTTTAAATGAAATGAGGAATCTTACGCCAACTTCTTTGAAAATAATCAATTCATTTATTTATTTATTTTTGCAAAAATAGTGCCTAACAATTTAGTTTTATACACCATTTTATTAGAATCACTCCCCTCACAAAAAAATAAAAAAAAAAAAAAAAAATACTCTGCCCTCATGAATTCACTAAAACACACGAACTAGCACCCGACCTATAATTCAAATTAAAACGGTTGACATATTTTGATATGATAGCCTTGCTCAAACCGTGATTAGAGAAATAAAGTAGGAAAAGCAACAAGAGGGCCATGATGGCCCTGGATCACTCATCTGATTTAATAGGCGAAATTTCACTCCAGGGTCATAATGACCCAATTTAAAACACATCTAAGATATTATTAAGACAAACATTCTGACCAACTGTCAGGTCAATTGAGCTGAAAATGTGGCCTCTGGAGTGTCCAAAATGTATTCCTTCAATTTGACCTAGTGACCTATTTTATTACCCTAAGTGACTATATTTCAAATTCATCCGAGATATCAAAACAAACAAACTTGTTGACCAAGGATCAGGGCAAGAATTGGGGCCTCTAGAGTGCCCACTAGGTATTTGTTAGATATGACCTAGTGACCTAGATTATGTTCCTATGTGAATTTATTTCAATCCCATTCAAGATATCATCAAGACAAAAATGCTGACAAATTTTCAGGTCCGTTGAGCAAAAATTGTGGCCTCTACAGCGCCCATAATTTGGCCTAGTGACCTAGTTTATGACCCTATGAGACCCAACTTTTAACTGATCCGAGATATCGTCAAGTCAAATATGTAGACAAATTTTCAGGTCAATTTAGCTTGAATTGTGGTCTCTAGAGTGCCCACAAGGTATTTCTTCAATGTGACCCAGTTACCTTGTTTATGATCCTATGTGACCCATTTTCGAACTCATCGGACATATCATGAAGACAAACACGCTGTTCATTTTTCAGGTCACTTGAGCAAGAATTGTGACCACTAGAGTGCCCACAATATATTTCTTTAAATATGACCTCGTGACCTAGTTTATGACCCTATGTGACCTATTTTTGAATTGTTCTGAACGATGTGAATATTGAACGATATACGAAAATAACGAAGGAAAAAGCGATAAATTTTCTGTCCGCCACTTTGACCGGAAGTTTATTTTTTCTCATTTTATTAACAAAATTAACCTGATTCTATTCATAGTACAGAATAATGTTCCAAAAATGTAAATCGATTAAAAATTACAAAAGACTCTTCCGAACATGAATTCATCCGAGATTTTATCAAGACAAACATGCTGATCAAAAATTCAAGTCATTTGACTGAGAATTGTAACCTCTAGAGCCCCCATAAAGAATTTCTTCAAGTTGAACTATTGACCTAGTTTATGACCCAAGGTAACCCAAATTCAATCTCATCCGAAATTATTACATCAAGAAAAACATTCTGACCAATTTTCAAGTCAATTGACCGATAAATGTAGCCTCTAAAGGTCTCACAAAGTATTTCTTTAATTTGACCTTGTGGCCTAGTTTATGACCCAAGGTATCCAAATTTCGAACTTTTCCGAGATTTTATTAGGACAAAGATTCTGACCAATTTTCTAGACAATTGAGATATATATGTGGCCTCTAGACTGCCCACAATGTAAATCTTTAATTTGGCCTAGTGACCTAGATTATGTCCCAAGATGACCCAATTTTTAAGCCATCCGAGATATCATCAAGACAAACATTCTGACCAATTTTAGGGTCAATTGAGCAATTATTGTGGCCTCTAGCGTGCCCACAAGGTATCATTTTAATTTGACCTAGTGACCTAGTTTATGATCCCAGGCGACCGAATTTCATACACATCTGAAATTTAATAAAGACAAACATTCTGACGAATTTTCAAGTCAATTAAGCAAAACATGTGGCCTCTAGAGTGCCCACAAAGTATTCCTTAAATTTGACCTATTAACCTAGTTTATGACCCTAGGTAACCCAAATTCGATCTAGTTCGAGATTTTATCAAGACAAACATTCTGATTGATTTTCAGGTCAATTAAGTACGAAATGTGGCCTCTAGAGTGTCCACAATGTAATTCTTTAATTTGACCTAGTGACCTAGTTTATGACCCCAAGTGACCCAATTTTAAATCCTTCGAGATTTACTTTAGCCAAACATTCTGACCAATTTTCAAGTCAATTGAGCACAAAATGTGGCCTGTGGAGTGCCCACAATGTATTCTTTGATTTGATCTAGTGACCTAGTTTATGACCCTAAGTAACCCAAATTAGAACTATTATGAGACTTTATTATGGCAAACATTTTGACCATTTCTCAGGTCTATTGAGTAAGAAATGTGGCCTCTCGCGTGTCACAAAGTATTTCTTAAATTTGACCTAGTGTCCTAGGTTATGACCGCAGGTGATCAATTTCAAACTCATCCGAGATTTAATTAAGATAAACACTCTGACCAATTTTCAAGTCAATTGAGCGAAAAATGTGGCCTCTAGAGTGCCCACAATGTATTTCTTTAATTTGACCTACTCACCTAGTTTATGACTCCAGGAGACCCAACTTCAAACTTTTCCGATATTTAATTAAGACAAACAGTCTGACCAATTTTCAAGTCAATCGAGCGAAAAATTTGGCCTCTAGAGTGCCCACTATGTATTTCTTTAATTTGATCTAGTGACCTAGTTTATGACCCTAGGTGACCCAAATTCGAAGTAATTCGAGATTTCATCAAAACAAACATTCTGACTAATATTCAGGTCTATTGAGTAAGAAATGTGACCTCCAGAGGTAAATGTTGACGACGGACGACGCACGACGGACGACGGACGCCGGACATCGGACAATCACAAAAGCTTACCTTGAGCACGTTGTGCTCAGGTGAGCTGAAAAGAAAAAAAATCAATAAATATTTCGAGAAAATGGTCGGTTTCAACAAAAACACGCAAACAAGATGAAGAAACTGAAGGTGGAAGAAGGTCACGATGGGCTATTTTCACTCTACCTCTTTACAGGTAAAATACGCCGAATAAGGTAAATAATTAGCTTAAGCATGGCACTTATTTGCATGATGCCTGTAGTGCAATAAAATTAGCCAAGCCCTAAAAATGGCTTTCGTTTTACAACCCAAGATATAGAATGTATACCAAGAAGGTCTGCACAAGGATCATTCATTAAATACTATAGATCAAAGAAATCTGACACACAGTCTTTATGCATGGTGTTACGGGATATCACTTCTTCCTTACATCACTGTGTATCATCGACTCCGGAACTTGGTACCAGCTGAAGCGGTGATAAACAAAAACTGGTCATGTCCAGGTTAAGAAAATTCTTTATTTTGATGTTGTGTCGCGATATTATGGGTCATTGAGAATGTCTCCATTTACGGAACATATTTTTGTTTGAAATGCACATCCAGAAATTATATGAAAAATGGTTTTAAGTTCACTTTTCATTGTAAAACGAGCTGCCTGGTACTGCCGAAATTATGTGTCTTCGTCAAAACACACCCGTTTATCATACAAACGGTTGTGACAAATTTCAGTCCATTATTATGCATATGCATTTCCATCACTGCTGCTTATATTTAATCAATAGTTTTCTCAAAACCATAATGGAACTCGATAAAAAACATCATAAAACTCGGAAGGTTTGAGTACAGCAACTTGTAACACTGCATAGAAATACTTGACGGCGTCTTGCTAGCTAACTGTACGGCAATTTATGTGAAAATAATAGAACTTTACGCAATTTTGCGCGCGAAAGGGTATTATTTCCTAGTTCATACCATTTTCGCAGTTGCCAACATTAATTACAAGACAATTATTTGTTGGATTATGGTCATATGGGATAAAAAACAGCTAGACTAGAACCCAATACCTCTCGCAGTTGCCAACATTAATTACAAGACAATTATTTGTTGGATTATGGTCATATGAAAAAAAAAACAGCTAGACTAGAATCAATACCTCTCGCAGGCCGTGCGAGTAGTCTAATCACAAAACTGCCAAGTCGGATAACGGCCTCTGATAATAAGTTTACAATTCGGGAAATATTATCCGAGAGAAATATTTCCAGTATCTTGAGCTAAAGACGGATTCATTTTTACGAGGGCCATTAATTTTGTAGCGTGCATCGTAGTTATAGTAGAGAAATAGTTTTAAGCGACGAACTCGTATAAAGGAATGTTTGATCCTTTCTTCAAAAGATGGGGGGGGGGGGGGGCGTTAGTATCATGGCATGAATTTTGTGCAATAAAACGTGTCTCAAGCTGTAACAATATCTGTGGTATTATTTGAGATTTTCGAGATGCTGGTACAGCCATGCGTTATCTATCTCAGATAATCATGAATACATGTTTTAGAAAAGTGAGCTATTTCAATAATGAAATTGTTCGTTAAATGTTAACCAGTTTTCTTAGAAGAAACTGTCATACTAGTTGAGGCATTACTTGACGACTTACGCAGCCTGTTTCAATGCATGATGTTCTGTTTCTGGATATATATATATATATATATATATATAAAATCGCTATTGTTGACCCTACCACGACCACAAAACTAATGGAAAGCAAAATATGTCTTAATGCACAACACTGTGACGACTCAATCTTCGTTCTCAAATTATCAGTTTCTGGCATTTTCTCGCGGAAACATTATTTCAAGCCCAACACCCCCCTTTTTTTCTGAGCAGAGTGAGTGTGATAACTGACGATACCAGTTTCCAGCATAAAAACAGTATAATGTTCTTAAGACTGTATTTTGTACCAGGTGCATGCATGCGGATTGCGTATTAAATTAACGTGTAGTTGTTGATCTTGGTACCAAATTTGAATGGTTTCCTACATTGGCAATTGCCGCAGCAAATACTTTAGCTCAGCCTCCGTATCTATATTAGGAGTCTGGTCAGAGTCTTCGCTGGTCGCCTGAAGTAGGGCTGGGTCCTTAGCTATCAATAGAGTTGTCAATGAAGACACTGATCTAAATGAACAGACTAATCTTAGTAGGATGCACATGTAAACTGTAGAATCTGTTCTGCTCCGGCTCATTTATTAGCTGCGAACCACCTAATATCTTGGACCACCATGAATCATGAACAACTGCTTAGTTACACGAGCAACCTCTTTTTTCGGCGTAGATAAATGCGGTGGCTTTTGACCTATTTCTTGGTACTGATAAAGAATAATTAGATGGTAATTTGCGATTGGTAAAAAATGTGCAAATGCTCGGCGGGCCCCTGCTGGCATGTTTGCTCGAAACTACTGTCAACAAGTGTTGCTACCGCTAATCGATACCCCGGGCCTTGATTCATACCATAGCAAACTAATGTAGAATGGAATAATTCTTTTCTCGTGCTATTTGGATCAAAGTACTGAAAATACTGACAGACTAGCGAATTTGATTGATTGATTGTTCGTATGGTGTTTAACATTGTTTTCAACATTATTCCAGTTATGTAACCGTGGCCTGTGCACATATCCATGCTTTCCTGGAGTTTCTTTTACCAGTACTCCGCACAATATTCTTTCCGAGGCACTGGCTGCTTTCGCACATAACCATCGTCGAAACGTGAGCGAGAAATGAATCCTGTCACAATGACTGTCATTAATCCACAGAAAGAAATTTGCCGAGTCGGGGATCGAACCAGCGATCTCCTGTTCCCAAGTCCTGAATGGTACCGACTGAGTTGCCGGGACAATGCGTGCTATTGGTTAACTATAATCCAGTTGAGTTTAACCTTTAACCTGCTAACAATGTTAAATGAAACTTTCAAGCCGATGGTAAACACCTAAATATTGCTATTTCAAAGTTACATTTTGGAGAAAATATATATCCTCTTATCGGACAGTGTAGATCCAAGATCAGACTGCATGCTCTGTGAAGTCTGATCTTAATCCACACTGTCCGCAAAAGGTCATTAAGTCGCAGTAGTATTGGTAAAAGAAACTCCAGGAAAGCATGGATAGGTGCTCTGGCTGCCGCAATTTCACTGAAATAATATTGAAAACGGCGTCATACACCATGGAGTAAGTTAGTCAATATCCAATAGCGCAAGATGTAGTTTACTATTTCACTCTCTTTACAAAACAAAAAAAATCACACTTGTCCAAATTCAAAACTGACGAAACCTGATTCCAAAAGAGCAGAAAACAATGTCGGGAAAGGAAAAAATGATGGTTACCAACATTTTCTCGTTTACCAGCGATGTTTTCAAAGGGATTTTCCCAAGTATCAATAAAACTATCAATAAAACTTGGGGTTGTTTGGTAAAGGGTTTATATTCAAGACATAGAATAACAGTTCAGCATAACAGTTTAACTGTACACAATGATCTAAATATTGAATGACTGGAGGAATGACAAGGATTCCCTGTCCAGTAAGGGATAATAAAGCTGGGATTTTCTACAAGTTACCTAAGTGTATCTATTTATAGATTCATTCATATTGTTACAGTGGTGTAGAGAAAAGTGATTTTCTGCTTTGCATAGGTCACTTAATTTATATATAATCAAAGATCTTGTACCTTATAAATTATATTTTTTTTCAGTTTATTACTTTTTAGAGGAAATGTTCAAATTAGAGTGATAGAGATTTAGTGGTTTTTGTCAAAATTGTCATATATAACAGAACTGAGATTTCTAACAGAAAGAAGTATTTTCTGTGAGGCAGTATTTGGCAACTGTGTTTTTTTGTTTTTTTTTTTCTTTGTTTACTTTCACTCTAGGTCAATCTTGATGCCTGTAGACTAGCTTCGCTAGTCTAAAAATAAATATTTTCATGAGCGTTACCCATTAGTCCGAAACTACTTTTCAACAAAATTAAAATCACTGAGGAGAAAGAAACAAAATGCTAGTGAGGTTACTTTTCATCATTTTACTTCATATTGAGCCCTAAAGACTTTCAATATTCATATTCCAGTATCTCTTACGCCGTCTATCTTTTTTCAAGATATTTCTTTTTACTTTTCTAAATCCCTTACTGTCGCGGTTCATGGTGGTCGCTTTCTAGATAATGTAACCGGACTATTTTTGCCTTTCTGTGACGTCAAAACGCTAAATATGTTATCCGTCCTGATTTAGACGCCTCTTGGTGCAATATCCGCAAACAAAGGGCATTAGAACCTGCAAAGGGATCAAATAATGCGTCAAAATGGCCAGTTTTGCTGTATCATTCCGATGCAAGTGCAGTACAGTTAATTTAGTGAATATTTAATGTTGCCGTACAACAAACTTTCAAATCGCCATACTCCCAGTGATTCTTGTTTTCGAGAATAATTCAATCAACTCTTGAGCGTTGTATATGAAACTTATACCGAAGTCAAATTCAAATGTTCGGAATATTTTAAGATATAAAAAACCAAGGGTAACAAGCTTTGTAACAACGCAAAACGAACGATTTTCAATGGGATATGGTGGTTCTAGCAGTACCAGCTAGTAGGATTTCGCTGTTTTTTGCAGCATGCAGGAATATTACTTTTGTCTCACGATCATGGACAACAGTTGGCTATCTCTAAACACAGATACTTATCGTTCAAGAGTCGATGATACACGGTGATCATAGCTTCTTCCCGTATGAAATCAATACTTGACAACTGCGTTAGAAAGAATTCTCTTTAGATCAGTGGTTAGTGTGTTGGTCTTTTAAACCTCAATAAACGAGGATATTTGCCGCACGGATTCGAATGCCAGCCGGGGCGGTTTGTATTTGAGCTATGCATTTGTTGCAATCTTTCATGTTCGTAAGAATGGTTTTAATATTTTTTTGCAGGAAAAGATATATTTTGTTTGGTATTAATGGTAACTTTTTGGAACAAAAATATATAATGATACAAATTGTGCTTCATATTGAAAATTAAATGTATCTGAATATAACTTTTACATCAAAATATACTAGGCGTTTCTTTGATTCAAAACAGATGTCTTCCTACAAATTTTGACTTTCTGTCAAGTCTTTAGGCCCGATCGCTAACGTCTTAGCTACCGGGGCTAGGCCTGACCTAAAGGATAATGGCAGGCTCATATCTGTATATTTTGGCAAAATTAAGTCAGAGAAGAAAATAGTCCGGTGGAAAAGTCGAATTATGTTTTTGTTTTGCTGTTGCCTAAGCAAACATAATCAAACCCGTAATGAAGTAATTACTTGAAAAGAGAAATGTGTCTGATCTAATTTGGTTAATTGCTTATTGCTGCGTTTAAAAATATTCTGACCCCGTGGAATATGTTTACAATGGACAAAGGGATACTTTCACAGAAAAGGTCTCGGCACCTTGTTTTCAAAGTAAAGTTTATTGGGGATTTTTTCACTCTCTTGACGTCTGTACTCCTCTACTTTTCTTTTCTCTTTTTGACATAGCTAGAAAAAGGGTGTTTGGAGACAGCACATTTGCCCCAAGATTTATTGATAAAATACTGATTTACTACGTAAATTCTATGATATTCCATCAAGTGTATGAAACTGTAAGAACTGAAATGAAACTGTAACGTTCTGAACTGATATAATGGTGAATCAGATGTACACTTCATGAAATTCAAAAATAAGCAACCAGCCAGATAAGGAGGTATTTGAAATGCAATGTATACATTATTGGAGAGGTCATCAGACATCTCCAACAGTGGTGAGTTTAAAAGGCAGACTGCCACAGAAATCGCTGTCTAAATCCATTTGTTTTTGCGAAATTGTTCTGATACACAGTCTATTTCGTCATGGTTTTATAAACAAACCGAGATCAAAAAACTGAAATCGGAAATAAACGTTTTCTTTTACATGACGGATTTCCAAAAAGATTTATTATACTATATTGATAGTAAATGATCTCTCCAATAATTGCAATTTTTCATTAAACAAATAAATCTAAGCAGAGAGAAAAAAATTTTGTTTAAAAAAAAAAAGAGAAAGAACACCGCGGGAAAAGATCACGTGACTTGATATTATCTGGAGAATTCGTACCCTGGAAAACTCGTACCCTAATCTCGAGAGCACGAGTTCTCTGGAGAACTTGTACCCCACAAATACATATAAATAGGTTGATCAGTATGTTTTCTCAGTTTTATACAAAAATTCTATGGATTTATAATGATATAGATTTGATGAAATAACACACAGAGCTGTTTCTACGATGCGTGATTGCGAGAATCCCGTGAAAATCAACTTATGAGCGGGAAAAAAGTCGTGCCTCATCGCCCTACATACCCCACACCTCAAAAGAGTCCGTGGTCGTTTGGTTTTGGGCGGATTGCTCAGGCTGATATGGGTCGATACTTTTTGCAGATGCATTAAGCGCCCTTTTCTCAGAGCATGGCTCATTTATCTACTCTCTTAAATTTTTAACTTTTAGACAAACAACCTATTCATTCTACATGCCTGCAGCAGACAACTTTTCAAAATATTGTGGAAAGAGGAGAAGCTGTAACAGTTACTCACTGCAGTTTCTCCTTTTGTCACAATGGTTTCCATCACATCAAAGCACCATCTTCCACAGTAATTATCAAAGTTTGAATTGTCGTCTGCATGCTCTTTCTGTTTGGGACAGTCCAAAAATTGCTGTTTGTTAAAAGATTTAAAAAAGTTACATTTATTTTAAACATGTCTGGTACTAAGTATTATGTATAGGCCACGTTTATTTGTTGTTATCAGGTAAGATTCTTGCCTCTTCAGTGGAATTAGCATATTGTATCAAATTTTAATTGAACGATTTCTCCTTTCCAAAAAAAAATTGACTTAACTGAGCACACATTACACACATTCATTAGAGGGTTGTTCCTTTTGAAAATGAGCTCAATTGGATCATCATCTTCGGTTTTGTGTCCTTGAATTTTGAAAAAAAAATATGCATTTCTGAGCAGTTCTTAACAGTGATTAACAATTCTGCAAAGTAATTCTGAAAATCACTCATAATTTAAAAGTTAAGACCGGACACGAATACTATCAACAAAGAAATTTCACTTTGCAGTGACCTTGACCTTTACCTTATTAACATATCTCTTGTGCTTGACAAATCGTCTCAATGTTGTTAACATTTGTGCCAAGTTACATGTATATTGAAATTGAACAATAGGGAAAAAAGTTATGGCCCAGACAAGAACAAGACTACCTTCCATGCCTAAAACACGTTTGACCGTGCTATGACCCTGACCTTTCATCCATGAACATGACTCTTGCGCATTACATTATGAAATTCATTCATAAAAACGTTACAGGCCGGACACGAATACTACCCCCTGAAAACACATTTGACCTTGCTGTTACCTTGACCTTTAAGCTACGGACATGACTCTTGCGCAAGACACATCGTCTCGATGTGGGTAATATTTGTGCCAAGTTATATCGAAATTGAACGATAAGGACACGTAAACGACTACCCTCTATGCCCAAAACACATTTGACCTTGGTCTGACCTGAGCTTTAATCCACGAACATAATTCTAGCGCATGATATATCGTCTTTATCTGGTTTCTCATTTGTGGATAGTAATATTGAAATTCATTTATAATTAAAAACGTTACAGGCCGGACACGAATACTACGTAACAGGTGTGCCAAGTTATATTCAAATTGAACAATAGGAAAACACTTATGGCCCAGACACGAAAAGCGGACGGACGGACGGACGGACGGCCGGACTAAACAAAAAATTATATGCACCCGAAGAAAAGTATTTGGGGGCATTAAAGTCATCACCCTTTTTAAAGGTTTTGTACATTCACTGTTATTACATAACATTGCTAAAATAGCCATATTTTATTATGTATTAAATGTTTGTCTCATTTTTATTTTCCATCTTTCCAAGCTCACTTAAGCACAAGATTCTCGCAGTCAGTTACTGCTATCACTTGCCATATTGCCCCTTCAACGATAACATATACTACAAATTAGATCAGTCATTGAAAAAAAAAAATGAAAACTTCAATATTTATTATGTTTCATTATGCTAAAGGTTGTCTTTTGAGTAGTGGAATCTGGAAATAATTTAAGAAAATATGTTTTCTCATGAACATATTGTGGTCTGTTTACTTCCATTTTTTATTTCCTTTGTAACTTATTTTTTGTTTTTGCAAATAAAAAAAAGCATTCTTTATTGTATGGGATTGCTTATGTTGCTCTGGTAATATCAGTAAATAGCCATAATCTTTTTTATCACCTTTATTTTCAAGCTATTTTTAACATTGCTTTCGCATTTCGGTTGTTGCTATCTTTGTCATAACTTCAAAATTCTTGTACCAAATCACACAAGAGCTGCATTCTGAAAAGAACCACTTCTTCTTCTGAGACTTTAATTGAATGATTTCCACTCTTCCAAATAATTGCTTTGGCGTATCTAAGCACACATTACATATTTTTATATGACGTTGGTGCTTTTTGAAAATGAGAAAAATTGGATCATCATCTTGAGTTTTGTGTCCTTGAATTTTGAAAAGATGCATTTTTGAGCTTGTTAATAGCATATAGCCTACACTTTTGTTCAAATCTTCACCAAACTCACGTTTTTAGATACTTGTGAGAGCTTGGCTCCTTTCAAAATTGAGCGAAATCGGGTCATGGAGTCACAAATTATATGCTTTTGAATTAAAAAAAATGTTTTCAGCTTGTGAACAGCTTACAGCCTTCATTTAACTTTAAATCTTTACAAAACCCACATAGTTTATTAATGAAAGCTGGGTTCTTTTGCAAACCGTCAGATTATTGAGTCAAAAGTTCCTTGCCCTTTATAAAAAAAAAAAAAAAAAAAACGCATTATGAGCTTGTCAAAAGCTTACTGAATGTATTTTTGGAAACTAACATGACAAAGAATAGCTTTTCTTATATCAGTTCTCGATTTGATTATAACCCCAAAACTGTAAAAACCTGAGCCCGTACTAAAATGCCAGTAGAGCGGTTCTAGCCCTTAAAGGCCTCTTGTTCCAAGTATATATAACATTGTGGAACATGAACTGTTTTGTGCCTTTACACCAGCAACATTAAAAAAAAAACGAAAGGATTTTTTCCACGTTCATTTTCTGCATTACTTGTTTCTTTACGTGTGCCAGAATAATTATAGTTAAAATCAAAGCCAATAAACTATTCAAAAACATTGATGCTGACCTCTCCTGGTTTTTGTTTTAAAGAAGCCAACTTTTTGAAGTACTTCTTACGATACCGTTCCCATGTAACAGGATTCTATTCTACAAAACCGTCATAAAGGGCAGTGTACATTGATGGGAGAGGCATGCACAACTCTCCCAACGGTTATCATCAATCCTTGAAAACGGTTTGGCCTAGCTGGGATTAGATTCCGAGACGCCTGGATCACTACCTCTATACTTTACGTACTTGTCTACTTGATACTTATTTATACCCTCTGCCAAATAATCCTTGATTTTCACGATCCAAGAAAAGAAGGTTTATGGAAGCATTGTTGGCAAAAATTCTAGTAAGCAGCACTTTCTCCTTTTCCCACGATGTTTTCTACTTTATCAAAGAGCTGGAATTTATATGTACAAATTTCGAAATTATCATCTGCCGATGTTTTGAATCTGAAAGAGTCAAACATGTGTCGTTTAGGGAAGGTTTAAGCTATTGTAAACTTTTTTTTAAATGTAACAAACGGGGTATCTTTGTACCTGTCTAGATCATGTGTGTCTTAAAACGTGACTTACCCAGACATATCCTATATACATCTACATGTCTAGGTCACGTGCCTTTTACAATGTGACTTACTCTAACCCCCCATGGAAGACAAAGGTTCTGAATCTTTAAATCAACGCAATGGATATTCTCTCTCTCTCTCTCTCTCTCTCTCTCTATATATATATATATATATATATATATTAATTTGCCGCGAAATAGTGGATATTGTAGGTTTAAGATCACATCAATAGTTATGAGCAGTCTGATTGACAAAACAGTTGTTCTTATCGAAGTAAGGGTAACGTAGCAGATACCTTTCAAATCTATGTAAATGAAGTGCTGTTTGTCAAATTTGGTACGGAAAAAAAAAGCACAATTGACCTTAAGTTACTTCAGACCATTAGAAACTAAATCTGTACTGGTTTTTTTTAGACGTCCTGTGCTGTGTGACCTGTTCTTTTGTTATTTAACGTTTCAACATTGACTAAGTTTTGACTTTATTACAAAGAAAAATGTGAACAGTATCAAATTTATTTATTTCACACATCTCAGCTCTAAAAATACCCTTTCAAGTACAAATCCTAAATCCTTGTAAGCGACAAAGCTCAGGATAATGAAGGTGTGGCTTCGATTTCCGCCACTCTCCAGCTAAAAAAGATAAAGATCTCGTATTTCGGATGAGACGTCAAACTTAGGTCCCGTGTGACGTTGCTGTATCCCGGTTAAGAACCAGGCGTAACAGACGATGCTTGTTCCAAGAACCCAAAGACAGCAGGACAGACGTGAACATGTCTATATTATACACATAATGGTAGTAAATACCAATGAACATAAGAAAGATTCAAAACGTATTTCCACTCCGGATAAACATCGAAAACCATTGAAAATAAGATAAAGAGGCAGAAAAATCGGATAATTTATTTACGCCTTAAATACATAATACCTAAACATCTAAACTGTATCAAGGGAGGCAACAAGTATATTTTACCCTTTTAATTCCCAGTTTTAACGACCCTGGGAAAGTTTTGGAAAACATTGTCGGAAAATGGATGTAAAACTAGCCTCTGTTTTTCTCTTTCCACACAGTTTTTTTTTTTTTTTTTCTTTCAAAGACAATTGCCATCACATTTATAAGCCATACGGGTATTCGATTTTTCCCTCAATGATTTCAAATCTTTCAAAGATATATTCAATAACTTAACCTTCATTCAATTTGTCGTCTGCAATTTTGTCCATTCTAAAATTTTGTTGTCTACAAGTGCTTCGATGTTGACAAATTTAACATTTTTACGCCCATAAGAGCACCAACATTCTTTGAAAGCCAATGACTTGTTTGCAACATGACCATGGTCGAAACAATGATCGTTTTCATAGTTATGGTACTTAACACAGTTTTCACATCATTTCCGTTATATCGCGGCGGCCAGTGCGCCTTTCCATGCTGCTATATTATGATTTGTATTTCCGGACTTTGCACAGTATTCTTCCCAAGCCGCTAGTTGAATATCCTATATTACCATTGTCGAAACAATGATGAACAGTGAGAGAAAAACGAATCCTGTTTGCAATGACTATCATCAAATATCTATCACCTGAAAGCAATTGGCCGAGCTTTGGATAGAGAAAAACAAATTCTGTTTTCAATGATTATCATCAAACATCTATAATCTTTGAAAGCCATTGTACAAGCCTGGAATCCGAACCAACGACACCTGGAATCGTGAATTTCACGAATATATATATATATAGAATTATGGATTTATATTTTTTGTTTTGCACAATTTACTTAACTTGCAAGTAGGTAATCGATTGTTCCATATTACAGCCCTGCTTTTCCCACTTGTTCGATGACTTATTGCTCCTTATCCACCCTGTAAGAAATTCTTTTCTTCTTATACGTAGAATAAATGCTCCTTAGGTTATTTGCTCCATTTGCTATTTCATAGTTATGATAGTGATGGTTTTCGAACTGCATCCTTTGTCGACAAGGCCAAAAGTGTCATGGAAAGACTACTGATGCCTGTCATTATTCAAAAGACGAATGCACAAATATTGCATTAGTACTTACGTACGCAAACATCAAGTCTGAAAACCTATTTCGCTGAACTGAGAAACTCAAAGATTTGCGTAAATTACAGCGTATCTTTATACCCTACTTAAAGTTTGCATGAGTGTGTCATTGCCGCCGCCGTATGAAATCCATTGTTTACCATATGTGCAAGATCTCCACCGTGATTTCAGTAAAAAAAGAAATGATTCCGTCTAATTTTTAGAAGAGCTGGATGTTAAGCAGCAATCTTATATAATGTTATCGGGAATGCTGTATCTAGAGAAGCGATAAGTAAAGACTGATCTGAGAGGCCATTGACAGTTCGAACGAAAGTCAGTTGAAATGTTTAGATAGGCCTAAAATATGCATTCGAAGATTTTCTACGAAATAGAAATCGTTTGACGTAATGGAAACTGTCGTGGTATATTTAAAAGTATCTAAAACGTATTCATTTGAAAATATAATGAAAACATAAAATGGCTGTTATTAAATTATTTTCATTTCTTTGACAATTTAGAACGAAAGAGTATGCTTTCAAGAGCGATATATCAACAAAGTATTGACATTAGCAGAGTAAAACGACTTAGTGATGTTGTCACATTGAGCTTAACACCCCAAGGGTTCCAAGGAAAAGGGTTAATCGAGGTAGAATAGTGAGGTAACTCATCTATTTTTGTATGCCTCATGGCGGAGATTATTCCAAAAACTTTGAGTGTTTGGGTCGTACAACACGACGTTTTATCTGGTATCTTGGGACACGTAGCACTGGCTGAAGCCGTGCGGCATAATATATATAAGGGAAGAACTCGATTTAACTTGGAATTGAAGTGGCTGTGATGGCCTGTTTGCACATTGAAAAATTGTAGCTGTAATTTCTTTACTAACCTTCGAAAGTTTGTGTACAGTGATGACTTGAAAATTGGAAGGCGAGTAATCGAGCTGGGATCAGAATGTTTGAAAGTTTATTGTTTCCCCATAGGTGAAAAAAATCACAGACAGAAGGGGAATGGAATGTCTTGTTTCACAGTCAATATCAATCCAAATCCTTTCTATTTGGATAAGTCTACATTTTGGTCGTGTGGTAAAGAGTTAATTGATGATATATGATACAAAAAAAACAAGATAAAATTTATATTTATGATATACTTGTAAACCTGTTTCTTATAAGTGCAACATTATGTAGAAAACAGTTTAATACTCATATAACACTCAAATATGAGAGATGAAAAAGTTTACACCCCAGTCTTTAGGGATCCAAATTGTCCTTGTAGGTTTGTACCCCAAGTCAAATGTCACAAAATTTATTGTTTCTTTCTAATACTGCCTTGGATTGCAACCTTCAAGATGCTTTTATACTGATTGAAAATCCTTATTTTGACAATAAAGAATTAATGAATATAACTACAAGCATAAATTTTATAGTCTAATTTGAATGCGTGATTCAGAGAGAGAGGTGTGAGGCAAAACCGCATACCTACAAAGAATGATCGAGTGATATACATCGAAAGAAAAAAGGCTGGTCAGTAAATAATACATGTACTTACCCGTGATTTTATCCATTAAAATTACATGTCGCCGGGAAGTATTTTTTAACACAGCGTGGAAAGAGGAGATAATGTATTATGAATTATCTCGGTTAGGACAAATATAAAATGTCACGTGATTAAAAAAATGTTTAAAATAACTTATGATTTCCATTAATACTTTTGATGCTCTAATAATTAAACAGTTTGTGCAGCAGGCGTAGATCAAGATCAGACTTCACTAAATGTGCAGTTTGGCCTGCGACTCCCACCATCTGCTACTAGATTGCCACTAAAATCAGCATTTGACGCACAAAATTGCGTTTATAAACCCTTAAAATAGACGACCAGATTTAGTTCTGGGGTTAAAAAGATTATTAGTCTGTATGATATATCAATGGTCCTAATTCTATGCACTTTGCACGGATAGGTTCTGCCAAGCCCCCGTAGCTCAGTCGGTAGCGTGCAGGTCTTGAGAATAGGAGGTCGCTGGTTGGATACCCGGCTGTGCCATTTTTCATCCGAGGATTGATGGTAGTTATTGCAACAGGATTCATTCCTCTCACACCGCTGACCATTGTTTAGACGATGGTTATGTGGGAAAGCAGCTAGTGGTAAAAAAAAAACTCCAGGAACTGCATGGATAGGTGCGATATAACAAATAATGTTGAAAACGGCGTTAAACACCATACAATCAATCAATCAATCAATCAAAGAATAGGTTCTAAGACATAACAAAAGGATAGTTAAGGATACGTGATATGATGGACAAAATAGAAAAACTGTATACTCTTCAACTTGCTTGATCATGCTTAAATACATCTTTGTAGGTGACAAAATTTTAGATTCGACGATATTCAAGGCATTTGCAGACAACGTGTTTTTCATTCAAATGACCGGATATGGCTAAAAAGGGCTAAAAATATTAAGGGAGGACGATGCTGCTTTCCTAATCTACCTTTAAAACAATGTTTTCAAAGATCTCATTCCGTAAGATTATTAAAACACAGAAATGTTTGATAAAAGGCTTAAAAAACCGAAATGAAGGGTCACAGAAGTGAAAGCTAGTCTATAGTATTAATTTTATTGGTCAGTTCTTAACTAAATGAAAAATAAAACAGACTGATCCGAATCGAAATATTTAGAAAACACAGGTCATGTTGAAAATAATGTGTCTTTCATACGGCTGAAAAAAAATGTGGGGAAAAAAAGAATGCTGGTTATCAGCTTTTTCTATTTTTCCGAGAATGTTTTTAATTGAATGATTACGATTATTTGGTTAATGATCGTAAGAAGTCTGGTTCATAACTATTTCTATCCTTTCAATTCAGGTTGAATTTACATAGTTTTGACGGGATTTGCCCTTTAAACTAGAAGAATCAATTACTAAACGATGCACAACTTCTGCTAAAAGTGTCATGTAGATAAACATACTTTTTTTTCAATACTCGAAGTAATTACAGTTTATTTAAAATTAATGTTATTTGATTTTTTTTCTCCAATTCAGGTGCTCGGTGTAAAGCTTGAATAGGCTTTTAGCGGAAATGGTTGCCGTGTAGAGAGGTTGCCTACGTTTCAATTACTTGTTGTAACGCTCTACGGAATGAGTTGGACTTACACGACTTACACGAGTAGGTAGCGAACACACTTATTCGGCCCCTAGCCTTTTTAACCATGAACAGCTAAAACGACTGTCAAAACTGTAGATGCGTGTGCAACAAGTACAGATCAAGAGTAGACTGATCTTAGAGTTACACTGTCCTCTTCACGCAGATATTCTGACCTAAAGCAGCATAAACTGGATTTTTTTTCCGTGTAGAAAAAAAAATCGCCTTTTTTATTTATCCATAATTTTACGATTAATTTGCTATGCTTATCTTCAGCTGTTTTAAAAGACGTGGTAGATAAAAATCAGATTGCCCAAAAAGTTTTGTCTCTGTATTTACAAATACCAAAGATTTTTTCTAGCTTATTGGTCTCAATGCTAAAAAAAACGTTGACATTGTGATCTCTTTACTATCGTCTGCTTTTGTTTAATCATTTACCACACAATCCCGAGTTTTAACGACCCTGAGAGAGAAACCTTTTCAAGACATTGTGGGAAAAGGAGAAAATGCTGGTAACCAGCATTTTCTTCTTTTCCCACAATGTTTTCTACCCTTCCCAAAACAAGTGTTAATTTTTCATTTGAATTTATTTTGTCGTCTGCAAATGCTTTCAATTTGGACCAGTCTAAAATTTTGTCGTTTGGTAAAGAGTTAAGGGCTTATGAATACAGCTGAGCTAATATTACAACAAAGGTTTAACTCTTTACCAAACGACAAAATTTTGGACTTGTCCAATTTGAAAGCATTTGCAGACCACTGAATAAATGTGACTCAAAAATTGAAATTTCTCTCGGAAGGGTAGAAAACATTGTGTGAAAAGGAGAAAATGCTGGTTTCCAGCATTTTCTCCTTTTCCAACAATGTTTTCAAAAGGCCTCTTTCTCAGGGTCGTTAAAAGTCAGGATTGTGTGGTAAAGTGCTAATGGATCTCCGTACATTATACTAAGTAAATCATCACATAATTGTGGATCCATTTATCAAGTAAATCATCACATAATGATGGATCCATTAATCAAGTAAATTGTCACACAATTATGGATCCATAAAATACGTTTTGTCTAACAATCGGCCGATAAATGAGGTAGAATATTTCATGGACATGCAGCACGTTCACCACAGGTAAGAAGTTTTGGTGTTGGTCACGTGATCTGGGCAGAGGGACGTTCATACCTCGGACAAATTTTTTGCTACCTAACAACCTTTCTGACGGATTTTATGATGTAGAATATTTCTTGGATATGCAGCACACCACACATTATCACTTACAACTATAGTCCAATTCTCAACATTTTTTTTTTTTTTTCAATTCCAAAAGTAACGCTATTTCTGATTCTCTGAAAACGCAAATTTATCTTACTTATGTTTTTTATTACTTTCAGTTCTAAATTAGATTGAAAATGTTAATAAGATTGTGAACGAATGTTAATAAGATTGTGAACGAATCGATTGTGTTATATATATATATATATATATATATATTTTCCTTACCCTTTAAGAAATGAATTCATAAAGAGTATGGAATAAGAAGAAAATGCTGGTAACCAGCATTTTCTTCATTTCCGACTACCCGACAACAATTTTGTCATGGAGATGCAAGACAAGTTGATATCTGTCGCTAAATAAGTCTCTCTCTCTGTTTTAAGAAATCGCCATTCAAACTGAATTTTGTTCACAGAAATATTAGACAGAACTCTACTTTTAATGTCCATATGTCGCAATTATTATCAGTACTAGTTATCGGCGAAGCTTAATCAAAGCTCTGAGGGCGTTGAAAGCCTGGGCATCAAAAGGGGTTAAGAAGTAGGAAGAAGGGGCCCATCACAGTATTTTCTTCTTTTGTATTTTAGTTTCTATGGCAACAAATAAAAAGAGAACCGCATGCCGGTGCCAACACTCAACATTTACTTATAGACAACATTAAGTCGAAAAGGGGCATAACAGTGACAAAAATATATTGATGGTTACCTGCTTCTGTTGCTTAAGATATCTTACAAAGTGTCCAAGTTTGAAGTAAATATCTTCATTAATGACAAAGATACAATAAATGTCAAAGGTTTTGAAAATTTGGAGTCAAAAATAGGCATAACTGAGTGAAAAATATTTTGATGGTTACCTGCCCCTGCCATTTGGGTGTCTCTTTTGATAGTTAACAGCCAGTCCAAGTTTAATGTAAATATCTTAAATAACAAGTGATGGCGATGAATTCGGAATCGTTCGCCCATTACTGATGGCAAAGGTTCTAAGAAAACCAGTGATGCACAGATGTTTATTGAAGGAAAAAAATCTTAAACACATAATGCAATAAATTAAATGTGGGATAAACAAGCTTGGATGAAAGAGCCCAGGGAGGAACAAGCCCAGGGCTAAAATATTTTTGGGTCGAACATGCCCGGAACCAAACACATGATCGGACGATAAAAATGCTTTTCTAACATCATTTTTAGTCGCTGTATTGCCTTATACAGCTGGATAGAAATATTAATGGTCTTGAATTGCCCTGCACTCCAACACCATCAAAAATTCATCAGCTTTGAAATATGTTCCTATCATTTTGGAAGCTGCGATTCGTCAGCATGCAGTGATTTTATTTATAAAATAACATCAAATCTGTCTACAAAAAATGACAGTAAAAATACCCACACGCAATGTTTGTAAAACCTAACTCTTTCACTGCCTATTAACACTTATGTATCCTGTATTTACAGCGTAGATCAAGATCAGACTGCACAAAGTAAGAAGTCTGATCTTCGATATAAAAAGCCAACCACCTGATCCCAAACTGAGGTCAAAATTCATCAGCACTTATCGATAAATACCTAACCAGATCAAGAATCAAGATCAGATAGCTCTTACTGTGAAGTCTGATCTTCGATATAACACGCCCGCCATCCAGGTCTACTTAACTGTTTTTTTCATGGCTCATATTACAAACCTTTATACCCCGTATAACTTTACATATTCGATTTTGTGTGCCGAGTTTGTTATGGGTTGAAATTGTCATGGTCCGAGATGTCATTCGATAACGGGATAAATCTGACAAAAAGAAATAAGGCATCGTTCACGCAGGGTCAATGAAACACTTACCTTTACCTTTAGATACGAGTGGGATGGTGATTTTACGAAAATACATCATACCCAGGTTTTGAAACAGTTATCTTGGGGAATGAACACATTGTCTGCGTTTTGTCATTCCATGTGGTGTCTAGAAATAGGAAAGACGACGCACTCCGAGTAGTGTTCGACAACATCACTCGTTGCAACTCGGCCGATTCCGTAACTGCATCCAGCGATTTGATCAACGGATCACCCGAATGTTCCTTTCAATGTTAAAGTACACTAATTTGCAGTTATAAATAAGCTCATTAGGGTCCGAAATTCAAACACTTTCGTACGATTAACATCGCCGACCTATCAAAGTTTTGTGGGAATTTCAACCTATGAACTATGACGTTCAGACCCATTTTTTTAATTTTCACGGGTAATTTTTTAAGCGTATTGAGATGCATTGCAAGCGGTACTTTGCACTTTTACGTGGGTTTTTCCGTAAGTGCTTGGATAGGGGTTGAAATGTTGGTTTACATAATTATTAGGCCTTCGGCTTGGCAAGCCAAACCCAGGCAAAACAACAGTTTTGCCTGGCTTGGATTAAAACTTCAACCTCTTGCCTACAAGCCCAGTACCGACTGAGCTATAATAATGGAACACTTTACCAGATTATAAACTTTGAGATTTATCCAACATGAAATCGCTTGCAGGAGGCAAATAAAATATGTCTCAAATGTTAGGGTAGAAATCATTGTGGGAAAGAGATAAAATTCTGATTAGGAGCACATTCTCCTTTTTCAACATTTCCTTTTACCACTCCCTACTTAAGGGTATTAAAACCACGTGATCTGGTGGTAAAATATTAAAGGTCCAGTGCTGGCCAAATGTAAACAATTCCGGTGTAAAAATGCATTGAAATTTAAACCATACCATTTAAAAGTATGAAACTATTGTGAACACGACAATCTGTTATTGTACGGTCGGTCCAAGTGGCTGGCAGGAAAATAATAATTTTAAAACTTGGTTAAAAGGTACCAGGTTTCTTTTGTTTATTTATACCTGATTTTAAACTTCAAAATGTTTTAGTGTAGCAATCAAGATAAAAGGTGTAAATTGATCTTTTAGAGATTTTTTTTTTTGGGGGGGGGGGAGGGGCGGAAATGGGGGGAGTAATATATTAGTTAAATAAACGTATACTGATTTGCAAACTTGACAAAGAAAGCTTACCCTGATTGATTTTTTTTTTTTTTTTTTTTATAAAGGACTTTGTACAAAATTTGACAATTCATTCATTCATTCATTCATCCAAATTATGATAGGCCTCATAAACATTCATTTTCAATTATTCAGTAATTCAAAAAACAGAAGATTATCCCGATCTCCAGGATGTTTGTCAGACGAATACAGATGTTAGATGAGAGTAATTAAGAGGCCATACACTTTGGTATTTTGTGAGAGGATTTGAACAAGAAGGCCGTGAAACTACAATAAATATGTATGTTGATGATCTTTGTCCGTTTTCATTAATTTCTAACATTAGGTGTTTGCTCTCACTACCAGATAAGATATAACCAGAGTAGGCTGAGGGCCCCAGTGGGTTTTTTTGTTGTTGTTGTTGATAAGGACATACTCTTTGTAAATACCGTCATTTCAGAAACATTTAATTTCTCATCTCCAACTTTCGATTTAAAAACTCTAAAATCTAATCATTTGGTAAAGAGCTAAGTGACAGATCTAGTATGCAATATCTTGATTGCCATGTGTTCCTATACATTGTTATGCTTATACATAAAAATATGTTTTGTACTAAGAAATAAATGGATGATGGTTATCTTTTATACATCTTCACTTTTTGTTTCTTCTACACATTTTGTGCAGTCTGATCTTGATCTACACTGGGTCCGTGTTTATAAAACTTAAATTCATGTTCAACTGGGTCTGTGTTCAAAGTTCCAAATTCATTACAGCTTCTGTAGGACAGACAATGAGAAATAGATACTTTTGGTTAATAAGATTTGATAAGAAGGAAATAGAAGTTCATAAAGTTAAAAAGATGCTCTGTCCAGGTGTATCAAATCAATAAGGGATAATTTTAAATTTCTTCCTCAGCTAAGTTGGGCAATACAGAAGTTTTATAAAACACCTACCCTGGCCAAAAAAGGCAATTACAGTTGTAAAATGCATTTTAACTCTTTGCCACAGGACAATATTTTAGACTGGTCCTAATTGAAAGCATTTACAGATGACAACTTAATTATTGCTTAAATGGCGATTTTATTTTTCTTTAAAGCCTTTACCACACAATTCCGACTTTTAACGACCTCGAGCAAAAAGATTTTCAGAATATTGCGGAAAAAGAGAAAATGCTGTTCTCCAGCAGTTTTTTCCTTTTCCCACAATGTTTTCTATCCTTTTTAAGACAAACTTCATGTTTTGAGTAACATTTAAATTGTTGTCTGCATATGCTTTCAATTTGGACAAGTCTAAAATCTTGTCGTCTGGTAAATAATTAAAGGGTAGAAAACATAGCAGCAAAAGGAGAAAACGCAGGTTACTCGCATTTCTCTTTTACCTTCCAGTTTTGTTCAGAAGCCTCCTTACGTCGACTCTTTCCCAAACGACAAAATATTAGAATTGTTCAGATTGAAAGCATTTGCAGACGACAAAATGACTGTAACTCAAAAAATGAAATTTGTGTTAGACAGGGTAGAAATCATTAAGGGAAAAGGAGAAAATGCTGCTGACCATCATTTTCTCCTTTTCCCACAATGTTTTCAAGAGCTTTCTTTCTCAGGGTCGTTAAAAGTCGGAATTGTGTGGTAAAGGGTTAAAACTCGGGCTTGTATGAAACCCTCTTTTTCTCAGTGCATAACTTCAATGTTTTTGATTTAGGCAATAGTAAAATATTGTGATCTGCTAAGGAGATAAACTGTCTTCCACTTCAAGTTTCTAGATGAATTTATTTCCCGAATAAATTTATAATGGATCTTGTTATGAGAAAACAAAGACGCTTTAATATCAGAGGCTTAGCGGTGAAAGCATAGTATTAGTGGTCTGGTGGCCTTGGGTTTTCAGGGAGTGTCCTCGGACGAGACACTTCAGAGTCCTGGTCTCGCACATGTGGAACCCAGTCTTTTGCTTCAAGTTTCCAGATAATTTTATTTCCCGAATAAATTTATAATGGATCTTGTTATGAGAAAGCAAGGACGCTTTAACATCAGAGGCTTAGTGGTGAAAGCATAGTATTAGTGGTCTGGTGGTCTTTGGTTTTCAGGGAGTGTCCTCGGACAAGACACTTCAGAACCCTTTCATCGTACATGTGGAACCCAGGACATGCATGAACAGCGTTGAAAGTGGCTCAAAACACCATTTAATAGATGACCCTTGAAAAACATTGGTTCTTTTTCAGTATCAAAAGTTTTAAAAAAATCATAATTAAAAAGTATGGAGAAAAATAATTATGTCCTAAAAAAGTGTGGAGAAAAATATTTGACAAAGCTCATATTTTCAATTTCAAGTGCTTCTGTATATAAGACAATCAGAAATAGAGACGTTCGTTCATTAAGATTGATTAAGAAGGAGGAGGCCTAATGCATCTGCAAAAAGTATCCATGCAGGCCGATATGGGTGGAAGTCTTTTGCCATTTTTTCAATTATCTGTAGCTCATAGGACCATTCTATCTCAGGAATTCGTGGGTTGTTTTTATAAAATGGATTTTATGGATCAATATTTATGTGATCCTGGCTTGATGTAATTAATCGCGGAGATGCATTAAGCCTCCTTTTGCCAGATTGATGGATTGATTGAACGTCGTTTTAACAATATTTCATTTATATTACGGCGAGAGCTCACATATTCATGTATGTCACGGGTTTCACCAGCACTAGGCTCTTTTTTCCAGAGCATGGCTTTATTTATACAGGTTCTCTTTACTAGGATTGATTGATTGATTGTATGATGTTTAACGCCGTTTTCAACATTCTTTCAGTTATATCGCGGCGGCCAGTGCACCTATCCATGCTGTCCTGGAGTTTCTTTTACCTGAGTACTCAGCACAATATTCTTTCCAAGCCACTGGCTGCTTTCCCACATAACTATCGTCGAAACAATGGTCAGCGGTGAGAGAGGAATTAATCCTGCCGCAATGACTATCATCAATCCTCGGACAGAAATTGACCAAGCCGGGGATCGAATCAGCGACCTCCTGTTCTCAAGTTTCTTTACTAGGGGTTAGACAGTGTCTATCCAGAAAATATAAAGGAAGGCCAAATTGCATTCCAAAAGCAAGCATTCAGACAAACAGAAGACCTCGAAAGAAGAAATTCTTACGAAGATAAAACATCCCACGGGAAAAAAGAACAGACAGAGAGATATGTGTTCTGGAGGTAGGAAGGACTTTTGACCGTTCAAGCTAAAATGTAGATTTAGATACATTTACTGACAACAAGTTAAACATAGCTGGAAGTTGCTATTTTGTAAGGAAAAATCATAAGTCATTTGCTTTCAATTTGGACCAGTCTAACATTTTGTTGTTTGGTAAAAAGTTTAGGACTTGACTGTTTACGCTTAGTTGGGAAAAAAAATGCTGAAAAAAAAAAATGTCTGGGATGGGGTTCAAACTGGCGACCTTCAAAACCACAGTCTGTCACTCTACCAACTAAGCTTTTTTCTGCGGTGGAGTTCAAACCTGCGACCTTCAAAACCACAGTCTGTCACTCTACCAACTAAGCGTTTTCTGCGTTGGAGTTCAAACCTGCGACCTTCAAAACCACAGTCTGTCACTCTACCAACTAAGCTATTTCTGCGGTGGGGTTCAAACTGACGACCTTTAAAGCCACAGTCTGTCACTCTACCAACTAAGTTATTTCTGTGGTGGAGTTCAAACTGACGAACTTCAAAACCACAGTCTGCCACTCTACCATCTAAGGTATTTCTGAGGTGGAGTTCAAACTGGCGACCTTCAAAACCACAGTCTGCCACTCTACTAATAAGCTATTTATGTGGTGGAGTTCATACTGACGAATTCAAAAACCACAGTCTATCACTCTATCAACTAAGCTATTTCTGCTGTGGAGTTCAAACTGGCGAACTCCAAAACCACAGTCTGTCACTCTACCACCTAAGCTATTTCTGCGGTGGGATTCAAACTGGTGACCTTCAAAACCACAATCTGCCACTCTACCAACTAAGCTTTTTCTGCGGTGGGGTTCAAACTGTCGACCTTCAAAACCACAGACTGCCAATCCGCGCAGGCTTACGTGGGTCGAAACTTTTCGCTCTCAATCAATTTTCTCTATATCAAAGGACCAGTCTATGTCATGATTTAGTCGGTTATTAAACAGAATGGATTTTGTTGATTCCTAGCTATATGATGACTTGCCTCACGAAGTTGCATTAAGCCCCCTTTTGCCAGAGCATGACTCATATATCGAAGAGGTTTTCTGTGGTTATAAATCCCACATAACCATCTTTGAAACAATGACCGGCTGTTAGTGTTGCAAACCGTGCGAGTTGTTTATTCTTTTTTCTCAAAATTTTCAAATATGGTTCTGTTGCATCGCCTGTCTGGCCAATTTCAGGTATACTACACGGAGAGAGTACATTTCTATGTAATGTCTCATCCGGTAAGACTCCGATCGATAACGAAATTATTGCTCACTTGCTGCACTCATTGGTTCTCTATTTAATTCTTATGTTACACATGATTCTAATGCCGCGGAGTCACCGGAGTAGCCAATATATTTAACAGAGTTTGATTTGCTAAGAGGGAAAAAAACGAGAGAACGAAGAGGTGTTCTTTGACAGCTGTTGTAAATCAGTTAATTAAAAATAATAAAGAAAAAGATTTATTTGATAACTGTTGTAAATCGGCTAATTAGAATAAATGAGTGAAATAAAAGAGGTTAAAAACTAAACTACAGACTTGTTTACTAAATCCAATGCGTAGAGAATCAAAATAAAAGACTAAAAGGATCTTTACGGCAGTGAGAGAGGAATGAATTCTGTCCTAATTACTATTATCAGCTCTAGGAAAGAAATTATCTGAGCTTGGGATTCAAACCAGCAACTTCCTGTTCTCAAGTCATGTATGTTCCTAAACGCGCTACCAGGACTCGGCTCAATTACCCTTTTACTAGCCTGAATGCGGGCTGCAGTATAGGGTTAATATAGGGTTAATTCACGTTTTTGAGGTCGTTAACATTCGCAGAGGCCCGAAAAATGGTTTAACGCCCGAGTGCGAAGCACGAGGGTGTTTAACCATTTGAGGGCCTCTGCGAATGTAAAAGACCGAAAAAAAAAAAAACGTGAATTAACGCTATCATTGAATAAAATAAATGTATTCTAGCAATAATTTGCAACAAAAGAAAGAAAAAAAATATTTCCATAGAAATGCAAAGAAACAGACTTGAAATGTACCGGACTTGTACCAGTCAAAACCGGAATTCGACGATGAAATTTTTATCACGAGTAGTGAAGGGCCATACTCCTGTGCCACTGTATTGGACTCTCGCTGTAAAATCACTTCTAATGATATTTAATATATAGCGGACTTTGGTGGGATTAACTTGCACATTTATGGATCTATTACAACTAAGATAAATGAGTGGATATGAAATTTCTGTAACTGAAAGACGTCAAAGGGATATATCAAAGGAAGGGAGTGCCGACCACATTTAGAAAGTTGGTGGGATGTAGAGTGCATTACGATTGATTTTTTGCTCAGATCTCGATAATACTGAGATACTGGGTAAGATTTCTTTTGTGGTGCACTAAAATCATCAAAGACAAGCCATGATAAGAATCCAATATGGTACACGTTTCTACAGCTTTGTTGGTCGGACTCTGGGATGTATAACAAGAACGAACGTTCAGCGTACATTGTGTACAAGATAGGCTCTGATTGAGGAAATTGAACGTACAAAGCCGGACGTTAACGGCGCGTGATTTTACCGATTAAAACACGTTTTCTCCCATTAACGCCCAGGTTTTCCCCGTTAATATATGCTTATAACGGCCCGGAAATTTACATTTTATGCAATAATAATTCCTTAATTACTCCGTATTGCACTTTTAATGGCGGTCTACTAAAGATCTTCGGCAGATATCTGTTAATCGCTTCTGTTTGACAATGTAACGTCCAAATGATAGAAAAAAAAAAATGTGAACGGACTGGAACACAGGCTCTCCTTTACCAAACAGTCCCGAGTTGTAAAGACCCTGATGTGAAAGCCTTTTGAAAACATTGTGGGAAAAGGCGAAAAAGCTGATAACAGCATTTTCTCCTTTTCCCATAATGCTTTCTAGCCCTAAAAGAACAAATTTCAATATTTGAGTCAAATTCATCTTGTCGTCTGCAAATACTTTCAATTTGGACAAGTTTAAAATTGTTGTTTGGTTGAAGAGTTAAATCATTAAGATGAGAGAGGATTGTGTCTTACCACATGTTACTGTCTGATTTATATTGTTAAACACTTTACCAAACAATAAAAATGTCGCTTGACTTTTCTTTTCAATATTGAAAGCACTTACAGACAATACTTTAAATTGTGACTGAAATGATCAGGGTTAAAACACAGTGGTAAGAGGACGAAAATCTGGTTACTACCATTTTCTCCTTTTCGCACAATATTTTCAAAGGGCTTCTTCCTCAGGGTCATTAGAACATGGAATTATGTGGTAAAGGGTTAACTCTTTACCAAGGACAAACGTTCAGACTAAAACCATTTGCAGACGACAAAAAAGATGTGACTCAAATGATGGGAATTGTCCTTGAAAGGTTACAAGCATTCTCTCCTTTTCCAACAATGTTTTCCTGCGAGTCCTTACACTTTTACGAGGCCGGCTGACTCCTTCTCCTTGTTAACAAAGTGAAGAAAATTTTTATCAATGACAGAGGGATGAGTCCTTTTGCGACGATCTTTACCAGTCCTCGACAGAATGGGACCTAACACATGACTGTAATAATGTTGAAAAGGGTGTTAAACACAAAACAAACAAAAACATGTAGATCAAGAGAGAGAGAGAGAGAGATAAAATACAGACAGACGGGCGGGCGGACAGTTAGAAAGACAGACAGACAGTGTTTAAAGTTCTTTACTTTCCAATTAATCCTTATGCCTATGTCAAAAATAAAACTGATGCCATCCTATTTTTAAGAACAGTTTTTGGACTGAAACAGACACCAGAGAGGGGCCCATTTTGTGTGGTTATAGATAGAACCCCAGTCGGATAATTCCGTGAACGGATGGCGTAAGCAAGCAGTTAGAGAACCAGAAAGGCACAGGCGGCCACCTTTAGATGAACAAACGGAGTTTGTATGGTGAATGTGTGAACCACTTCATCGCCGGGCAGAAACTGGGTGGAGATGAACTGATTTTTACTGCCAACTGGTTTTTGTTTAATTTGGGGTTAACCCTTCACCACACAATCCAAACTTTTAACTACTCTGAGAAAGAAACACTCAAAACATCGTGGGAAAAGGAAAAAAAGGCCGGTATCCAGCACTTTCTCCTTTTCCCACAATGCTTTCTACCCTTCTGAAAGCAGATTTCAGTTTCTGAGTCACTTTATCTTGTCGTCTGCAAATGGACAAGTCGAAAATTGTGTCGTTGGGTATGGAGTTAAACGAAGTTCGGCAGCAGTACCTTATTTGTAACTGAAGTATAGAATAAAATTTCTAATCTTGAATCTTGGCCGCATGAAACAAGTGCTCCATGCAAAAAAGCTAAAATTCTTCAGGAAGGAAACACTATCATAGTCAAATGTTTCCTCATTTCTGTGTTCATTTAAGGTATGTTATGTGTATTAATAACAAAGAATTAAGACTTTTTCAATAATTTTTTACAGAATGAACAGTTTTACTTTGATTTTCAATTATATTTTCAGGCAAAATGAGTTGATATTTCAGCAGCAGCCCGCAATAACAGCAGCACCTCTAGTTTCAGTCATATTACTCCAGTACTGAAAGAACTCCACTGGCTACCCATTCAGTGTAGAATAGAATATAAGATATTGACTTTAACCTTCAAAACCATACATGACCAGGCCCCAGTGTACATCAACAGACTTCTTAAAGTGTACAGACCAACAACAAACCTAAGATCTCAAAATAGTTCACTCACATTCGAAGTTCCGAAAAGCCGAATAAAATATGGAGATCGAAGTTTTGTGACTGCAGCCCCAAAATTATGGAAATCTCAGAGACACTGCTTCAACTCTATATGCGTTTAAAAAGGCGCAGAAAACACACTTTTTTATTAAAACTCGTGGGAATTAATTCCTGATAACGTGAGTGTTTAAGCTGTGACCAGGTAGTTTCATAATGTCTTTTAAACTTATTCTGTCATTATTAATGTGTAGGTGATCATCTCGTTTTATGATGTTTTAACATCAAACTTCCTTTCTTATTTTTTTAAAATGTTAAGTCACAATTTTTTAAATCTGTGTGTATCTTTTATTAGGATTTGAAGCACTTTTGAGCGTAGTTTTATTATGATAAAAAGGCTATATAAATATGGTATAATAATTATTTCAGGGAAAAAGTATCGTAGGGGAGATAACATGCATTGGAGCTGTTCCAATTTACATTTATTCAGTGATCTCCCTTCCATAGTTTGCAGCCTCCCCTTTCGAAGACAAGCAAACTTGAACTCTTTACCAGACAATCGCAAGTTTTAACAACCCAGAAGAAAGAGGGCTTTAACAACATTGTGGGAAAAGAAAAAACATGCTGGTCATCAGCATGTTTTCCTTTTGCACAATGTGTTCTACTTATCACAGGCAGAAATTATAACAGCTACATTTATTTTGCCGTCTGCACATGCTTTCAATTCTTCTTATTTCCAATTATCCCATCAGCGGGACAACAGGTAAACTAAAACCAAAGACAACTTTATAATGAAATACAATCAAAATGCAACTGTATGTATCTTTAACAACGAAGGCAATTTGACTGTGAAACCAACGGCAACATAAACTAAATACAGTCAAATGCAACTTCATGTATTTTAAATAACCACGGCACATTTCATTGCGAAGCAGTGTCAAATAAATATATCCATGCTTTTATTTCCCATTTGTTTTTCTCTTTATTATTTAAGCAATGTTTTGTCTACGCCAAGGGCAAAGTATCTACGCAAAGGGCAAACTATCGCGCTGTCTTGCGAGGCTTGGTCATTGTCTTACCAAAAATGTAGAAAAGTGCTCAAAAAGAGATAATTCTAACGGACTGGAGATGAGAAGTATTTGGTTGAGTCCAAAGTTTTGTCGTTTGATAAAAGAGTTAAACATACCAAGACCTTGTGTAAATGACAGAGCATGAAATTTTCAACAGAACCTTTCTTAAATCCATAAATTGAATTGATTTGACCAAGGAAGTCATCACAAAATTATTGATTCATAAACCATGACAGAGCATGACATTTTCAACAGAACCTGTCTTGAATCCATAAATTGATTTAATTTGACCAAGGAAGTCATCACAAAATTATCGATCCATAAACTCTTTTCTGTTGAACATAGATGTACCTACAATATTGTAAGGTGGAATGGTCCTTGGACATTCAGAAAATATACTAAAAGCAAAAAGATTCGACCTTGGTTTACCTGCACGGACAGGCTGAGCTGGGTCGATACTTTTTGCAGACACATCACAGATCATAGCTCACATGTATATAACAATGTTTCGGTTTTCAATGTTTCCCAAGAATTGAGTAACATAAAATACAGACAACACAAACAACCCTATACCTAACAAGCCTGTCTATTAACTCTTTACCAGACCACGAAATTTTGGACTGGACCAAATTGAAACCATTGGAAGACAGCGAAATAAATGTACCTCAAATGACGATTTCTGTTTTTGATAGGGTAGAAAACAGAGTGGAAAAAACAGAAAATGTTGGTCAGCAGCATTTACTCCTTTTCCTAAAATGTTTTCAAAAGCTCTCTTTTTTTGAAAAGTCGTGATCTTGAGGTAAAGGGTTAATGATGCAAATGGGGAAGGATTTTGAAAACACTGAGAAAATGTTTTAATTAGACCTTTGTTGCCCAGCCAGCCCATCGAGTGTGTTTTTCTGGATTTTTGATTAAAAAAATGAAAGCATTTGCAGACAGTGGATTAAATGTGGCTCAAATGATGAGATTTGTTTCTGATAGGGCAGACTCATTGTGAGCAAAGGGCAAATTACTGGTAACAAGCATTCGCTCCTTTGCTTACAATGCTTCGGAAAGCTTTTCTCCCGATTCATGAAAAAAAAAACCTGAAAAAACTTTAATTGTTGAGATATAATTAATCAACAAACAAAATAAGTTATTTAGTATCAAGTTATACTATCGACTTTTAATGTGAACAATATTTTTTTTCTCTGTTTAATTTTGAAAATAAAATTTATTCACTTCCTCTTATTTCCTTTTTCTTTCTTTTTTTTTTTTTTTTTTTTTTTCTTTTTCTTCTTTGATATATTATACAAACTGGTGTTTCCATCTTTGTTAATATCTTTATCGAAATCAGAAAGAGTTTCCTCCATTTCTAATTCAGTTTTATTTACAGCAACACAATTTCCTTCATTTGAGCAGTCAATTTCTTCATCCTTAGGTTTCTTTTTCTTCTTTTTCACTGTTGACAAAATTTCAGGTTCATTTACTGAATTGAATTCAAGATCAAAGTCATTCTCCTCAACAGGTCTTTGTTTTTTTCTTCTTTTACTGACTTTTTCATCTTCCACTTTAATTTCATTTCCAATATCACAATCTAACTGTCTACACTTCTTTTTCTTCTTTCTTTTTCTCGAAAGTTCTATTCCATCTTTATCTAGTGTACCGACGTTATTCTCCTCAATGTCTACCTCAGATTTGTCACATCCGATCTGATTCGATGACTGAGATTTCAGTTTATCCAATAAGAGCTGTTCTTGTTCCTGGATCCTTAGTAGTTTTCCATTCAACTTGAGACCATGTCTTGCACCCTTGTGAGCTGTCCTGCCACCACATTTGTTAAATACTTCATCCTCGTTTCCAGGTCTGAAAATGATTTGTATGTATTGTTATTCATTCACCCTTTACCAAACTATCCTGTGTTTTAATGACCATGAGGAAGAAGACTTTTGCAAACGTTATGACACATTTTCTCCTTTTCCCAAGATGTATTCTACCCTTTCTAAGACGAATTTCATTATCATAGACACATGTAGATTTTCATCTGCAAATGCTTTCAATTTGGACTAGTGTAAAATTTTGTCAGTAGGTAAAGAGTTAGGAAATAGTTACCATATAGTAAAGTGATGACGGCATTGTTACCTTCGGTTTTTGATATTCAAGTTTTAAGTATCCAAATCTCCTAGCTCCAGACAATACTCTAAACATCGTGACAAAAATAAATACAAAGCTACATCTAGAGGGAGAAGCATATTTATTCTTCAATACCAAACAACATTATTGTAGACCTGCCCATACTGAATACAATAGCAGACGAAAACTTGAATGAAGCTCAAGCTTTAGATTCTGCCTATGAAAGGGTACAAAACACTGTGAAAAACAAGAGGGCCATGATGATCCTGTATCGCTCCACTGGCTTATAAATATAAACCATAAATACTAAACATTTCAATTCTGAGCCAAATGGTTTCAAAATGAAGAATTACAAAGTTTTCTCTGTAAAAGCCCATGTGAAAGTTGAGACCTGCATGGCAAAGCCATTTTTGATCCCAGATCGATAATTACTTGAACCCTGGTAGAGGTCCACAAGATAAAGCCACATGCCAAAATAATACAAGTCTATGCTGTATGGTTATAAATAAGGTGATTTTCAAGTTTCGTCTATATGAAGCCTCTGTAAAACGTAAGACCCCTGATGCAAGGCTAATTTCAAAGAAAAATCAAAAGTGATCCAGATTTGGTAGCCCTTGGGTTTGCGGTTAGGAGCAGACGGAGTTTTTGAATTTTCACCCTATAAGCAGATGTTTATGACCAAATTTGGGAGTTCTTGGCCTTATGGCTAGTAACAAGACGGTTTCTTAAGTTCACACTCCATAAACCCATATAAAACTTGTGACCCCTGGTGCAGGGCCAAACTTGATCCTAGGGTTGTAACTTGGGCCCTCTTTGTAGTTGTCCACTAGATAGTGCTATAATTATGCAAAATTTGGCAGCCCTAAGCCTTATGGCTATGTACACCAAGATTTAAAAGTTTTCCCTATATAAGCCCATGTAAATCTTGTGAACCCCCCCACCCCCCAGCATGAGGCTAAATTGACCCCAGGACTGTAATTTGGGCACTTTTGGTAGACCACTACTAGATCAAGCTAAACGCAAAATTTGGTAGCTCTAGGCCTTAGGGCCAGGTGCTGGAAGATTTCTTAAGTTGTCACCATATAAGCCCATGTAAAACTTGTGACCCCTGCAGCAGGGCCAATTTGGACCCCATGGCTAAAATTTTGGCCTGCTTGGTAGAGGCCCACTAGATATAGCTACACGCAAAAATTTAGTAGCTCTAGGCCACATGGCTAGGTACAGGAAGATTTTTTAAAGTTTTCTCTATATAAAACTATGTAAAACTTGTGAACCCTGGGGCAGAGCCAATTTTGACCTCAGGGCTACAATTTGAAGAAATATGATAGAGGTCTACTACATAAAGCTACATGCCAAATTTGGTAGCCCTACGCCTTATGGTTTCAGACAAGAAGATTTTTAAAGATTTCCAATATTTTTCAGTTTTGTTGCCGTGGCAACCAGAGTTTTTGAAGGAATCAAATTCTTTCAAGAAATTCTGAAGAGAACCATGACAGGATCATTTCCGTGAAGTTTCATGAAAATTGGATGGGTAGTTTAAGAGAAGAAGATGTTTGAAATAAAAGTTAATGCACGGACAGATGGATGGACGGATGAACGGATGCACGACGGACACCGGGCCATGACATAAGCCCGCTGGCCTTCAGCCAGTGGAGCTAAAAAGAAGATACTGGTTACCAATAGAAGACAATGTGAAATAAGGAGAAAATACTGGTAACCAGCATTTTCTCCTTTTTTCACAATGTTTTCAAACGCTATATTCCTCAATGCCATTAAAACATAGGATTATTAAGTACGCAGTTCATATCACACAATCAGAATACCAACCACTGTTTACAAACAAACATCACTTTTCCAACCTGACCAAACGACTAAATTTTTCACTTTCCCCGATTGAAAGCTCTTGCAGACAACTAAATAATTGTGATTCAAAAATAGAAGTATTCGGAAGGGTAGATATTATTGTAGGAAAAGGAAAAATGCTGCTTACCATCCTTTTCTCCTTTTTCAACAATGTTTTCAAGAGCTTTCTTCCTTATGGCCGTTAAAATCCTGGGTTGTGTGGTAAGGATTTAACATCCTAGAAATGGTCAGCTTTTTGAAAAAGGAGCAAGTGTATGTAAGAAGCAGGTGCTCATTTTCTTAAATACATTTCAAGAAAAAAATAGTTTGTATCCTTCTAATCATTACAGCTGTAATGCATTGTAAATGCTAGATGAGATTGCACAGACATGGGTTTCAAAAAAACAAGAGGGCCATTGGCCCTAAACACTCACCTGAGTAAAGTCATCTACAGTTGTTAAAGCATAAGAGATCTTGGTTTTAATGATGTGAAACACATGAATGTAAATGACCTACTTTTGGACCTGACATGGCCAAATTTTGAACCTGTCTAAGATATCATCAAGACAAACATTATGACCACAAGTTTCATGAGTATCAGGCTGAAAATGTGGCCTCTATCATCCACACAAGGTTTATCTAGCATTTGGCCCAAAGACATACTTTTAACCCCAATGTAACCCAATTTCGAACTTGTCCAGCATACCATCAAGACAAACATTCTGATTAAGATTCAAGAGTATCAGGCTGAAAATGTGACCTCTATGGGGCAAATAAAGTTTTTCTAAGATTTGGTCCAGTGACCTACTTTCAAATTCATCTGAGATATCATCAAGACAAATAATCTGACCTACTTTCATGAGTATCATGTGAAAAATGTGCTATCTACAGTTCACACATGTTTTTTCTAAGATTTGGCCCATGACCTACTTTTGAGCTGGCATGACCCAATTCCAAACTTGTCCGAGATATCATCCAGACAAATGATCTGACATATCACTTGAGTATCATTGAGTATCAGGCTGAAAATGTGGTCTCTAGAGTGCACATCAGCTTTTTGTAAAATTTGGTCCAGTGACCTACTTTTTAACCAAATGTGACCCAGTTTAAAACTTGTCCGAGATATTATTAAGACAAACATTCTGACCAAGTTTCAAGAGCATAAGTTGAAAATGTGGCCGCTGGAGTGCAAACAAGGTTTTTATAAGCCCAGTGACCTACTTTTTAACCCAACATAGCCCATTTTTGAACTAATCAAAGATTTTATCAAGACAAACATTCTGACTAAGTTTCATGGCTATCTGACTGAAAATGTGGCCTCTAGAGTGCACACAAGGTAAATGTTGACGACCCGGACGATGGATGACACACACCGGACAACAGATGATGTACCTTGGACAATGGACACAGCACGCTCACAAAAGCTCACCTTGAGCACTTTGTGCTCAGGTGAGCTAAAACAATAAACTTTACTCTGTTCCACAAAAATCCCTACTTTTAACGACCCAGAGGAAGAAGGCTTTTGAAAACATTGTGGGAAAAGGATTGATTGATTGATTGAATGGTGTTTAATACCCCTTTCAACACTGTTTCAGACATTATCCTGGGGACAACTCGCTTAATCATATATGTCCTGGGTTTAAACAGCACTAAGCTAGGGTTCTGAAGTGTCTTGCCCAAGGACACTCCCACAAAAACCCACTGCTTTCAGTGAGTCTTGGACCCAGAGCCTCCAGGTCACAAGTCCTACACTTTACCACTGGGGCATGCAGGACCCCCTGTGGGAGAAAGAGAAAATGCTGGTAACCAGCATTTTCTCCTTTTCCCACAATGTTTTCTACCCTATCAAGGACAAATTCTGTCATTTAGGCCATGTTAATTTGTAACCTGCAAATGCTTTCAATTAAGACCAGTCTAAAATTTTGTCATTTGGTACAGAATAAATCTCTTTCTGGCATCTGCATACAAAATGTGGGCACCACTTACATAAGACAATATTCTTTGTTCACTTTACTGCAGTTGTCAACTTCACAATCTTCTTCCTCTTGTTCTCCCTCTTTCTCTCTCTCCAAACCATCTGACAGAGTGGCTTTTCCCACAAAGTTTCCATACTTCATTGCCTTTTTGGAGTAAGTCTGAAGATTCTTGGCAATTTCTTTTTCATGCTTGGAATTTCTCTTGATTTTGACCCCATCCTAGAACAGACAGTACTGTTGCAGAGTCCACCAGTATTCTTAACGAACAATTACTTCTAACACCAAATTATCATTCAATCTGGTTTGGATTAAACATGGTCATTATAGAGTTTCTCTACACTTTGTTACTCACATGGGACAATATCCCTAACCTTAACTCTTTACCAAACGACACAATTTTAAACTTTTTATATTTCAAAGCATTTGCAGACAACAGATGTAAATGCGGCTTAACTCTTTACCACACATCCAAAAAGTAGACTTATCCAAATTAAAAGAATTTGCAGATGGCTGATTAATCCTTTACCACACTGCAAAGTTTTGTCCATATTGAAAGAAGTTAAAGTCAAAAATTAAAATTTATTTCAAATAATAGTATTTGTCCTTGGATAGGTTGAAAATATTGGGGTTAAATGCTGATTACCAGGATTTTCTTCCTTTTCTCTCCATGTTTTCAAACCTCTTCTTTCTCAGGGTTGTGAAAATGCTGGATTGTGTGGTAAAGGCTGAAACAAGAGGGCCATGATAGCCCTGGATTGCTCACCTGAGTCAATAGGCAAAATTTCACTCCAGGGTCATAATGACCCAATTTAAAACTCATCTGAGATATTATTAAGACAAACATGTAGACCAACTGTCAGGCCAGTTGAGCTGAAAACGTGGCCTCTGGAGTGTCCAAAATGTATTTCTTCAATTTGACCTAGTGACCTAGTTCATGGCCCTATGTGACCCTATTTCAAACTCATCAAGGCAAACTTGTTGACCAAGGTTCAGGTGAATTGGGTAAGATTTGCCACCTCTAGAATGCCCACAAGGTATTTCTGTAATTTGATCGTGTGACCTAGATTATGACCCTATGTGACCCAATTTCAAACCCATTCAAGATATCATCAAGTCAAACATGCTGACAAATTTTCAGGTCAGTTGAGCAGAAATTGTGGCCTCTAGAGCGCCCACAATACATTTCTTTAATTTGACCTAGTGACCTAGTTTAAGACCAAACATGTAGACCAATTTTCGGGTCAATTTAGCTACAATTGTGGCCTCTAGAGTACCCACAAGGTATTTCTTTAATGTGACCAAATGACCTTGTTTATGACCCTATGTGACCCAGGGGTGTGGAAATACTATGCCCAACTCATCCGACTCAGGAAAATTCAGCGTTGGACAAGTGACTTTTTTCAGTCTAGTTGTCCGTGGACAAGTAGAAAATATGCGGAAAATTTTGAAACAAAAAACTGTTGTACATACGTATCCATCCAAATACATATGCTCTCACTTCGTACAAAATGACATTTTGAATGACAAACAGCGTCTTTAGATAATCCCTAATTTCTGGAAACCCAAAATACACATTTGGTCTACCTCTGCTTTCACAGTATACGACAAGATCGTTAGAATATGCGGCTGTTTTTACACGCATATTCTTTTGAAAAATGTCTAAACACCTTCAAGATCATCATTATGGATTAAAACAATTTTATTAGTATCATTTTAGCACCGATTCAGAGATATTTGATGATATGTCGCACACGGGAAAATTTTTGCCTTTAGTATGATTTTAAACAGCTTCGGTGCAATTGGCCGTAATTTAAAACCTCTGCCGTGAGCTATCTCAATATCCAAAAGTTTTCAATTCAGCGATCAATATATTGGTGCGTAAAATCGGAGAATTTTTTTTTTTAATCAAATCTTTGATGCAGACGGAAAGTAGAAAGTCTAAGACACCGGACCATTTGGCGGCTCCCAACGTAAAATGGACCGTGACAAGAAAGATGATAAAAACTTTTTTTTTTTAAACGAGGCATGCTTGAAAGAATTCCCCTGGTTAAATGCAGATGATCATAACAATATTTTCTTAAGGTTTGTCCAGAGTATCCCCATGTTGTGGACATATCACTTTATGTATACCATCTAAAATCGTTTTGTTTTGGACAAGTGAGCCACACTGGAGGACAAGTAGATTTTTGTAATATACTTGTCCACAGACAAATAGAAATTTCTAAGATTTGCATACCCATGTGACCCAATTTTGAACTCATCCAAGATATCATCAAGACAAACACGCTGATCAATTTTCAGATCAATTGAGCAAGAATTGTGGCCTCTAGGGCACCCACAAGATATTTCTTTAAATTTGACCTAGTGACCTAATTTATCATCCTATGTGACCCAATTTTGAACTCATCCAAGATTTTATCAAGACAAACATGCCGATCAGTTTTCAGGTCAATTGAGCAAGAATTGTAGCCTCTAAAGCGCCCACAACGAATTTCTGTAAGTCGACCTAGTGACCTAGATTATGACCCAAGGTCCCCCAAATTCAAAGTCATACGAAATTTCATCAAGAAAAACATTCTGACCAACTTTCAAGTCAATCGAGCAATAAATGTGGCCTCTAAAGTGTCCACAAGGTATTTCTTTAATTTGACCTAGTGACCTAGTTTATGACACAAGCGAGATTCTAGTGAGACAAAGATTCTGACCAATTTTCAAGACAACTGAGAAATAAATGTGGCCTCTAGAGTGCCAATAATGTATTTCTTTAATTTGACCTAGTTCATGACCCTAGGGGACCTAAATTTGAACTCATCGATCCGATATTTTATCAACGCAAACATTCTGACCTATTGTCAGGTCAAATGTGGACTCTAGAGCGTCCACAGACCTAGTGACCTAGTTTTTGACCCTAGGTGACCTAAATTTGAACTCATCTGATATTTCATCAACACAGACATTCTGACCAATTGTCAAGTCAATTGAATAAGAAATGTGGCCTGTAGAGTGTCCACAGAATATTTCTTTAATTTAATCTAGTCACCTAGTTTATGACCCCAGGTGACCCAATTTCAAACTCATTCGAGATTTCATCAAGACAAATATCCTGACCAATTTTCAAGTCAATTCAGCAAAAAATGTGGCTTCAAGAGTGCCCACAAAGTATTTTTTTAATTTGACCTAGTGACCTAGTTTATGACCCTAGGTGATCAAAATTCAAACTAATCGGATATTTCAAGACAACCATCCTGATCAATTTTCAGGTCAATTGAGTAAGAAATGTGGCCTCTTGAGTGTCCATAAGGTAAATGTTGACGACGCACGACGGACATCTGACAACCACAAAAGCTCACCTTCAGCATGTGCTCAAGTGAGCTAAAAAGACTTGAATTATGGGGTTTGCCTTTTAAGATTATAAAACATTTTGAGACAAGAGGGTCATGATGGCCCTGGATGGCTCACCTGTGTCAATAGGCAAAATTCTCTCAACATGCATAATTCAATTTCTGACCAATTGTCAGGTCAACTGAGCTTAAAATGTGGCCTCTACAGCGTCGACAAGGAATTTCCGTAAGTTGACCTAGTGACCTAATTTATCACCCCATGTGACCCAATTTAGAACTCATTTATCAAGACAAACATTCTGAACAGTTTTTAAGTTAAGGTTGTCCTACTGTAATGAGATCGAGAAAAATCGGCCAATGTCGGTCAATGTCGGTATTCAACGTACAATAATCGGATAGCCTCGCTAACATACGGAGAACGGTCGGTCGTTCACGTCAACTACCGAATCTAAACTGATTTAAATATTTATCGCATTTTTTTTAAATATATAATGATACTGTATTAATGATATAAGATTTTCATAGCTGTTTTGGTGGTTAATTTGACGGATAAAAAATTATTACGAAATATTACGGATTTATCTAACACTTCCGGTGTAGTAGTCATGGCATTTCGCGACCAAAAAGGACGATTCTCGCGGATTAGAAAGAGAAAGACTGCCCATTCTTGCCTAAAAGCCAATTTTGACTGCCACGACTACGCTTTACCTGTTGGTCCTTTGCCTGAGCCTGGTGCTTACGTTGAAGTTATGACGACAAATGACAACTGGAAGGTAGGCCGGCGTCTGGTGGAATTTGACGTTCTATTGAAAAACCTAAGGACGTGTCAATCGTGCTGTCTTGGGCCATTGTCCTTCACATACGATAGTGTTGTGGGTGAACTTCAGAAAGGACTCGGTGGCTATCTGTATGTCAAGTGTGAACTTTGTGATTTCGTAAATAAAGTGGCCTACGGTAAGACCCACCATGTCAAATCTAGAGGGATGCCATGTTTTGATGCCAATACCAAATTGGGTTCAGGTAAGTCTCTTTTTGTTTAAGAACTTTTGTTATACCTGAGATTTTTAATGTAATAACCATATGTATGCCTGTGACACACTTTTTTTCTGCTATGAAAACCTAGCTGTATGCAGGCCATAGGAAGCAATTTTGGATTGTGGGGCCAAAATTTTCAGAATTGGCTTGACCCAATTCGACATATATTGCATTTAGTTATGCAGTGAAAAATAACCCACCTATTAATTCTATGGTCCGCAAAAGAAGGAAATTTGTTCAAAATTATTTCAACAGTCTGATGAAAAATAAAGATTTTAGAAATGAGAATTGGCATTGACAAGAAAATCTACTTGTGTGGTTATGTAGTTCTTGCATTGAACAGAAAGCAAATGTAAGTGGTAGGCTGTGATGTAAGATTTGACATTGTGGCATCACCAGCTGAGGTATGCACAGAACTTTATTAAATTCTACCGTGAGTAGATCTATTTCTCACAGTGTTAGTGCTTTGTTTTTTTTTTTGTTTTATTTTTGTAAAAACGCTCCTGGTCAGATGCTAAGAAAATTGTTAACAGTTACAACTGTATCGTGAAATGGAGAAAATGACTTCAGTATGTACTCTTGAAAAATTATGAAATGAAGATTCACTTGAATTATTTACTGACAGTTCAGTGATATACTACGATTTTCCTACAATATAGAGCCAAACACTGAAATGGTCAATGAATTTATTAGTGATCAAATTATTGGGAGGGCCTGGCCCCCACTCCCCCCTTTTGTTCCAACGGCCCTGGTATGGATGGATATGAAAATTTAGGCCTTCAAGTACAACAGCCCTTCCTTGAAACCTTTCCTCCTATGTTTCAAAGGGGCTTCATTTTTGTATAAAAAAAAAACATGCTTTCCAATTCTTAATTGTTATTGTTAATCTTCTTTTAACCATATGTAAAACAATTCAAAAGAGGCTGTTTTCATAATTTCTCTTCATATTAGACTATACAAACAAATTGAAATATTTATATCCCTCTGCTTCTTATGCCGTCTATATTTTTTTAACCCATAAAGTGCTGAAACCGACTTATCTTGTCTTTGTGGACAGTGTAGATCAGATAAGACTGCACAGAATGTGCAGTCTGATCTTAGATCTACTCTGTCCACTACTTTGTAACATATTCTGGCAAAAAAAACTTTGGTACAGCAATATTTCAGATCTTTTTCCTATTTAAAAATGTCTCTTGTTTTAATTCAGGGCTTTAAGAGTATTTCAAAATGGATATTGACTCTTGGTTACCAGAGCATTCTAGTTATACTCAAGTGTGGTTCATTCGGGTCTATACTGTGCCAAAAAGTGTTAATGAATGTTTGTGCCTAATGCTTTAAAATTCTTTAACTCTTTACCGAAGGACAAAATTTTGACTTGTCCAAATCCAAAGTATTTGCAGATAACAAATTTGGCACATATAAAATGTGTTTTTGTAACAATGGTATTGTGGGAAAACGGGGAAATTCTGGTCACCAAAATAAATTGATAATAGCATTTTCTCCTTTTTCCTCACTTTCAAAATTCCTTTTTATCATGGTTGTTTAAATACTGAATTTATTGTAAATGGTTCTTAAACATGGCCTTGCGACTAGCTCTATAATATGGAACAAAATTTTATGCTGGTCCAAATTGAAAGTGTTTGTAGATGACAAATTACATGAGGCGTATATACGTACACTTGATTCTGAACTGTAAGAAAGCATAGTAGGAGAAGTGGAAAACATGGTTACCTGCATTTTCTCCTCTTCCACCTATGTTTTCAAAAATTCTGATTTTGTGCTTATAAGTTAAGCTACAGTAACAAATTCCTCTGGGTTGCATTTTTTATTTTTTCATTTTAGACATGTACGCAAAGTCTTTTGAAAATCATCAAATGATTGATCAACAGCTTTGATGAGTCTCTTGACATTTGACCATATACTGTGACCTTGACTAGGTGTGAAAGAAATGCTTGTTTCTTGTTGTTAATCTAAAGGCCAGTTACTGCTCTTTGTCAGTTTTTGCTTTCTCTGTGCCTTATTATTACTAGGAACTTTCAGCCTTTCATTTATAGGCAAAAATGTTTGTCTCACTCAAGAGTTATCTGCCAGTATTTACTTTTGCCTACCATGTATACTAGGAAATCAACCCAGTCCTGCATGGGTGTCTTGTTCAAAGCTTTCTTAACCCTTTACCAGTTGTCAAAATTTTAGCCCTGTTCATATTGAAAGCATTTGCAGACAACAATTTCAGCAGAGCTCAAATGTTGGAACTGTTTATTGACAGAGTAGAAAACATTGTGGAAAAAGGAGAAAATGCTGGGTACCTGCATTTTCTCCTTTTTCCACAATGTTTTCTAAAGGCTTCTTTCCAATGGTTGTCAAAAGTCGTCCTTGTGTGGTAAAGGGTTAAGGGTTAATGATATAATGCATGAAAATTTTTATTGTTAACAGGTCTAAGAAACATTTTACTATGTATTTCTTTGGAGCGATATCAGTGTGCATCTTTCTTGACCAAAGTGCTTGTGTACTACCGCAGTAAAATGAAGAAAATCTTGTCATCTAACTGGTTTTAATTGTAAAATTAAATATCTAAGCACTTATTAAGATTAATTTATCAATAATTAGTTCACAGAGATAGTGAGTGGTGTGTTTTGAGTTTTATAATTGAAGATGATTGAATTTAGTTAAAATTTTTTGTACATATTTAAAGAAACGTCGAAATGAGGGTGTGCATGTTCAAAATCGAATATTTTCAGTTACGTGTGGTGAAAGATGCTGAAAATCATATATGTTGTTCCAAACAGGTTTAAGAAAAAACCCAAGTATGATTTATCCATGCCCCATTTATTAAATTATGATATTTTTTAAAAAAAATTGGAGGCTTTGTCTCAGAGGATGGAAAAAAAAATTAAAGAAAATCCTGTTACAACTGGTATAAGTTTTGTCATATTTTCTCTCAGTTTATTATTGTACATTAGAATTGTTGGTTTTCTGAAAGAACATAATGTGCCAAGTCTTTTAGTACCAAATTTGATAGAAACACCATAAATTTGTAAAAAATACTTGCATTTGAATTCCTTAGGGTGGTGCCTATTTTGTCACGGAGTCCAAGAGGGGGGTGGGTTTTCAAAAGTTCATATAACTTTATTTTTTTATGGACAATGTTTCTGATTTTTCATATTTAAGACTCTAAGACAATGACAAATAAGATAATATGTTTTTTTTTTCAATTTTAAATACTGCCCATTACAGTAGGACAACCTTAATTGAGCAATAAATGTGGCCTCTAGAGTACCCACGAAGTGTTTCTTAAATTTGACCCAGTAACCTAGTTTATGACCCCAGCTGACCCACTTTCAAAATCTCCCAGTATTTCATCAAGACAAACATTCTGACCAACTTTCAAGTCAATTGAGCAAGAAATATGACCTCCAGAGTGCCCTTAAGGTATTTCTTTAATTAGACCTAGTGACTTAGAATATGAGCCCAGGTGACCCAATTTTGATCTCATCCTATATTTCATCAAGACAAACATTTTGACCAATTTTCAAATCAACTGAACAATAAATGTGGCCTCTAGAGTGCCCACGAGGTATTTCTTTAATTTGACCTAGTGACCTAGTTTATGAGTCCACATGACCCGATTTAAAACATTTTTAAATGATCTGAAAATTTATCAAAACAAACATTCTGAACAATTTTCAAGTCATTTGAGCATAAAATGTGGCCTCTAGAGTGCCCAAAAGGTATTTCTTTACTTTGACCTAGTGACCTAGTTTATGCTCCCAGTTGACCAAAATTCAGACTCATGTGAGATTTCATCAAGACAAACATTCTGGCCAATTTTCAAGTCAATTGAGCAAACTAGAGCTGTCACTGAATACCCCGCCAGCACTTTGACAGAAAAAAGTGTCAAGTTCAAGGGGAGATAATTCCTTAACCGGGGGAGTCGACACTTGAAAATTACGTCTTGCAAATCTTCAATATATGATCAATACATATGCAAAGTTTAAATGCAATTGAAGGAAAACTGTAGGAGGAATTCGCGACACAAAATTGCTAGTATTTTGTACACAGACGGAAGCACGGACGGACGGACAGACAGGCTGATTCCAGTATACCCCCAAAAACATTCGTTTTGCGGGGGTATAATGGTTAGTTGGTTTTGTTATATTGGGGTTTAACGCCACTTTAACAGCTAAGGGGTATAATGGAAAAAATTCACTTTGTGGGGGTATAAAAATGTGGCCTCTAGAGTGCCTTTAAGGTACTTCTTTAATTTGACCTAGTGACCTAGATTATGACCCCAGTTGACCCAATTTAAAAATTATCTGAAAGTTTATCAAGACAAACATTCTGAATAATTCTCAAGTCATTTGAGCAATAAATGTGGCCTCTAGAGTGCCGACAAGGTATTTCTTTAATTTGACCAAGTGACCTAGTTTAAGACCCCAGGTAACCGAATTTCAAACTCAGGCGATATTTTATCAAGACAAACATTCTGACCAATTTTCAAGTCAATTAAGCAAGACAGGTGACCTCCAGAGTGCCCTAAATGTATTTCTTTAATATGACTTAGTGACCTAGATTATGACCCCATGTGACCCATTTTTGAACTCGTCCTAGATTTCATAATGAGAAACATTTTTTACCAATTTTCAAATCAATTGAATGATAAATGTGGCCTCTAGAGTGCTCAAAAGGTATTTCTTTAATTTGACCTAATGACCTAATTTATCACCACACGTGACCCAAATTCAGGCTCATGTAGGGTTTAATCAAGACAAACATTCTGACCAATTTCCAAGTCAATTGAGAAATAGATGTGGCCTCTAGAGTGCCCACAAAGTATTTCTTTAATTTGACCTAGTGACCTAATTTAGGACCCCACATGACCTTAATTTGGACTCATGTGAGATTTTATCAAGACAAACATTCTGACCAATTTTCAAGTCAATTGAGCCAAAACTGTGGCCTCTAGAGTGCCCACAAGGTTTTACTTTAACTTGAACTAGTGACCTAGTCTATGACCTAAGGTGACCCAATTTCGAACTGACTGAACATGTTGTGCTCAGGTGGGCTAACAAACTTAGAACAGGTTCACTACATACCAAATAACAAAGTTCTATGCCTTCAAGGTTTAGAACAGAAGAATTTTAAAGTTTTCCTTCTTTGTTCCTATTTTAGAACTTGTGACCCTCAGGGCAGGGCCAGTTTTGGCCCCAGGGGAATCATGTGAACAAACTTGATAGAGGCCTACTAGGAGATGCTACATACCAAATATCAAAGCTCTACGCCTTCCAGTTTCAGAGAAGAAGAATTTTAAAGTTTTCCTTCTTTGTTCCTATGTTCGAACTTGAGACCCCAGGGCAGAGCCAGTTTTGATCCCAGGGGTATCATATGAACAAATTAGGTAGAGGTCTACCAGGAGATGCTAGATGCCAAATATCAAAGCTCTATGCCTTCCAGTTTCACAGAAGAAGAATTTTAAAGTTTTCCTTCTTTGTTCCTATATTCAAAACTTGTGACCCTCAGGGCGGGGCCAGTTTTGACCCCAGGGGTATCGTAAGAACAAACTTGGTAGAGGTCCACTAGGAGATGCTACATAACAAACATCAAAGCCCTACACCTTCCAGTTTCAGAAAAGAAGAATTTTAAAGTTTTCCTTCTTTGTTCCTATGTTCAAAACTTGTGATCCCCCAGGGCGGGGCCAGTTTTGACCCCAGGGGCATCATATAAACAAACTTGGTAGAGGTCTACTAGGAGATGCTAGATGCCAAATATCAAAGCTCCACGCCCTCCAGTTTCACGGAAGAAGAATTTTAAAGTTTTCCTTCTTTGTTCCTATATTCGATCTTGTGACCCCAGGGGCGGGGGTCAGTTTTGACCCCAGGGGCATGATATGAACAAATTTGGTAGAGGTCCACTAGGAGATGCTACATACCAAATATCAAAGCTCTACGCCTTCTAGAATCAGAGAAGATTTTCAAAGATTTTGCTATTTTTTTTCTTTCTGTTGCCATGGCAAGCAGATTTATGGGTGGAATTCAATCTCTTGAACAACTTTGGTAGAGCTTCACCCAAGAAACATCCCTGCCAAGTTTCATCAAGATTGGCATAGCGGTTTAGGAGAAGACGTTTAAAGGAATTGTGGACAGACGGACAGACATACAGATGGATGCCAGACAATGACCAGTCACAATACTTCACCTTAGCACTTGGTGCTCAGGTGAGCTAAAAAGGAGAAAAAAGTTGGATTCCAGCATTTTCTCCTTTTCCCACAATATTTTTCAAAAGGTTTTTTTCCTCAGGGTTGCTAAAACACTGTATTGTGTAGCAGACATTTAAATTATGGCATTCACTTGAACAGGGTAGAAAACATTTTGAGAAAAGGAGACAATGCTGGTAAACCATGGTTTCCAAAGCTGTCTTTCCTCAAGGTCATTAAAACTGGCGACTGTGTGGTAAAGGATAAACTCTTTACCAAAAAACATACTAGAGCCCCTTGAGTAGTGTTTGGAAATCGGTTAAAAATGCTAATCGATGATCGGTTAGAATCGAATAACACTTCTGATGTGATAATTGGCCATATAATCGGTTACAGAAGAATATAAAATTTGATGATTGGTTATGGCTTTTACCTCGCCAAGCCCAGTAGCTCAGTCGGTAGCGTACAGGACTTGAGAACAGGAGGTCCCTGGTTCGATCCCCGGCTCCGCAAATTTCTTTCCAAGGATTGATGATAGTCATTGCGACAGGATTCATTCCTCACTCACCACTGACCATTGTTTCAATGATGGTTATGTGGGAAAGCAGCCAGTGGCTTGGAAAGAATATTGTGCAGAGCACTGGTAACAGAAACTCCAGGAAAGCATGGATAGGTGCACTGGCTGCCGCGATAGAACTGAAATAATGTTGAAAACCATACAATTAAGCAATCAATGGCTTTTACTTTGACAAGTTAGTTATAAAACATTCCTGAAAAAGGACAAAATGCATCTAAACTACCAGATTTTCCTTTTTCCCACTTTTTCAGATATAGGTTTGTTAAACAAGAGGGCCATGATGGCCCTGGATCGCTCACCTAAGCCAATAGGCGAAATGACCCCAGGTGACAAAATTTCAAACTCATCTAAGATTTAATTAAGACAAATGTTTCGACCAATTTTCAAGTCGATTGAGCGAAAAATGTGGCCTCTAGAGTGTCCACAAGGTATTTCTTTAATTTGACCTAGTGACCTACTTTATGACTCTGGGTGACCCAATTTCAAGTTTTCTGAGATTAAATTAAAAAAAAAAACATTCTGACCAATTTTCAAGTCAATTGAGTGAAAAATGTGGCCTCTAGAGTACCCAAAAGGTATTTCTTTAATTTGACCTAGTGACCTAGTTTTTGCCCCCACATGATCCAATTTCAAACTAGTCCGAATTTTATCAAGACAAATATTCTGACCAAGTTTCACAAGTATCTGACTGAAAATGTGGCCTCCGGAGCTCACACAAGGTTTTTCTAAGATTTGACCTAGTGACCTAGTTTTTGACCTCACATGACCCATTTTTTTTACTTGTACGACATTTTATCAAAACAAACATTCTGACCAAGTTTCACAAGTATCTGACTGAAAATCTGGCGTCTAGAGCGTACACAAGGTTTTTCTAAGATTTGACCTAGTGACCTAATTTTGACTACACATGACCCAATTTCACACTCGTCTGAGATTTTATGAAGACAAACATTTTGACCAAATTTCACAAGTATCTGACTGATAATGTGGCCTCTAGAGCGTACACAAGGTTTTTCTAAGATTTGACCTAGTCACCTAGCGTTTGACCCCACATGGCCCAATTTTGTGCTAGTCCGAGATTTTATCAAGACAAACATTCTGACCAAGTTTCATGAGGACTGGACTGAAAATGTGGCCTCTAGAGCACACACAAGGTTTTTCTAAGATTTGACCTAGTGACCTAGTTTTTGACTCCACATGACCCGATTTCAAACTAATCCTAGATTTTATCAAGACAGACATTCTGACAAAATTTCACAAGTATGTGACTGAAAATGTGGCGTCTAGAGCGTACACAAGGTTTTTCTAAGATTTGACCTCGTGACCTAATTTTTGACTCCACATGACCCAGTTTCAAACTGGTCCAATATTTTATCAAGACAAACATTTTGACCAAATTTCACACTTATCTGGCCGAAAATGTGGCCTCTAGAGCATACACAAAGTTTTTCTAAGATTTAATCTAGTGACCTAGTTTTTGACCACACATGACCCAATTTCGAACTGTTCTGAAGTTTCGTCAAGACAAACATTCTGACTAAGTTTCATGAAGATGAGACTGAAAATGTGGCCTCTAGCGTGTACACAAGGTTTTTCTAAGATTTGACCTAGTGACCTAGTTTTTGACCCCACATGACCAACTTTCAAACTCGCCTGAGATTTTATCACGACAAACATTCTGACCAAATTTCACAAGTATCTGACTGAAAATGTGGCCTCTAGAGCGTACACAAGGTTTTTCTAAGATTTAACCTAGCGACCTAGTTTTTGACCCCACATGACCCATTTTTTTACTTGTGTGACATTTTATCAAGACAAACATTCTGACCAAGTTTCACAAGTATGTGACTGAAAATGTGGCGTCTAGAGCGTACACAAGGTTTTTCTAAGATTTGACCTAGTGACCTAATTTTTGATCCCACATGACCCAATTTCAAACTGGTCTGACATTTTATGAAGACAAACATTTTGACCAAATTTCACAAGTATCTGACTGATAATGTGGCCTCTAGAGCGTACACAAGGTTTTTCTAAGATTTGACCTAGTCACCTAGCTTTTGACCCCACATGGCCCAATTTTGTGCTAGTCCGAGATTTTATCAAGACAAACATTCTGACCAAGTTTCATGAGGATCGGACTGAAAATGTGGCCTCTAGAGCACACACAAGGTTTTTCTAAGATTTGACCTAGTGACCTAGTTTTTGACCCCACATGACCCAATTTCAAACTAATCCTAGATTTTATCAAGACAAACATTCCGACAAAATTTCACAAGTATCTGACTGAAAATGTGGCGTCTAGAGCGTACACAAGGTTTTTCTAAGATTTGACCTCGTGACCTAATTTTTGACCCCGCATGACCCAATTTCAAACTGGTCCGAGATTTTATCAAGACAAACATTTTGACCAAATTTCAAAATTATGTGGCCGAAAATGTGGCCTCTAGAGCATACACAAAGTTTTTCTAAGATTTAATCTAGTGACCTAGTTTTTTGACCACACATGACCCAATTTCGAACTGTTCTGAAATTTCATCAAGACAAACATTCTCATTAAGTTTCATGAAGATTGGACTGAAAATGTGGCCTCTAGCGCGTACACAAGGTTTTTCTAAGATTTGACCTAGTGACCTAGTTTTTGACACCACATGACCCAATTTCAAACTCACCTGAGATTTTATCATGACAAACATTTTGACCAAATTTCACAAGTATCTGGCTGAAAATGTGGCCTATATAGAGCGTATACAAGGTTTTTCTAAGATTTGACCTAGTGACCTAGTTTTTGACCCCACGTGACCCAATTTCAGACTCGTACGAGATTTTATCAAGACAAACATTCTGATTAAGTTTCATGAAGATCGGACTGAAAATGTGGCCTCTAGAGCGTACACAAGGTTTTTCTAAGATTTAACCTAGTGACCTAGTTTTTGACCCCACATGACCCAATTTCGAACTCGTCTGAGATTTTATCACGACAAATATTCTGACCAAGTTTCATGAGGATCGGACTGAAAATGTGGCCTCTAGAGCGTACACAATGTAAAAAGTTGTCGACGGACAACGGACACAGCATGATCACAATAGCTCACCATGAGCACTTCGTGCTCAGGTGAGCTAAAAGCTATGACAGTTGTTACATACAGTCCATAAATTTGCTTTTTGAAAATGTTCAATTGCAGTGAGACTTTTCTCTTACCCATGTTTCGGAACATCTTCCTACATACACATATTCTACAGGTCTGCAGATCTGCTTAGATCTAAGTTATGTTAAGTTGGAGGCTCATCTTATTTTACATTATGAAATACTTCCACCCTTCAGATTGTGTTTTTGCACCTGGATGGGGATTAATTTCTAGCTCTTTGACAGTGTCAGTCACCGTTTTCGTTAGAGCTGCATCCTTGGTTGACTTTGGTATTCCTTGGTTAAGGTCGGTGTTATTCAGGTTCAATCCGATGAACGACTTTTGATATTTGTAATCGATTATCAGCATCGGCCATGGTTAAATGATAGTTAATCGATTTTTCCCAATCATCGTCCCATCACTACCCTTGAGGGCCTGAGTCGCTCTAATGGTAGTGATTTTGCTTTTTTTTTCCAGCATACATTATGAATTTGTGATGCAAAAAGGCAACTCTCCTATCAAAAAAAGGGGGGGAATTGTTGTTGCAACTGGGCTTGAACCCAGAAAGACAGCACAAGAAGCCATGGCAAATTGAATAGTGAAAAAAAAATGAAGTAAAATTTCTCAAAACCAATTGTTTGGAATCCAGCCAAATTTGATAGTGTTTCATTACTCATTTTATTAAACAATCCCTGCAAGTTTCAAAGAAATGTGACTAATAATAAAGACTGTGTTGAATAAACAATACTAGGTCTACAAACAGCTGCTTTTCCTAAACTGATTGCTAGATTTTCTTCATTTTAAATAGAGTCCACTCCCTTGATGATACAAATAACCTTTGCAAGTTTCAAAAGAATTGGATAAATATAGAATTAATTGCGTAAACAAGAAATGTAAATTTTCAACTTTAAATAGCTCTTTTTCCCATACTGTCAAATGTTTTTCAAAATTGATAGGGTTCAAGCTATTGATAATATATAGCAACTCTGCAAGTTTCATGAAAATTTGACCACAAATGCTGACTTAATTGCATAAACAAGAAATGTAAATTTTGGACTATGAATGGCTACTTTTCTCATACTGATGGTCGGATTTTTTTTTTTTTCAAATCAATAGGGTTCAAGCTGTTAATGACACAAAGCAACTATGGAAGTTTCCTGAAGATCCGATCACAAATGGGGACTTTGTCACATAAACAATAAATGGAAAATTTCAAATTAAAATGGCTACTTTTTCCATACCGATTTTCAGATTTTTTTTTTCAAAATCAATTGGTTTCAAGCTATTCAGGAGATAAACAAACTGTGCAAGTTTCAAGAAAATCAAACCATACTCAAAATCAAAACACAAATGTGCACTTCATCACTTAAACAAGAAATTTTAAACTTTAATTGGCTACTTTTCCTACCCTATTTGTGAGATTTTCTTTCAAAATCAATAGGGTTAAAGCTATTGATAAGATAAACAAACTGTGCAAGTTTCACGAAAATCAGACTTAATCGCGTAAACAAGAAATTGAAATTTTAAACTTTAAATGGCTACTTTTCCCATACTGTTTGTCAGATTTTTTTCAAAATCAATACTTTTCAAGATATTCATGAGATAAACTGTGCAAGTTTCATGGAAATCCCACTAAATATGCGGACTAAATTGCGTAAACAAGAAATTGAAATTTTTAACATTTAAATGGCTACTTTTCCCACACTGTTTGTAAGATTTTTTTTTCAAAATCAATAGGGTTCAAGCTATTGATGAGATAAACAAACCGTGCAAGTTTCACGAAAATCCAACCACAAATGAAGACTTAATGGCATTCACAAGAAATTAAAATTTAAATTTTAAATGGCTACTTTTCCCACACTGTTTGTCAGATTTTTGTTTTAAATCAATAGGAGTCAAACTTTTGATGAGATAAACAAACTGTGCAAGTTTCACGAAAATCCAAACACAAATGCAGACATTAACGTGAAACTGAAATTTTAAACTTTAAATGGCTACTTTTCCCACACAGTTTATCATATTTTTTTTTTTCAAAATCAGTAGGGTTCAAGCTATTGATGAGAAAAACAAACTGTCCAAGTTTCACGAAAATCCGACCACAAATGCAGACTTTATGGCGTAAACAAGAAAAAGACTAATGGACAGATGGACCACGGAAACGACACCATGACATAAGCTCTGCTCGCTTACAGCCAGTAGAGCTAAAAAAAGAGAAATTACTGGCTACCAGCATTTTCTCCTTTTCATTCAATATTTAAAGCTTTTTTCTCAGGGTTGTTAAAGCTAAGGACTGTGTAGTAAAGGGTAGAAATTGATTGACTGTATGATGTTTAATGGCAATTTGAACATTATTTCAGTTATTTCCTGACGGCCAGTGCACCTATCCATGCTTTCTTGGAGTTTCTTTCAGCAGTACTCCACAAAATATTTTTCTAAGCCACTGGCTGCTTTCCAACATAACCATCATCAAAACAATGGTCAGTGGTGAGAGATGGATTAGTCCTATTGCAATGACTATCATTAATCTTCGGAATGAAACTGGCTAAGCTGGGGATCGAACCAGCGACCACCTGTTTTCAAGTTCTTGTACGCCAGGGATTGACCTATTGAGTCTCTGCTAAAGGATTAAAACAAAAACTCAGTAAAACCTACCTCAGTACTAGTAACCTGTATACTGTCTGCTGTTTTATTGAAGACATGGTCCCACCAATGGTTTGTATATTCTTTACTCACATCATGGCCAATCTGTAAAATACGACAACAAAGCTCAATTTGATTTTTTCATATCCTATTAACACTTAGAGCATTAAATAAAGCCAAGAGACATTTTTAGGCTTGTGATGAGACCTAAACAAATGCAATTTCATGGTTGCTTTTGACAAAGCTGAGTAAGCAGCCAGTGTAGGTCAAAGATCAGACTTCATATTTTGTGCAGTCTGATCTTGATCTAAACTGGTCACAAAGGCAACTATAGTTGTGATTGGCCCTTTAAGGGTTAAAATCTTTTTTTTTTTTGTTTATTTATTTGCTAGTTTGCTTTTTAACTCTTTACAAAACGACAAAATTTTAGGCTTGTCCAAATTTAAAGCATTTGCAGATGACAAAATTATTGTGACTCAAAAACCGAAATTTGTCTTTGAAGGGGTAGAAAACATTGCGTGAAAAGAAGAAAATGCTGGTTACCAGCATTTTCTCCTTTTCCCACAATGTTTTCAAAAGGCTTTTTCTGTAGAGTCATTAAAACCCAGGATTGCGTGGTAAAGAGTTAATTGAACAAAGGTCCCAAAAGAGGTTCAAATACTCCTTAGCTACATCATGATTAATCTGTAGTAAGATTGACACTTTTTTCATACCCCAATGAATCTTTACCAGATGACAGGATTTTAGACTGGCCCAAATTGTAAGCATTTTCAGACAAAACATTAAATGTGGTTCAAGTGATTGGATTTGTCGCTGAAAAAGGTTAGAAAAAAAAAAACAATATAAGAAAGGGAGAAAAGGCTGGTTTCCAGCAATTTCTCCTTTTTTCACAGTGATTTATTAAAGACATATGCTATCTAATTATTTTACACACCTCTAACTTGTCCTTAATAAATTCCTTTATTTGGGACAAGTTTAAAATTGTGTTATTTGGTAAAGGGTTAAAGTGCATTTCACAGCTATCATTGCTTTTGGAATCAGTACGGATCAAACTCAGACTGCACTGAACATGCAGTCTGATCTTTGATCCATCTGTCATATATGGCCAGATATGTGTGTAAAAACTGCAATGTGAATGCATTAATTTAGTATTTACACGTCACAAAGAATATCAGTTGTATAAATATTTTGCTCCTCATATTAGTTAGTCTAGCTTAAATAAATTTGGAAACAGGAATTAAGTATTAGTGCTCCAGATAATTTTCAATGACATCAGTACAGTACTGATGAAAATCAAGATTAATCGGTACCAGCATAGGGGATCAGTACCAACATTTGGTGAACGAGACTGATTAAAGTCAAAATTGGTTTTCCTGCATTTGCTTTTATATAAGCATTACTGTAAAACTACATAACATTTTACCTAGTAACGGTATGATGTTTACTGTACAAAGTGTAAAGCAGGTTTGTAGAAACAAATATGCAACTCATAATCTTTTTTTGAAGCGATCTTTTTTTCATGCTATTTAATTTTTGGAAAAATACTTGTGCATGATTTGACATAAATTTGTCAATTAGGGTCGCAAATAACTTCAAAACCTGTAATTTTTACGCTAGAAAAGCAGATATCATAAATACTTTTGAATTCACCAGTGCTTCACTTTTGGAGACATTTTTTCTAACTTGGCCCAAATTGGCGCCAATGGCGATCAACAGAGAGCCCATCTGGGTGCATGCGCTTTTTGCTTCATATTTTTTGTGCGTAATTATTCAATTTAGAGCGTGAATTATTGCACATTTATACATAAATGGGAACAGTGCTTAAGTCTTGACCAGTCTGATTTTATCTTTCAACGATTCTCAGTTTTGTTAGGATTATTTGGTTCTGGAGATGGATTGAAATAACCTAGCCAGACGTTTCTGTGCATTCCCCGACTTTTTCGAAGCACAAACTATTCATTCGGAACATACATGTACATAGTACGATTATCCGCTGGTCCAATGCTGTAATCGATAAAAACTTGACTAAAGCCGAGATGCAGGGTCTAATTTCGGTCCGAGCCGATTTTCCCTTTTTATTTAACGGGAAAAAATTTAAAAAATCGCTCGGCAATCCCGAAGATATCTGAATGTTTGTCTGAGAAAGAGTAAGCTCCCATTTATTGTGTACGGATTCGTACCCTATATTTTACGTACCTGGAAAAAACGTTCCGTATCGAGTATGGAATTTTGTAAAAAAAGATGCGTAACAATCAGATCGTCATCCGTAAATTACGTGAATACGGACCTTATCTGGAGCACTGAAGTATATTATAATTTACGAAACTATTTTTGAAAAGACAGACCCAATCAAATAGAGGTTGTGAAAATTATGAAAATATGCAGAAAATAACCAAACTCTTTTCTCACAATGTTCATAAATCATCTCCTTCCTATGGGTCAACAGACACATGATTGTTTTGTAAAGGGTTAAGTTTAAGAATGAACAATACATGTCACTGAGAAATGACTTATGCCTGCGAAAACACTTATGACCTTGACCTTTACCATATGGACATAACTCTTGCACATGACACATCGTCTCATTGTGGTTAACATTTGAGCAAAGTAAGTTTGAAATTAAGTCAAAGGGACAAAAAGATATGGCCTTGACACAACAAAGGCTACCCCCTCAACAAATTTGGCCTTGCTGTGACCCTAACCTTTAAACCTAAGGACATGACTCTTTGACACGAAACGGTCCTTATTTGGTTACCATACTCAGTATTACTGAAATTCACTCATAATTAAAAAGGCTACAGGCTGAACACGAATACTATCCCCACACACATATTTGACCTTGTTGAGACCTTGACCGTAAACCTATGGACATATCGTTTGCACATGACACATCTTCTCGATGTGATAAACATTAACCCTTAACCACACAATCCCGACTTTTAATGACCCTGAAAAAGAAGCCTTTTGAAAACATTGTAGAGAATGGAGAAAATGCTGGTAACCAGCATTTTCTCCTTCTTCCCAAATTAAAGTTCAATTTTTGAGTCACATTTTAAACAACAAAATAAATGATTTATTTTGTTGTCTGCACATGCTTTCAATTTGGACCAGTCTAAAATTTTGTCATTTGGTAAAGAGTTAAATTTTGTGCAAAGATTTTTTTGAAATTGAGTAAGAGGAAAAATGTTGTAGCCCAGACAAAAAAAAAAAGACAACTCCACAACTCCCCAAACACATTTGACCTTGCTGTGACCTTGACCTTCTGCAAAGTATCGTCTCGATGTGGTTAACATTTGTGCCAAGTTATATTGAAATTGAAAAATGAGAAAAATAAGTTATGGCCAAGACACTAAATTGGATGGCTGGACAGATGGACTAAACAAAAACTAGTAGATCTATATGCCCTTAAAAAAAACTTGGGGGAGGGGCATAAAAAAAATCTGAGATTCCTTACCCCTGTCTTGTCCATCTTCATCTTTGTCTTGATGTGAGTTTTAATCCCTGTCTCATTTCTCCCGAGTCCTTTGCCTGTATAAGTGAAAAGGTGTAAATGATAATTACATCATGATCATCTGCGAGAAAGCACGGTTGCTATTAAATGGCAAATGGATAATCGTAAAACTAATAATAATCGTAATCAATCGGTCGCGAAAACTCGTGTCACGGACGCATTTTGACTACAAAAAGGACTTTGTACAATATTTAATCGTGTATCGACGCAAAAGTGATTATGATACACAGTATTACAACTTCTTACCTTCTTCCCAGCCGTATTTAAGTAGTTGAGAACGGGCAAAATCCATTTTCCAGTAAGTTAGATGCAACTTCAACAAACCAAATCTCCACGTGTTGTCAATTATACTGGAACACCGACGACGAACACCGGTTTGTATCAATACAAGGTGTCACACCACTTCTTTTTTGCCATATTGAAAATACAGTGAAAATGACCATCTTTAAAGCTTCACAAATCGCTTAATGGCAAAAATTTGGCTTTAACGCCTCTTGCTCTCAAAAGTACAGTCATAGTACTTCAAAAAATGCATAAAAACAAAATGGCAACCCATTGCGTTTTTCGCTAAATCCCAATCAATACATGCACCCTAGAAATTGTTCTCTCAAAACACCTGTTTACGGCCATGACCCCAGTGTTTGGTTCCTCCCCTGACACAAAATAGTCCAATCAATTTATGATAAAATCACATCTAAATGTTCCCCCACTGCCTAAATTTGAAGCAAATCTAGATTATATACCACCAAGCCCTCTCAGCTCCACGAAACAGTGCAACGAAAGTGCAACGAGATTACCATCACTTTAAAACTTAAACCTTCCAATAAAGGAGTGGCTGAAATGTTGGAAAGAAAATAAAAAAAAAGGGGGGGAGGGAGAGAGGGAGACAGACAGACAGACTTGTCGCCTAGTGTCAGGGATAATTTAGTAACGGGTGAGACGGATCGCACAAAGCTTTAAATTTACAAGAGGGAAATTCCCGTGACATCGGACTTTATAATATTTCGTTGTAGACTTATAAAAATTCATTTCCGTGTTTTGTTCCAACAAGCGGAATCAACGTCTTAAACGTTAGTTTCACTTTCTGAAACCCAAAGAACTTTCCTCAATTCGTTGCCAGACGACAAACTTGGCCGTTTCATTTTAAATTAATGACACGGAAAAATAAATAAATAAATAAATAAATAAAAAATGAATGTAGCTAAAGTGACGAGATTTATCTCCAGAAGACAGAATACTTCCGAAAGCATTGTGGGAAGATGAAAAAATGCTGACTGGCAGCATTTTCGCCATTTTCCACAATGTTTTGAAAAGCCCTTCTCCTAGGGGTCGTTAAAACATACGATTGCTATGGTAATGATATCTGTGCCTCTGGTACTTTGATCTTGACTTCTAAAGAATGCATAATACATAAAATCACATGTAGGAGTACTAGCTCTGTTGAAATAATCCTCCTCCTCCACTCCTCCTCCTCCTTCCTCATCATCATCATCAGCATTAACGAAATTTATGCACCATTTAAACCCATTAAAACCCATTAGCTTACTTCATGTTGATGTAAAAATCTCTGAAATATCACGTGCGAAGTGAACGCTGACTGCAAAAGATAAATGTAACCTCAATCACTTTTCTAATAACTTGAAAGTTTTGGTGGTTGGTTGGTTATTTGGTTGGTTGGTTGATTGATTAGTTGGCTGTCTCTGATAGGGCAAAAACACTGTAGGAAAAGGAGAACATTCTGGTAACCAGAAATTTCTCCTTTGCCTACAATGTTTTGAAAAGCCATCTATTTCAGGGCCGTTAAAACTCGGCACTGTGTGGTAAAGGGTTAAACCACATTTCCGTAACTGTAATTCGGTTATACAACGGTGCATTTATCCATACATTCTATCGATTTCTTTTCCAGTACTACGAACAAAGACATCGGAGTAGCAGATTTTCCCGGGAATAGTTTTCGGGCGGGGGGGGGGGGGGGGGGGCAATGGGGTATGTGTTTCCTAGGTAAGAGCGCAAATGCACAATATTCTCCTAAATCCACTGGCTTCTTTCGCACATACACAAAAACAACACAATCCTCAGCAGAGAGAGAGAGAGAGAGGGGTCCTGTCGCCGTGACTTTACTCAGAAAGAAATTCTCGCCCCTGGACGGCACGACTGTTATGCAAGGACTCGGCTCTACAGCTTGCAAATTAACAATTAGAGGGCGAGATGACCCCAGTCAGTGGAAAATAGGCCGTGATGTTGCTTTTTCCAGGTTGTCAAGGTAAGAACATGTCACTAAAAAGCGTAGGTCAAGGTCAAACTGCACTGTACTTTCTTCGCAGACTGATCTGAGCGCGTATCACAGCTGTAAGGGAGCCATGCTCTCTGATAAAGGGAGTTTAATACATCTTCAAAAAGTGTCGACCCATGTTAGCCTGCGCAGACAGACAGTCTGCGCAGGCTGGCATGGGTTTGTACGTTTTGCTATTTGTAAATTTCTGTACACGTGTCAAAGGACATTTCTATCCTATAATTCAGGCGGTTTGAAAAAAAAACGAGTTTATGGATAAATAATCCTGTCATGACTTGCTTTGTTTGATGTTTCACGGAGATGTATTTAACTCCTTTTCCTAGAGCATGGCTCATTATAACACAGACATTTTTTAAAGCAAATCTCGTCCTCAGTAACCTGACATTTAAATCGCATGATGCATGTGTAACCTGCAAAGGCCTGGTCACCTATCCAGGCACTAACCTAATGCACGTTGCTTTACTATCATGAGAGAACTACACCAAACCGTATCGCTGTAAAAACTAGCTCAACAGCAAGGCAGGTTTGAAGTGCTTATATATCTAACCTCTCTCCGTGACACATGTATCAGCCCTTTGGCTGTTAAGCGCTACTCAAGGACCTTTTGAGGAAAGTGTAGATCAACATCAGACTGCACAGAACGTGCAGTCTAATTCTGAAATCTACACTGTCCGATAAAAAGGTATATTTCCTAAGAAAACACCTTTGAAAGTGCAAAATCTTGGTTTTTACTTAGGGCTTGAGATTTTCATTTCACTTATTTAGCAGGATGAGGGTTAGATTATAGATTACGAAATTTGTTTTAAAACGTGCCCGTGTTGAACACAATGTGCAATATGTCCTTTTAGCTTTTATATTTGTTATAAATCTGGCAAAATATGTTGTCAGGGATACCACAAACACGGTGACTCCGGGGCATAAAGGGTGACTAAAAATGTCTTCATATTAAATGTTCATCAGATAGAAATGTGGTAAACCTCATCCGATAGGCTGATAGGCGCGAATCGATCCCATGATGGACAGTATAGATGAAGATGGGCCTGAGTAGAACCGCATTCTGATCTTGTTACACTTTCATTCAATATACTTTTTCTGTTTAACCCTTTACCAAACAATCGCTGGTTTTAACGACCCTGGAGAAAAAGGGTTTTCGCAAACATCGTGAGAAAAGGAGAAAATGCTGGTTACTAGCATTTTCTCCTTTTCCCACAACGTTTTCTACGTTTTCAATGACAAATCCCATCATTTGATCCGCACGTAGTTTGTCGTCTGCAAATACTTTTAATTTTGACAAGTCTTAAATTTGTTGTTTGGGAAAGGGTTAATAGTTTACTCTTAAGCTGTTCAGCGCAGAACGTGCTGTCTGATCTTGTATCAACACCATCCGATAAGGGGATTTTTTTTTCCAAAAAGTACCTTTGAAATACAAAACTTGAATTTTTACTATCGGCTCGAAAGTTTCATTTCACTTATTTAGCAGGATAATTAGCAAGCTGGGAGAAAGTTCCGAAGAACTAATTAGAGCTCTAGAAAGAGGAGGTGATTTTGATTTCAAAATTGAAAATGTTAATTATTCTCCACAAAACCCTATGTAAATGGGTACTCATTAGAATCGTCTCATCGAGACGATTCTAATAAGTACCCACAACATAGGGTTTGGAAGAGAAATAATGGATTTAGAATACCTTCATTCTTTCTTATCTGTAGCGCTGACCAACGATGTTTTTTGTAGACGGTGTAAATTCAGACAAGAAAATGTAGAAGTCTGATCACTGTTCATAAGCACTTAAAGTATTGAACGTATGTAGATCCAAGATCAGACAGCATCGAAAATGCATTCCGATCTTTGATCTACACGTGCAATATTTTAAGAGACCATCTGATCTAAACATTTCTTATATTTACACATAAATTCACACGTATCACAGTGATTGCATGTACTAGTGACAACTTATTGCTAAATAATTCTGGCACCACCACTTCCAGAAATTCCAGGGTTTTTTTTTCACGGTTTTAAAAGTAGATTTTCACTGCTTTTGAAGAAGGCCATTGTCCTAGATAAGTATCACAAACCGGGTGGTGTCGATCATAAATCAGACAGCAACTTCTGTGCAGTCTGATCTTGATCTACGCCGCAAAGCTACTTAAGTTGTTATTGACAATGAAATAATTAACTTTTTTACCAGACAACAAAATTTAAGTCTTGTCATCTGGAAAGCGAAGTGCTGGTAAATAAAACTCTAGGAAAACATGGATAGGTGCACTGGCCGCCGTGATAAAACTGAAACAATGTTGAAAGCGGCGTTAAACAAAGCATCTGCAATTCATATATGGCTCAACTGAGGACACTTGTCTTTTAAATAGTCGTAACCATTTTGTATTTTCTCCTTTTAACGCTATATTTTCAAAAGCCCCCACACCTCAAGGTCGTTAACACATGGAACTGTTTGGTAAAACAGGGATAATTCAAAGATTGGGTGTTTAGATTCTACAGTCTTTCTTAACTCTTTACCAAACGACAAAATTTTAGACTGGTCCAAATTGAAAGCATTTGCAGACGACAAAAAGAAATCGTCTAGGTTGATGAAATTTGTCTCTGAAAGAGTTGAAAACATTGTGGGAAATGGAGAAAATGTTGGTTACCAGCATTTTCTCCTTTTCCCACGATGATTTCAGAAACTCTCTCTCTCTGTCTCTCTCTGGGTCGTTAAAAGTCGGAATTGTGTGGTAAAAGGTTAAAAGGGAGAAACATTGTTGGAAAAGGAGAAAAGGTTACAAGCACTTTCCCCTTTTCCTACAATGTTTTCAAAAGTTTTCTTCTACACGGTTGTTAAAACGGGGGATTGTTGGATAAAATGATCAATTACCCTTTTCCTAACGACCAAAATTTAGACTTGTTCATTTTACAGCAGTTTCATATTACAAATAACATGTACAAAACTTTGAAATCTACATAAATTCATCTTTAAAAGGAAACAAAAAACATTGTGGATAACGGAGAAAATGAAGGTTTCCAAAGATGTTTCCAAAAGCCTTCTTCCACGAGGGCGGAAAAACATGGAATTGTTCGTAAGTACATTAAGTGTTAAGAAATTTCGTCTGCTGTGCTGCAGAAGCGAAAACTACAATCTTCAATATTGGTGATGTAAAATGGCGGCACGCTGCTGCAGACTCCTAGAGAAGAAATCGGATTTTTACATTGATCGCCTCACAAGCTGGTCGCCATGTTTCAGTACAAATCATTGTGTGTTATATACCAAGGTCACATAAGTGGTGTGAATACGTGTTTCTGTTTCCGAAAGATTTTAATAGATCAACTATGTTTAAGCATCAACACGTGGTGTACTGGTGTTATTTTTTTTCCCTATAAAACTGTGTGTGCCTTATCAGCAATGTATTTAACCAGTGGCTAGCTGAATTCTTTACCAAGCGACAATATTTTAAACTTTTCCAAAGTCAAAGCAATTGCAGACGACATAACACATGGGACTCAAAAATTGAAATTTGTTTTTTGAAGAGTAGAAGACGTTATGAGTAAAGGAGAAAATGCTGGTTGCCAGCTTTGTTTTCCTTTTCCCACAATGTTTTCAAAAACTCTTTTGGTCAGTCTTTTAAAGTCGGGATTGTATGGTAAAGGATTAAGGATTAACTCGTGGTTTACTGGTACTGTTTTTGTTCGGTATAGAAGAGTGTGTGGCTTATCAGCAATGTATAAGAACCTCAGCTACCAACGCAATAAATTGGACATTTTTTACGAGGTCTTACGTGCCCACTTCAACTGAAAATGGTTTTGGTCAAAGTTTAGTACGAGATAGCGGACGATGTAGATCCAAGATCAGAGTACACGTTCTGTGCAGTCTGATCTTTATCTACACCGTCCGCAAAAGGTATTTAATTCGCCATAGGTAAGTGAACGAGTTAAAACAGTGTTTCGTTGGAAAGAAGACATTTTCTGATGCAGATGGGATGCTGACACAGCGATACAACTAAGAATAGTAAGTGTTTTGACCACATACTAAGTTTGTTGTATCAAGGATGTGAACCATGCTCTGACAAAAGGGGGTTTAACCCTTTACCACGCAGTCCCGACTTTTAACGATCCTGAGGTAGAAGGCATTTGAAAACATTGTAGGAAAAGGAGAAAATGCTGGTAACCAGCATTTTCTCCTTTTCCTACCATGTTTTCTAACCTATCAAGGGCAAATTTCATCGTTTGGGCTACTTTTAATTTGTGGTTTGCCAATGCTTTCAATTTGGACCGGTCTAACATTTTGTTGTTTGGTAAAGATGATGCATTACACCAAACCTTTTATTATATAATCATGGAACCATTAAACGCATTTTGTCAAACAACCAGTTGAACTATGAAATAGAATGGTCCTTTGGACCTGCAGAAAATCGACCAAAAGCAAAAGGTTTTAGGGTTTGATCCTCGCTTACCCGGACCCGCGTCACCATTTTTCTTCTCGTCAAAATTAATCTCTCTCTCTCTCTCACACACACACACACACACATCCCAGTTCGTCTCTTTCTAGCCATTCTCTCATCTGAAATGCAATCAACCCTTTACAAATCGATCCCGTGTTTAAACGACCCTGAAGAAGAAGGCTTTGGAAAACATTGTGGGAGGAAAAGAGAAAATGTAACTAGCATTTATATTCCGTATTCCGTGTGTTCAGCTCTGTCAAAGACAAACCCTATCATATCGTGGAAGGCAGTGGTGTAGGGACAGAGCATCGACTTCTAGTACACAATGTTCCGGGTTGGAATCTCAGGAGGAGCGGAACCAACCTCTGGAACTTCTCACATCACGGCTCCTGCACTGTTGAAGGTGTCCAGGAGAAATCAAAAAGAAAGCATGGAGAGTGATTAACCTCTAACCTGATAAATAAGTTAAATGAAACTTTCCTGCCGATAGCAAAAATCCAGACATTGCTATTTCAAAGTTATGGGGGGGGGGGAGGAAATATATCTCCTAATGGACAGTGTAGATCTAAGATCAGATTGCACGTTCTGTGCAGTCTTATTTTGTTCTACACTGTCAGTAAAATATCAATGAGTCGCACAGAGCAAGCTGACGGTGGCTTTAAGTTTTAGGAGATTGAGAAGTGTGAAGTAAATACGTTTGACTTAATATTATCATAATACATTTTATTTGTGTAGTGCAACTGCGTTCAATTTGGACGTGTATAACACTAATTAGACGTGCATAACCCTACGTGTATAACACTACTTGTATAACACTATGTGTATAACACTACGTGTATAACGCTACGTGTATAACCCTATGTGTATAGCACTACTTGTATAACACTACGTGTATAACACAACACTACGTGTATAACGCTACGTGTATAACACTATGTGTATAACACTACGTGTATAACACCATGTGTATAACACCATGTGTATAACACTACGTGTATAACGCTACGTGTGTAACACTACGTGTATAACACTACGTGTATAACGCCACGTGTATAACACTACGTGTATAACACTACGTGTATAACGCCACGTGTATAACACTACGTGTATAACACCACGTGTATAACACTACGTGTATAACACTACATCATCATGTAAAGATTGCTAGTGACGTATCGGACCGTGTGCATCAAAGATCAAAGAAAGCAGAAAACATTGTGGGAAAAGGAGAAAATGTTTCCTTTTTTCCCCCCATATTTTTCAAAAGCTTTCTGCTGTAGCTTTGGAAAAGCCTGGGCCCATTTGGTGAAGGGTAAAGTTTTATTTGTATGGTGTTTAACACCGTTTTCAACATTATTTAAGTTATATCGTGACGGCCTGTCCACCTATCCATGTTTTCCTAGATTCTCTTGTACATGTACATAGCACAATTTTCTCCCAAAGCCACTTGTTGCTTTCCTGTGAAACCATTGTCGAAACAATGATCAGCGCTGAGAGAGACATGAATCTTGTTGCATTTACTATCATCATTCCTCGGAAAGGAATTGGTCGAACTCGTGATTTGAACTATCCTTTCCTTGGTTTCAAGTCTTGTACTCATACTGCGCCAACGGGGCTCTGCAAGAGGGTAAACGAGAAATATATTTTACATAACTTTAGCCATCATTTTCTATCATTTGTATCGTATTGGAGTTTAACGCCATTTTATTATCTCAGGTCATATCACGGCGGTCAGTGACGCACGCATGTGTTTCATGGCTATCTCACACCAGGGTCCGTATTCACCAACCATTCTTAAGAATATTCTTTGTCTTATTATCCAAGATTTTCCACATTTGAAAGTAACACAACTCCTGATTGACTAAACCAAATGGTTTAGCCAATCAGGAATTACTTTCAGATGCAGAAAATTCTGGAGAACAAGACAAAGAACGTTCTTAAGAATGGTTGCTGAATACGGACCCAGTACTGACACAACTTTCTTCTAAAGCTACTGACTACTTTTCTCACATGCATTAATGGTGAGAGGCGAAAAATCGCAGGAAACAAAGTCTCAGTCGGGTATAGAACACCATGCAATAACAACCTTTAGCTACACTATGTAAGTTAAGGTCATTAGAAGTTTAAATGTAAATATGCTGACATTTCCTGAAATAGCAACCTTCAGCTGTTTCGATGTTTGTTTCATTTTTTATGCGGTATTTCTTTGTGCTATCGATAAAAACCGAGATTTTCATATTGTTTTACAGACTATTTTTAGACCAAAAATCTTAACTTATTTTAAGCGACAGACTTACAGTCAGAGGAGAGAAAAATGCCCCTTTTAACCCTTTACCAGACGACAAAATTTTAGCCTTGTCAAAATTGAAAGCATTTGCAGACGACAATTTCAGTGTGGCTCAAATGGTGCAACTTTTCTTTGATAGGGTAGAAAACATTGTGGGAAAAGGAGAACATGCTGGTTACCAGCATTTTCTCCTTTTCCTACAATGTTTTCAAAAGCCTTCTTTCCCAGGGTCGTCAAAAGGCGGCATTGTGCAGTAAAGGGGTAATTACACAGTATATAAAACCTTGAGATAAAGGGACAATTTCTTGTTATAAACTTATCTCAAATATTTGGAGGCAATGAAATAAACCCTTTTAAGACTTTACCAATAATTTCCTCCCATCAGTATAGAACACCATCTTCTAAGAACCTTTAGCTACACTATGTAAGTCTTTGTGCTATCGATAAAAACCGAGATTATCCTATTGTTTTAGAGACTATTTTCAGACCAAAATCTTTAACTCGACAAACAGTTAGATGAGAGGAAAATGCCCCCTTTAAACAGTATATAAAACTTTGAGATGAAGGGACAATTTCTCGTTACAAACTTAGCTCAAATATTTGGAGGCAATGAAATAAACCCTTTTAAGACTTTACCAATAATTTCCTCCCATCAGTATAGAACACCATCTTCTAAGAACCTTTAGCCACACTATGTAAGTCTTTGTGCTATCGATAAAAACCGAGATTATCCTATTGTTTTACAGATTATTTTTAGACCAAAATCTTTAACTCGACAGACAGTTAGATGAGAGGAAAATGACCCTTTTAAACAGTATATAAAACATTGAGATAAAGGGACAATTTCTCGTTACAAACTTAGCTCAAATATTTGGAGGCAAAGAATTAAACTCTTAAGACTTTACCAACCAACAAAATATTAAACTTGTTCTAATTAAAAGCATTCGCAGACGACATAACTCAAATGATAACTTGTGTCCGTGATAGAGTAGAAAACATTGTGGGAAAAGGAGTAAATATCGGTTACCACAATGTTTTCAAATGGTCTCTTTCTCAGGGTTGTTAAAACTCGGCAATGTGTGCTAAAGGGTTAAAACCGTACACAAAACATTTCAGAGAAAAGAGCAATTGCAACCAGCAATAATTGCTTGTTTCCCAACGACTTTTTCCAAAGACGTAAACTGCAAGATTATATCAAATCGTATTTCATGCAGTAATTGGTTAACCTTATACCGAAGAATGCAGAGTTTTTGGTACCTTGAAGAAGAACACCTCTGAAACATTGTTGGAAAAGAAGAAAATGTTGGTCACCAAAATTTTCTTTTTTTCCCACAATGTCTTCTATCGTTTCAAACGCAAAACCCTCCATTTTGGCCACATTTATTGGTCATCTGCAAATGGTTTAACCCTCAAGCTGCTGAATAAATGAAACGCAAATTTCTATTCGATACTTAAAAAACCCAAACATTGCGGTTTCAAAGTTCATTTCACCAGAAAGAAAATACCATATCGGACCGTGTAGATCAAAGACCAGACTGCACGTTCTGTGCGGTCTGATCTTGATCTACACTGTCCGCCGCAAAAGGTCAGTGGGTCGCGATTAGCAGCTTAAGGGTTAACATTCGGACAAGTCTAAAACGTTTGTGATCTGTCAAAAAGTTAAAACGGTAATGGAACTGTGAGTTGTTGTTTATCTAGTTATATCAGTGAACCACAAAACAGCTGGTATTGGTAAATAACATATTGCTATGGTTACCTATATAAACAGTGCTTCTACGGTTTCATGTACATTAATGCAGACTCCTTATACACCAACCATTCTAAATGGCATGCTTAGTCTTTGTCTAGATTTAAAAAGTAATTTCTGATTTAAATAAAAAGCCGATCAGAAAATGTGTTACTTTGAAATTTATACTTGTACAGCGCATATTGTCTGAAAGGCCCAGTGGCTGCCACAAGTAAATAACGTACCTGTTAAAATGCATTGGAATTTAAACCATGCCATTTAAAAGTATGTAATTGTTATTAAGATAGCAATCTATTATTGTATAATCGGCCCAAGTGTTACTCGCTGGCTGAAAAAAATAATTCTAAAACTAGGTAAAGAGTAAACAGGATATATCTGTGATTAATAGATAATGATTGATTTAGATTGAAAACAATGTGGATAAAGGAGACATTTCACATACTGAGCTATGCCTCCCAATTACGCATTTTTTAAAAATTAGTTTCTTTTGTCTTTTATTTTATTTATTTATTTATTTATTTATTTATTTTCAATAAATTAGATCTCATTTGACTACTATACTTTTCTCTTACACGGTAAATGTTAAAATTCCGAGTCAAGGGTTAAATTGACGCGAACCACACGAACGTGTGGGAAAGCCAACTTACCTAATATGAGATATTTTCTGAAAGGTCAGACCTGGGACCCTTTTTACCTTTTTTTCCGACAACCGTTTTTTGTAATACCTTGCAGAACGAGAAATATGTTTTTATGGGGCCTGTGATTAACAGATTTTGAGAACATTACACAAAAAGGTTATTTCCTGAAAGCTCAAGTAGACTACTTCAGAGATATGCATATTCCCTTTTATGAATGTTGGCCCCAACAAGTGATATTGCGACAAGTTAACTGCATTGACGAGTATCAATTCTAGTGCCAATTGTAGACAGGTTTTAAAATCATTGCATGATTTTTGTGCAACAATTGGTTTTATAGTCCAGACCGCATTTATTAACTTTAACAATTCAACATTTAACTGTTAAAGTCGCGAGCCGCTTTGAAATCATTTGTAGGAAAGAAGTAATTGTTTGTTACAAGAATTTATTCATATTCGGCACGTTCTACTTACACTGTCACTTACAAAATCCTTTTCTCGAATTAACTTTTCCACGGAGCTTTGAATAAATGGCAGGAAAACAGGGGAAAAAACATCATAAGAATTTTAACTCTTCAGCTCACGTTAGATTTTAGACTCTTCCAAAATCAAAGTATCAAATGACGACAAATTTCAACTTAATACAAATGAGCTTAAGTTTAGAAAACATTGTGAAAAAAAGACCAGCATTTTCTGATTTATACCAATTAAGCGGCTTTTTCTTCAGGGTCGTTAAGACACGGGATTGTTTGGTAAAGGGTGACGGCGGTTTTGCAAGAAAGTAACGAACAGTGTACATGCGAGACCAGGCTGCACATTTTGCACTATCTGATCTTGATCTTCACTATCCGCAAATACAAGTTAGGCTAAGTGGAACCCTTTAAGGGATATACCACATTTGTCAGCAGTATGATACCAGAAGCTGCCTCTCTCCTGACACCCGTTTCAAGTTTTTCCATCCAGGTTGCGTGGACAAATTTATTTTTGTGACTGACGTTGTTTTTATAGTTTCAAGCCTTTCCTCGTACCATATAAGGAAAGAATTATAGATTCTTTCAGTGCCATAGACAAAAACAAGAGCTTTTTTGTGTACGACATAGATCAAGATCATACTGCAGAGAACGTGCAGTCTGATCTTGGATCTATAAGCCCACTAGATTAGTCAAGCTTTTATTATAAAAATATTTTCTGGGTTTTTGAGGATTGTATTTTCATGTTATTTGATCTTCATCTTTATTTCTCAAAGTATCGTTTAGATAGATACCGGTATGCCTAGATTATGCACATTCTTCAAAGGGAAGTAACTGTCACCATCGGAGCTACGTGTAGATGAGTGTCCTCCTGTAATGAATAAATGGAGGGGGGGGGGAAGGTGGGAGATGAGAAAGAGAAAGAGGTCGGAGTCGGGATTCTGACAGAAATTTCTTCCCATCAGTGTAGACGATAAGACACATTTTGCCACATTGGCAAAGCATTGTAGCGAAAGGAGAAAAAAGTCCTCTTGCAACCGATCAACTATGAAAGAAGCATGATACAAAGAGAAAGGTTTGGCTCTTAACGAAAAAATTCTTCCTTTACAACAATAATAACACACGTAGAGATGTTAGCTGGACATTTGTGTTGGGAAATAGATCTAATACTATGATTTAGTCAAAAACGATTTTAACTTTCTACTACACAGTCCCGTCTCTTAATGACCCTAATGTAAAAGGCTTTTGAAAACATGGTAGGAAAAGGAGAAAATAATGGTATACGCCACCTTTTCCCTTTTCCCTCTAGGATTTTTACTCCATCAAATCCCATCATTTGAGTCAAATCTAATTTGTCGTCTGCAAATGTGTTGAATTTGGACAAATCAGAAATTCTTTCGTTTCATAAAGAGTAAACAAGTAATAATCGTTATGTTGTCTAAAACACTTGTAACTATTTAACCCTAAAGCTGCTTATCGCGACCCACTGACCTTTTGCGGACAGTGTAGATCAAGATCAGACTGCACAGAACGTGAAGTCTGATTTTTGATCTACACTATCCGATACGGTATTTTATTTCCGATGAAATCAACTGTGAAACCGCAATGTTTGGCATTTTAGTATTGAGTAGAAATTTGCGTTTCATTTATTCAGCAGCTTAAGTGTTAACAAACGATAAAATTTTAAATTTGTCCAAAATGAGAGCATTTGCAGACGACACAACAAACGCGGTTCCAATGAAGGAATATTCCTGGAAAAGGTAGAAAACGAGTCTTATCTCCTGAGAACGTTAAACACGGGATTGCTTGGTAAAGTTTATTACTTCTTACCTTCTGACGGGCAAATGAAGATGGCTGTGATAACATCAATGTAAATTATAGAAAATCAACATGAGTTTAGGTTTATTTCGTGAATACATACATGTGAAAACACAGTGGCAAAAGGATATTGTTAGCTTTCAACAATTTCTCCTTTTGTCACAGTGTTTACAAAAGTTGTGTGTTTGCAAGGCAAAAATTCAACAGAAAGTGATAAAGTGTGAATACAATTAATTTGATTTGTTATTCAAAATCACGTTCCTCTTTAAGATAATGAGATCAAAGGGCTTCTTAATTTCAAGGAACAGTGTGTGTGTGTGTGTACCAGGACTGAATATATTTTAGCTCTCAACTGACGGTAAATTTGGAAGTTTATACTTTTTGTGAGTAATTATAACTCCCCCCCCCCCCCTCCAAAGAACCGACGTAAAGTGGGTAAAGTGGATATATAAAAATGAGATCATCCGTCTGTCCGTCATCTGTCTCCGCCTGTAGACTCAATCTTCTGATCGTTTCTCATTTCCTAATAGAGGCTAATATTCTCGTATAAGTCGTTGGCAGCTCACAAAAGAACTGGATAAAATTTGGGAATGACAAGAAAAATAACACTACATGTACTCGTATACAAATATAGATTGTGCGATACCTTCCTCGAATTTCGGCTTAAATTTCCATTTCACACTTGGAATATTAGCATCCCTATGTAAAGGAAGAAGACTAACTGCCTCTATGACGTCACACGAGGACGGGAGGTAAGCAAATCAGGGCAAGTAAGCGATGCATCATTTTAGGGTCGTAATTCATCATGACATTTGAACCGTGGTTTATGGTGTGTTACCGGGTAGTAATAGCCGAAAATGACGCACAGATGTTTTACTGACATCATTTACAGATGAATGAAGGGGGAAAAAGCTATGTCAAAAAAGAAAAAAAAAAAAATCGGATTTGCCCTTTCAAGCAAATTCTGTTCAATCATCTGAGAACAGCGTACTGATCTGTAGAACAATCTTACCAGATATTTTGTTGACGGATATTATATGAAGAACATATTTGTGTAGTTCAAAAAATTAAGGATGAAAACCAAGTAACACCTCATAACCCAATGTAGTACTGGAGAGGAATCAAGTTAAGTAACTGAAGAATCCCCCCCCCCCCCCATTCGTAACTTCAATTTCTTATTGATTTCACAGCCTCTTTCGAAAGTTTTGCAGTTTGTAATTGAAATTGCCTATTTTCCGACGATATTACTGGTGGAAATTTGTGCTGCTCCACTTAAAACGAATAGACGTACATGTACTCGTATACCTAACGCTTTACTGGACGAAAAGAAAAAGGTTGTCCAAATTTTACGCATTTGCAGACCACAAATTGAATTTTGCTCAAGTAATTAAATTCGCAAGGGATTTGCCTGCGAATGGCTATGATAAAACATTGTGCTAAAAGTAGAAAATGATGTAGACCAACATTTTTCTGCTTTCCTCACAATGTTTACAAAAGTTTTCTCGGTCAAAGTCGTTAAAATTCGGGATTGCGTAGGAAAGGGTTTAGTTCCTCAGAGGAGAGAAAGAGAAAAAATGCAACTGATTGTCTAAAATAGTGGGACTTGGGAAAGTTTTGTATGATAAATGTTTGGTGTGATTGTAAAACTCTGTATAGCTACCTTGCCCTCTGTACTCACTAAGGTTCAGTTCATTAGTAGATTTACATGGTAATCATTGTGGCTAATGGAAAAATTATACCTCATTTGCAACATGGTTTTCGAAAGTCGACTACTGCAAGACGAAACAGACATCCTCAGAAGACAGCATAATATATCTAATGGTCTTATTTAATTCAATGACCTTCTGCCTTTGAAGGTCGCTTGAAATGACTTTGACGCACGATACTTGAACGGATTTTTCTCCCAGACGGTCGCTGTAGGAAGCAAAAATACCTCCACCCCGCAGGATATATGACTTTGATCTCAAGTACATTTTCCGCTGTCTTCAAGCTGTGACTTAAACATAAATATGATAACATTTCCTGTCATTAGTATAAACAACATTTCACAGACTGACAACCAACCAAAGTGTTTTAAATTACAGCACTTGCCGATAAAGGACAAGTGGCCCATTACTCATTTTACGTTTGTCATAGCGTTTTCTGGATTATCTGCATAGATTTACTATTTTTCTTTCATTTTTTTCATTGTTATGCTGTCGAGATGAGTTCATCTTGGAATAAAAAAAAAGATTGCAAAGGCCTATGGAGTAAGGATGGAATTCAATTTGTGTCGTGTGCACTGACTCTCAGACCGACTTGTGTCGTGTGCACAGACACAAAGACAGATTTGTGTCGTGTGCACAATTGTAGAGCGATTTGTGTCGTGTGCAAGAACCGTAATTTCGGATATAAGGTTGCTCTTGTGAATTTCACGTTTTGATCTACTTTTCAATCACGTTGTCACATCAGTTGCATATTTTTTTTTTTTCGAAAGAAAAAATGCTGTCACACACATGTTTGCCTTTTTGTAAGCCAAGCAAGAAAGACTAATGTCGTGTAAGAAATGAAAGGTAGTTGACAGTGCGTATTTGAACGTTTGGTTGGGTTTTGATGATGCGAACCGAGGGGTAATAACAACTGAAAGCAAGTTATTTAGTTGAAATGGTATCCTCCGCAGAATTGTTTTTATAGAAACCTACAAGAGGTATTGTGTGTTTGCATGTACATGTGGCCTTTTTATTATCGGTCCATAATGTGTTTATACATTAAACCCCCTTTTTCTATGACTTGGAATTTCTTAAGATAAAAACAAATAATGAAGTTTCATAAAATGTTGTGCAGTAGTTAAAGAAATATATATCTATAATCCATAATTGAAATGTACATCAAAACTCCTTTTTCCATGATACGGCATTAAATTAAAAGAATGTACCGGCAGACTATCATAAAGAACGCATATATGAAGTTTCGTTAAATTTCGTCAAGGATTCTAGAAGACATCTGTTGGGACGGACGGACGGACTGACGGATGGACGAACGATCGGCCGGACCTACAAACGGACGGACGGACAGACAGACGGACGGACAACGCTAAAACTGTATCTCCTGGCCTTGGTCGGGGGATAATTAGTAGTGGTATAGCGGGGATGACAAATTTCGACTCGATCAGCCAAATGTGAATAGAGCAACGTAGTGATCATCAATCTTGCCTAACGAAGATGGGTTTTGAGGATTTTCTGACAATATAACTATGATATCATTGTTGTCTTCTTGCGGCCGGCGATCTGGATTCGTATTTACCTACCATTCTTAAGAACATTCTTGGTCTTGTTCTCCAAAATTTTCCGAATTTGAAAGTAACACACTTTCTGATTGGCTAAACCATTTGGTCGTGTTACTTTCAAACCTGGAAAGCCTTGAAGATTAAGTCCAAGACATTCTTAAAAATGGTTGGTGAATACGAACCCTGGACACCCCAACAGTCACGTGACTGTTAGTACATCACGTGATTTTGATTAAAAGCAAGTTTGGTATGAATTAGCTATGTCTCACTGATTATTCGCTCTATAATGTCTTACGAGTTATCTTGGTTACTTGTTTAACCCTTTACCCTAGCCTGAATTTTAACAAACCAGGGGAAGGAGTCTTTTCAAAACATTGAGGGGAAAGAAGAAATTGCTGGTAACCAGCATTTTGTCCTTTCCCTCAATGATTTCCTCCCTTTCACAGACAGATTTTACCGCTTGAGCCACATTTATCAGATTTTATTGCCTTCAATTTGGAAGAGTGTAATATTTTGTAGTAAAGGATTAACCCGCGAAACAAATCTGCATCAGACAACTTTCAGAACATCCTTGTAAAATATGTACAATCAACATGGTGTTAGTCTTAACACTTGAATACTAGTAGAACTAATCATATAAACTGTTTGACAAAAGGAGAAATCGCTTACCACAAGCAGTTTCACCTTTTGGCACGATGTTTTAAAGGTCGTGTGGTGCAAAACGGAGAAGGCAGTCTAGGGGAGATAATCTGTTAAAGCCGTTGGACAGCAGTACTTGTCCCAACATCCGGACAACAGGTACAACATGCAGTGCGATTTCTGCGTTGGACGGCAATACTTGTTCCAACACGCTTTCGGAGGATGGACCTCTTACAAAACAATCCTGTAGTTTTCAACCCTAAGCCTGCCGTTCTCGACTATGTATGTATTTTGTGGAATGTGTTAATGAAGATCAGCCTGCACATACGCTTACCCTGGTCTTGATCTACACTCTTCTCTGCCTTATGAGCTGCTTTAATCATATGAACCAAGTTCAATGCCAATTACCTGATAGAAATCTGTTTGTGTGATCATCAAATATTTAAATTTAAATTTGACAAGATCTAAGGGTTAAGCGCCCATTGTTCAAGGGTTGCAGGAAACATTGTAGGATTTGGAATATACTGCTTGTGTCAATCATTTCTTCCTTTTCTCACAATGATTTCTAACATTCCCGAGTAAAATCTGATTATTTTGTGCTGCACTCAATAATTATGTTGTTTCCAAACGGCTTCACTGGACTAGCCTAAAATGTCGTCTGATGAAGAAAAAACCGATTACTTCACACAGTTAATTCTTTACTTCAGGCAAGTTATCGTTGGTTCAAGTAAAAATCAATCAATAGGAATAAAATATATTTTTTATCATCTTTGGCTAATGGGGGAAAACGCAAAATTCTGCTCGTTGAAAACGGTTCGTCCATTCTACGCCGAACTTAGAAAACTCAGCGATAACAAACAGGAGCAAAACCGTGGGGCGATTCCGAGGGCATGCAAAGGCTCTCTTTGAGGATAAATAGAAGTTACTGCGAGGAGATGCATTCCTATCTCATCATATACCAATGTTTCGATTTTGATTTGTGGGAAAGCAGCCAGTCGCATGGAATTATATTTAAGCGAAATATCAGTAAAGAAGCACCTAGAGGACATAGATAGGTAAACTAATGGACGTGGTTTAACTGAAATATTGTTGAAAACAGCGTTGAAGTCCACAATAAATCCTTCTTTTTATACAATATTTCCACAACCCAGTCCTCAGCGGAGACAGATACTGGTGCTGTAATAGATTAGTCTATACCAGATAACAAAATTCTCGACACGCCAGTATTGAAAGTACTTGTTGAGAGGAAATTACACGTGACTCAAATAATGAGGTTTGTCAATCAAAGGTTAGAAAACATTGTGGGAAAAGGAAAAAATGCTGGTTACCAGCATTTTCTCCTTTTCCCGCAATGTTTTCAAATGTTTTCTTCCCCAGGGTAATAAAACACAGGATTGTTTGGTAAAGGGTTAAAATAGCAAATCTATTGTTTAATTTTTCACGTGTTTGACGGAAAACAATACGGGGTCACAGAGATGAATTTTCAAAACAATCATCTTTTTACTGTTTTAGTTCATTCTTTTAAACATTACGCTGGATGGTTCTTTTATTTACCTCACAATCACCACATTTGTCAACCAGGAAGCAGCCTTGAGAAAACATTGTGAGAAAGGTTACCTGGTATCCAGCAATTTTGTCTTTTTACGACAATGCTTTCTACCTGTTGAACGACAATTTAACGGTTTGGGTTACATTTAATTTGTCGTCTGTAAATTTATGCTTTCAATTTCGGACAAACTAAACATTTTGCCGTCTGGTAATAAGTACACACACACTCTCGTCACAAAAAATGGCCGACGCTCTGTGAAAACGGGTTTGCAACTACAAAAGTATTAGCCAAGGACTGTGCAGGCCGACATGGGTCGATACATTTTGATATGGGTCAATTTTCTGCTTGACAAAGGACCAGTCTACATCATGATTCGGTCTGTTGTCGGACAAAATGGATTTTAAGGATCCATAATTATGTGATAATTATGTGATGCTGAAGTTAAAAACAAGTTTTTCGATAAAATTGATTGATTGATGTATGGACGGATGGATTGATTGATTGATTGATCGATCGATTGAATAATTTTATATGCCGGTTTCTTTCCTATTTCATTCATATCACTTTACCACTGAGCAACGCAAGATCCTTCCAATAACCTAGTTTCGTTTGTTCCAGTGGAATTTTACCCCATGTTCAAAAACCGGGGAGTGAACCGTGATTTTTCCTTTACAAAAATGCAACACATTAACCAATGAACCACACAACAATCGTCGAGATTTTGATAAACGCTTAATCGAAAAATGTACAAAAATAACAATGATTTTTATTTTTCCCATTTTCTATCCTTCCGTCTCATTTACTTTACTTGTGAAAGCAGTAGACGGGAAAAAATTGTCGACAAAGTTCAGACTTAACTATTCAGAGGAAATAAACTCTTAGCTTGCTAGGGGTCAAATATGTGCTTTTGAGGACAGTGTAGATCAAGATCAGACTGCACAGAACTTGAAATCTGATCTTGGATCATCAGTCTCCGATATCGTTAATATACTTTGAACAAAATCTCAATCATGCAGTAACTAGGTACTTCAGCGCTATCTACTGACTAAACATCTCCAGTTTTTATCATGTTGTTTAAGCGTCAACCGACTGGGATTGGCCAATAAGACATGATCTGATCAGAACATTTAAAACTTGTCTTTGCAATTCGATTCCACATGTAAAGATAGTGCAAACAAGATAATTTCGGATGCGCCGCGCTCCAAATATAAATAAAAAAAATAAGATCAATAACAAATGAACGACGCTCCGAGCAAAGGGGGTTATGCGGACCCCTCGTAACGCATTATACCAAGCAAGTCTTCAAATATCATAAATCTGTTTTGTCTAAATATTGGCTGAATTGTGAAGGAGTGCGCCCCTTTTACATGCAGAAAAATTACAAGGATTAAAAAATTTCGACCCTTGTCAACAAGGGTTGATCCTTTTTGCAAAATGCATTAACTCTTTACAACACAATCACGACTTTTAACGACCCTAAGAAAGAAAACTTTTGAAAACATTGTGTTTTCTACCGTTCCTTGAACAAATTCTAATTTTTGAGTAACATTTATTTTGTCGTCTGCAAATGCTTTCAATTTCGACCAGTCTAAATTTTTTGTCGTTTGGTAAAAAGTTAAACCACGTTTTTAACATGCACGATAACGGGTTTACAGTGATTAATTTATTTTTTTTATTTCTTTATTTATCAATCCCTCGTCTTAACGACGTTGAAGAAAAAAAATGACACTTGAAAACATTGAGGGAAAAGTAAAAGACGCTGGTAGTAGCACCGAGACAACTTTCATCATTCTAGTGAAATGTCGTCTGCAAATACATGCACTTTGAACAAGTCCAAAATTTTGCAGTCTCGGGAAAAAAAGCCGTTTCATTTGTAATACTAAGCAAGTATGGTAAATTTATTTATAACTTGTACGTAAATGGGTTAATGGCGACTGCTTTCTTCATTTTAAACAAAAATGTTTTCCTACCGAATTTTGTTACAACTAAAACAAAAAAAAAAACCTTTTTAACCAATCACAGCTCCGTGTACAAATAACACTAACATATTTCATAATGAACTTTGACCCACTCTACTATTATTGCCAGTATAAATAAAACCCAGTTTTCCTATTGAGTTATCAATAGTTTACAAAATAGTTCTACCGTTCCTCAAAGTCGAGAGAGAATTTATAATCGACAAAACGTTTTTGAACTATTGAGGCGAGCAAATAGATTATTCAGGTTGGTTTTGTATTCTTTTCTTTTCAAATTCGATCTTAAAAAACAGAATATCGAGTTATTCATACTTGTTTTGAAATAGTTCTAAACTAAATTTAAATTAAGCCTTTACCACACAATCCCGACTTCTAACGACCCTTAGAAAAACAGCTTTTGCAAACATTGTGGTAACAAGCATTTTCTCCTTTTCCCAAACTGTTTTACATTTTGTCAAGGATTAATTTCATTATTTAATCGTCATTAAATTGTTATCTACAAATGCTTTCCATTTGGAAAATCTTATCGTTTAGTGAAGAATTGAGAGAGAGAAAGTTAGTTTTTGGAACCATTATACCCCTGCATCAAACTTAATCAAACGTGCTATGGACCATTTCTAAAAACATCGTTGCAAAAGGAGAGTTCAGTCGTTTTAACGTTTTTACAAACACAAATCGAACCTTTTATCAAACAATTCCGTATTTTAAGAAAGAAATCCTTTTAAATATTGGGAGAAAAGAAAGAAAAAAAAAAAAAAAAAAACATGATGGTAACCAACATTCTCGCCCTTTTCCACAATGTTTTCATCTTTATGAATAAAAATACAATGTTGAATATATTTTCACGAACAAATAATCATTTACATTTATTCTTTGCCGAGCGGGGTTCGGTAACCCAGTCGGTACCGTGACCCCCGGGCCTGAAACTGAGGGGTAACTGGTTTCAATCCCCAGCTCGACCGAATTCTCTTCAATGATGTTTTTTTTCCTGAAGAGTCGCTACACGGCAAAATTTTAGATTGTCCAAATTGAGAGCATTTTCAGACAATAAATTACTTGTGGATCAAATGATTTGTCACTAAAAAGGTTCGAAAACATTGTGGGAAAAGGATAAAATCCTGGTTACCAACATTTTCTCCTGTTCCTACCATGTTTCCCAAAGCTGGTCAAAGAAGTTAGGGTTAAGTACGGTTGCTCAGTCGATAAAGTACAAAGCCTAAAACCCAGGGGTAGTAAATCCGATTCAATAGCCCGGCAAAATTCTTACTGAGGGTTGATTATGGTCATTGCGACAGAAACATTTTCAGTTCTCAGCGCTGAACAGTATTTCGATGATGTTTATATGAAAAAGCAGCCAATGGTTTGGAAAGAAAGTTGTGAGAAGTACCGGTTAAAAACCGTGGGATCGCATAGAAAGGTGCACTCGCAGCTGGTGATATTACAGGAATATTGTTGAGAAAGTTGTTAAACACAAAACAGCTCTCAGCGTTGAACTTTGTTTTTGATGTGGAACAGCAGCCAGTGGCTTGAAAAAAATGCTGTGCGAAGTACTAGAAACATAAACTCTGTAGGAACTCACTGATAGATGCACTGGCTGCTGTGATATCACTAAAATGTTGTTGAAGACAGACCAACAAGTGAGGGGATTTCATGGAATACCTTCATTAACCCTTTACCAAAAAATCCCGAGTTAAAACGACCCTGTCAGAGAGGGCTTGTGAAAACTTTGTGGGAAAAGGAGAAAATGCTAGTGATCAGCACTTTGTCATTTTTTCCACAATGTTTTTCACCCTTTCATAGGCAAGCAAAATCATTTGCGATACATTAAATTTGTCGTTTGTACGTACTTTCGATTTGGGAAAGTCTTGAATTTTGTTATATAGTAATTAGTTAAGTAGATATTCTATAAATTTGTTATTTATCAGTTCTTGTATTAATACGTTTATGTATTTACCATTTTTATGTACTCAACGTTAATCATTTGTATGCACTCTTCACATTAAAATAAAGGATTTGAAACTTTGACGAGACAGACAGACAGACAGAGAGGGGGGTATAAAGAAATGACAAATGCTTTCTTGTGTACATCATGTAATTTTAACCATGTATATTGTGTATACATAATTATCTAACTTATTTATTCTGTTCTATGCACAGTTATCTAGATTGAAGGTTAAGTGCCTTCTATTTGACCTTACAAGCTGACTGTGTTTTTTTTCAATTATTTCAGTCTACTGTAATATAATCCATTAGTATGCAGACTTTTCGTGAATAACAACTGATCTTTAACGACTTGAAACAATTTTGCGGACACTGTAGATCAAGATCAGACTGCACATAACGTGCAGTCTAATCTTAGATCTACACTGTCCACTACTTAGTAACATTTTCTGATGTAAACAATGTTGAAAATGACATCTAAATAAATTCGAATTTTTGTCAATTTCAGCAGGAAAAGTAGAATTTTACCGCAGTTTAAGATGAAATCAGGTCAAAGTTAATAAACATGTAGCGGACGGTATAGATCACATATCAGACTGCACGCTCAGTGCAAGTTCTGTGCTGTCTGATCTTGATCTACGCCTTGATTTTGGTAGTGACAGAGTAAGCAAGCGGTCCATTGTGCCTTAGTGTTTAAAGGCTTAAATCTGTTTTCAGGAAATTCTGGTTGGATCCCCTACCCGGCGGAGTGTCCTTGGACAAGGCACTGCGGAGCCCCAGCCTAGTAGATATAGCAATGGTAATGTTTAAACTTTAACTTTTTTACGACAAAAGAATGCAATATGGGGAAAATTTAACTTTGTACATGTGGTGAACCATTAACACTCAACAAGACACCATTTAAACAAAAACGCTTATTTTAAAACTTTTGCAGACGACAAATCAAATGCGACTCAGCCGATGGCAGGTGTCCTTGACAGGTTGGAAAACATTAAGGAAAAGGGAGAAATGCTGTTAACCTGCATTTTCTACTTTTCTCACGGTGTTTTCAAAAACATTCTTCCCCAGGTTTGTTATAACACGGATCTTTCTCAATCAGGTGAACAGACCAAGGTATATTGGAATAAAATGGTGTTTTGCTAGAATGTTCACCAAAAAGCGGACAGTGTCAATTTCAAGATTAGACTGTTTGTTCGTTAAAGTTTGATCTTGGTCTACATTTTCTACAATAGCCAGTCTGATCTTGATCCCCATTTTCAGTATCCTATGGCGCTTGCTTAAGTCGTTACCAAACGACAAATTTTTAGACTAGTCCAACTTGAAAGCATTTGCAGACGACAACATAAATATGACTGAAAAATTAAGATTTGTTTTATGAAGTGCAGAAAACATTGCGGGAAAAGGAGAAAATGCTGTCATTACATCATGGGATTGTGAGGTAAAAGGTTAACTCTATACCGTCAAGTCGGTTGAAAATAGTTCAAAATACAATCTACTGATACTAGAATAAAAAAAGCATTAATGCCTGTCTGAACAAGCGACGGTAGAAATCCAAGATCAGACTGCATGTTTTATGCAGTCTGATCCTGATCTATTTCTTTCGCAAGAGTCTCTGCTTTAGCTTATGACGTTGAAGTACAGTTTGCATGGTCTATCTTTGGTTATAAACAAACTACCTGATAATAATCTAGGTTTAAAAATTTTACAACACAAAAGTAAACAAAACTTTATCAAGTTTGTAAAGGCGCCCTGTTATGTTTGAACAATTTATTTCAAGGAGAGAAATTACTTTATTAAAACATGAGGTGCCGAACATAATTTAACAATTTACCATGTATCATCACTTTTGACGAGCCGTAAACGGAAGCATCTGCAGACGACAAATCAAATGTGGCCTAAATGATGGGATTAGTTTTTGAAAAGGTAGAAAAAAAAAATTCGGGAAAGGGAGAAAATGCTCAACTCACGATGTTTTCAAGAGCCTTTTCCTCCCAGTTAGTTGAAACACGTGATTGTTTTTGTACAAGGCAAAGATAAATTTGCAAACAATGCAGATCATTGTTTACAATACATGCAGGCTGATCTTTAATCTACAATGTCCTGGACGATGAGTTTATATTTTCCGGCGAAATTAATTCTGAAATCACAGTCAATCAATTTAGGTTTTTTACTTTTGACGGGAAAATTTCATTCCATTCATTTAGCACTTTAAAGCACTACCGAGACGACACAATATTTGACTTGTCCAAAGTTAGAGCATTTGCAGACGACAAACCTAGTATAGCTCAAATTATATGTGAAAAATGGTAACCAGCATTCTCTCCTTTTTCCGCGATGTTTTTCAAAGCCTTCTTCCTCGAGGTCGATTAAACAAGGAATTGTGTGGTAAAAGTTCAAGGGCTAACACTTACGGTCTCCGAGCAGAACTTACGGATAATTTCTGGACAATGTGAATCAAGATCAGACTGCACTATAGGACATAAATGTTCAGACTAATCTTGGCTCTACACTGTCAGCTGTCTTCTGAAATATTCCATATACTCAACTTAAATTTTGAAATTTGCAAAATCGGGTGTTTTGTATTGAGTACCTGTATAATTTATGTTCAAAGGGCCAACCCTCTATCATACAATCCCAGTTGTAACCCTTAAGCTGCTAATCGCGACTCGCTGACCTTTTGCGGACAGTGTAAATCAAGATCAGACTGTACAGGACATGCAGTCTGATCTTGGATCTACACTGTCCGACACGGAGATAATTTTCCACAAAAAATATACTTTGGAAATAACAACATTTAGGTTTTCACTATTGACTTGAAAGTTTCATTTCATTCAGTTAGGAGGATAAGGGTTAATGACGATAGATAAGAGGCATTTTAAAAACATTTTGGTAAAAGGGAGAAAATAGTATAAATCTATATTTAAGTCAAACCTTTATCAATATTAATCTTGACTTATAGTGATCCTGTGCAATACAGCTTTTGAAAACATTGTTGGATAAAATGCTGGTAGCCCAGCTAACCCTGTTACTAGCATTTTCTCCTTTTTCCATCAAAGTATTCTTTCCTTTCAAAGACATTTTTTTCTCACAATGTTTTCTACCTTTACAAATACAAATCTCACTTTTTTTAACGCAATGAATTTGTCGTCTGCAAATGCTTTTAATTTGAAATAGTCTACGATTTTGTCGTCTGATAAACTGTTATAAAAAGTGATTTAGGTCCGTGTCTGGATTATATTATTACTATATCTTAAACTGTTAAAGCTTTATCAATTAATCTCGATTTTAGCAAATCTAAGAAACACAGCTTTTGAAAATATTGTTGGAAAAGGAGAAAATGCTAGTACCAGCATTATTTTCTTTTTCCAATATTTTGTTTACCCTTCCAAAGGCAAATTTCATGGTTTGAACCGCATTTCATTTATCGTCTGCAAATACTTTCAAATTGGACAAAAATAAAATTTTATCGTCTGCTAAAGCGTTAACACTTTATATCCCGAAACAAGTTTGTCGCAGACGAAATTAGAAAACATCCTGGTTAAAAATAGATAATGTAGTTAATTCGGCTTTGATATACGAATACACGAAAGTAGATCTATGTGGCAAACTTTCTTTACGAAGAATTTCTCCTCATTTACCAAAATATTGCCAGAAAAATATTGCAGTAAAGATTGCCGGTCACAGTGCCAACAAGAGTATTGCATGCGGGTGCTAACGTTCGGCTAGGTTGGCAAGGGGCATAACTCTGTCAAAAAATTCCCTTTACCAGTCCTTCTTAGGCAGGTTCTCTTTTTGAGTCAAGAAATATTCCAAGTCTGAAGTCCTTGGTCTATATGTAGAAACTTTTTGATCCCAAGTTCGATTCCCATGCAAGGATGTCAACCTTTGGGACTGTTTATCGGCCCACATATTCGTCGCGAGTATAGGTGTGGTTTTCTGAAAGCAGAATCGAAAAAGATTAGTATAAGTTGCAAGAACGTATTACCCTATCGATATATTATAAGTATATTTCAATTGAATAAACTGGTCGAAGTTGTTAATAACGTCTGTGCTGACTGCTACGAGCGGTACAGTGATCCAAGTACCAGTACCAGAAAAACAGACTGTAGAATTTGTCATTTCGAGGCGATTGCTTCAGCTTCAGCTTATATATGTACACAGGCACTCCCATAATTTTCTAAAACCCATTTTATTTGCATTAATTCAAGGGAGATAATTAAACTGACCATAAAAACAGAATCAAGAGAAAATGTTAAAGTTCTCCCGACCTCCGACGATAACGACGACAGGGCTTTTACAATACGAAGAAGTTCTCTTTTTTAAGGTGCCATATTTTTGGGTATTTTAAGTATAAACATCTTTTTAAACAAACAAAGTAAATATTTTGAAAACCGGTGGGTAAAAACTGATTGCCCAAATAAGAAATGCAGCTGCACTGATATTGTTTTCACTATTTGCAATATGACCTATATATTTGAACCCTTTACCAAGCAACAAAATTTTAGACTTGTCCAAATTCAAAGCATTTGCAAATGACAAATTAGATATGTCTGAAGTAATGATATTTGCCGTCGAAAGCATAAAAAAACATTGTGCGAAAAAGATGAAATGCTGGTATTTGGTTTTTCTCCTTTCCCCACTATGTTTTAAAAAGTCTGCTTCCTCATTGTTGTTAAAACTCGGGTATGTATGGTAAAATGTAAACTCTTTAACATGAAATCACGTGTTTTAACGAGCCTGACTCTACAGGTGTTGAAAAATCGAGGGAGAAAAGGAAATGCTGGTAACCAAGATTTCCTCTTCCTCTAGCAATGTTTTCTACCGTTTCAAAGACAAACCTCATCATTTTGGGCCATACTCATGTGCCGTCTGTACGTATACGTTCAATATGGATGAGTCTAAAATTTTGTTTCCTATGAAATAGGTGAAAAAGTATTGCACGTTGGTGTATTCCAAACTTGACTTGTTTTTCCCTGTTACACGCAACCGTGAAATTATGACGTCATAAGGGCTAATTGTTTTTCGGCGAAGCTGAATACGCTCGCTTTTGATCTACTTCTCGGGGTTGATATTCCCGAATGAATAAAGAGTTAATTGTGATTGGTCAAAAGTGAAGAAATGCTTATTCGGCGGACTCCTGCAGGCCTTTTTAGAGTACATTCATGCACCATTTTTTCTTTCTTTTCATATTAGACCACAGAAGAGTTTGGATATTCATAATTAAAGTACTTTACACCGTCTTTCTTCTTTGAAAGATAGTTCTTTTTCAGTCTTCAAACCCATTTCTTTGATAATATTGACAGTGACCCTCTGCCGTTATGTTTTCACTTATTTCTTTATGTACTTCTTTGCTGAAAAGTTAAATCAAAGGGCTGGTTTTAAACGCTTTACAAAGTTAGTTTCAAAGACATTTATTGTAGATGATACATCGAAGCTGAAGAAATGTTTTATTTAAGTCATGCTCCAGCAGAAGGGGGTTTAATGCACCTCTGTGATGCATCATACCATGCAAGTCATCATATAGTTATGGATCCATAAAATCCATTTTGTCTTACAACCAGCTGAATAGTGAGGTAGAAGGTCCTTGAAATTGCAGAAAATTTACCAAATGCTAAAAGTTTAGACACAGAAGGCGCAGGCTGACCTGAGTCGATTCTTTTGCAGATAACTTTAAGCCCCTTTTCATACAGCTTATTTTATTTTATTTAATTATTTGTTTATTTACATAATAGTCGAAATTTACAGGTTATGAAATAAAGTTTTTTAAGATGAAATTCAAACCATAATATGGCAATCACATAGGTTGAAACATTCGGATGATCAACATTTTTGCAGAAAGATTTTATAGCGACGCAATAAAGTGGTACAATAAATCTCGGATGAAACGAGATATTAAGAGGTTATATAGACCACGTGATCTAATATACACCATGTGATCAAATTTACTATTCAATTCTTAAACAGGTCTATCAATGCACGTTGTTTACTTTTTCAATCAAGTTTCCAAATATAGATTTTTAATAACTTTTGCACAACAGAGGGTGTCGACCGAGAAATCGCAAATGTAAAAGTGCTGCAGTCCAAGGCCGCTTTTAGAAACCATTTCTACAAACCCAATTTTTCTTTTATTGTTACGCAAACAAGACTCTTTAGATGGCGTGATAAAGAGCAATATTTTTTGTTACACGTGATTATTTCATTTTCCCGAGGTGAATTCCCTATCTGAAAAAAAGAAACTTTTTTTTTCTTACTTCTCGACATTAAACTAGTCATTGTTGAGCCTTTAAAATGCCAATGTGGTAATGCGGTTTGTTTTTGCAGTACAAAAATGTAGACTGAGATCAAAAGACATGGACTCGCAGCTGATCTGAGTCTACTCTTTTTCACAAAAGACATCACTCGACAGAACATAGCTCAAGTTTAATTGGTTAGTGTAAAACAAACCGGTTCCGAAGTGAGGGTGAATTGTTTGACTTTGAAATAAACATAAAAATGTCACCTCTACTGTCCTTGAAAAATACTCAGTTCCTAGGTCAACCGGTGTCTTATTTTTTTCAGAGTCTGTCGTGTTAAACTTTCAAAAGTAATGCGGCAAAAGGAGAAATTGCCAAGAACAAGAGGTCATCCTAATTAATTTGCTAGTTCGTTACTGTTTTTATCTGTTTGTCCGTTTATCTGTTTGTCCGTCTATCTGTTTGTCCGCTTATTTGTTTGTCCGTCTGTTTATTCCTTTATCTGTTTGCCCGTTTATCTGTTTGTCTACAAAAATGGTTCCAGTTAACTCTTTACCAAAGTATAAAGTTTTGTACTTGACAAAATTGAAAGCATTTACAGATAGCAATTTTTGAAAATGTTGCTCAAATGTTTATTTCTGTCTTCGAAAGGGTAGAAAACATTATGGGGAAAAGGAGAAAATACTTGTGACCAGCAATCTTCTCCTTTTCCTTGAATGTTTTCTAAAGCATTATTTTTGTAAGAATCGGACTTGTTTTGTAAAGCGTTTGAATATATTAAGTATCGCGTTATTGGCAGATTTAATTAAAATTCTATTATATTTGATGATACTATCCATGGGATTCTGGTAAAGTTCGAGTCCGATTACATTCGGCTAACCTCGGGTGATCCGTTACGGAATCGGCCGAATTGTGACGGGCGGTTCGATTACGGACAAAATCAGATGTTATTTGGGAGAATTACGGGACTTTGATATCATGGCGATTGGAACATAAACAGAACAGAAGTTGATTTTAAGACAAGTACAAAGTTTTACATTTAACCATTTACCATACGACAAAATTTTGGACCTGTCCGAATTGAAAGCAGTTGCAGAATAAAAGTTATCTGTAATGAAAGTGATGATTTGAATCTTTGAAAGGGTTAAAAAAAAAAAAAAAAAAAACATTGTTGGAAAAGGAGAAAATGCTGGTTACCAGCATTCTCCTCACACTGTTTTCAAAAAGCTTCTTTCTCGGGGTCGTTTACACACGGAATTGTTTAGTTAAGGGTTGTTAAACGAAAAGTCAAAATATTATCTGCCATTGCCACTTTGGTCTATTAGCCTCTGCCCCATTGCTGCACTTGCCTACAAAAATCCTGAAGGTTTTGGAGGGACTGGAGAAAGCGTTTAACACGTTACCACACAATCTCGACTTTTAACGACCCAGGGAGAGAAAGCTTGGAAATTATTATGGGGAAAAGGAGAAAATGCTGGTAACCAGGATTTTATCGTTTTCCCATGATGTTTTCTAGCCCTTCCAAAAACAAATTTAAATTGTGGAGTCAAATTCATTTTGTCGTCTGCTAGTGCTATCAAACCAAGTCTAAAATTCTGTCCTTTAGTAAAGAGTAGAACCTTTTAAACAATCATATTTTGCTGTATCGTTCATGATCCGGCAGCAATATCTCCTTTTACAACAATGTTTTAATATCCCACCCTAAAAGACATTTTCAGACTGTATAGACGTTAATCTTTTACCGAACAAGTCCGTGTTTTAATGATCCTGAGTAAGAAGTCGAACTAAAATATTGTTGGAAAAGGATAAAATGCTGGTAGCCAGCATTTTATCCTTTTTCCACAATGTTTTCCACGTTTTCACAGACAAATCCCATCACAAGAGTCACATTTATGTTGTCTTCTGCAATTACTTTTGAGTTGGACACGTCCAAACGTCTATCGTCTGGTAAAGAGTTTACCTAAATATTGTCGTCTGTTTTATGCAATCTCATGTTTTGAATACTACAATAAAAACATATAGATTTTCAACGTTTTCTCTTACAGTTTATTGAAATTTTTGTTAAGCTTATAAAGTATGGGCCATTAAATCCGATCTAGAGAAATTTTAAATCCTGACTGTGCAATAATTATTGAAATAAAAGTACAGAATGTACTGGAGCTGTAATGAACTGGTTCACGTGGTAATATGCATACTACAACTGGTACAGGCTATTGTGACATAAGTTTTCATTGGGTTACGTGAATATCATTGGATAGCATTTTGAGTTTGGCAGTATATCGAACAAAGCGGATTTTTTGCAAAATTTGAAATCAGTAAACAAAACAAAAATAATTTTAGCAAAAAATAATATTGTAATGTGATACCATATATATAATTCACTTATTTCAGCGGTCAAAAATTCGAAAATTCTAATTTACAGGAAGCAAGAGTGGTCTCCCCTGAATCTCTTTGATCTTGCGATATGGCTGTTCTGACAATAGACCGGCAGAATACTACCGTTTTTTCGTAGAGTGTACCGATCCATATACACTTGCTGTATCAAGGGAGGTAACCAATCTAGGGCTGTAATTGACAGCTATTTCCGTTCTAACCTGCAGTCAACTCTGAAAAGGAATTAATCAGTTTTCATGCCGAAAATCAAAATTTCTTGTAAAGACACTGATAAACATAACTAGATATATATTTTTCCTGCAGTCGTATAGAAACTGTATGTTTATGTAGTAAAAATGCGCCATTTTGCGCGTTTATTGACGGGATGGTCATATTGTAGTCGGTAATTCCGTCTATTTTTATTACATCAGATGGAAACCAGCATTTTGGTCCAATCTAAAATTTCGTCGTTGGGTAAAGAGTTAAAACCTCCCAGCATGACTTCAAGGGTGATGATACATGTATCATCCTCATACCTAACTCTGAAAAAATATATGTTTCCTTTTTAGATTTTTTAGATTGAGTCCTTAATCAACTATCAATAAGCGAAAGAAGTATTCATAAACGGTTTTTGGTAGTATTATCTGTTAATTCATGTTTGATTTTTGTTTCCGACGGTCTGTGGGAATGACACATGTTCAATAACACACTGATACGAGAGGTGATCAGAAATAGCGTGGACCACCTGGTTATTTTGAAAACTATGTAAGGTAAAAAAATATATATATAGATGAGCATCACTTATCTGACAACTGACTCAACCTTTCAAATGTCGTCATATTCAATCACGTAAAGTGTGACGTCATTTTAGTGACGTCATGTACAGCGTTAGTGGTCCTTAATGTCGGACGACGTTTTATTTGAGCAGAGAGTATGCTAACCATAAAGCTTTACGTAAAACGCGGTAAGTATTTTTCGGAAAATGAAGCCGATTCAGAAAGCGTTTAAGCGCACTCTGCATGCAAGAAATATGGTATTTATAAATGGATCGGACTGATTTAGAGAAGGGCGCGATTTTGTTAAAGATGGCCCTAAATATGACTCTCCATCAACATAAGTTACAGGCAACATCATCACAGATACATGTACAGCTGCATGTAAAACGGAATCTAAGAGATACTGCCAGGAAACAGCTGACACAAGTAGCATTTTATATGGAAGTGCCAAAGGAGAGTTTAACTGACAACTGTTGATTTAAAAGCCTTTCGCTGCATTTCTTAGTTTTTATTAAACATGAACAACAGAAAAAAACTTCCACGCGTATACGCCTTTGCAACAATGACATCATTTTTTCACGAAAAGGCGTAGTCGTACATATTCCGGCTGTGGCTGATTTCTCCGGCTTCACGCGCTCATGACCCAAAAAACGATAATACACAAAAATAAGTCATGGGTTTAATACACTGCTTGAGGAGGTTTTATGTGATACAATACATTCAATGGTGTCTAGCAACATTTCACGAGAAACTTTTATACAAGGCAAAAGGAAAATGAGTGTTGTCATCCGAAAAGGGCGTTTACTGCTTATGTAAAAGGTATCGACCCATTACAGCCTGTGCAGTCAGGGCAAGCTGTCTTGGGTCGATTTTCTTTGCCATTTGTAAATTTTCTGCATTTGCAAGGACCGTTTTACCTCAGGATTCAGTCGATTGTCAGACAAAATAGATTTTATGCATCCATTTTTATAGGTTGACTTGCTTATATAGTAGTAACATATTTCGTGCGATACGAATACGGTCACCTACTGAATTTGCGATTTATAGATTTGAATTTATGTACTGCTTTCCCAGAGAGCTGCTTATATACATGTATAATGATAAAATAGTATGCATCTTTAAAGGCCCACTAGTGGCCAAAAACATAAGACAGGTGTTAAAAGGCATTTAGATTTAAATTATACCATTTAAAAGTATGGTAAATATTGTAAAGATGACAATCTTATATTGTGTGGTCAGTCAAAGTGTTAGTCGCTGGCAGAAAAAAATCATTTCAAAATCAGGCAGAAAGTAAACAAAAGATAGAGTGACGTGGCAGCATTTAACCTAGTTTTGAAATTAATTTCGTTGCCAGCGACTGACACTTGGACCGACTTTACAGTAACAGATTGTCATCTTCACACAAAAAAAATCCATACTTTTAAATGGTATGATTTAGATTTAAATGCATTTTAACACCCGTTTTGTTTATTTTTGGCAGCTTTTGTAATTTTGGTTTTGAGGGGCGTGTAGCTACAAGCTCGTGCAGTCAGGACTTGTGTTGATCAGCAACTTGACATATCCTCTTAATTCTGAATTCCAAGTATAGCTATTTCATTTGCTTATGCAGAATATCTAAGCCAATCAGATGGATAATCTTGAGATTAAGTTAACACATGAACTGAGAATGTTTAAGCCTTTACCAAATGACAAAATATTTAGACTTGTTAAAGCATTTGCAGACGACAATCTAACTGTGGCTCAAATGATGAAATTTGGCTTGGATGGGCTAGAAAACATTGCGGGGAATGGAGAAAATGCTGGTTACCAGCATTTTCTCCTTTTCCCAGAATGTTTTCAAAAGACTTCTTTCTCAAGGTCATTAAAACTCGGGATTGTATGGTAAAGGGTTAATGAACATGAACCCAACACTCAGATATTTTTGTTGATGGCAAATACATGTCGATTTTTGTGTTTCCTTCATTCTTTCAAAGCTAAATATATAAACCCAAAATCCACTAAAATTTTAAAGTTTTGGTATTTTATAGGCTTAACTAAATTACCGGAAGGTATAGAACAAGATCAGCCTGCTTGTTTTGTGCAGTCTGATCTTAGTGTATGCCGTCAACAAAAGCCCCCCTTTTTTTGCTGACGGGATTAAAATGAGGATGTGGCATGATCTTTAAATTTGAAAGAGTAGAAAATTAACCAGCATTGTTTGCTTTTCCTACAATGTTTTGTTGTTACCGTTCCTTCTGGGAGGATTACTTGCTTAAAGATTTAACTCTTTATCACACAATCCCGACTTTGTGGAAGCAGGCTTTTGAAAACATTGTAAAAAGAGGAGAAATACTGGTAACATGCATTTTCTCTTTTTCCCTACATGTTTTCTGCACTATTAAGGACAAACTTTGTCATTCGGGCCATCTTTAAATTGTCGTCTGCAAATGCTTTCAATTTTGGCCAATCTAAACTTTGGTTGTTTGGTAAAGAATTAACTGGAATCAACAGAATAAAGCGTTTGCAAACAGAATTGTCCAACCGTAATATACAACAGGAAAGACGTTAAACAGCGATGTTTTGCTAAATAACAACCTTTTTTTTTTCTTTCATTGCAGTCTCATAATAGGGTCGGGGTGTTCTTTAAGCGCAAGTTGTGCAAAATGTGCAACTTCATGTTGTTGGAAAAAAGCACTTTATTTTGTGCAAATAAAAACCGACAAAAAGCTCAATATTCTATAGTTACCCAAATTCAAGTTTCCGTGACAAAAGTGTGCACGAACGTAATGCATGAAACCGAGTTAATCTCTTTACCAAACAATGTCGTGTTTTTACAAAACTGAAGAAGTCGATTTCTAAAAACATTTTATTCTACATTTTATTGTCGTCTACAGATGCTTCAAATATGGACCTTTTACAAATTACGCAAAGCATGCACATAAAAAGGAAAGGAAATAATGATCTTTCAACATAATGCTAAATATCGTGAGACAAATTGACAAACTAAAAGCAAAAGCTCATGTAGTCTCCATGGTTTCTGAAATCATCAACTTGACCCGTGTATAAAGCGGTATTTGAATAATGTACGGGGTTAACCCTTTTACAAACAATTCCTTTTTATGAATGTGAGGAAAGGAAGAAGACAGTTAAAACATCGTGAGAAAAGGATTAAATCCCGATAGCCAGCATTACTTTTCTTTGTCAACAATTCTCTCTTTTTGAGAAAAAAAAAAACATCAGTTGAACTACATTCAGTTTTTTGTATTGAAATAATTTCTATACGGAGGGATCCTAATGCATTTATTCAGCAATTATTCTTAATTTTGTTATTAAAGTGGCACAATATCTTACTGACAAAACCAACTGCTGTCAAAGTAACGCTTTTTCTAACGGGCTAAACCAGAAATTTTGGCCTATAAGAAAATGTATTAGAGCCATGTTCTGACAAAAGGGTGATAAATGCATCTCCGGGATACATTATATACCTAGCAAGTAATTATATAGTATCGGATTCATGGAATCCATTATGTCTAACAACCGACTTTATTCTGAGGTAGAATGGTCCTTAGACATGCAGAAAATTTACTAATGACAAAAAAGTTTCGACCCATGTCGGCCTGGCTTCGTTCTTTGATACTTAGAAAATGTTTGATAACTAAAGCCGTAAACGAGAAATCAAAGTACTGATAATCCTGAACAAAGTATGGGCACTATAAATGAATGGTTTCCTACATCGATTATTGTTTATTTGTCTTGTGTTTTATGCCGTTTTACTTATATCAGAATAGTAAGGTCATCTTTTCATTCATTCTTTTTGTTTCCCTCTACAAGTACCGTGTAAAGGATTTTTCCAATTCACTGCTGCTTTACAACTTAAAGAAAATGTCGGGAGCAATGTTAAACGATGGGAAAGCAATGAAGTGTTTCGCAATGACTATTTTCTGTTTACTGAAAGAGCTCTGTCACGCTGGGATTTTAATTAAAAAAAACCCTCGGATATACATGTATCTATGTGCTTCTTACAAGATCTTAACCCTGTACAACACACTCCTGAATTTTAGACTAAGAAGAAACTGAAAAAAATCTACTTACCTGGAAACATACATTTCAGCCAAAAGAAATGTTAATTACCTCCACTTGAATGCAAGGTCATGTCGCCCTCTTTAAATACTTTTTTGTACCACACGACGGCAAAACGTTAACACTTTATAAAACGACAAAAACTCAAACTTGTCAATATTGAAATCATTTGAAGACAACGAAATCAAAGTGATTAAAAAATTGAAATTTGTATATGGAATGATAAAAAACATTGTGAGAAAAGGAGAAAATACTTATTAACCGCATTTCTTATTTTCCCACAATGTTTCAAAAGCCTTCTTCATCAGGACCATTAGAAGGCGGGACTGTATCGTAAAATGTTAAGTAACATGCGTACCTTGTTGCACCACTATTTCATATTTTCTATTATTTTCAGGTAAACAATGCAGAAGCAGTCCCCTCCTCTATCCAAGGATGACTGGGGTTACGAGGAGCAAAACGGTACGTTTTTTTCAAAGCACATTGTCATATTCTCGCCAAGATTTTCAACATCTCAAAGTAACACAATTTCTTATTTGCTAAGCCAAATTGTTTATCCAATCAGAAGTTGTGTTACTTTTAAATTTAGAAAATTATGGAGAATGAGAATGATAATGATCTTAGAATGGTTGCTGAATATTTACCCTGCTCATTGCATTACTTTACAAGTTATGATATATCTAAGAACCATTAAGCATTATTACAAACTGCAAAACGGGCATACCTTTCAAGGAAAGCAATAAATCAGATTAGATAGCATGACATCATTGTTGGAAAACGAGCAGTTACTTGTTACAAGAAATTCTTTTTCCAACGATGTTCGCCAAGATCGTGAGCTACAATCTTGAGTGAGAAAATATCGTATTTGAACAAAAAGGACATCTGTGGGGAACATTTATTTTATGTGTACATCATTTGTTATAGCCGTCTCTGTGTATTGTAAGTATGCGTTTCATTGTGATGACGTAACAGTAGTTATACGTCATATGAGGTGCTTTGATTCTGACGTACCGACTGATTGACTAACTTATTAAATGCCTGATTGATTTATTAGTTCATATACAGGATTTTATGTCGTAATGGCCGGTTCCAGAGTTGGTTTAACTAGTTAATGTAAGAGATTTTCATGCCGTAATTATAAGTTACAGAGTATATTTAACCCTTTATCACATACGTAAGGAAGACAGCCTTTGAAAACATTGTGGGAAAAGACAAATGCTGTTTACCAGCCCTGTCTTCTTTTTACACAGTCTTTTTCACTCTTTCAGAGGCTTCTTAAGTCAGCAGGTCAAAGTTTACATAGAAATATAATACATATACTAGTATACTATGGATTGATATTGACTGTACAACAAATAGAGTGATAAATGTGTTTATCAATATCATAATTATCTTAGAGTGTATGACAGGATCATACCGCATGTCCTTCAATCTGATCTATATCTGTAGTCTTCTAAATACAACCAAATTTCTTCATAACTTACTGATCCATGCTCTGGCAAAAGAGGATTTAACGCACCTTCGTGATACACCACACCAAGTAAGACATCATATAATTACAGATCAATAAAATCCATTTTGTCTAAAAACCGACTGAATCATGAGGTACACTGGTCCTTTAAATGCAAAATAATGACTACCAGCAAAAAATAAAATCGATCCATGTCAGCCTGCGTGAACTCTGCATTTTTACCTAAAAAACAATCTTAACTTGCAATCTGCAAAAGCTTTCATTTTGGACAAGTATAAACATAATATTTTCAAGAATTGGGAAACCATCAAATTTCTTCATTTAACTGATCGTTGTCAGTGGGTCTTGAGTTTACGAGCTTTGAAGCACGAATCGTTAGGAGAATACTTTAGGCGAGGTTGCCCGGATATTATCGATAGGAAGCTCAATGGGGTCCTCTTGACAAGGATAAATGACAAAGGTCTGTCGTCGCATGAATTTACGCTCCATAATCTAAGCAATACCTGCCTTTAAGAAAATAAAACGGCCATTAAACTCCCATATTGTATTTCGTTACCCTACTAGTGCATATGAGAATATTCTTAAAGCCGAAACATGTCGTCTTGAATGCTGGAAAACGACAGAACTACTTTCATTTGTCTGGCAGGCATTTTTGAGACGTAGACTCGTAGACTTTTTGTACAGGCGGACCGATACTTCACTTGAATTGGTAGCCTGCAATCGATGTGCGTGTCAACTCTACAAAATGTAAAACGGGTACCAATAAATATTGTATTACTGAGTGTTCACTGCATGAACGGAACTACTTTCGACTCGCACCCAATTTGGTGTCATAACTGGCTTAGAATTACAGAACAGAATGCACCGGAAGCTTGCTATTAGTTAGAAGCAGACGTACATTCATAAACAGATGGATAATCAACATGAGTAAGGGTTTGACCCAATACAATCCTGTATTTTAACGACCCTAAAGAAGAAGGCTTTTGAAAACTTTGTTGGAAAAGGAGAAAACTCTGGTTATCTACTGGTTTTCTACAATGTTTTCTACCCTATCACAGACAGAAGTCATATTTTTGAAATACACATAACTTGTCGTCTGCAAATGCTTCCTAGTTGAAGAGTCCACAATTTTATCGTTTGGCGCAGCGTTAACCCTAAGACTGCTAGGCGCGACTTAAGGTGATTTTGCCACCAGGGTAGATCAAAATCGGATTGCACGTTCTGTGCAGTCTGATTTTGATCTACCCTGTTTGCAAACAGACTGCAAACAACGTGCAGTCTGATCTTAGATCTACACTATCCGATAAAGAGATAGCCCACTCTAAAAAAAGGCTGAAATTGCAGTATTTGGGATTTCTGAAACTTGGCAGGTTGAAAGCTAATACATCATTAGAAAGGGGAATTATTGTGATGGGGAGAAGTTGCTCGCAGAATTTCATATTATCTGTAAACTTTTCAAAATGAAATCAAATATCGCCTACTATCGCCTCATGAGATACCAAATATTTTACCAGAAGACGCAATTTTAGACTTGTCCATTTTGAGAGTATATGCAGACGACAAATTAGATATAGCTTTAAAAGGGTAGAAAACATTGAGGGAAAAGGGTTATAATTTTAATGCTGGTCACCAGAAATTTTTTTTTTTTTTCCAATAGTGTTGTCTTTTTCCTCATGATTCCTAAAACTGGGGATCATTTTGTAAAGAGTTCACTCTTTACCAAACGACAATTCTTAGACTGGTCCAAATTGAAAGTATTTGCAGACGACATATTTAAGGTAACACAAATGACGAAATCTGTCATTGATAGGGTAGAAAATATTGTAGGAAAAGGAGAATATGCTGGAAACCAGCAGTTTCTCCTTTTTTCTCAATGCTTTTAACTGACTTTTTCTTGGCGGCCGTTAAAACTAAGGATTATTTCGTAAATGGTTAAATACATGCATGCAAATTGATGTTGATCGACAAAATGCTACGCATGCAGCAATCCCCATCGGCAAGATGCTTCCTGTAGACAAGCACTCACATTATCAATCACCGTTTTATCACGTGGTGATTTCGTTCTCTTACATAACTTGTGAAATCCTACTCGGCAGGCCAGTCCCTGATAGCGCAATCTGTTGCGCACGGGGCTTGAGAACACCGGGTCGCTGGTTTGAATCTACAGCTCGGTCAATTTCTTTCCAAGGATTGATGGTATCTACTAGGACATGATTCATTCCTCTCTCACTGCTAATTATTACTTCGGCGGTTGCCATGTGGAAAAGCAGCCAGGTGCTTGACAATAATGTTGTGCGAAGTACTTGTAAAAAACGAAACTCCGTGGAAGCATGGAAGCACTAATTGGTGCAATATAACTGAAATGTTAAAAACAGTGTAAAACTCCAATCCATCAATCAATCGATCGAGCGATCGATCGATCGATCAATCAATCAGTCAGTCAACCAACATACTCGACCGATTAGAAAGCGCCATTTTGAAGTTAGCAGACTCTTTTTGCCGCTTTACCTTTAGGATGCCGATGCCTGTTAGCTCAGGTAATGACACCAAGGAATGATAATAAAGGATGTGTCTTAGCTCAGTTAATGACACCAACAACAGTAATCAAGTGTGCCTCTTACCCCTGTTAATGACACAAAAAATAGTCTTCAAAGGTGCCTGTTAGCTCAGTTTATGACACCAAAGAAATGGTAATCAAGATTGGCTGTTAAATCAGTTGATGACACCAGAAAAAATAGGATTAAAAGAGTGCCTGTTAGCTTAGTTTATGACACCAAAAAATAGTAATCAAGGGCGCCTGTTAGCTTAGTAAATGATACCGTGGAATAGTAATTAAGGACGCCTGTTAGCTCAATGACAACAAGGAGTAGTAATCAAGTCAAACGACGCAATTTCAGACTTACCCAAATTAAAAACATTTGCAGACTACAAACTGACTGTGACTCGAACGAAAAAAATCGCCTTCGGTAGGGTAGACAAATTTTGTCGGAAAAGGAGAAAATGCCGGGTACCAGCATTCTCTCCTTTTTCCACCATGCTTTCAAAAGGCTTCTTATTTAGGGTCGTTTAAACTCGTGATTGTGTGATAAAGGCTTAATTCGAATCCCAGCCATTGGCCAGGCTCTGTTTGAGAATAAATTCCAGAAGAAAAGGGGCCTGAACTCTTGACCAAACGGCAAAAAAAATATGGACTTGCCCTGTTAATGAACATTTGCAGACTTCAAACTAAACATGGCTAATATAATGAGATTTAAGTTTGAAACTGTAGGAAAACAAATATATAGATAAAGTTTGTAAGGTAAAGTCTTTATAAAGCAAAGCGTTTTACAAAGGCGGGAACAGACCTTTGACCTGCTTAATCACAAGGGGGAAGTCTTTTTTCTTATATAACTGGTATTTTTTCTTAATTTCGCAATAGACTTTGGCAGAAAAACCGTTTCTGTACTATCATGTAATGGTTTATTATTTTTTCAGCACCAAAACGTATATACTTGACCCTTTTTCTAAACAAGCGGACGGCATAAATCCAAGGCCAGACTGCACGTTCTATGCAGTCTGATGTGGGATCTTTGCCACCCACAATTGCCCCTATTTTCGCCTATTGGACTGAGAGGGCCAAGAAAAGATAAACCATGTCACGTGTGTTTGTTTTAAGGAAAGACTACAAAACCCAAATCCTCGTGTTTCTGAACAAGGACAAAACAGTTTACAAACAGTGGGTGGGCTTGATAAGTCTGTTATAGTTACATAAACATGGTTTTTAATTGACCCTTTACAAAAAAAAAAGAACGTTTTACGACCCTCAGGGATTAGGCTTTTCAACAGATCACGGAAAAAATTTGTTTGTAAGGTATTGAACGCCGCTTTCAACAATTTTTTTTTCTGTTATATCGTGACGAACTGTAAACCTATCCATGCTTTCCAGGAGTTTTCCATTATCAGTACTTCGCACAATACTCTTCCAGGCCACAGGCTGCTTTCCCACACAATCATCGTGGAAATCATGATCAATAGTGAGAGAAGAATGAAGCATGTCGCAATGACAAATATCTATTCTCGGAAGAAAATGTGGATACGAACCCTGTAAAAAAAGGAGAAAAAAAGTGGTTAACAACATTTTTTCCGACAGTATTTTCGGCACTGTCTTAAACAAATCCACATTATTTAGGTCATATTGTATTGCTATTTGCATATACGGTTGAAATGGAGAAGTTATTTTTTCCCGATTTTGAAGAATTATTCCATATCCTGATTTACACGACTATGGATGGGATAGAAAAAATCAAGATCAGCTTGGATATATCTGCAGTCTGATCTTTGAATTATCTGTATGAACTTTCAGTGATATAAATCCCAGTAGATACCGCTAAACTGAACTCATAACCAGACCCCCCCCCCCCCCCCCCAACACCCCCCCCGACCCATAAAAGAAAATTGCAGACTAGAAAATAAATAAGATTAAGATGACGGAATTTGTCTTTGAATGGGTAACCGCCGTCTTCTATCCTAACAATTATTTAAAAAAAAAAAACTTTGTCAAGGTTGTTATTTTTAAACACAGTATTGTTCGGCTGTAGATTATCAAATAAGTAAATTCGTATCAGAGATGTACACGTACAAGCAAAAACGGAATACAAAATATGAAGACGAACAAACTGAATTTGGACAGGGGTCGTCTGAGAGGCTACGAGAATATGGATAAATCATCAAAGTAATCCGCTACTGGGTAATTTACAGGTCCCAGATCTGTGGTGATAGTCTGAGCCCGGAGGCCGAGGACTAATACCGCAGACAAACAATCTTCAACTCAAAGAAATAAGAAATTACTAGATAAATTACATTTTTAATAGTAAACGACCGACATTCGTCGTCCATTTTGGAACTGATATTGCCCGAGTCATATTGGTCGAGTTTTTCTTAGGGCCTAGTTTGGTGGTATTGTCCGAGTTTGGTGATATTGGCCGAGTTTGTCCTTTACAAGGTATAGTGAATGGCCCATGTTTGTCATATAATTACAATGACACAGCTTGTTAATAATAATGGATAATAGAGCGGCTGCATCAAGCTTCTAAGTAGCCCGTGGTAATGGATGAATAAGACATGATGTTCTGTCCTTTTTTTAAGGGCCTCACAAGTGGCACGAACATTTTCCAGTGGCCCGTGGAAAACGACAGTCTCCCATTGACATACAGACAAACAAGGCTAAGTATGACGAGAGACTAGTCAATCCAAAACCTCTGACCATGACGTATGAGCCAGAATCAGGTCTAGAACTAGCTAACACAGGTCATAGTATTCAAGCTGCAATAAGTAAACACTCGGGTAAGTTTGGAGTGTAATATGAAGCAACATTTGCATCCTCCTGTTGTTGACAGCTGTTGTTTATGTTGTTGTTGTTGTTCTTCTTCTTCTCCTTATTATTATTATTATCATTATTAATATTAATATTATTATTATTATTATCCTTCTCATAGTCATTAAAAGTTGAGATTGTGTGGTAAAGGGTTAACTTAGATTTTACTTGTTCTTGTATCTTCTTGAATTTACCCGTGAAGGTTTGACTTGTTCTGGTATCTTCTAGAATAAACCCGTTAACCTTGTACCAGACGACAAAATTATATATCTATTGCAGACGACAAATTAAATGTTGTTGATGGGATTTGTCAGTGAAAGGGTAGAAAATCTTTTCGAACATACCGATAATGATGGTTACATTTTACATTCTCCTTTCTCCACAATGTTTTCAAAAGCCTTCAGGTTCGAAAGAAGATGGGTTTTCCGGGTTATTGTTCAATCGTGTCCCTACAGATAAAAACATTTATGTAAATTATTTCATATTAACCCTTATCAAACTAAATAAATTTGAATAAAACTTTCAAGCCGATGGTAAACATCGGAACAATGCTATTTCAAACGTATTTTTGAAGAAAGATATCTCCTTATCGGATATTGTATATCCAAGATCAGACTGCACGTTCTGAGCAGTCTGATCTTGATCTACACTGTCCGCAAAAGGTCAGTGGGTCGCGCTAAGCAGCTTAAGCATTGAAGTTTACAAAGTGAATGCTGTTTTGAACGTTTGACTAGTTGTATACAAATTCTTTCCTATTTCAGTGCTAGAGGGCGGACCTTTGACAGGAAAATATGCTCTGGCACAGTTCCACATGCATTGGGGTTCGGAGACAGGGAGGGGCTCCGAGCATACCATTGACGGCAAGGAATATGAAGCCGAGGTAAGAATAGAATCAAGTAACGATATCTTCTTCTTCTTAATCATCATCATCATCATAACTACTTTAGAATTAGATTTTCTCAATTTATTCCGTCCTTTGTAACAGATCGAAAGAACACAATGAAAGAAACAGCGACTTCAGTACCAGTTTAGAATTACCTGTACAGAGCTACAGATCAGAGGGAGTGATGGTATCTAAATCCATTATTTCTCTTTCAAACCCTAAGTTGTGGGTATTCATAGGGATTAGTTGAGAATAATTTATACTTTAATTCTATAATCAAAATCACTCCCTTTATCTGGAGCTCTGCCTTCAAAGAACTGCGGGTTGTTCGATTTCTTCTTTGTTAGCCTTGTTTTCAAAAGCATTTCCTCTCAGGTTCATTTAAAGTCGGGATTATGTGGTAAACGGTTAACTTCGAACTAGACTTCAACACTTTAGACCTTTCCAAAATTATATATTTTGCAGACGGCAAATTCTCTGCAGCTTAAAATGCGGAATATGTTTTTGAAAGAATAGAAAACATTACCAGCAATTGGTTCTTTTCCCTCAATGTTTTCAAAAGCTTTCTTTTTCAGGCTCATTAAAACACGAGATTATTTTAAGAAGGGTTATGCCGAATGTCCCCCAAAAATTTTGGTGTCCTGCAGATTGTGGGGACTCTGTTTATATATCAATTTTCTCTTCCCCACTCGAATGCACACCCCTTCCTTCCCTTCACACACAGAGGAACATATCATTTTCTGTAAGCCCCAATAGCGCAGTCGGTAGCATACAGGACTTGACAACAGTCTTAAGAAAAGGGGGGTCTGATGTACTCAATAGGAATGCTTGTCAAGATGTCCCGAATGGCTTTCTCAAGCTTATCTCGCATGTCAATGGTTTAAGGCCGATTTTTCAGTTTTCTTTTAAGTGTATGCCATAAGTTTTCAATAGTATTCAAGGCCGGACTTTGAGCTAGCCAGATCATCAAACTGAACCTCGGGGTGGATGGAGTAGCGAGGCAACTCTGTAACCAGTCTTCTGCCTACCTTTCCCCGGATGAAAGCGTTCTTGTCCGTTCCAATATATCCTTCGCTGTACAATGTCCTTTGATCAGTCCGTTTAGAAACTGTAGAGTATCTTGTCTGATTAAAAATTCCCATTATGTTCAATAATGTTTGTTTCCTCTTTTGTTTTACAATTCGCACGTAATGTTCAATGCCCGACTTACCACGTTCACTTATTTTTGCCGGGGCGACACTACTCTGTATCTTTTCAACACAATTTCTTACACGATATCTGTTGATAACCCCATATATTTGTAGTCCGTGGTACATGTATGTCCAGTCTATGAGATATTTCCGATTATCGGATACACAAATAATATAATGGAACAACCGCCGTTTTTGTGTCAGGTGTGAATTCTTTCCTTCTCAATACCATGTTTGTTTACAATGTTCAACATTTCTGCGAGTAATTCCTTAACAATCAGATAAAATTGCGTCATGGGACGTCACGATAAATTAGATAAATTGTTGAATACAAAAAAAAACGGATATGCCCCTAACTGGACGGTAACATGCTGTAAAAAAGTACCAATTGGGCATTGATATAACGGGTTGGTCTCTTTGCAATCGGAATCTCCGACTTTTTTCAAGTATGACGTCATTGTACGTACTTAAATAGCATCCCACATAATGGACGTATGTTGTTTATGTAACAGTTTGACGCTGTGAAGAAAAAATTAAACGATTCAAACAGCCAAAAGGAAGGAGCGTAGCGACCGACTGTGGCTGTTTATATCGTTTAATTTTTCTTCACAGCGTTTGACTGATTTAGTCATTGTCCGCCCTAAGTACATCATCGCTAAAACAATAGTGCCATATATGGAGTTTCCCGCTTTATCATTCGCAAAGATACGCCCTAATTGCATCATTGCTAAAACAATGGAGCCATATATGGAGTTTCCCGCTTTATCATTTGCAAAGACATGTCCTAATTGCATCAGCGCTAAAACATTGCTAAATTTAACATTACATGGACTTTTCCCCTTCATTCATTCACAAATTATTGTTAAGGACGGAAAAGAATGCTATAGACATATAGAATATGAGCCATGCCCAGGCAACAGGGGGCTTGATGCACCTCCGTGATGTATGGTACGACATCACATGATTATGGATCAATAAAATCCATTTTCTTTGAAAACGGACGAAATAAGCAGGTAAATTGGTCCTTTAAAATGCAGAAAATTGGCCGAGAGCAAAAAGTTGGGGGCCTTGTAATCTTGCGCGGTCTGCGCAGGCTGATCTGGGTCGATTCTCTTTTGCAGATGCATTAAGCCCTCTTTTCAAAGAGCATGGCTAAGATATAAATGCCTGTATCGATATGATACCGGAATAAACTTGTTTACTATGATATGGATATTTCAAAATATAGATTGACTTATGTTTAACTCTTTCCCTGCCAACTAAACGGAGCCGACTTTTCACGTGGCCTATAAGTATCCTTCTCGTTTGAATTGAATCTGTTTTTGGTTGAAGACTAACACAAGATAGCGGACGGTGTAGATCTAAGATCAGAAAAGATCTAAGATCCGCAAAGTCTTTCCGATGCGACATTGGCAGTGAAAGAGTTAAAAAAAAAAAGAAGTGTTGCGTTTTCCCATTTTCTTCTTTCCAAAGCGTTTGTAAAGTTATCGGTATTTGCATGAGTAAATTTAAATGGTAGTTGAATAGCAGTAATAATGGAGGCTGGTTTTATGCGCGTATGCGCGGTAAACCCAAATAAACGCGACGTTTAACTGATTCAATGGTCAAAATAAACCCTGCTTGAGGCAATTTAAAGGAAATAGGCAATCAGAATTTTTCAAATATAAGCCTTCTGATTGGACGAAAAAGTAGAACAAAGACTAATACATGTTATTCTCACAAACCTTTAGGATATCTTTACGCAAAATCTGAAAGTACCTTAAGAGGCTACGTAGTTCAACAAAAATATTATTTCTTCACATTTGTCTGTCTTCTTTACTGATAATTTTGCCTTACATAATTCTTGGGTGAATCATTTTTGAAGTTTAGTGAGATTATAAAAGTCTGAATGACCACATTGCCATACAGCTCTACTAATGACCTTGAGAATGAAAGAATTTTAAAACATTATGCGAAAAGCATGCTGTCTAAATAAAAGGAAGCCATAGACTTAGAGAAAGAATGTTATTAAGTGTAGAATGGTCGTTAAATACAAGTCCAAGTACTTGAGCCATGCTCTGTGAAAACGGGGTTTCATGCATCTGCAAAAACCATCAACCCAGGTCAGCCTGCATGGACTGCGCCGGCTGACCTGTGTCGAAACTTTTTGCTTTTGGTCCTGTAACGGGTCTACCTTCCGATTCACTAGGTTGTTTGTCCAAATGTATATAAAGAATCCATTATTATGTGATGACTTGCTCGGTACAATGAATCACGGGATGCATTAAGCCTCCTTTTGCTGGAGCATGACTCACTTTACATTTGAACAGCTGCACTTGGTTCATTACAACGAGAAGTATGGAAGTTTTGGGAACGCTGTCGACAGGAGTGACGGGCTGGCTGTGGTCGGCATTATGATACAGGTACGTTATTCGACGATGCTGAATGTGCTGGCTTTTGACTAAACTGGTACTTGTTGTATCTCCCGTAACCGTCCGATGCGAAGATTGATAACTGGCCACCAGTTTAGCTTTTGCCCTACTTTTTGGTATTGGTAAATTCGACTTTATAGATAGATATTTGCGATTGGTCAAGAATGCGTTGTCTGCGCATGTCAATATTCTTCAAAATGAGCTGTCTGCTAAGGCGCATCACCATCCTGTACAGGATAAATTAGTACGCAAAATAGCAAGCGGAAAATGGCTATAAATAATACGTCTGAAGAAATATCAAGCCAGTTTTTTTTTGCTATAAATGTCTTGAAAATATAATGATTTCAAACGGGGAAAATATATTTTTTAAATACTTTTGTTTCCTGCAAATCTATGCAGACAGTTTCTACAAAAAGACATGAAAAAAAAGGGCTTTTTGCAACAGACTGACAGCAAAGATAACGTCTCCGCCTTGCTGGGCTTATTCCGGAGCCTTTTCTCAAGCTTATAGGGTGCTATGTTTTAAATGGCTGGTGCATAGGTTATATGCTAGCTAACCGTGCCTGGATGAACCGTACTAGGTAGATTTTAGTGAGTAAACGTATATTTTATTTTGAAATTCGCTACCTTGATTGCTGCCTTCAAAAGTAGTCCGGTTCTGTACCCAGAATGCCTATATCAGATAGGTTATGTATTTGAAAATGCCACCTAGCGGAAGATAACGGTCAAGGATGTGAACATGTTTACTTTGAGGGTCTCTGCTCTGCAGGCCTGTTTTCAGGCACATTTATCTTTTTAAAGGCATTTTCTGTTCTATAAGAACTTGGATATAGGGCTTGTAGTCGCGGGGTCAGATCCGAGCTGGGCAACTCTTCTTTAATTAATTCTTTACCAAAAGACACGATTTTTGATTTTTCCAAATTCATACCATTTGCAGACGACATATCAATCGTGATTTGAATGACAGAAAGTGTCTTTAAAGGGGTTGAAAACATTGTGGGAAAAGGACAAAATGCATTTTTCTATTTCCTTCATTGTTTTCAAAAGCCATCTTCTCAGGGTCTCTAAAAGTCGGGACTGTACGGCAACAGTACCAATGATCGTCTTTAGGACAAACCCATAAATATTTCATCGAATCTGAATTCCCATTGAGTTAAATATATTTTTCAGTGTGTAAATACTTGTACTTTGAATTTGGATCAATCTAAATCTTTGTCGCTTGGTAAAGAGTTAACACGGTTGCTCTTTGTTGTCATTTCAGGAAGGCAAGCCGTATAAGGGATTATCGCCAATAACAGACCGGGCCTGTAAAGTTTCCAAGAACAAAGATAAGTGCAGATTATCAAACGACTTTAATCCGTCAAGTTTACTTCCAGGTAAAAGTTTTCTTGGTTGCAACTCTTTTTATCAGAGGACAGAATTTTAAACCAGTCCATTTGGAATAGAACAGAACAGACAATTTATTTAGTACGTAGGCCACCGGCCCATAATACAACATCATACGAAGTAGTCAGCATAATGTACAGAGTGAATTAGAAATAAATGTGTCAGCTTTTTACCAGACGATAAAAAAAAGATGACCTGTCTAAATTGAAGTTTTTGCAGATGACAATATCATGATGATATATGACTCAAAGGATTGAACTTGTCTTTAATATGGTAGAAAACATGGCAGATAACGTAGTGAGAAAAGGAGAAAATACTGAATACCAGCACTTCTCATTTTCCCACAACGCTTTCGAAAGGCATCTACGTCAGGATCGTTAAAACTCAGGATGGTATGGTAAGAACCAATAATACATTTGGAAAGAATCAGCAGGCGACAAATTAAAATATGGCTCACGTTTATATCACGTATACGTTATACTGAGAAATCCCGGTTTAATTCTGTTTATGTTAATCCTAGAGCGGTAAATAAATGGGGAAAAAAATATCAGTAAATACCCCAAATTTTGCAAAATCACGTGTTTTGGCAAGAATACCACCCCCTCAAAAATGAAAAAAAAAAAAAAAAAAATAGCAGACAGAATAAATCCACGATAAAAAACTACGGGGTGAGCAGTCTGATCTTGACCTGCTTGTCAGCAAAAAGTAGCCTGATTTTAATCAATAAATACTTATCCGCAATTTGTAAAAAAAATATGGACATATTTATTCTGCGGGCCTCTTTTATCCTGTTTGCAGGCCTACATGTATTTCCTGGACCTCTTACATCGATTATCTTTTTTAAAGGTATCTTCCTTGTTTACATTTTCACAGAAAATCTAACGGACTACTGGACCTACCTTGGGTCGTTAACCACGCCCCCTTTGTTTGAAAGTGTAACATGGATAGTTCTCAAAGACCCCGTCGAAATGTCAAAAGAGCAGGTATGTTGTGTCGATATATACATAATTTTATGTTGTAACTTTGGTGAGTATTGTATTGGCTTGGAGCTGCATTAAAAATTGGATGTCTTGCCAGACCGACGGTCTAGAGCTAGGAAAGTTACAAGAACATCATAATGATACCAAATATACCTATCTGCATGTCCACAGACAGACAGACAGACAGACCCAACACTGTCCACAAAACCATTTTTCTCGCAGGTTCACTTTCCTTCCTTTCAGTGTCAAATATATAAACTGAAACTCTTTTGAGGGCTAAAACTATAATCCATAGAAATTCATGAGCGTTTTCAAGAAATATCCTTGACTTATGAAGCAGATAGTATAGATCGAAGATTAGACTGCACATTCTGTGCAAAGAACATATAGTCTGATCCTGGATCTATACCTTCCACAAAAGCCCCTGTCTTTGCCTCTGGTGATAAAAAGGTTAATGAATAAAAATGTAATTTTCAATTCTACATATATTTTTCAATAAAGATTATTGAATCTATTCTCTCTTTTTTAATTCCCGGGAAATAGCTGGATAATCTTCGATCTATGAAAGATTGCCACGATCTGAACATGCAGAACAATTACAGGCCGCCATGCTCACTTGAAGGGAGAGAACTCTGGAAGTCTTTCTAGTGAATTCGAGTCAAGAGTTACTCAACTTTGTTCAACAACCCTCTCTTCAGAGTTACCCCAAGGAGTTTACAATATAAGCTATTTCTTGTATAAAGGACTTTTTATTTAGCCATGCTCTGATAAAAGAGGGTAAAATGCGTCTCTGAGCTGCATCAAGCCATCACATAATTTTGTATACTTAAAATCCAATTTGTTTAGAAAGAACCTGCATCATGAGGTAGAACGGTTCTTTGACAGGCAGAAATTAAATAAATAGCAAAAAGTTTCGAACCCAGGTCAGTCTGCATGACCTGTGCAGGCTGACCTTGGTCGATATTTTTGTAGATTCATTGAATCCCCTTTTCACAGAGCATGACGTTTTTGTATCATAGTTTTATTTTAACCTAGGCGATATTTTATCTCAAAGTGCTTCTTTTTACATTATTTCAGTTGTATTTTAGTTGTATCTTTATAATGCACCTGTTTTAACATAAAATACAATCTGTGCAGCAATGTAAGTCGAATATCTGGTATCTGAATGTGAAAATCTTATACCAGCAGACTAGCCAACAAGACGACTGACATTAACTCTTTACCAAACGACTAAATTTTGGACCAGTCCAAATTGAAAGCATTTGAAGACGACAGATTAAATCATGGCAACTCAAGAATTGAAATTTGTGAAAGGTTTCTTTCCTAGGGTCGTTAAAAAGTCGGGATTGTGTGGTAAAGAGTTAAATGTAGAATCAAATCTTTGTCAGACATTTCAGTCTTTTTTTTCAGTCTGACAGATTTCAGGCATTTGCAGAAAATGAAAAATGATAGAGTTTGTCTTTTAACTCTTTACCACATAATCCTGAGTTTATCGACACTTACAGAAGTTTTTGTGAAAAGAAGAGAAATGCTGGTAGAGACCCCTAAAAAGGTTTTAGGAAAAGAAGAAAAAGCTGGTCACCAGTATATTGAAGCTGATTGGCTGATATATTCTATCTTTGCCAACTAGATTGCCAGCCTTGGAAATTTAGAATTAAGAAAAAATATTCAGAAAAGTATTAGTGAATGCGGTACAAGTAAATCGTTGTGAATTATCTATGTGTACATTTACGTTGTTAATCATCTATGTGTACATTTACCAACTTCGGAAGATTTTAAAGGACCAAGTATATCAGTAATTGAGTCTGCTCTGTGAAAGGGGATTTTATGTATCTTCAATATGCATCAATCCAGGCCATCCTGCGCAGTACACACAGGATTCATTGTTATGAGGTGACTTGCTTGGTATAAAACTTTACAGACATGCATTAAACTCCTTTTGCAAGATCATGGTTCTTATTGAGGCGGGCCTGGTAGCCAAGTAACATAAAGAGCTTCGAACTGGTTCGATTTCCAGTTTGTCCAGATACTTTCAAAGATAAATGATCTTTAGCCCCTGTGACAGCAGTCATTCCTTTCTCACCTCTGAACAGTGTTTGGACCGTATTTATAAGGGAAAGCGGTCATTGGTATGGTAAGAATGTTGGAAAAACTACTTGTAAAAGAATCTCAAGTTAAGCACCGATAGGTACACTGGTCATCGTGTCGTGAATGAAATGATGGTGTAAATGGTGTTGGTCACCGATAAACACTCAACTCTTGGTCATCTGTTTTAATTTATGAGAATCAAATTTTGTAAAAAGAATGAAGTAACTGCAGTAAAGTGATTACAGAGTTGTGCTTATTGGCTCTAAAGCCTAAAACGAAATTCCGAGATTTTTGTCTTTATAAAATTAGATTTTCAAAAAAGAAATTAGGAAGACTTTAAGAATGTATTAATAGTCATTACCAGAACTACCAAAGAATATATTTGACCTTTATTTTATGAAGGTCTTTATAAAAGTCACCACTAAAGTCAACCTCTACAGAGGTTGCTGCTGGTTTGAACTAAGATTTTGAAATCCATGATCTTGAAATCCCAAGTTGTCTAAGTTTTGCATTCCCCTAAGCTGTAAGATTTTTAACATCAGATTTTTTATTAGATCTGTATATGATTACTGCATCTTTGTATAGAACAGTATATTAGATCTCAGATAGCTTTTGCAATGTTGATCACTGTTTTACATTACTTTTGTGCCATTATGTTTTCTTCTCTATGCATAATACTAATACTTTTTTTTCTATATATGTGATATCTTTGATGCTTCATCAAAAAATCCCCTAGCTTGTTGATCCTGAGGAAAACAAAAGGAAGAAAGGGACAAAAGCTAGCAACCAGCATTTTCTGTTTTATTTTGTACTATATTTCAATCCTGTCGATAACAAATTACATTATTGGAAACCATTCAATATGTGATCCACAGATGCTTTCAATTTTGTCAAGTCTAAATTTCTGTTGTCTGGTAGAGGGGTTGCCAATACATTTGTGCAACATCTACTATAAATGCAAAAAAGTTGGTATTTTTCTTTGGTAGGGTAAAAAGACATGCAGGGAAAAGGAGAAATTACTGGTTACTAACATTTCATGATTAAAAAAATAGACTTTTACTGGTTGAGAAGTCTTATCTATTGAGCCACATTAGATTTGTCATCTGCAAATGCTTTCTTTGTTGTATGGTAAAAGTTTGAAAGTATTTGTAGTGTTTGACGGCATATCTAGTTAGCTTGAATAATGGTCTTGATTCGGCCTGTCACTGCAAAACACTGCCAAGGATTGAATATTAATGTTCAACTTTTTGACAATATTTGTACTTTTCCAACAAACGACTCTACCATGAATTCTAGTTATACTTATTTGTAGTTCCCTTCCTCCTATTTACTGAAGAAGGTAGGCAAGATTGTTACCCCCCCCCCTTTAATTAATGCAAACGAGATTGAATAGGCAAATAGTATGGGAACCAGTGAAGCAAAGTATTTCGATAAAGTGATCAATGTCTCAGTCTTTTTGTCTGCATTGTTATGACGAGCAAGTTGCAAAATGGACCAAAGCAAACAAATATATTAATAAAGGCCCCTAATGTAGGCGCACATACTGGGACATCCATACCATTGCTGCGGCCCTGCAGATATACCTACCCAAGAACCCAAACATTTGCATTAAGGGGAGGTAATGATCCCTGTACCACACAATCTCGGCCTTTAATGATCCTACGAAAGAAGGCTTTCGAAAACATGGAGGGAAAGGAGAAAATGCTGCTAACCAACATTCTTTCCTTTTCCCACCATGCTTTTCTATCCTATGAAAGACAAATTTCATTTTTGAGTAACATTTAATATGTAGTTTATAGTTGCATCCAATTTGGACCAGTACTAAAATTGTGTCGTTTGGTAAAAAGTTATGATAGCAACAACAGAAAATGTCCCAACAAGAGGCGGCTTTACCGTATTCGTCTGGCCTGTGTCAATTATACATTGCTGTAACTTGGCGGTTTATTAACAGAAGTTTGGCCACTCTTCGAGTACCAGGAAAGGCAACTGATATCTTGTTGTTGTTTTATGATAAAATCAAAGAACCCACAGTATTAAGAAGGAGCATATGCATTTTCCTGCAATAATTGTATGTTTTGTCATGAAATTGACCAAATTAAAGAGAATATATCACAAACTATTATATTTTGTGTATTATGGGACTAAGCAGATATTTAACCCTTCACCACACAATCCTGACCTCTGACAACCTTTAGGAAGAAGGCTTTTGAAACATTTTGGAAAAAAAAGAAACTCTAGTGGCCAAATTTCAAGGATAAATTTCGTCAATTTGGCCACCTCAAGTTTTGGTTCGAAAACGCTTTCAATTTGGATTTTTTTTTTTTTTTTTTCCTCGTGGTAAAGAGTTAATGAATTACTCATGAGAACAAGTGTTTGTCAGCCAACCATGTTAAAAACAAATATCAACGGTAACAGAATTAAAATGTCATAGGTAACTAAAAATTGAGTCTGAAAACATTGAACATTGTGTTAAAAGGAGAAAATGCTGGTCACCAATATTTACTCCCTTCCCCACAATGTTTTCTATCGGCCTTTTAAAATTCAAACTTATCTATTTTCGAATGATGTAATTAACAAAATGTTTCATGAATTATCCATTAGAAAGCGATTTTGTCAGCCCATCATGTTCCAGCACAAAAGTGAAGAGTAACATAAAACAAGAGGGCCATAATCGTCCTAAAGACGCTCATCTGAGACTTTACGACCCAAAATGACCCAGTTCGAATCTATTCCGAGCTATCGAGACAAACTGTCTAACAAACTCACATAAGTTTCGGACTTAAAGTGTGGACTCTAGGGTATAAACAAGCTTTTTCTAGGATTTGTCTCAATGACTCGCTTGTTGACCCAACGAGATCCATTTTTAACACCCAGGCTGTTAAGCGCGACTCACTGACCTTTTACGGACAATATAGATCAAGATCAGACTGCACAGAACGTGCAGTCTGATCTTTGATCTATACTGTCCGATAAGGAGAGTTTTTTTCCCAAAAAATAAGTTTGAAATAACATTATTCTGGTTTTTACTATCGGCTTGAAAGTTTTATTTAAGTTATATAGCAGAATAAGGGTTCAACTTGTCCGAGATACCATAAAGACAAATATTCAGACAAAAGTTCATGAGTATTGAATGGAAAATAAGGCCTCTTTAGTGTACGCCATTATTTTTTGTTTATTATTGTTTTATGTCTCAGTCTGGCCTACAGTGTGGATCAAAGATCAGACTGCACGTTTTGTACAGTCTGATCTTGATTTACACTGGCCGCAGAACCGCCAACAGTGGTTAAAATCGTGCAAGGGTTGAGGGTTCACTCTACACCGATCTATCTTTACCCTTTCAGACTCTTTAGGAAGTAGATTTTTTTCAAAATAGCGTGGAAAGAGCAAAACATGCTCACAAATTATTTCGGTAAGTGCGGTTATAAAATGTTGCCGCGTGGTTGAAAATTTTTTTTAAAGAAAATGTATAATCAAGATTAAATATTTTGATGCACAACAAATCAAGCGAATTATGCAGGAACCGTACATCAACAACAGACAGAAAAAAAACGTGCAGTCTGATCTTAGACTTCCATCGTCTCTACATAAATGCGTCTGAAAACAGCTCAACATTTTTTCGTCGAATTTTACATTATTTTTTTAACCAAGAATAAAGACGAGTTGATATTTTGGTTTGTTTGGATACGCACATCTCAAAACTTAACCCATAGTCTGCTATACGCGACTCACGGACATTTTGCAGACAGCGTAGATTAAGATCAGACTGCACAGAACATGCGGTTTGATCTTAGATTTACACTGTCCGATAAGACGATTTTTCACCCCAAACATTAACATTGAAATACCATCATTTTGGTTTTTAACACCGTCTGGAAAGTTGCACATAAGTTATTTAGCAAGATAAGGGTTAAAAATGGTACAGTCAGGTAAAAACAAGAGGGCAATCGGCCCTAAAAGCACTCACCTGAGTAAAGTCATCTACAGTTGATAAAGCTGAAGAAATCATGGTTTTAATGATGTAAAATACATGAGTGCAAGTGACCTACTTTTTGAACCAATGTGACTAAATTCCAAAATTGTCCAAGATAATCATTACAACAAACGTTCTGACCAAGTTTCGTGAGTATCAGACTGAAAATGTGGCCTCTACGGTGCGAAGATTTCTTTTAAGATTTTGTCCAGTGACCTACTTTTTGACCAGATGTGACCAACTGCACACAAGGTTTTCCTAAGCTTTAGCCCAGTGACCTAGTTTTTGACCCGACATCACCCATTTTCGAACTTGTCCTTGATATCATTAGGACAAATATTCTGACCAACTTTCATCTGTTTCAGGCTGAAAATGTGGCCTCTAGAGTGCATGCAAGGTATTTCTAAGATTTGGCCTAGTGACCTACTTTTTGACCCAACATAACCCAATTTCGAACGTGTCCAAAATATTATCAAGACAAACATTCTGACCAACTTTCATGTGTTTCAAGGCTGAAAATGTGGCCTCTTGAGTGCACAAAATGTTTTTCTGAGATTTGGCCCAGTGACCTACTTTTTGACCCGAAATGACCAGATTTCGAATTCGTACAAGATATTATCAAGACAAACATTCTGACCATGTTTCAAAAGTATCAGGCTGAAAATATGGCCTCTAGAGTGCACACAAGAATTTTCTTAGATTTAGCCCGTGACCTACTTTTTGAGCCGACATGACCCGATTTCGAACATGTCCGAGTTATTATCAAGACAAACATTCTGACCAAGTTTCATGAGTATATGATTGAAAATGTAGCCTCTAGAGTGCACACAAGGTAATTGTTGAGGCCTGGACGACGGAAGACGCACGACGGACGCCGGACACAGCACGATCACAAAAGCTCACCTTGAGCACTTCGTCCTCAGGTGAACTAAAAAGGTGAGATACGAACTAATCTTTAACTTCCTTGATTATGAATAAATACATCTTTTCCAGACGATACAATTCTAGACTCGACCATATTCAAGGCATTTGCAGACAACATATGACTACAATACGTTCAAATGACAGAATCTGTCTTTAAAAGAAAAGTAAAAAAAAAAAAGTGGGGTAAATAATGCTGGTTTCCTGCTTTTTCCCCCTTTAAAACATTTTTCTTCTTTCAAAAGTCTTCTTCAATAGGGTCATTAAATTGCATTATTGTTAGATAAAGGGTTGAAAATTACCCGGTATGAAGGGTCACAGAAGTGAGAGCCACTCTATTGTGTTATATGTATTGATTAACACTCAGAAATGTGGAAATGGTGAAGTTTTGTCTCTTCCAGTGTCGAAAAAAATTGTGGGAAAAGAAAGAAAATGCAGCTAAGCAGCATTTTCTTTTTTTCCCACAATGCTTTTAAAAGCCGTCTCGTTTAACAAGACAAGGAATACCTGGTAAAGGATGATAAGATGACTGGTTCAGTTCAAACTTCCTGTTATACTGGCATGTTTTAACCCTTATCCTGCTAAATAAGTGGAGTAAAACTTTCAAGGCGATAGCAAACACCCACATTTTGCTATTTCAAAGGTATGGCGGGGGGCAAGGGGGGAAGATATCTTCTGACCGGACACTTTAAATCCAAGATCAGACTGCACATTATCTGCTGTCTGTCCGTGATCTACCTGTCCGCAAAAGGTCCTGGAGCCACGCTTGGCAGCCAAAGGGTTAATGTTTCTTTTTTTTTTCCCATGGAAGCTAGCAGAAATGATTATAAAACGAAGAACAATATCTGCTAACAGAGTTATCTAAGCATTCATACTTGAAGTAATTATACTTTGTTTAAAAATTTACACAAGTATAGATCAAAAATAGGCTGTGCTGGACGTGCTCGCTGATCTCGACATTCTGACCAAAAGCACAAGTAACTGGCAATTTATTTCTCATTAAAATGTTTTTTCTTTCGTTTTAGGAATTAATCTGCCTTGCTGATCAAAAGTTTCGACCCATGTCGATATTATTTTACACATGCATTACACCCCCCCCCCCCCTTTTAACAGAGTATGGCTTATCTATTTGCTGTCGTCGGCTTTTGTTTAATTACTTAAAAATAAATTTCTTAAATTCAAGTTTATTTCTGACTGTGTAAACACGTACCAAAGATACTGGTGTTCTAAAGACCTAGGGGAAGAAAGTGATGAAAACATTGTGGGGGAAAAAGAAACAATGCTGGTTACCAGCCGAAACATGTTGATGGAGATTTTAGTTAAGTCGCCTGAGCCATGCAAATGATAAAAAAAAAGTTTCAATGTTGATTTAGCCGAGTTTTCTCAGCAGAGCGGACAGCATAGAAAGATCAAAGATCAGACTGCAACTTTTGTTCAGTCTGATCTTATTTGATCGACACTGGCTTCAACAGATACATTTGTTGTTATGGGTAGTTAAGAAGTTAAAAGTAATCGTTTGTGTTAAGTAAGTGCATTATTATCATCGTTATATTATTGTTGCTATTTCATTCACTGGAAATTAACAACAGTCTTTCGGATGAGACATTAAGCGTAGGTCCCGTGTGACGGTGCTATACGCTGACCACGTTAAAGAGCTGGGCGTATCTTAGGGTGCTTTTCGTCACTATCCCAAATATCATAACTGGCAGTCGTCGAGGGGCGTCGACTGTATGGGCAACCGGTGTACGGAAATCAATCGTAGACCAAGATTGTCTAATGGTACTTTTTTCACAGAATTTCGAAGAACAAGGCACGTGTTCGCTAGAAATTACTTTAATAAACATTATTCTAAACTTTAAAAGTTACACAATTTCTGATTGGCTAAACCTAATCAGAATGTCTTTCTTGTCCCATCATACTGTTCGAGGTCCCTGCTGTAGTCACATGGGAACTGGGTTGGGCTTTTAAAACTCACTATACAAAGTCCTTCATTAATCTTTTTAGTATTCTGTTAATTAGTTTTCGCTGGCGCTCAAACGAGTCTTCCATCAATCCTGGTACTTTGTTCGAATGATCGAGCCCCTCTTATTGATCTCAGAAACCAGCCTTATCTAGAGTTCCATAGGTTAGCTCACTAGGGTCTGTGCTGGTCCGTTCTGTTTTTCCTATACTCCAATATTTGATATTTTCAACACAGTTCATATTCATTTTGATACTTACTGCGTCCGATGTTTGATGTTTCTGATAAGGCTTAGGTCTGTGACCTTTTTCCTATTATTTTTAAAGTCTACAGATTCGCTTATTAGGGTCGTCTCAGGTCCGTTCCGGTATTTCCACACACCAGTTTGTGATATTTTCAACATGTTTCGTGTTCATTCTCATGTAACCTACTTCCGACATTTGATTTTTCTGCCTCGTAACTATGAGGGCCCGATCGAGTTCGATACCCGAGTGTCAACTTTGGGACAGCTCATTGGGCCACACATTACGCTTAAGTACTCATGCAATGTCCAGAAAGCAGAATCGACAGAGATTAGACCTGGTATGAGTTGCAAGAGCTTGCTTCTCAATCGATGTAAACTACGGTAAATCTGTTTAAACTGAACTGATGTTCCTGATAAGGTCTAGATATGGTCTGCTCCCGGTTTTCTCAATGATTTGAAAGTCCGCAGGTTCGCTTATTAGAATCCACTCAGGTCCGTTCCAGTCCGTTTAGCTCCGTTCTGGCATACATCCAAGCACCCTTTGTGATCTGATCAGTCATCTTTTATGTTTGAATATGCGTGTGATTAAAAAGTAGGCCTATATTTAGTCCGTTGCTATAGGCTAAACATGCCTGTTTTCTTATTATTTACCCTAAGGCTGCTTAGCGCGACTCATTGACCTTTTGCGTAAAGTGTAGATCAAGATCAGACTGCACAGAACGTGCAGTCTGATATTGAATCTACACTGTCCGATAAGGAGACATTTTTCCTGCAAAAATAGCTTTTTAAATAGGAAAATTTGGGTCTATACTATCGGTTTGAAAGTTTCATTTCTTTTATGTAGCACGGTAAGGATTAGCCCAATTATTATTAATATTCTTTTTCAAAAAACATGTAATTATTCGGATTATTCACGATTCTATGAAATATCATCCAATTGTTTGTTGTATTCGTGCATTTGGCGGATTTCAGCCTGTACATAGTTTTGCAGTCATAATCGGATGGAGAAAAATGTAGATCTTATTCTATATTTGCATATTCATAACTTTAACAAACGCTGAAATGACGTAGAGTAGTTTACCGGATTGCATCTTCCGCTTACCCGAACAAAATCAGCACGTGTAAGCATAGGCCACTGAAATTCCATTGATCTATCACGGCAGTGACGGGATGACAAAATTTTCCTGAGCAGACACCGTTACTATAAATAGCACATTGGCAACTGCCTCTATATCGTATATGGAAGGACAAGGTGTACAACGAAATCGAAGAAAATTTTTACCCCTCTCCCCTTTCAGAGATAAAAATTTCCTTCGATTTCGATGCTTACCTTGTCTTATTATATACAATATAGAGGCTGTCGCCAATGTGCTATTTATAGTAACAGTGTAAAGAAAATTTGAGTAATCCGTGATATACAGGCGATGCACCAATCTGCAATGATCGACCAAGGAAAATTTTGGTGTTCCGTGATAGACAAATAGAGTTTCAAAGGCCTGTGGTGTAAGTAGGTTTATAATTTTGAATATTTTTGCTTTGCTTTTGTAGCCTAGATGTTTTGAAGTCTTGCAAGCATTAGAATTATTTTATTTTTATGTAATCAGTTGATGCGATGATGATCATGTAGCTAAACTATGTTGCAGTGTTAAATTACAATAGCCCTGTGTCCTTAGTTTTCGTGTCCACATTTTAAATAGTGCAAGGTTAAGTTAGATTCGATCGGGAGTGGGTCAACACGGTCTACGTCCAAAACGCATCACTTTTCTAATATAATCTACTGTTATTTCGGGTCCATATAAAGTTAGAAACCTGCAGACAGTGTAGATCAAGACCAAACTGCCTGCAGACAGTGTAGATCAAGTTCAATCTGCAAACAGATAGTGTAGATCAAGATTAGGCTGCATAGGTCCAAATTTTATTTTCTTTCTATTCTGTTCTTCTTTCATTTTGAGACCGAGCCCCTGTAACTCAGTTGGTAGCATACAGAACTCGAGAACAGGGGGTAGCTGGTTCGATCTCCGGCTCGGCCAATTTCTTTCCATGGATGGATGATAGTCATTGCGACAGGATTCATTCCTCTCTCACCGCTGACCATTGTTTCGCCAGTGGTTATATGTAAGCAACCAGTGGCAGTCGTTTTAAGATCATGTCCAAACATTTTTTGTACATACAGAACAAACACAAAAAAAAGAAATTCGTAAAGTATGTGCAAAATTTTCGAGGTTATTTTGAGACATACATACATACGTTATGTACACACATGATTTGGTTATTTTTTAAAACTGTTATAGTTCGAAAAATTGGTCAGATAATCCCCAGCTAAACTACCTGACGGCTATTTAAGGCAAAGTTCAAGTTTCGGTGCATGTAATAGTATTGTAAGGGAGGTCCTCGAATTGGCCAGAAATATCAATGCCAAGACTTAAAGAGAATTTACCTGAAAGAGTTGTAGGTATGCTGTAGGCTTGGCCTCGTGCTACAGAGGTTGCAGTTCATTGTTGGTGCATTCACTCAAGCATTCAGCAGCCTTCTAGGGCGATATGCGCAAAACTTGAGTGCAAAGGACTTACACGTTGTAGCGGCAGACCACACGTCGCGACTCAAGCCTTAGACCAATATATCGTGAATCAGTACCTACGAGAGCTTGGAACAACAGTTACACCTGATGTTAGCCCTGGAATCGTTTAGCTTATAATGGTCTGCACAGACTTCATCCATAAGTCTGCTCGATTCTGACGCGCCGCCATCACAATTGTAGAAAGCATTTGGCCTAATGGGACACATAAACTGGACAAGACGGGATTGGCATACAATTATTTTTGCTGATGAGTCGAGGTTTCTATTGTCTGGAGCTAATATCTGTGTACAATTTTTCTGAAATAAAAATGAACGTTATGCTGACTGTTGCGTACTGCAATGCGATCATTTTCGGGACTGGGATCAGTTATGGTGAGGGGCCGTATTGCTTACAGGTATTGTACCCCACTTGTCATTATTGGGGAAATTTGAATGCCTCCAACAAACATGTAAAATAATCTCGGCCCTCATATTGTCCCGCGATGTAAATGCATCACTGACAGTTGACCTATAATTGAAGAACGTTTTAATGATGATTTCTTTCAATTCAAAGTGAACAGCAATCGAGATTCACAATAACAGCCCGATCTTCGTGCATTCATATGCTATCAGATTTTAATACATGTATTTACTTTTTTTTTTTTTTTTTTTTGCTTACCTGAGCAAAAAGTGCTCAAGGTGAGCTGTTGAGACTGTGCTGTGTCCGTCTCCCGTCGTGCGGTCGTCAACAATTACCTTGTGTACACTCTAGAGGCCGCATTTCTGGCAAGATCCTCATGAACTTTGGTCAGAATGGTTGTCTGGATATAATCTCGGACAAGTTCAAAATTGGGTCACGTGGGGTCAAAAAGTAGGTCTCAGGGCAAGATCATAGAAAAATTTTTTGGCACTCTAGAGGCTACATTTTCAGCCTGATACTCATGAAACTTGGTCAGAATGTTTGGATAAAATCGCAGACAAGTCCAAAATTGGGTCACGTTGGGTCAAAAAGTAGGTCAAGGGGTCAAATCTTAGAAAAAGCTTGTGTGTACACCTCATTTTTACTAAGATGTAAACGCTTGGAAATATTTTTTATTTTCATGTTTGATAAAAAACAAGAAATGCAACAAAAGTATGTACACATAACCAAACTACAACCGTGAACTACAACTACAACTGTAAACATGGACCCTTGAATGGTGTATAGGCTAAAGGTGATGATGCAGGATATTTTTGTATGTTATTCGTTTCATGTGATAAAAAGAGTCTCGCATTTGTATGTATTATCATTTTTATCAAACTCGTTGACTAAAATGTATTTGACGGTTGCCAAGGCTCGTGGGATACATTTTTAGTCAACTTGTTTGATAAAAATGATAATACATAAACACTCATTTAAGATTCTCTATTCATGCAAGTAGGTCGGTGTTTTTAAGCCAATTCTTTTGAAACTTGCATAGATCACTTGTATCATCAATGGATTGAATCTTATTTAAAAAAAAAAAAATCCAGCTGCAGTCTGTTTAGGAAAAGCAGCCATTCAATAACTTATTCTTGTTTACTCCACACAGTCCACGTTATTGGTCACATTTCTTTGAAAGTTACAAGGATTGTTTAAAACAGTCATGAGTACTGAAACCCTAGTAAATGTAGCTGAATTCCAAACAACTGGTTTTGAGAAATGTTACTTTGATTATTTTACTATTTGTCCAGTTCAGCTTGCCCACATAATGATTTAAGCTACATGTAGAAAATAAGCAAAATCACTGCCAGTAGAGTAATTCAGGCCATCAAGGGCCTCTTTTTTTTTTTTTTTTTTTTTTTTTTTTTCATAATCAATAATCTCTGTAATGAGGATATAATTATGTACATACAACACATTGAGATTCATCTGTAATATTTCCAAAAGGTATACATGGTGTCGAGATCTTGACTGTTATTTGTTTTGTAATCTTCTTGCAGATTAAATTCATCTTGAAAGGGAAGGTATTTCAGATGATCACCTTGCGATATTTTGCAGTAGTGACTAGTAAAGGTATAAACTTTGCAACTTCTGGTTGTGATAGGCATTTTCACTCTGACAAGTGACAAGTAAGAAACTGCAGTTTATCTCAATTCTGTTTACCAGATATACCTTCTAAAACAAATTTGGTGCAATCAATTTTGAAAACATCCTGTTCAATAGCAGGTTAATTAACCCTGTACCAAATAATCACAAGTTGTAACAACCCTGAAAAAGACTGTTGGAAACATTGAGGGAAAAGGAGAAAACTGCTGGTAACCAGCATTTTCTCCTTTTCTCACAATGTATTTACCAGCAGAAATAATCTTTCGAGCCACATCAACATGTACTTTGTCTTCTGCCATTGCTTGCAATTTGGGAGAATCTAAAATTTGTTGTTTGGCATAGAGCTGACATCGTCAACAATTACCTTGTGTGCACATTTTCAATTTGATACTCTTGAAATTTGATCAGAGTGTATGTCTAGTGGGTGATATCACAGACAAACTCGAAACTGGGTCACTTAGGGTCAAAAAGTAGGTCACTTAGGGTCAAATCTTGGATAATTCTTGTGTGCATTCTAGAGGCCACATTTTAAGCTGATACTCATGAAACTCTGTCAGAATATTGGTCTTGATGATATCTTGGACAAGTTTGACATTGGGTCGCATAGGGTCAAAATGTAGGTCACTGGGCCAAATCCTAGAAAAGCCTTGTGTACACTCTAGAGGCCACGTTTTCAGCCTGTTTCTCATGAAACTCAGTCAGAATGTTTATCTGAATAATATCTCTAGAATAGAATTGGGTCATGTTGGACCAAAAGTATGATACTGGGCCAAATCTTAGAAAAACATTGTGTGCACTTTAGAGGCAACTTTTTCAGCCGTATATTCATGAAGCTTGGTCAGATTGTTTGTCTTGATGATATCTAGGACAAATCTGAAATTGGATCATGTGAGGTCAAAAAGTAGCTCACTGGGCCAAATCTTAGAAAAACTTTGTGTGCATTTTAGAGGCCATATTTTAAGCCTGTTTCTCATGAAACTCAGTCAGAATGTTTATCTGAATAATATCTCAAGAATGAAATTGGGTCATGTTGGACCAATAGTATTTCACTGGGCCAAATTTTAGAAAACCATTATGTGCACTTTAGAGGCAACTTTTCAGCCGTATATTCATGAAACTTGGTCAGATTACTTGTGTTGATGATATCTAGGACAAATCTGAAATTGGATCATGTCAAAAAGTAGGTCACTGGGCGAAATCTTAGAAAACCTTTGTGTGCACTCTAAAGGCCACATTTTCAGTTCGATACTCATGAAACTCTATCGCAATGGTTGCCTTGATAATATTCCAGACAAATTCAAAATTTGGTCACATTGGGTAAAAAAGTACGTCACAGAGCCAAAATCGTAGAAAAACGTTATGTGCACTCTAGAAGTCATATTTTCAGTCCAATACTCAGGAAACTTGGTCAGAATGTTTGCCTTGATGATATCTCGGACCTATTTTAAACTAGGCCACATCAGGTCAAAAAGTAGGTCATTTGGCCAAATTTGAGAAAAACATAATGTGCAATCTGGGAGCCACGTTTTCAGTCTGATAATGATGAAACTGGGAATATTTGTTTTGGAGTTATCTCTGGACATGTTCAAAATTGGGTCATGTCGGGTTAAAAAGTTGGTCACAAACCATGTATGCACTCGATAGGCCACATTTCTATCCTGATACTTATGAAACTTGGTCAGAATGCTTTTCTTGATATTATCTAGTACATGTCAAATTTGGGTCATATCAGGTCAAAAAATAGGTCAGTGGGACGAATCTTAGAAAAACCATGGGTGCATTCTAGAGCTTACATTTTCAGACCAATATTCATGAAAATTGGTCAGAATGTGTTTCTTGATGACATATTAGACAAAGTCATATTCAAATTTGGGTCATGTTGGCTCAAAAAGTAGGTCTCTGCGACAAATCTAAGAAAAAATCTTGTGTGCTGTCTGGAAGCCACATTTTCAGTCTGATGTCAGAATGTTTGGCTTGATTGTATTTTCAACATATTCATAAATAGGCCAAGTCTGTTAAAAGGTAGGTCAGTAACACTCATGTGTTTTACATCATTAGAACCAGAATCTCTTCAGCTTTATCAATCCTGGGTGGCTTTATTTTGGCGAGTGATTTAAGACCAATTGCCATCTTGTTCTTTGTATGGTTTTAAGACCTTTTTCAGCATTATTTCAGACATTTCAAGTTGGAAAGTGATTTCTTTAATCAGTACTCTGCACAGTATTTTTCCCACGCCACTGGCTGTTTTCCCACATAACCATTGTTGAAACAGTGAACACCAGTGAAAGAGAAAGGACTCCTGTCACAATGACATTCACCAATCCTTGGAAAGATTTTGATTGGGCCGTGGGTTTGAACCAGCCACAGCTTGTTCTCAACTCCTGTATGTTACCAACTGGGCTCGGCATAGGATATTTTGAAATATCTGTTCAGGTAAACTGGTAATACAAATGACAGTATTGAAAGTATGCAGGAATATGGAGATGAGTTCTTTAGGAAGTCTTGCCTTTTTAAGTAAGTATCATGGTGAAAGTGTACTTATGTACAGCTCACTTCCATTTAACTAGTACTAGACTGGGGCATTGCACTGCCTTGACTAAGGGCAGTGCTATGTGACCAGTGCCACTAGATGCAATATTTGTATAGATTTCTTTACACACCAAATACCTTGACCACTAGCATCAGAAGATCATATAACATTCTGTAACTATATTGAAGCAGATGGCTTTTTACTCTGTACCAGACATTATTTTAGACTAGTTTAAATTTGAAACATATGCAGAAGACAAATTATGTGTTCCAAATGATTTTATTTATGTTTATTAGGATAGAAAACATTCTGGTGGATGGATAATATGCTGGTTACCAGTGTTTTCCTTTTTTCCCACATTGTTTTCAAAAGCTTTTTTCAGGCGGGTTGTTAAAACTGAGGGTTGTGTGATGAAGGCTTAACCATCTTTGTAAAATATGGATAATAAGTAAGACATAAATACTTGTGAAAACTGTAAGGTAAAGGGAGAAATTGCTTATAGTGAACCATTTCATTTTTGTCACAGTGTTTTCAAATGCAAATGCTGCAAAACAAAGAAAGTATTCAGGTGATGGTGACATGTTATACAACTGACTGACAGAGATGGTGCATTTAACACTTTACTTAACAATCTGGAGTTTTAGCTACCCCAAGGAATTAGGTCTTTGAAAACATTGTGGGAAAAGGAGAAAATGCTGGTAACAAGCTTTATATTTGTTGCCTGCTTATGTTTTGGATTTGAACAAAGTGTAAATTTTGTTTTCCGGTAAAGTGTTATACATACGCAAATAAATATTCTATATGTGAGCCTTGCTGTTTTTCATCTCGCAGTCTCACCAATATTTTCTCATTTTTTCCCTAATATTTTCAAAAGTTATCTTCCTTTGGGTCATAAAATCCAAGATTGTTTAGTATAGAGTGAAAGGGGCATTAAACAAGATTTTGACCCAATTTTTTAATAAAAAAAGTTACTAGGTTTTAAGGAACGCAGTCTGATCTTTGATCTACGCTGTCCGCTTTGCAGAAACACTGTTGACAAAACGCAATCACAGAATTGTCAGGGTCTCATTCTTGACTGAATATGTCGATTGGGTTCATTTGATACTTTAACGGTTGACAATGAGTTTTTGTTCATTTCAACTATATCATTGCTAACGGGACAGGAAAGCCACAGTTAGAATGAAAAAAAAAGTTAATTCTCTTGTTTTCTATATAGTCTGTTTATGTTTTAAAGCCGTTCTTAAACGCAAATGAAATTAACAGTCATTGTATAGATTTTCTGAAACAAAAAAGCTTTCAAAACAAAATCTTATTTAATGTCCCTGTACTAATGTAGTATTTACTTACAGAGGTGATGCACTTACATATTCATAACCACTCAAAATATTGACCTGGCTTTCTCTGAACTGCTCAGGAATATGGTGAAGGAGAACATTGAACAACAAGCTGACGCACTTAAAGGTATTTAGTCACTCTACACTTCTTTATTTTAATTTGGTTTGAGTTTATGCCACTTCAACAGTATTCATGTTCGAATTTCCAGCTCGCCTATATCTTTCTAAAGAACTGATCATAGTCATTGTGACTGTTTTCATTCCTCATTCCACTAGTCATTGTTTCAAGGATGGTTAAGTGGGAAAGAAACCACTGGATTGTGGAAAATATTGTTAGGAGTACTGGTAAAAGAAATCACTGGCTACTGTGATATAATAAGTGAAATAATGTTGAAAAGGGTATTATACACCTTAAAAAGTCAGTCATAAATCCTTTGGTTCTGAGGTTGGTCTGCACCTAGGATGTAGAGTTTGCCAACATTTTCTGCTTTTCCCAACAATGCTTTCAAACGTCTTCTCGGTACATGTCGCTAAAGCAATAGATTTTTTATCAACTCTTTACCACACAATCCCAAGTTTTAACAAGCCTTGTAAAGAAGGCTCTTGAAAACATGGCAGGGAAAGGAGAAAATGCTGGTAACCATTATTTTCTCCTTTCCCCACAATATTTTTCACCTTATCAAAAACAAATTTCATCATTTCAGCCACATTTAAATTGTCCGCAAAAAAGCTTTGAATTTCGACAAGTCCAAAGTTTTGTCGTTTGGTAAAAAGGTAAAGTAAAGTAAATCCTGACATGATCATTAATGCAATGTCATCTTTTAAGAAAAATCACCAGGCTGTGAATTCAAAAACCAAGATAAACAGGACAATCTAGTAGAAAATACCCCCTTCGTCCCATGTGGTCTTCATATTTGGCCAAAATTGCTTTTTGACATTTTATTTTAAAAGATTAGTTTCAGAATATTGTTTAACTCTTTACCTGACTGCAACATTTGAGACTAGTCCATATTGAAAACATTTGCAGATAACATTGAGTTTGACGTAAGAGAGAGGAACTGTCTTTGAAAAGCTGGAAAATATTGTGGAGAATTGAGAAAATGCCGGCTACTGGCATCTTCTCCTTTTTCAACAACGTTTTCAGGTTTGTTAAAACTCCGGATTGTGTGGGAAAGGGTTAACTGTGTCACACTGCTTCTCTTGGCGTTGGTAAACACCAAATGTGCATGTAATGATATCACATAAGTAATCGTGGACCCTCAGGTTATGTTTATAATTCATTACTGCAGCCACCAGATGTGAGTTGGAAACAGAATGGAAGAACACTTTACCTATCCAGAGACAACTGGACAGAGTATGAATAAATTAAAATTTGTTTACTGTTTTCCATATTTGTTCATATGGAAAGAATCTGCAAAAGATAAATTGATTTTGGCTCAGATGATGTGATTAAATTTTGAAAAGTTAGAAATCATGGTTGGAAAAGCAGAAAGTACCGGGTATCACTTTTTTGATCGTGCTGTGTCCGTTGCCCAGGTTGTCAACATTTACCTTTTGTACACTCTAGAGGCCACATTTTCAGTCTGATAATCCTGAAATTTGGTCAGAATGGTTGTCTTGATAATATCTCAGACGAGCTTGATATTGGGTCATGTTGGGTCAAATCTTAGTAGGTCATGAAAGTAGGTCATGGGGCAAAATCTTAGAAAAAATATTGTGTGCACCCTAGAGGCCACATGTCCAGGTTAATACATATGAAACTTAATCAGAATGTTTGCCTTGATGATATGTTGGACAAGTTTGAAATTTGGCCAAGTCAGGTCTAAACGTAGGTCGCTTAGACTTAGGTGTTTTACATCATTAAAATAAGGATCTCTTCAGCTCTATCAACTGTAGACGAATTTATTCAGGTGAGCCAGTGGCTCTCTTGTTTTCCATTTCCACAATATTTCCCAAAGTCTTTTGCATAAGGTTTGTAAAAAATGTACCTTATTATTTAATAAAAGTTTAACCATTTAACGCACAATCCTCGAGTTCCAACGACCCTGATGGAGAACACAGTCATAGAAATTATGGATATAGTGGTGGTAACTAGAATTTTCTACCTTCCACACTATTTTTCTACCTTATGAAAGTCAAACCCCTTTATTTTAGCCAAATTAATTTTGTTGTCTGCTGATGCCCTAATTTGGGCCAGTCAAAAACTTTGTTAGGTGAAGAGTTTAACAAACAAACAAACTCCGTGCTATCATTACAAGCGTCAATTAAATCATGTACAAAATATACCTCCAAGTTTATTTAAATGTATAGGGTCTCTCACTTTTACTTTCTTTTTCAACTTATTGGGTGAAGCTTTTCTTTAAGAAAATGCTGTTTAACCCTTTACCACACAGTTCCTAGTTTTAAAAATTTTGGACAGGAAGCTTTAGAAAACATTGTGGAAAAAAGAGAAAATTCTGGTAATCAAGGCTTTCTCCTTTTCCTACAATGTTTTCTAACCTTTCAAATACAAGGCTTTTATTCACACTGACTTTGTGGACCTCCAGTGCCAAAGTGGCTCTGCATGGCTCAGGGAATAAGGCATTGAATTTACTCTTTACCAAACAGCAACATTTTACACTTGTCCACATGTAAAGCATTGTAGATGACAATTTTAATATGACTCAAACAATGAAATGTGTTTTTGAAAGGCTAGAAAGTATTGTTGGTAAAAGAAAAGAAAAATTATGTATCCCTTGTAGTATGTATCCCTTGTACTTGGATAATGGCTTTATTGTTACTTACGGTATAGGATATTTTAGAGTATAAGCACAAAACTATCGGTAATTCCTCCTGTTTAATCCATATATTTCTATCTACAAAAAAAAAAAGAAAAAAAATTAGCCAATTTTTGTTTAGGTTTTTTAAAAGAAAAATTGAATTCTGGTTTAATGCCCCTTCAAGACATTGGATTCATAATCTGGAAATACCCTTATCTATTTGTGCTGGAGCCATTGGTCACCTGAGAGTGGCATTGGACAAAGCACTGCCGAGCCCGTGACTTGTACTGGTGAAATTAAAAAAAAAAAGACATGTAAGGTTTGAACAGTTATATTCTCTGTCGTAGCACTTGGTTGGGATATTAAGTCACGTTTTCTGACCAGTTTCTCACTTTGTCACACAAGCAGTCTTCCTCAGTGTTGTTGGGTACAGTGTTCTTTGGTAAAAGATAAACCTTTTACCACACAGTTCTGAGTTTTACCAGCCCTGTGGAAAGAAACTTTGAAAACATTGTAGGAAAAGGATAAAATGCTGGTTTTCCAGCATTTTCTAGTTTCCCCATAGTGTTTTCTAACCTTTGAAGTGTGAAACCAATCATTTAAGCACCATTGGATTGGTCGTCTGCAAATGCTTTCAATTTGGATAGGTCTAAAGTCTTGTCGTTAGGTAGAGAGTTAAGACAATAATAAACAATGTATTAATTTCAGAAGAAGACATGTTGAATGAGTTGAAAGACCTGGAACTTGGGATCAGTGGAGACATTGGAGCTAGAAAATCGTAGCAAGAAAACAGAATATCCACCGTTCAAAAGAGAACTCTAAAACATAAACATTAAATTTAGCACCGTTCTGGCTAAAAAAAGGTTCATGCATCTCTGAGATGCACCATAAACAGCAACCGTCGTATAGTATAGATCTGTTTTGTCTGAAAACTTGCTTATTAATAAGTTAGTGTAGTCTTTTGACATACAGAAAATTTAACTATACCAAAAATGGTCGATAGTTTTTGCAGATGCATTAAACCCCCATTTCACAGAGCACAACTCAATCAATCTATGAATATTTTTGGTATTTGCACATCTGATTTATGGCGATTATAATCTCTGATTAATGCTTTGACTCTTAGCTCATGTGAGATTATGAAGGATCTCATGTGAGACTGAAAGGCTTACTTACTGGTTTGCTTTTAATTGTCTTTACCGACAATAAAATTTTAGACAGGTCAAAAATAGAAAATTTTGCAGATGGCAAATTGGATGTGTCTGAAATGATTGATTTTTCTTTTGTGGGAGGGGGGTCAAAACGTTGTGAGAAAAGGAGAAAATGTTGGTTCACATAATGCTTCTGAAAGCCTATAATATTTTAGGCTTGTCTTAACTGAAAGCATTCGTAGACTACAAATACAATGTGGCTGAACTGATGGGCTATGTCCTGGAACAGATAGAAAAAATGGTTGGAAAGGAATAGCTAGAAGTATTTTCTGCTTTTCCTACATTGTTTTGAGACCTTTTATTTTTCTGGTTTGTGAAAACACACGAATGTCTGAACTGATTCTATAAAATTTTATCTCGAACACCAACTAGTGTCAAAGTCTGAATTTTTAAAATCATTAGTTTTTTTTTGTAAAACTATGAATCAATGTTAAATGAGTATCAGTTAAACAATGGTCTGTACACAGGTCTACACAAATGTTCTTTTTCATTACAGGTGTTTTTTGTGGTCCACTACATGAATGATATTTACCTTGCCACATCTTGCATAGGTCTGTTATATACTTTATAAGTGGAAATGTATGCGACATTGAAATTTGGCGAATTTGAAAACTATACAAACAATGCTGTTTGCGTATTTAACCACAAATATACCAACAAGTATCGAGTGTCTTGAATCCGCAAATATCACAACACGTGAAATATCTGTAATTGGTAATTTGCTAACTTTTCCACACTCATATTTAGATACCCTTATTTCTTTACCAAACGACAAAATTTTAGACTTGTTCAAACTGAAAGAATTTGCAGATGACAAATTAAATGTCACAAAAATGACGATTTCAATCTCTGGAAGGGTAGAAAACAATGTGTGAAAAGGACAAAATGCTGGTTATCAGGATTTTCTCCTTTTTCCACAATGTTTTCAAAAACACTTTCTCCTAAGGGTCGTTAAAACTCAAGATTGTGTAATAAAGGGTTATACAGTATACATGCTATGTTGGTTAATTTGGTTTTTTTTTTTTTTTTTTTTGTTTTGTTTTGTTTTGCAACGTAAAAATTCAGGTAGAACATAAGAAATATTGGTCCATATGTGTCATTTTACAGAAGAAAATTGTTTGTGAAGATCTTGTGTAAGTGGGTGTTTTCTGTTTAATTCTTTTCCACAATGTTTTAGAAGTCATTTCTAGGTTGTAAAAACATCAGATTTTTTGAGATATCAATCATTTGATTTACAGAAACACAAACCATTGCTACCTGAAGATGCATTGACGACAGTAAGGCGAAAATTACAGTCACAAGGCTTAGAGGTTGACACATAATTTGTAAGGATATACAACTCTTTACCATACAGCAAAATTTTAATCATGTCAATATTCGAAGAATTAGCAGATAACAAATTAGAGTTGCTTAAATTATTTAACTTGCCTTTGATTGGGTAGAGAACTTTGTGGGAAAAGGAGAAAATGTTAGCTGCATTTTCTGCTTTCCCATTATGCATTCCAAAGCTTTCTTTCTCGGGATCATTAAAAAGCAGGCCTGTGTGATAAAGGTTTTACAATTAAAAAAGGAGCTTTTGTGATAGTGCTGTGTGCATCGTGCTTCGTCTGTCGTCCATGTGTCAACAAATACCTTGTGTACACTCTAGAGGCCACATTTTCTGTCAAATATTCACGGAACTTTGCCAGAATGTTTCTCTTGATAATATCTCGGCTAAGTTCGATAATAGGCCATGTCGGGTCCAAAAGTAGGTCACAAGGGCAAATCTGAGAAAAACCTTGTGTGCACTCTATAGGCTACACTTTAGTCTAATACTTATGAAATTTGATTAGATTGTATTGATGATGTCTTCGACAAGTTCCAATCTAGGTCGTGTCAGGTCAAAAAGTACGTAACTGGAACAAATCTTAGAAAAACCTTGTGTGCACTCTAGAGGCAACATTTTCTGCCAGAAACTTGGTCAGAAAGTTTGTCTTGATAAACTTTTGGACATGTTTGAAATTGGGCCAAAATTTACATAAACAATGTGTGCACTATAGAGGTCAATCTTTTCGGTCAAGTTGCAAATTGGGTCATGTCAGGTCAAAAAGAGGGTCACAGGGCTAAATGATAGAAAAACTTGATGTGCATTCTAGAGGCCACGTTTTCAGTCTGACACTCATAAAACTAAGAGTGTTTGTCTTGATGATATCTCGGACTAGTATGAAAATGGTTCAATACGTAGGTTACTGGGCCTAATCTTCGAAAAAACTTTTTTGTACCCTAAAGGCCACATTCTCAGCCTAATACTCTTGAAACTTGGTCAGAATATTTGTCTTGATGGTATCTTGGACTAGGGGGAAAATTGGTAATGTCTGGTCAAGAAGTAGATCACTTGTCTCAATCTTCGAAAAACGTTGTATGCACCGTAGATGCCGAATTTTCAGTCTGATACTCATATCTTGGACAAGTTGAAATTGGATCATGTCGGGTGAAAAAGTTTATCATGCGAACAAATCTAAGAAAAACCTTGTGTACACTCTAGAGGCCACATTTTCTGTCTGATACTCACGAAATTTCATCAGAATGTTTGTCTTGATAATATCTCTGACAAGATCAAAATAAGGTCAAGTTGTTCAAACAATAGTTCAATTTCACCCATGTTTTACATCATTAAAATCAGGATTTCTACAGCTTTATCAACGGTAGATGTTTTTATTCAGGTCAGCGCTTTAGGGCCAATGGCCCTCTTGTCTATATTTCTTTCTACTTTAAAAAAAAAAAGTTTCACTCTAGCCACATTTAGTTGGTAACAACTTGGTATCTGAAATTGCTTTCAATTTAGACATGTCCCAAATTTTCTCGGTTGGTAAACAGTTAAAAGTTTATGCCTATAATTGAAAGTAAGGAGGTCCTGCATGGATGAGCAGCTAGGATGTTTGATTAATAATCCGGAAGTTTTGAGTTTGATCCACATTTACCTGAGGTCTTTTAAAGGAGAAGGAAACAGCACTTAATAGCCTGAACTTGTATAAGCTGTCACAGCAATAGGGCTGAAATGATGTTGAAATCCTCATAAACTGCATTCATTCAAGCAATCATGTGAAATAATGACTTTTCGAAAAAGAAAAAAAAAAAAAAACAATGTTTGAATTCATAATCTCGTAGCAGGACGTTCTTGTAGCCAAAAAAACATTCTCTGGTGAGTTTTATACAAAGACTTTTAACCCTTTACCTTACAACCCTTAAAAAACGCCTTTTGAGAACACCATGCTATAAAAAGAAATGCTGGAGAGCAGCATTTTCTCCTTTTCTCACGATGTTGTCTAACCTTGCAAAGATATACCCTCATTTGTTATGTCATCTACAAGTGCTTCTAATTTGGACAGGTGTCAAATATTGTCATCTGTTAAAGGGTGAAAGCTCAGCACCCGACGCTTGGTTTTTATAATCCATTCAGCTGGTGTAGCTTTTTGTGTGGTCTTCCCTTTGGCAAAGCACGACGGATTTCTAAAACGAAGGAATTTGAAACGCTAATGTTTTTATCTGATAAAGTCATCTGGTAAATGTGACAAAATATTACACTCGTCCGTCCATATTGTAAACATTTGCAGACCTCAAGGTAAATGTGCCTCAAATAATGGAATATGTCTTGGAATGAGTACACAAAAGTACGGGATAGGGAAAAAGTACTGGTTAACATCATTTGCTTATAGTCCAATGATGTTTTCAAGCCCTCTTTCTCAGTGTCATGAAAAGTTGGGGGTTGTGTGGTAAAGGGTCAAAAGATATATTGGCCAGTTTCATGAAACTTCACAGTCATGGGAATAAATGATAATATGGTGATTTTACATGTACGTTCTTTTGCACCTGGCTGTGTTCTTTAACTATTGTAATTAGCTTATTTTTCTTTGTTATGAAAGTTTCTTATATTTCACCTAAGAGGTTAGAAAGATTGATTGAAAATGTTTTGGATGATTTTTCAATTATCGGAGAATGCTTGAACAAAACTTGACAGAAAAACCTGTTGAATTAGCTAAAGATATGAGTAAGTACTGTTGGTAAATCTGTAATTAATCATTTAACCAAACACACGATTTCAGATTTGTCCATATTGAAAGCATTTGAAGACAATAAAATGGATGCGACTCACATAAAATGAAATTTGATTTTGAAAGGGTTACGAGCATTTTCTCCTTTTCCATGATGTTTTCAAAAAGTCTTTGTCTTTATGACTATCAAAACTCAGGATTATGCTGTAATATGGTAAACATGAAATGTTGTTTGACTCTTTTAGGTCCTGCATGACTCAATGTGTTGATCAAACTGAAAGATCAGATTTAGATCTGTAATAAGCGCACAAATATGGTTGAAAGCTATGTCAATCACCATTCTATTAGTAGAATGAAATTAACCCTCTATCATGTGACAACATTTTAGACTTTTTTATATAGTTCCCTAAATGAAAGATTGCATCTGTATTTGAAAACATTGTGAGAAAAGAAGAATATTATAACCATAATATTCTCCTTTTCTCAAATGTTTTCAAATACAATTTTTTCCCCTTTTTTACTGTTTTATTAAGTGTTCTCACTCATGGCTGCAAAAATAGGATTGTTTGGTGAAGATTGTAGGATTGTAATTTAAGTTTTTATATTTCCTGTGTCGTTGCTGATCCTACCTTCATTGTCTCAACAGTCCTTTCTGCTAAATGTGAAAATGTGAGAGGCTTTCTGCTAAAAGGAAAATATCTATAGAATTTTCAATGTTCAGTGTTTTTTCTCTGTGTTACAGGAGAAGTAAGACAGATTCAAGAACAGCTTGAAGGATTTATTGAAAACTTAAATAGAGATAAGAAACACAGAAGTCAAGATTAAAAAACAAGCTGATTTTCCTGTTAAAGTGCTAGAATGTGTACATTGTCAATCACCAAAGAAGATAAAAATACAAGCAGTTTACCTGTGTTTTTTGTCAGAATATCTCACAACATGACAGAAAGAGTAGATCTGCGTGTGCAGCCTGATCCTAATCTACAGTGTTCACAAAGAGCAGTTTATTCTTAATCTATGTTAGGTCTTCATCAGAAAACAATCTTTTAGAGTTGAATTTTTTTAAAGCGTTAAACGGAGAGAAAAGTTAAATGTTGCTGAAATATGGCACATTCCTTCGAAAGAGTAGGAAAACATTGTGGGTAAAGAAAAAAAGTGATGGTTTTCTTCATTTGCCACAATGTTTGAAAAAAACGTTTGTTTTCCAGAGTCAAAACGCGGGATTGCTTGGGAACAAGTTAAGCATATAAAAGATTGTTTATTACTTGTAAAACCCAGGACATACATGAACATATGAGCTGTTGCCGTGATATGACTGAATAAGTGTTTAAAGTGGCTTACAACACCATTTAATCCATCAGTCAATGAATCAACTAGTCAACAACGTATTACTGTTTACAAATATCTATGTTTCCTGAAAGTTAATTGTAACAAGCTATTAACCCTCTCTGTGCTGTAGACGAAAATAGAGACCTTTGTGGATGGCATAGATCAAGCTCAGGCTGCATAGAATGAGTTGTCTGATCTTTGATATATACTGTCTGCTTGTTTGATCAGGTCTATAAGACAAACAGGTTTTTGAGTGTCATGCGATTGTAATCTCAAACGTCGAAAGAGGTCGATGGGTATGAATTTATTCGCTAAAAAAGAGAAGATGCTTCTAATTTTTCAATAACTTTTGTTTTAGTTATCAAAAGCAAATAAAAGGCAGTACTGATATTTTCTGTCATTTCTGAGACTTACACTTGTACTGTAATATCAAGGTTCACTTTGTTGAAAAATGTTCGTTAGAGATTAGATTACAAATTGTTTGCAGTCTGATCTTGATCTCCATTCTCCATGAATCAAAATTTATTTATTATGAGGATTGTTCTTGTGTTTGAGTTGATTTTTATGCTGCTTTCAACACTACTACAGTTATATCATGGTAACAGTTTGCTTATTCATGATTTTGTCCCCTCGATTCCTCAAGTACTAGTCTGATGCTCTGCAGTGTATTGCATCAATCAGAGCATACTGGTTTATATTTCTCCAGTAGTGCTAAATAGGCTCTTAGAGAAGTGAGGCAGTTTGACATAATCAGTGGCTTATTTGGTGCTTTAAGCTATCGTCAATATTATCTCAGTTGTATCGCTGTAGCCTTTGCACCTAGTAAGGTACATGTCTTTGTTTTTGCCAGCACTATGCACAATGCGGTGAAAGTCGCTGGCTGCTTCTGGGTGTTAACTAAGTCAGTATAATGTTCAACGGAAAGCTCATACAGATAATAGGTTAGAACTTAGAAAATGAAAAATGTAACGTACATGTATTTAAAGTTTATCTCTGATAACTATGATGTTGGTATTATTGATTTTATATATTTCAGTGACATCAGGGCGACAGAAGGCTGAGCAATTGTTTATACAGTTTTGTAGCTGATAGGCTGAGAACCTGCCCTGCCTTGCCCAAAGTCACTTTCATGTAGACTGTTTCTTCAGGAGGAATGGAACAAAGAACAGTTTGATTAAAGTTCCAACACTTTAACCATTGTATCACGGAGGACCTTGATTGATTAACTGCATACTTATGTATGCTGCTTTAAACATTATTTCAGTCATATCACAGTAACAGCTCACTTATTCATGTGTTCTCTGGGTTTCAGCAGAACTAGAAAGGGGCTCTGATGTGGCTTGCCAAAGGAAACTCCAATGAAAAAATACTGAGCTTCCAGTGGGGAGTGAACTCAGGACCAGATGACTCCACAATAAGTATCTCCAAACTGGGTTTCACTTAAGTTTTTACCACACAATCCCGATTTTTAACGACACTGAGAAAAAAAAAGCTTTTGAAAACATTGTGGGAAAAGGAGAAAATGCTAGTAACCAGCATTTTCTCCTTTTCCCACAATGTTTTTTACCCTTTCAGAATCAAAGCGCAATATTTCAACCACATTTAAATTGTCGTCTGCAAATGCCTTCAATTTGGACGCCTCCAAATTTTTGTCGTTTGGTAATGAGTTAAGTCCTAATGACTTTTAAGTAAAAAATCTCCCTCTTATATAGATCTTTGAATAGGAGATGGGATCAACCCTTTTGAAGACATCGTAGATAAAGATCAGACTTCACAGATCGTATGCTGTGATCTTAGATCTACAGTGGCAAAGGCGATGGCACCAAGAACGGCTCGATTAGAATTCCAACACTTTAACCAATGTATCATGGAGGGCCTCGATTGATTGGTTAATATATTAATTTATTAGTACCAAAATTGTTTGCTTGGTTGCTGTTTTATGCCGCTTTTAACACTTTTTCAGTCATATAATGGAGTCGACTCACTTGTTCATGTGTTTTCTGATTTCGCCAGTATTATACAGGGACTCTCAGCTGCCTGTTCATGGGACTCTCCAAAGAAAAACTTCAGAGTTTACTGTGAGGATTGAACCTTCGACCAAAGGCCTTTTCAAATGAGTATAGACAAATTAGGATTCTGTTAAGTTATAACGAGTTTTGTATATATGAAAATTTTCCCACATACATGTCAAGATCTTAGAATCGGAATTTTTATCAATGCTGGGGCTGCTAGGCATGCCTAAATGCGTTTTTGCGGATAGTGTAGACATAATATCAGACTGCACGTTCTGTGCAATCTTGAGTTTGTTCTACATTGTCCGATATTATGACCGATTTTTTCTGCAAAAAGAATTTTTAAATCTCAATAGTTACTCAGTAATATACTCTTGACTGGAAATTACTAATCGATATATAGAACAATAAAGGATTTGAGAGATAAGCGGTCTAACGGTCTCCCAGTACCCAGACAACTACACACATGTACTTACAGCGTGACAAAATGTTAGAATTATCCCTATTGATACCATTTGCAGACGACAGGTTAAATGTGGCTTGAAGGATAGTATTATTCTTTGACAGACCTGAATCTATCGTAGGAAAAAGAGAAAATACTTGTTCATTGACTTTTCTCCTATTTGTTTTTTTTAATGTTTCCTCAAGTTTATTCGTCCAGACTGTAGAGGACAAGTGATGCCTGTATATCCTTTTACCTAGTGTCTATATGTGTACTTGGGGTCCTACGTGGCTCAGTGGTAAAGTGTAGGACTCGTAACCTGGAGGCTCGGGTTCGAGCCTGTCCTTGGGCAAGACACAAAAGAGCCCTAGCCTAGTACTGGTGAAACCCAGGAAATACATGAATATGTGAGTTGTCGCCGTGATATGACTAAAATATTGTTGAAAGCGGCGTAAAACACCATTCAATAAATCAATCTATACGGCACAGACGGGTGGCTCAGTACTTAGCTAATTTGTGACCTGGTGTTTGCGGTTTCGATACCTGCTTGAAGCACACTTTCTGTGCGGGGATTTTTCGCCTCTGAAATCTGATGCATGTGAAAAAGTAGTTAGTGGCTTGGTTAGAAAGTTGTGTCAGTACTGGTGTGATTAAACCAGAAAACACATGCGTAGGTGCTCTGGCCGCTGTAATATGACCCAAGCTATTAATACGGCGTTAAACTCCAATACAAACAAACATGTGTATAGAAACTGATTAGACTTTATGTATGATCTAGATCTACACCCTCTGCGAAGTTATCTTTGGTCGGGCAGAATACGGGTTACTTGGAATAGAGGTTAAATTTAGACTGATGATTACAACACGGTTACTTCATTCATCCATCCAATCATTCTTTCATCTATCCATCCATCTATTAATTCATGCTTCGTTGTACAAGGCTGATCAGTGTGTCGAGTCTAGGGGTTTGAACTTATAATGGATGTGTAAGAGGCTTGATATTTCTAGTCCAGGGATTTGAACTTACAACTCCTGTAGTGCGGACCTTGTGTGACTAGCGCGGTGCACCAGTAAAGTACTTGGTTTGTGATCAAAGGGTCGCCAGTTCGGGTCTCAGGTCCTCTTGGAGGATTGATGATAGCCAACGGGACAGGATTCAGCTCTCTCATGATGTCTATCTGGGAAAGCAGCCAGTGGCTTGCGTAAAGTGAAGTACTGATGTAAGAAATAGCGGCAAAACCTGGATAAGTGTACTGGCCGCTACAAAACTGAGAAATTGTTGAAAATGGCGTAAACACCTAACAATCCAAGGATGGACAGCCGAGGTCGAATTTCTTACAAGTCATGACAGTTGTGCTATTATAGTCAGGTACCCGAGCCCGGCTTAATATAATACAAGAAAGTTTTAATGATACTGTTGTAAAGAAACAATAACAAAACGACGAGTTTATAGAAATACATATATTCAACATTTATTCGTCATAAGAAATATTCGAAATTAAAACATACATCAGAAATGAACAAAAGGCAATGTTGGATAAACTGCTCATGTAAAAACGTATAACTTTACTATTTAAGGACAAAACAAAACATCAACATTAATTTATCATTGATTTGTCATTGAACTAAGATCAAAATTGACTTTTCATCGAACTAAGCAACCCAATCGGTAGCAAACTATCAACAAATAAGAGAGAGACACGCAAGAAATAGGGTTCATTTTTGTGGGGTTTTTTTTTTTATGAAACACGTAGTCTCTTGCTGAGTAAATCTATGATATGAACAATCAGGCAACAACAAAATGTAAACAAAGCATTGGTGGAATTTCTTTTTCTTAAAATAAAAAACATTAATTAAAAATAAAATGACGCAAACATTCATAAAAATCCAATTAACTCTCTCTCTCTTTCTCTCTTGTAAAACACGAACTGGACCGGAGAATGAACAAATGAAAAACACGAAATAAAAAATAAAATCATCTAATCGCATTTGAATTATGGAGACTAGATAAGAAGACGGGTAGTCTGCGATTTGACAGCAGTTTTTGTGGACAGAAAACATTCAGGACAGCGATAATGGTGCATACAAATAATTACTGCTGCCACATTGTTTGCCGGATAAAAAAATGTTTGATAGATGCACATTTGGAACTCAAATAATGTTTATAGAATATCCGGAATTGTGAAATTTTTCAAACGGGGGAGGAGGTTGAGTTAAATTCATGAATAGCAAATAATTCAGAGGGACTGGGTGGGGCAAGTCTGATCTAAGCTGGCGTAGATAAATAAATTGATTGATCAAAAGTGAATAAATAATTATACGATGACAAGATTTCCAACGACGCTTGCTTACTAAACAAAGTACAATGAAATGTTGAGAATAAAGTAATTTATCCCATATCCTGCCGAATGTCCGTTATAAACTATCACAAAAAAAATATTTCGTTTAGTTTATCGGCAAAAAATGGAGATTATTTAATAAAACTTATTGATATAAAAGCGGGGATTGTAGACAAAGATCAGACTGCACGTATGTGCAGGCTGATCTTTGTCTGCACTCTCCGCCAAAAAACCCGCTCGGTCACATTGGTTATAAAAGAGGTAAGACTGTGACCATGGTAACGATAGAATATATTGTGGTGCAGATTTAAACGTTGGATGACTGAAGTACATGATGATCTACAATGTCCAGGTCGAGGTGCCGTTAAAGCAGTGGGACCACAGTAATAAAGTTACGTAAAGATGGCGACAAGTCATGGCTGATAAATAATTTGTCTCTGTAACAACACAGAGCGAAGGGTCTCTCTATATACCCTGCAGTCTGATCTAACACCGACTTCTATCGAGTCAGATCAGCATCCAGTTTATAAACTTTGTCGTGACGCCATGCACATACATATACGTTGTTATCTGGGTCTACACTGGTTCCTACAGGCCCCGACCGTTTAATTGTAAATTCCGAGATAACTTGACCCTCAACATTTCTACATTGTACTTTGTGATTGAGGCAATTGGTTATATAGACTCGTCCAGAAATAACGGCGAGATAAGGATCAGAGTAACCATAGCTATCAATGTCAAACATGTTTAGAGTGTCTCCGTCTGTAGATTTTATATAAACAGACCAGGGAGAGACAGGACCTTTTCTACAGGCGGTAAAAATCTTGTCATCATAAAGCTGTATAGACCGACATTGTCTCTCTGTTTTCATGACTTTTTGTGTTTTTGCGGGTTTTTTACTTAAATCTATAAACATTATTTGATGTTGCCACGGTAACGTTACTGCTATCAAACATTGTTTACCCAGATCAGCCCAGTCTGTTGCAGAAATATCAGAACTGCTGCCGGACACTAAGTTCGGCTCAGCAGAATTCTGTTTTAAATGTATTTCTATAACATCCTCAGGTCCAGACCCTACAAACCGTATATAACGTTGTAACACGTGACTTCCCACTTTAAATATTTTAATGGAATTATTAAGAAAATCACAGGCTACCCACCTTTTGTTCTCCAGTCCACACAATCCAGTTATCCAACAACCCTCGTCCTGATCCAATTCGTGTTTTACTTCAACTCGATCATAAACAATGGTGTGGCTGTTCTTCAGTTTCGTTCTTCTTTCTAATTTACTCTCACCCATAAGCGTATCGACAATTTTTTCCAACAATCTGTCTGTCTCTCCCGGCCCTTTCACTCTGTCACTCTCTTCTTCCTCCTCCTTTCTCTCATTCTCCGCTTTCTTTGCAAATTTCTTTCTAAATACTGGTATTTTCTCCAAAAGTCCCCATTTCTTACTTTTCTTTTTCTCGCTCTCATTTTCTTCTCTATCCTGTCTCTCACTCTCCTTTCTTCTCACTTTCATACCTTCATGTTTTCCATGTCTAGGCATACATTCCGCACACACATACATCTCACATACAAAACAGAGAAATACAGCCACCCTCCCATACAGCCGTCTCACACCCTCGTACCTCTCAGACCTCGGACTCTCAGACCACGGACTCTCACGCACACAACTCTCACACTTAGCTCCTTTTCTCTCTCTCTCACCCACACTCATTTCTTCTATCTGTCGATACATTTCTTCTTCCTCTTTTTCACTCTCCTTGTCGTTCCTTCCTGCAGGGCTATATCTATATGAACCCCCCTCGGCCATTTTGTTGGTTGTGTCTGCAATAGATTGAATCATTCAGTTAATTAAACTTAAGCTCTCAACCAAAAATATCGCGTTTTACCGAACCTGAAGAAGAAAGCTTTGGAAAACATTGAGGAAAAAGTAGAAAATGCTGGTAGCCAGCATTTTCTCCTTTTCCAACAATGTTTTCTCGCCTTTCAAAGAAAGATACCGTTACTTTATGAACATCCTATCAGGTGCTATCAGTTTTCAAGCTGTTTTTATAAAGAATGCATAGATCTAGATTGAAAAAGTTATGCTTTTAATATCTGATCACTATTTCGGCGACAGTTATGTGGAAAAGCAGCCAGTGACTTTAGAAGAATATTCGGCAAAGTACTGGTAAAAGAAACTCTTGGAAAACATGAGCAGGTGAACTGGCCGCTACAATATAATCTGAATAGATCTAGTGTTGAAAACGGCGTTGGACACCATAAAAACAAACAAAACATAGATATGGAACGCCATAACTGTCTTATGTTGTCCTAAAACATTTCTTTATGTGATATTTTAGATCGTCTAGTCGTTTTTTTATTCCATTATTTCATATATGCGTTACGAGGTGTGGTCTTTGCATTACGTTATGTGGTCTTTATATTACGTGATGGTGTTTTTAGATTACGTTATGGTGTTAAATTGTTATGTCATATAGTTTCCTCATTACCTTATGTAGTCTTCTTATTACGTCATGGGGATATTATATGACGTGATGTGATTTTGAGATTACGTTATGGTGTTAAGTTGTTATGTCATATAGTTTCCTCATTACCTTATGTAGTATTCTTATTACGCTGTGGGGATATGATATGACGTGATGTGGTATTGAGATTACGTTATGGTGTTTTCCTTTATCATGATGATGTCCTTTTAATACTTTACCTGGTTAAATTGTTATGTCATATAGTTTCCTCATTACCTTATGTAGTCTTCTTATTACGTTGTGGGGATATTATATGACGTGATGTGGCATTGAGATTACGTTATGGTGTTTTCCTTTATCATGATGATGTCTTTTTAATACACCATGTTATTAAATTGTTATGTCATGTAGTTTTCGCATTACGCTTGGTAGTCTTCGTATTATGTTGTGTTGTTATTATATTACGTGATGTGGTTTTGAAATTACATTATGGCCTTTTCCTTAATCATTATGATTATACAATACATTGTACGGTAAAATTGTTGTATCATGCAGTTTTCACATTACGTTTTGTAGTCTTCTTATTACGTTGTGTGGTTATTATATGACGTGGTGTTGTTTTGAGATTATGTTATGGTCATTATTTTTGAAAGCATTGTGAGCAAAGGAGAAAGTGCTTTTGTAAGCAATTCTTCTTTCCCACAATGCTTTCTACTAAATCAGATACTTATTTTACCCAGTACACAATCGCTTTGAATTTTCGTGTGCAAATTTTATTTTGGACAGGTCTGAAATTTTGTCGTTTGGTAATGGGTTAATATATCAAAGAATAAAGACATTTGATATATAATCGATAGCTATCTGAAGGAACTCTATGTGTATTATTCTGTTTGGTTAAGATCGACAAAAAATGTCAAAAAGTTGAAACTAATCCAACTGATTTTCATATGCAGCCGTTATTATCTATACCCCTTAAAGCCCAGTTTAGAACGCCATATTAACTCTTTCACTCCCGAATAAATAAATTGTATTCGTTCATTGGCTAAAAATACACTTCCATTGCAAGACGAAGAAACGGTTCATTGATAATCTAGAATGAAAATGTGGACAATGTGGATCAGAGATCAGACTGCACGTTCTGTGCAGTCTGATCTTGTCTACACTGTCCACAAAAGCTCCTTGTGTCGTCAACATTAAGGAACGAGTTTTAATAAATAACGCACCTATACCTTAACTAACATTATTACTTTGAAAATGGCTTCATCAACAGAAACTTTTGATCCACCTTACGCAGATAGGTTTGCGTCGACTAATCACGGATAACATAAATTATGGTTTTGCTGACATCGAAATGGAAACATGGGCGGATACATGGTGGGGTCAGAGGGGTCCGGACCCCCCGCCCCCTCCCCACCTCCTACAATTTTCAGAGTAACCATTGTCTGCTAGGAAAATTTACCAAGTACCAACAACATAGACTTAGCTGAAAAAAAAAATCGAGCGATATACCCTGGTTTCTCTTGTCTTTTTTTTTTTTTTTTTTATCTTACTGGGATATTGACTCTTGGTCGCTAAATGAAGGTTTCTGCCTTATAGAGGTGCTCTTTCAGGCAAGGCTGATTGCGTTTAGTTTCAGTTCATAAATTTATTTCGGATTTTCCGGATTAAACCCCTCCGCCCCCGGCAAAAAATCCTCGATCCGCCCTTGGGGAAAACTTCACATTGTGTTTCATTTCAGACTCAATGATTGATTTCAAATACTTTATTGTTATTAAAAATTCGACCTTATTAATTTTTGGGGGCATATAGGTGTGTCTCTGTGGGGTACATTCTGGGTGTATTCGTCGTTTGCCTGCATGCCGAAACAAGAGAGAGATAGAGAGAGCGAGAGAGAGCTATGCTATAGAAAATAGTTTCGTTAAAGGTTCAGTTCAAACTGCTTTTAGCTAATCTGATCAGTGATTCTTTGACGATGTTTGGAAAACGAATCATGTGACAAAATGAGGTCAGGAGGCTAGTCAACGTTGGTTTAAGATTTGTGTTGTTTGGAATCTTGTGAGCATTTATTTAATAAACGTAAACGTTTTGAACTGGTTCAGGTTTAAATAAGTTACAGAAAGAGGCAACGGCGCGTTCTTCATTTATTTTTAGGGTCTAAATGTATATTTCGTCTGTTACTATTTGAGGTGAATAGACATTTAACTCACCGTTATCATTCAATGACTTGAGCTTCGTGAAGTTTGACATGGTTTGTTTACATAACGTTAATTCACCATTAAAAAAATAATAACTAGATCTAGTAGTAATTAAATAAATAACATTTCATGCTTGTAAAAAGAATGAAAATATTTCATGATCCACAAATCGGCTTTTAAAGGTGGGTATTTAGATTTTTCACATCTCACCAAATTAAAAGATATTGATATCACTGAAATTTATATGAAAAAATACAAATCATCAATAATTAAGAATCATAAAATTACAAAAAAAAAAATTTTGATGGTGTTCCCTTACAAGGCTACGTAGCCTCTTAAGGTATTTTAAGATTTCGCGCCTGAAATCAAAAAAGCATTGTGAGAGTGTCAAGTGACTGGCACGTGACTAATGACGCTTAAATTCCGTAACATAAAAAACATGTAATTATTTTCCATAATGTCTTTTTCGGACGCTATGTTTGAAGCTTCGTCTGTTTATTTCCGGTATGTAAATGGGCGAGTTGCTCATGTAAAAATACACCATGTTTCCCGTTAGTGTCGACCTCGGCCGTAGTAAATCTCTAATTTCTCTTGTTGTCGGATAGTTTTCGACTACTGGGGTTTTATGATTGAAAATTAAAAAGCTTTGGGAGTATAAGGATGATTTCTTTTTTTTTTTTGTAAAATTTTCGTCCCAGAATCTGAAGGGCCACCTTTAAGATCAGAAAGACCCGTATTCAGTTTATTTTCGCAGGGGGCCCTGTCTTCCGATAAGGGGCTCTGCATCCTTAATCCTCGATAGGGGACGACTTCCAGACCCCAGATCCCCCTTCCACAATTGTGTAAGTTGAAATAAACTCCTGCTACGCACCTGGGCCTATTGAGAATCCTCGGCTTTACGTTATGTTATTCTCTTTAATTATGGTGATGTCTTTTTAATACTTTGTTTGGTTTAATTGCTTTGTTGAGTTGTTTTCATATTACCTTATGGTATTCTTCTTGTTACGTTGTGTGGTTATAACATGACGTGATGTCGTTTCTTCATTACGACGTGGTGAGGACTAATCGTTCGGCTATGTGACACCGCTTACGTCACTTCAATCGTCCTTCATCTTCAGAAAAGGCGGAATCACTGGAAGCAATTCTACGGGAGTTGGGCAATGGAACTTTAGTTCCTCTTTTCGAAAAAGAACGAATAGATTCAATTCAGGTGGCTCCGAGCCTATCCGATGACAGTTTGTGCCAACTGGGGATTTTTCACCTAACCTGATATAGAATCTATTCTCTATCCCGGTTAAAATGAATAAAAATTAAGGTGGTGTCTCAAGACAGTTTTTCTAATAATTTCACTACAAAATGAAGGCAAAAATGAAGTTTGGTTTCATGAGCCCAATATTTTATTACCACAAATCAACCCTTAAAGCACCTTTCATGACTATAGTTGCCTTTGCGGGCAGTGTAGATAAAGATCAGGCTGCACGAAATGTACAGCCTGAGGTGTGATCTACACTGTCTGCTTTGCAGAAACACTGTTGAAGAAAGCAACCATGAAATTGCAATTATTTGGGCTGTATTTCTAGGATGAAAATATCTGATAGGTTTATTTGGCGCTCTAAGGGTTACTACTCATCATCAGATGACAGAATTTCTAAATCATGCTTAATGCACGGTAGTGTCATTCTCATTAAATAATGGTAAAGTTCGTGATTTTCACGGATGATGTCACAAAGCCCGCGGCGTCGGCGAGGTGGTTCTTTTATTCTGCCGTGGTCGTATTCACTGTCCAGACAGGGTGTCTAAAGGCTCAAGCAGTGTGTCCCTTCTATTGGGTCGGTTTGCCTGCAGAGCAAAGCGTTGGATATCCTGGGGATCCCAGGATGCCTGTTGTGGAGCCTTCGCAGCCTGATCTGCGGCCTGTCCATCCTCCCAGCTGTCGAGGTTGCTTCACCATCCGTCTCTCCATGTCTCGTATGCTATCGACCTCTCGTTTGAAACAAGCATTGTTAATTGTATAACCTTGCGAAGCACACATGTTTAAAAAGGCTGGCTCGTGTAAAATACTTATGAGAAATATTGTGGTAAAAGGAGAAAAATGCTCGTTAAGAGACCTCATTTTTCTATAATATTTCCTAGCCTTCATAAAACAATCCTATCATATTAGCCATAGTTTATTTGTTGTTTGGATGGGATCAGAATTTTGTCATCTGGTAAAGAGTTGAATGAAATCAATGCCTACATCACAGTGTAGGATCGGAAGTATACATTGTTTGGGATTGTATGTGACTTGGGATTCTGTACAGTGACGCTCTGTCACTTAGTGGTTAAAAATTGTGTTCACACAGTAAACCAAGCTGGTGCTTTTTCATTTTTCAAATTATCATAAATTACTCATATCAAGCTACATTGTATTTGTTTGTCATGTATAGACCAGAACAGGAACACGTATGTGCGTAGTAAAACTTCCACACAGTAATTGAGGTGCCTTGATCAATTGACCGCACTAAAAATACGTTGATTTTGTCTCAAAACAATGCCGTTTTTACTCCATTTCTCAGCATTTAAAACCTGTTTTCTTAACTGAAAATGTATAAAAAAAAAAAAAATTCTATATTCATATTCCTGTGAAATCATGTCAAGATTTGGTCGACTACTTTCTTCCTTATCCTCTGTTTAAAATGGCACCTTGAGAAAAGAAAATTGCACAGTCACTTGTAAGTGGTTAATAGATCTCGGGCGACTGTACAACCGCTCACAAGTGACCACTAATTTCTTCTCTCAACGTGCCATTTAAAACAAGGGATAAGGAAGATTGTAAGGTTAATAGATGTCAGGCGACAATACAACCGCTTACAAGTGGCTGTACAAATTTCTTGTTTGGCAGTTGTTCAGTCGCCTGAGATCTATTAACCGCCTACAAGTGATTGCACAAATTTGCTCAGTCATTTGTCAGCGGTTATAGATATCAGCGGCTGTACAACCGCGTACAAGTCACTGTATAAATTTCTTTTCTCAACGTGCTGTTTTAAACAAAGGATAAGAAAGATTAGAAGTGCACTCGGGCAACTGTACAACCGCTTACAAATGGCTGTACAAATTTCTTGTTTTGGTGTTTGTACAGTCGCTTGGGATCTATGGGATATATTAATCGCATAGAAGTGACTGCACAAATTTCTTTTCTCACTTTTGCCATTTTAAACAAAGAATAAGGGAAGGTTGTAGTCGACTTTGTTACCAAACCTTGATATGTTTTCAAAAAAAAAATGTGAATAACGAATATGTTTATACATTTTTCTCCTGAGAAAAAAGGTTTTTAAGGCTGAGAAATCGAACATAAAACGGCATTGCTTTAGGACGAAATCATCTGTTATTTTAGCACGGTCAACTGATCAAGGCATCCCCCCCATTGCTCTAAGAAATGTTTACAGCGCACATTACGTGTTCCTGATATGGATCATACAAAACAAACAAATAACTGAATATGAAAATTTTATAGCTATCAAAATAAATGAAAAAGCGCCAGTTTGGCTTACCGTATGAACACAATTTTTAACCACTTCGTACAGAATCCGAAGTCACACAGAATCCGAAGTCACATACAATCCCAAACACTGTACACTTCCGGTCCTACACTGTGGTCTAGGTATTGATTTCATTTAACTCTTTACCGGATCACAAAATTTTGATCCCTTCCAAATTGAAAGCATTTGCAGACAAAAAATAAACTATGGCTAAACTGGTTGTATTAGGAAGGATAGAAAATGTTATAGGAAAATTAGAAAAGTCTATTTACGAGCATTTACTCCTTTTACCACAGTGTGTATTTTTTTTTTTTTTTTTTTTTTTTTTTTTTCCAAAAGTATTCTACACCAGTTAGCCTTTTTAACGTGTATGCTTCGCAAGGTTATACAGTTAACAATGCTTGTTTCAAACGAGAGGTCGATAACATACGAGACATGGAGAGACAGATGGTGCAGCAACCTCGACAGCTGGGAGCCTACTGACAGAATGAACAGGATGGACAAGCTGCAGATCAGGCTGCGCAGGCTCCACAACAGACACTCCGGGACCCCCAGGATGCCACACGCCCCGCCTCTGCAGGCAAACAGACCAGATAGAAGAGACACACTGCAGGAACTTTTAGTCACCTGTCAGGGAATCCGACCACGACGGAATAAGAGAACCACCTCGCCCGCATCGCAGGCTTTGTGATACCATTCGTAAAAGTCATAAACTTTATAATCATTTAATGCATGATTTAGGAATTCGGTCATCTGATGATGACTATTAATTTGTGATAATAAAATTGGCTCATGAAACCGAACCTTATTTTTGCTTGTAGTGAAATATTATGAAACCGTCTTGAGACGCCCCCGTAATTTTGATTCATTTTAACTGAGACAGCGAACAGATTCTATATCAGATTAAGTGAAAAATCCCCACTAGGACTCTCTACAATAGGAGACCGAATAATGTTATGAGGAAACTATATGACATTACAATTTAACCAGGTAATGTATTAGAAAGACATCATCATAATAAAGGAAAAACACCATATCGTAATCTCAATACCACATCTCGTCATATAATATCCCCACAACGTAATGAAAAAATTACATAAGGTAATGAGGAAACTAAATGACATAACAATTTAACAACATCACGTATTAAAAAAACACCATCATGATAAAGGAAAACACCATAGCGTAATCTCAATACCACATCTCGTCATATAATATCTCCACAACGTAATAAGAAGACTACATAAGGTAATGAGGAAACTACACGACATAACAATTTAACACCATAACGTAATGTCAATACCACATCACGTCATATAATATCTCCACAACGTAATAAGAAGACTACATAAGGTAATGAGGAAACTACACGACATAACAATTTAACACCATAACGTAATGTCAATACCACATCACGTCATATAATATCTCCATAACGTAATAAGAAGACTACATAAGGTAATGAGGAAACTACATGACATAACAATTTAAGACCATAACGTAATCTAAAAACACCATCACGTAATATAAAGACCACACAACGTAATGCAAAGACCACACCTCGTAACGCATATATGAAATAATGGAATAAAAAAAACGACTAGACGATCTAAAATATCACATAAAGAAATATTTTAGGACAACATAAGACAGTTATGGCATTCCATACATAGATCTATAACTTGATTTGTGAATGTTTCAAAATTCTATTCCTTTTTTTCTAAGACCAGTCTTACGATTAGCCCAGATATTTTGGCTCAGCCAATCAACGGACAGGTCTTAAATTCAATGAATAATTTCTAACCTTTACTTAAGTAACGATGAAAAAAACTGAGATAAAAAAACCTGTATAAATCTAGTAGATCTAGATCTACCATCTTACAAACATGTAGATCAACTGTTAGACTAGATCTACCTTTTTACCTTAAAAAATACTTTTATACCAAGCTCACAACAATCTGAACTGTTACACTGTCTTCTACTTCGCTGCTCCTTTGGAGAATTCTGGAAAAAAAAAGTAGATCTAAGTTTACAGTAAAGTTTGTGTAGATCGAGATCTAGTTCTAGGTCCAGATGAAGTAGATCTAGATCTATTTCTGACAGATTTAAATCGTTGTTAAGGATCTAGATCTAGGTCATCTAATATTATGACCTAGATCTAGATCTATCTACCAGCTTTGTTTAATAAAATCATCCCAACGTCTTAATGTCGGTTAACAGTAAGCTGTCGCCGTGACATAACTTATATCTAATTACTGTTGAAAGCGACATAGAAACCCCATCTAACAACCAGTATAGTCTATCCATTACACTCTCTAGATCTAGATCGGAATTTCTTGGAAAGAAAAGCTTGTAAAGTAGCAGATAACTTAGGTCTATGATCAGAATGCACGTTCTGCAGTCTGGTCCTAATTCACACTCTTAGCAACATTTTGAAATATTCCATGTAAAAATAAAACACACGAAGAGATTTGCAAATTTCAATTATAAACAATAAAAATACCCAAAATATGACCAGAGTATCCAAGTTCTCTATGTTGGTCCAGACCTAAATTTCCAAAGCGATAACTGCTAAAAATACAAATACATATTGGAACGCTACTCGGGAAACTAAAGACAATCAAAGGACTGATAGTCCTGAGAGTCGCCTGGTGTGTGATGGTGTGTAATCTCATCTGCTTTACATCACCCTTTTTTGAATTTCAAAACAAAAATCTATTAACAATATTCAAGATACCAAGTAACCTGACCGCAAAAAAATTGTATATGCAAGCATAGGTTCTGAATTTGTCATCCTAACATTACAAACAAAAATATCAAACTTCACACGAAAAAGAAATATGTAAAGAGAATTGTGCTTTATGTATCAGTAAAAGCTTTGAAAAGTCCAAAGTTACCTAGTCTTTTACCCTGGTGACTTCAATTAAAAAAGAAAAGATTATCAAAAGGTATCGTCAAGATAAAATAACTGATGAAGTTCTATCGTTATTTGCAGTTCTCCCTTAGCTTAATGCCTCAAAAGAATCTGGGAAAAACTAAGGCCTCTGGGTGGCTGCATGAGAAATCTTCCCCTGTAGAAATTGTCCCTAAATTGAATTTTGGAAAAATTGTCCACATATTCAAAATTCTTTTATAGCATTTTTAAAGATGCCTTAGAAAACTTTTTTAAACTTTTTCTTCCCTGCTACGTAGGTTTTTTTTAATTCAAGTGCTATAAACTGTCATTGTAAATACAGCAATGACTAGCAATGTCGCTGCTACAGCACAAGCCAAACAATATGGCCCAATAACCTGACCATCGGCCCCTGAGGCCCACGCAACCCTTCTCTTATGTCTGGCCTAGTGAGCCACATTTTCACCAGAGGCAACCAATTTCCAACATGTGCAGTATTTCATCAAAATAAACATTTCAACCAAGTTTGATGTCCGTTGGACTGGAGACTCTACTATACAGTGAGACAGTACTATACAGTGCCCATAACTTTCATCAGCGTAGCTGACTACGCTGGTCTACTTCATGGTTTTGACATACTGGAATGAATAACTACAATTTTGAGAATGATAAAAAATGTTGACATACTTATTCTGCGTCCCCCCTTCTCAGGCCTGTTTGAAATCACGAAGCTTGCAACCGCTAATTAATATCTTTTAACTTTTTAAATGCGTTACCCTGTAACCCATTACCATATGGCTACATGTATTTTCAGATACATCAATTTTAGCAATAACTAGTCACTGTGCAACCCTTCTTGTCGCTCCTTGGCCCCGTGCATTTAAAAAAAATATTGAGAACGATCTCATGCTTAGCACAAAACCGTACTCAACGGCCTGGGTTTTGATCACGGGAGTTTTGAACTCAGATGATGCTAATAAACATTTAGAACGTTTTCATCTGAGCACAGTATGCACTAAAATTCGTTCACGAACGTAAGCGACCCAACATTTGAAAATAAACTATACTAGAAGATTCGTCCATAAGAAGATTCAGCCCATGGCCCATGGCCAACCACGTTTTTAGAGAAGACTCGGCCCAAAAATTCTGAGAGTTCGGCCCCGAAAATGAGACGATTCGGCCCAATTACTTTTCTTAATTATGATTATGCTTGTCATGATTTATGGTACTACAGGTTCGGAAAATGGCAAGTTCGGTATAAATTATCTATACAGTAAATGATTTGGAGGTTTCCATGCAGTAAATGATTTGGAGGTTTCCATGAAACAGCGAGTTATATAACTATAGAAGTTAAGTATATTTTTAGTACTTTATTATCATTATTTCTTAATGTGCCCAAGACCCCCACCCCTACCTCCCCACACACATCCTTAAGAAGGTCTGACACTGATGCTGTTGTCATTGATTGGGTTTCGCTCCAATGATTGGAGACTGGTGTTTGATATGAAAGCCATGTAAAGGTGTGATAAATGCCATTCTGCAGCATCTCTTTCCATTATCTACACTTTAAATCAGTTAACCCTCCACTTCCTTTTAACCGAACTTCGTTGTCATTTACCCATTGGGTCGAATTATCTTGAACCTAAAAATTACATGTTCGGATGCTGAACATTGACAAACATGGAGGCTTTGACAGCTGATGCTAGCTAGTGTCCATCCAGCTAGTTTGCCGGATCCTGCAAACAAAAATAAATTGAATTCTTACCCTGAACAGTTAACAAAAAGTGATTTGGGGGCAAAATTATCGTAGTTTTAGCAGTTTTAATAACGAAAGCAACTCAAACACCAGCTTCGGTGGTATTTTCTTGAAATTAGTAGCCCCCTACCTTAAAATGTAATGACTACAGAGGTAGCAACCAACCTTAAAACGTAGTGTTTACGTGACAACCAATCAATTTCCGTTTAAAAATAGAACACCATCGATTTTTAACATCGATTATTACCAGCATATTATCTGGAAGATCTCATGTATTGTCCTCCCAGCTACGATTCGGATGGGGAAAGCGATATTTTAAATCTGTTAGCAAAACATTTAATCAACACCTCTTTTCTTCGGATACACTGTCCTGCCGTCGTTCTGCACAAAACTATGAGTCGGACTCCTGACGAGCAAGAATGCGCTCCTTGAGCATGAGATTGAGCTCAAACAAGTTTTATAAGCACGGGGCCTGGACGTGATGTTGGACCGCCACAATCACTAATTAGTAGGATTTAGAACTGCGTCCACACCAGTTAAAAGCTGTAGAGCTATATATTGCATTGGTATATAAACTAAATATTCGCGATTCACAACCTACGTGACGTTATGTCCACCTTTTACAAACACTGCAATAAAGTTGCGATTTGTGTGGGTTATTGCAGATCTATTTTGGGGTATTTGAATTCCGGTGGAGTGAAGAGTCAAGCCCTCAGATTGGTGGTTGTAAGAACTGCGCAATTTCCACTTAAATTCCGAATCCACACAAAATCAAAAGCCGATGAGGGACAACGCAAATAACGGCGATTGATTCATAAATATGTAAATTTATGAAGAACCTCTGGCCAGTACACATGACATCATGATCACGTGATCACAATATCTATATTTGTCCCACAGCTATACTTAAACGTCGATTTTGTGTCACTTATATACACACACAAAATCTAAACAAACAACATCGAACGGTTATTATAAATTTTGGAGCTATTGCATACCGGTATGTTTATTCAAGAATTTAGATTACTGTTTGTAAGATTTTTTTGCCATTCATTTCAATCGAAAAAGACATTTCGTATAATCCTTAAGAAGTGGCATAGTATCGTTGTTCAACTATACATTCCATCTTAAGAAGCACCTGCTGAGCGGTGATTTAGTGCAGCCAAGGTTCAGTGCACGTTACATACGGCATTTACCACAGTGTTTTGGTTCAGCCAAAATATGCGAGTGCAAGGAATTAATGTAAAGTCTAGAATAAAAAGTTGTGTAGTTCTAAGCTAACAATTCTTCCACAAATAGAAGCGTGCCGTAGAAAAGACGATTTCAGTCGTAGAGTATTTCATTCTAGGCGTATCCGGAACTGTTATAATATATGCAAATTATACTTGATGCTTGTGTAAACGATTGGTTATCGTATATGCAAGTGGACGAAATGGTTGTTTCGAACTGTTGAAATAGTTCAGTCTTTAAAGACATGTTCATGATCACAAAATGCACCATTTCCGAGTTATAATTTTACAACGAAAAAAAAAGAAACTTGCTTGTTCACGGAATAATTACGGAACTAGGTTACGTCTCGCAAACCGGAACTGGGACAGGAAGCAGTACAAGGCCGGAGGTATGCTTACGTCACCCCATGGATCAAGATGATAACAATGAGAGCCTGGTTGCTACGCAACCAGGCGACTCAAAAATTACGTCACTCATAAAGACGGCATCGATATTATTGCTCGACGTTAATGACTGAACCTTTCTCAGCGTGTATTAGATCTTTCAATTAGATCTTACTAGATTTATTTTTCATCCAAGTTTGCGATTTTGGAAACATGGAAAAAGGCGCATTCGCTCATATTGATACTTCAAGCACAGCTATTTATAAACAACACAAAAAGGTTAATCTGCTCTCTGTCCTTTTTCCCTGATAAATTTTTGAATGTTGAGGAATATCTGTACTGAACACCATGTTTTTAAGAGTGACGTGAATAAGGATGCACAAAACCAATATTTACAAAGTTGGACCTGCTACAATCTTGTCAGATGTCTGCGTTTCCGTAATGTGACCTGCATGACGATAGAGAAACAAATCGAACCTATTGAATAATAATGATAATAACAATGATAATATCTTTATCAAAATATAAAATGAAATACAGATCTAACAAGAAAATCTTACCTTTTCTTGTGATTGCTGTCTTCAAACTTCAAAGACTGTGCTGGATTAAAGTGGACTTTTTTTTTCGCCAAGTGTTGATCAACTGTCAAGCTGTCAACGAAATTACAAAGAGAATCTGCTCGCACAGTGCGGAGACGGTGAAATATATAGCACCTCAGTTCCTGATTGGTTTGAAAGTATCCAATCGTATTTGAACAAATAAGTGGCATGAAAGTGTTTGGGGCGTCTTAAACCTTTATCTTGAAAGTAGCTGATGCAAAAGCTAATAAATAAAGAGACATTGAAACAAATGGAGAAATTCCTTTCTGTAATTCTTAAAAAGAAATCATCGCATTCCCCATTAAGCAAGATACTTTGTATACTTTATGTAGTTAACTTTTTGTTTTTAGAATGACTAGTAGTTAGACAATATCTAGATCTATATGGTTTCATTAACCCTTTACCACACATTCCCGACTTTTAACGACTCTGAGATAGAGGCCTTTTGAAAACATTGTGAGAAAAGGAGAAAATGCTGGTAACCATTGTTTTCTATCCTTCCCGAAAATGAATTTCAACTTTTGAGTCACGTTCATTTTGTCGTCTGCAAATGCTTTGAATATGGACATGTCTAAAATTTTGTCGTTTGGTAAAGGGATAAAGGAAAAATAGGATAACTGCCTTGACCTTTAAGAAACGAAAGTTATGGAAAATTTTGTTCATGTGCGAATCTTCACACCAGACAACCACGTGTTTCTTTGCGGAAGAAGGGCTTCGAAAACATTGTGGGGAAAGGAAAAAAATGCTGATAACTAACACTTTCTCTATTTTCCAAAGTGTTTTCTCCCCTTTAACTCTTTACCACTCCATCCCGACTTTTAGCGACCCTGAGAAAGAAGCCTTTTGAAAACATTGTGGGAAAAGGAGAAAATGCTGGTAACCAGCATTTTCTCCTTTTCCCACAATATTTTCTCACCTTCCTAAAACAAATTTCAATTTTTCATCATATTTTGTCGTCTGCAACTGCTTTCAATTTGGAGTAGTCTAAAATTTTGTCGTTTGGTAAAGAGTTAAAAGACAAAATCCATACAATCCGTTCTTTATTTTTACTTTGTCGCCTGCTAATGCTTGGAGTTTGCGGAATTCTAGATTTTTGTCCCTTGCTGAAAATTCAAACCTTTGTCCCTTGCTTAAAATTTTAAACCTAGTTGATTCGCTCATAGATACATAATTACGTTGTGAACATCATCTTTTATACTAGATTGAAAAATATGTTCTGCACTGAGATATGTCGATTGAATAAAGAATTAAATATTCTTTTGAGAGTTTTCCCCCTCTGGTCTACGTAACCCTTTAGCTGCTAAGCGCGCGCGACTCACTGACCTTTTGCGGACCATGTAGATCAAGATCAAACTGCACAGAACGTGCAGTTTGATCTTGGATCTGCGCTGTCCGATAAGACTTTTTTTTTTTAAACAAGTTTGAAAAAAACATTTTTCGTGTTATTACTATCGGCATAAAAGTTTTATCTAATTTATTTAGCAGTAGAAGGGTTAGGAAATGTATCCAAGAACAAAATTGAATTAAACTCGTACGCCAAAGTAAAAACGAAAAATGACAGCATTTCGATAGTTTGACAAATCATAGCATAGATAGGATTGTAGCTTTACAGAATTCTTTCAAAAACATTATGGAAAAAGGCGAAAACGCTGATAACCAGCATTTTCTCCTTTTCCCAAATGTTTTCTACCCTAAAATCACAGAAATAACTATTTATGTTGCGATCTATTTGTCGTCTGCAACTGTTTTCAGTTAAGCCATTCCAAAGTTTTGTTGTTTGATAAAGAGTTAGAACACACCGACCGCTTCAGTAAAAAGAATGTTTATGCTAAGTTAACAGTGAAAATCATAGATCTGCTCAAAACGTGCAGTCTGGTCTTGATTTACAATTGCTCCAGAGGCAAAAAAGGTTGCGAATAGAGCTTTAACCCGTTATCAAACAATCCCAGGTTTTCACGACCCTGTGAAGGAAGGCTATCGAAAACATTGCTTTTCCAACAATGTTTTCTACCTTTTCATAGACACTTTTTAGTTATTAGGTCACATTTAATTTGTTGTCTGCAAATTCTTTGAATTCGGACAATGTTCAAATTTTTGTCTTTTTATAAAGAGTTAAAGGTTAAAAATATCGTTCAATGCTGACAATCCTACGAGATTTTGTTTCCATGTAAAACTGCCTGGTATAACTCCAACTCGATAAATCTTTCACTAACAGTTGATATTATTATTTGTTTTTTGGAATACATGTTTAAAACCACGAACCATGGTGAGATAATATAAACATTATCGAGTTTGGTTTATAAATTATCTCGTCACAGTACGTAATTTTAAACCTGTTATTCCAAACATAAACAAAAATATAAACCGATAATGAAACGTTTATCGTGTAAGAGTAATACCTAGAAATGGAACACGTGACGTTAAAGCTCTATGCTACATTGTAAACAAAACAATACTTACCCGCTTTTCAGGCAAGCCGACGATCGTTCCCTTTCCGTCTTCTTTGACTTATGTTGATTTATTTCATATGGCCTTTCTTAGGATACAATATGTGTTATAATATGCTACATAGTTGCAAGTATATGCCTGCAAATTGAATAATGATAATAATAATAATAATGCAAAAGCACCAACAACAACACCAAAGATAACTTAAAAACATTTCAATGGTGGCCTTTCACCTAATACTGCATTTTTTCAGTCACCAGTAAACAATGTAGGCTCGGAAAAGATCAACTTTATCTGGCAGAGGAATAGTTTAGCATAGTTTATCATGATTCAGCGGTGTCAGCAAATCCAAGATCAGACAGCCAACTTTCGCTGACATGTAAAAATCGATATCTGCCCATTTTACCTGTAATTTTTATATAGAATTATGAAGGGCCCTGGTAGATAAACGTTTATAACTTCATCAATTTTCAGAATTGAAAATTTTCCCAAGTGAGGTCTAAAAATTCAATTTATCCTCTTTCAAATGAATTAAGTTTTATAAATATCATAAATATCATAAAAGAAGCTTTTGGTCCTTTTTTAACTTTAAAATTGCAGGTATGGTTTATATGGAATTTAGAGGGAAATTGCATTTTCCGAAGTTAAAAAATGAAATATTTGTTGAATTTTCTTTTCTAGTGTTGAAATGCCAAAATTTTCCCAAGTGAGGTCAGAAAGCTCATTCATTTCCCTTTAAGTTGGTATATATTTAAGTCATTTAAAAAAGTAAATTTTTGGTCCTTTTTACAGTTTTTTAATGCCTTTATCCTATTTTTTACTTTTTTCGTGATTGTTTGGATTGCACCGGAGTTTCCCGATGATATCCGAGTCTCGCTATTCGATAAGCCGTCTATCGGGTATCTTTACTGTGTTACGTAATGTTATCGTCTGACGGACCCCCTGCTATCTTTAGGATATACATGTACCCACATAGTTTGTGGACCAAAACTATACACCCGGGTTGATTGATCATGACATGATATCCCTAAGACATCATGTATTTTACAGATCCAACATCGGACCAGACTTTTGATATTTATGAGAATGTTTAGATTCGATTTAAAACTATCAAGATTCAAAGTTAGAAAAAGTTCAATTGCTACCCTTCTCCACTCTTCAGCTTTTACATTCAAGCGTGTGGTGATTAATGCCATATCAAAAGTGTTTCATGGCGACAGTTCACATATTCTTGTTTCCTGGCTACTTTATAACCGTTTCCTGACCTGTCACATCACATTGAAGCTTGCAGGCTAGTTTATTATGCTTTCATCGCGACCGAAATTTGCGATAAAGTACCTGCAAACCCTTGTAGACTTATGAAACATAGTCGTTTTGAAATTTCTCTGTGGGGAAAAGTTATACCATTAGCTCACAATCCCGAGTTTTAACCCATAAAGCGCTGGAACAGTCTTAAGTTGTTTTTGCTGATAGTGTAGATCAAGATCAGACGGCACAAAATGTGCAATCTGATCTTGGTTCTTCACTGTACGCTAATTTTTTGCACGTTCTGGCCAAAACCAGCTTGAAATGACAATATTTCAAATGGTATTTCCTGTTTAAAGAGGTTCACATCATTAATGTTCAGCATTCTAAGAGTTAACGATCCTGGGGTAGAAGGCTTTTGAGAACGTTGAGGGAAACGGTAAAAATGCTGATTACCAGCATTTTCCCCTTTTTAAACCTGTTAAAGACAAATTTTATCTTTTTGTCACATTTTATTTGTCTTATGAAAATGATTTCACTTTAGACAAGTCTACAATTTTGTCATTCGGTAAACAGTAAATAAAAAAATTAACCTATTACTGTACAAATACGACTTCTAACGACCCTGCAGTTGATTGCTTTGGAAAAATTGGGGAAACCGGCGCACTAATTTCTAGCAAGGTATCTTTTGAAAACACTGCGGGAAAGGGAAAAATGCTGGAAACTAGCATCTTCTCCTTTTCCCACAATGTTTTCTACCTTATCAAAGGTAAATTCCATCATTTTAACCACATTTGAATTGTGGTCTGCAAGTTCTTTCAATTTCAACAAGTCTACATTTTTGTCGTGTGGTAAAGAGTTAATTTAATTGATTGATTTAATGGTGTTTTACGCCGCTTTCAACAATATTTCAGTAAAGAGTTAATAGTTAGTTCGTAACAATTAGTCCAGTAATGGATTACTTGTAGATCCGTCCATATTTAAAACAACACAAACCTTAAAAAATAGAATCGCAAAAAAAAGACTGTACTAATAGATTAAAACTGACACATACTATAAATATAACGGGGTAAAAGGAGTAATACAAACGATTTCTCCTGTACCAGTGACTAATAAAATTAGCTGTTGCATTATTAGCAACTATATATCAGTGTCACGAGATTGTGTTATTTAACCCTTTACCGCACAATGCCGCCTTTTGACGCCCTGGGAAAGAAGCCTTTTGAAAACATTGTGAAAAAAGGAGAAAATGCTGGTAACCAGCATTTTCTCCTTTTCCCACAATGTTTTCTATGTGGCATAACGGGGGAAAATAATTTAAGTCAAATCTTCTTTTCTACATTTTTAATTTTCAACATTAATTTTCACCTGTCTTATATCAAAACCCAAAGCGAACGACAAGAATAATAAGAAAAGAAAGCCGCATTTCTACCGTGCCCCACACCTTATATACTAGCTGGAAATAAAACATCAAGTTTAGGTCACCTGAACTGCCCACGTACTGGCAATGTTCCAGGCACGCCGCAGACCTAGATAGTTCAGTGACCTATAAGATAAGGTGGTATGCGAGTCATATCAAAAGAAACCTACTTGCAGAGTTCACTTGTTTCACATAAAACCCTTGTTTTGGATTGGTGATTCAAGCAGGTACTTGAGAGGTCGATGATCACACTTTATCGTGAACTCAGCATTGTGTAAATAATGATCAAGTTTCTGGAGACTATAAAAAATACTATACGCTTCTTTCTTACTGACCATCGTGTTTGGGTATCAGTTAATCTATGTGAAAGGTAATAGATAGGTCGTTCAATATCTTGACCTTGTTCCTTAATTGTTTGAGTCAAACAAGCTCCAATACATTTATCACTAGCATCAGTATACAAAGTATATGGTAAATTTATGTTGGGATAGCACAGTAATGGTAGTTTAGTTAGAATATCCTTTATCTTTTCGAAGGCTAATTGGCACTCATTATTCCACTTAAATTTGGCATACTTCCTAGTCAAGGCGATAAGTGGTTCTGCTATCTGTGAGAAATGAGGTATAAATCTACGATAATAACTACACATGTCTATAAAACTTCTGACCTCACGTACATTTGTAGGATGTGGGAGAGACCTAATTACATCAACTTTTTTCTCTTCTGGCTGAATGCCATTAGCATTTATAACAAATCCCAGGTAATTAGTTTCCTTCTTTAGAAAGCTACATTTTTTAAGTTTCAGTCGAAGATTATGCATATGCAAACGATCAAATACTTGTTGAATATGTGTCAAGTGTTCTTCTAAGGTTTGTGAGTAGATCAAAATATCATCAAGATATGCAGTGGTGAAGTTACCTAACCCTTCAAGGACTCGATTCATTAATTCTTGGAAGATAGCTGGAGCATTTGTAAGCCCGAAAGGCATAACATTGAACTCAAAAAGACCACGGTGATAGGTGAAGGCCGTCTTCTCCTTGTCACTATCCGCCATCTTTACCTGCCAATACCCTGACTTCAAATCCAAAGAACTGAAGTATTTGGCTTTACCTAATAAGGCAAGTATGTCGTCTATCACGGGGAGGGGGTATGAATTTGTTTTTGTTATCTTATTTAATTGGCGAAAATCTACACAAAAACGTTTTGACCCAATTTTCTTATCTACAATTACGATAGGAAATGACCACTCTGACCTACTTCTTTCAATTATTTTGGCCTCTAACATTTCATCCACAGCCTTATCAATAATAGCCCTTTTATTGAGTTGAGCATGATAAGGTTTAAGCTTAATTGGAGGGTGATTACCGGTATTAATTTTCATGCGAACTGTATCAGTATGGCTCAGTTCTTTATCAGTTTTGGCAAACAAATCCGAATTTTTTCTGAGAAGATTGGTAATTACTTGTTTGTGTTCCGGGCAAACATCCAGGTTATCAAACTCATTATCTTTATTTTCGGATAATTGGGGTGTTTCCCTGAAATCTCGACTGATAGATGATATCTCATTAGCACTAATTGGGGAAATTTTGGCAATAGGTGTACCCCGTTTAACGGTTATTGTCTTGTTTGTTGAGTTGATAAGAAGCATTGGCAGCCTTCGATTATCTGGAAGTTTGGAGATACAATTAGTCATTAGTAAACCTGGCTCCTTGCCTAATGGTCCATCTTCAATAGGGAAGATCTCATAATTGATACCTGTAGCAAACTCAGGATGTTTACGAATTTGACACTGACAGATATGAGCTGTTTGGGGAGGAAGTTTTATTTTAGCCTTGACCCTAGCAACAGAAGCTATATGTTTATCATCTACTAACGGGATATAGGTCTCATGTACTCTAATACAGGAAAGATCATGATACACGCGAACGCCACGTGATTTAAGCCAATCAAGGCCTATGATAACATTTCTGTTCAGATTTCTTACCACATAAAACTTATGACTCATAGACAGTTTACCTAGAGAAAAATTGAGGTCAGCAATACCATCGACATATAAGGGAGTGTTACCTGCTGTTGCTAAATTTAGATCATGTTTCCGTAACTTTGGCTTATTTTTCAAGGAATCATACAATCTTCTACTGATTAAGGATACCTCAGCGCCTGAATCCAGCAATGCCCTGTATTTCTGTTTATCAAATTTAACTAACAAAGAATTCGGACCACTAACTACAGAATTTAGAAAAACAACATGTTTGTGCTTTTTCCTTTGCCTTCTCTGACCGACTTCTACATCCGAGAAGGATTCGCGTTTAAAGGTAACTGATTTCCAGCGATTTCTTTACAGTCTCGCTCAATGTGCCCCATTTTCCCGCAACGATAACATTGCTTATCTCTATGTCTCATTGTGCTACTGACTTCTGCAGAATGAACTTCATGTGTTCGTTTTCTTAGCCTACAATCTTTTATGTGATGACCCGGCTTTTTACAAAAATGACAACTACCCTTTCCTGGGCTGTGATCAATATCCATAGGAACCTGACCTTCTGATTCATTTGATTCTTATTTTGACTGGCCAGTTCTCAAGCTAAACCTCTTCTGTAAATTTTGCTCGCGCGTTGCGATAAAGATTGCCTCATTAAGTGTGGCAGGGTTATCCCTCATAATGCGCGATTTCATCGAATCGCGATTCAGCCCATCTATAAAATTGCCTACTAGTTGTCTTTGAACCGCATCATACAGGTGATCCTCAAACGCATCGTCACCCAGAGCAATCAGTCTCTCAGCATAGACTTGAATTGTCTCATTTTGTCTTTGCCTTACTTTTCGCAATAAGAGCAGAGCATGTTGTGAATCAACAACTTCCCCAAAACTACTCCTTAAATCAACTTTCATCCTATCCCAGTCTCTTCCGGGATGAGACTCCATATACCTTTTTATGAAATCACTGACAGGCCCTTTACTTGATTGATATGCAACTAGATTAGTCCTATTTGCATCGATACCAGTTAATGTTGCGAATTTCTCAATACTTTTGACCCACTCTTTAAAGTCCTTAGGGTTCGATCCGTCAAAGGTTTGAACAACCCTAGCAATGCCTTGTGCTCCCATGGTAGTATTTAAACTGTGCATCTGCTGATCAACAGACTTAAATAATTCTAGAAAAACTTGTGCTGCCATCTTGTCTCCGTGAATTTACAAAAAGAATCAGCAACTTACGGTTTTCGAATTCGATCCAATCGCACCACTTCTTCACTGGAACACAGGAAAATTTTTCAATTTGTCCAAGAGTCAAAAAGTCCAAACTTGTATTCCTTCGATTGATCCACGACAATCCAAGTCCATTTTTTATGATTGAAATCAATTATAATTTCAACAAATCCTGGTCACGGCACCTCAAAAGTCCACCCGCCCTCTATGTGGCATAACGGGGGAAAATAATTTAAGTCAAATCTTCTTTTCTACATTTTTAATTTTCAACATTAATTTTCACCTGTCTTATATCAAAACCCAAAGCGAACGACAAGAATAATAAGAAAAGAAAGCCGCATTTCTACCGTGCCCCACACCTTATATACTAGCTGGAAATAAAACATCAAGTTTAGGTCACCTGAACTGCCCACGTACTGGCAATGTTCCAGGCACGCCGCAGACCTAGATAGTTCAGTGACCTATAAGATAAGGTGGTATGCGAGTCATATCAAAAGAAACCTACTTGCAGAGTTCACTTGTTTCACATCTACCCTATCAAAGGAAAGCTGCACCATTTGAGCCACACTGAAATTGTCGCCTGCAAATGCTTTCAATTTGGACAAGGCTAAAATTTTGTCGTCTGGGAAAGGGTTAAGCAATATGAATGATAAATACTGCATATAAATATGTCTCTAGACTAAAACTGGATTTTAGACTAAAACTAGACTAAAGGATTTCTGAACTTTTAAAGTACTCACATGATTGGCTGCAACAAAACATCCCAGTCTATCATATGGCTAGTGCTGAGGTTTAGAATTAGAAAACGTGTTTAGAAGCGTATGAAAGAAATTAAACCTCGCGAAAAGTCTATCTCGGTTCGATTGATTGATTGTAGCCTGTCATTGGTCTACATTGTCAGCAAAAGTGTTTAACGCCATTTTCAAGATTATTTCAGTCATATCGCGACGGCCAGTACACCTATCCATACTTTCCAGAAGTTCCTTTACCAGTACTTCGCAAAATATTCTTCCCAATCCGTTGGCAGCTTTCCCACATAACCATCGTCGAAACAATTGTCAGCAATCTCTTCGTTTGAACTTCTTGCTAGTGATATCCATGTATGGTCATTTATATGTACACTGTCTGCGTCAAACATAGCTTTTTGGGGGGGAAAACTTTTTTTTTTTTTTAAGTCTTTAACATCACTGTAGACGGATAGTGTCGACTCGAATCAGTTTGCGTTAATCGGACAGGATGCTTTTCACATAGGCAATAAGGCCCTTTCTTTGCCATGGCTTATTCGATGGTGAATAATTTGCTTTTACATTATTTTCTGTTTCGTCTTGAGCACATTTTGTTTCAGATGCAATGAAAGGTATATTAATCCCTGTAAACATGATAATGCATTGACAGAGTTTAACCTCGTGTTATAATAATAATTTGTACCTTTTTTACGTACCAAAATATGAGTTAATATATAGGTGGACTTAGATTTTGCCTGAAAATAAGCATCATTTGGGTATATCGCATTCATCCTTTCCACGGTATGCAGCTTTTAGACTTGCCCAAAATGAAAACATTTTGATAGAACTATAGATAGTAGTATACATTGTGAGAAAATGCGACATCGTTCAACGAGTAATTTTTAAGCGTTGCCAAATAGAAATCTCCACACAGTCTATGGAGTATTCGGACCAAGACATTTATTTTTTTTATTTTTTTTTTTTCCATCAAAACCAACTTTAAATGAGTAGTTTCTCATATACTGAATCTGTAACTTTTCGTGTATATAAAACCATGTACTCTCACGGTTCTAAGCAGTATTCAAAATTACTATACCAGTATGCGCTATCTATGAATTTTATTTTCACCCCCTTCCCATCTTTATCCTAATTATAGAAAGTGTAAACTGTATAAATCAAAAAGTTAAAAACTACAAACACACACAAAGTAAAATTTTGAAATAGTGAATAAATTACCCCATCTAGATATAACCTTTTACTCTACATATCACACGACAAAATTTCGTTTGTTTTTTTTTAATTAAAAGCATTAAAGACGACAAATGTGTGACAAAATGAAACTTGTTTTTGAAAAGGTAGAAAACACTTTGGGAAAATGAGACATTGCCGATTTTCCATTTTTCGCATATTTTCAAAAAAAGCCTTCCTCCCAGTGTTGTCAAACCATGTTTCAATTGCTACGCAAATTATTTTTTATTGCAAACAGTTTAAACCGGTACTTCCTACAACGCCGAATTTTCTGCTGAATTCAGCAATCTGATGATATTGCAATATATAAAGATTTTTTTAATTAAAAGGATTTTGACGCATAGGATCAGTTAGGTTCAAGGTCAGACTGCTTGTTTTGTGTAGCCTGTCATTGGTCTACATTGTCAGCAAAAGTGTATACGGACGGATTAGGTTTCAAGATCAGACTGCTTCTTCTGTGCAGTTTATTATTGATTGGCAATTTCGGCAAAATGTGCATCTAGTCGCTCTGAGCAGTTTAACCCTTTACCACACAATACCGAGTTTTAACGACCCCGAGGTAGAAAGTTTTTGAAAATTGAGGGAAAGGAGAAAATGCTGGCAATTATGAAATCTGTTGTCTTCAATTGATTTCAATCTGGTCGAGTCCAAAGTTTCGTCGTCTTGTGCAGGGTTGCCCATTTCTCAAACAAAAAAAAGGGGGGGTACACTTCTGTGCTTTCTGATATTAATCTACGATATCCTTTAGCACTTCCAAATTTAAAGTTGAGCTAAATTCTCTGACAGTTTAGAAAACATTATGGGAAAAGGAGAAATAACTTGTAACAAACAATTTTTCCTTCTTTCACAACGTTTTCAAAAGCTGTCTTTCTTAGGTTCGTTTAAACTTTTTATTGTTTGGTAAAGGGTTAACGGCCGAACATCTGCGATCAGTTTTTGTCTCAGAGAATAAAAGCTTAACCCTTAAACTGAAGAATGAATTAATTACAAACCGACAAATAAAGCTCAGTTATTGCAAATTTAATGCTCTTACGCAAGAAAAATCTTGTCGTACTTCACAGTGTAAAAACAAGATTTTGTGCGGTCTGATAAGACTACATATTCGGTGCAATCTGATATTGATCTACACTATCCTTCAGCAGACAAAGGGTTAAGGTTGAAATCCTAAAAAAAAACCCAAACACTTCAGATATACAGTCCAGGCAAGGATTGTAAATTTGAAGCAGGGTTACTGTTACGTAATGTTACGTGTCTCTTATCTTTGATGGCTCGAGGCTATCGATACACGGTTTAAGTTCGCCAAACTCCGGAAACTCCCGAATCTTTACGTATGATATCGATTATCTTCATCGATTTATTGGTATGTGAGACTGCCGATAAGGCATGTCCGCGAAAGTTGGCTGTGCTGCATGTCGTCCCTAAGTCTTATTTAAGTCGCTTTTTATGGTAACAGAGTTAGACTAGATGTATTAATAATACAAGAGTTTTTTTTTTTTTTTTTTTTTTTTTTTTTTTTTCCGAGCCGAATGTGTGTTTGAGATATAGAGTAGTAACTTAATATGAAAATAATGGAATGCACTGCCGAGACCCAGCTAAGTGCTGGTGCAACCTAAAACCTACATGAATAAACAAGCTGGCTCCGTGCTTTGACTGAAACTGTTGAAAGTCTTTGAAAATTATGCCAGCTAAACCTAACTCACACATAAATATGTAGCCCTTAACTTGCAAAACCTGGAAGCTCGGTTGGTAGCGTACAGGGCCTGGAAACTACGGTAACTAGGCCATTTTTTTTTCTGAAGATTGATTTTAGAACTTGCGACTGGATTATTTCCTCTTTCCTCTCCAACGCTGAACATTGTTACGAATATGAGTGGGATGGGAAAGCAGCCACTGGCATGGAAAGACTGGTGTGTATCGTTCAAGGTAGTAATAGAAACTTCGTGAAAGCATGGATAGGTGCTTTGGCTGCTGCGATGTAACTGACATAATTTTGCAAAAGCCGTCAATCAGATAGCTATTGATTTCCTATTTATGTATCAATCAAGTTAAGTTTGACGGTACCTACAGAACTCATTATTTCTCGTATCCCTTTCATCGCCATAGGGGAAAGTAGGGCCTTTTGAGGACGTACAAACGCACAGTTTGATCTATGATAAATCAGTTCCGTCCGTTATCTCGTCAAGCCTGAGTTAGCTAGTTTGGGTACGAACGGACCCAGGACTTTGGATCTAATCCTTAAGAATTTTTGGATCTAATCCTTAAGAATTTTTGGATTCGAATCCTTAAGAATTTTTGGATCTAATCCTTAAGAATTTTTGGATTCGAATCCTTAAGAATTTTTGGATTTTTTTGGATCCTAATCCTTAAGAATTTTTGGATCCTAGTCCTTAAGAATTTCTAAGGCTTTGGATTCTAATCCTTAAGAATTTTTAATCCTTAAGTTTTTTTTATTAGATCCTAATCCTTAAGAATTTTTGGATTCTAATCCTTAAGATTTTATTAGATCCTAGTCCTTAAGATTTTATTGGATCTAATCCTTAAGTTTTTATTAGATCTAATCCTTAAGTTTTTATTAGATCCTAATCCTTAAGATTTTATTAAATCCTAATCCTTAAGTTTTTATTAAATCCTAATCCTTAAGTTTTTATTAGATCCTAATCCTTAAGTTTTTATTAGTTCTAATCCTTAAGTTTTTTATTAGATCCTAATCCTTAAGATTTTATTAGATCCTAATCCTTAATCTTTTATTAGATCCTAATCCTTAATCTTTTATTAGATCCTAGTTCTTAATCTTTTTATTCTATTCGGTTACTAACCTTACGCTTTATTACTTATCAGTTTCGTAGCGCGCTTTCTAGATTAATAGATTAACGAGTTATTAATCTTATTGCTTTTCGCGGAATAATACTTACGATTATTTTTTTCTTAATAAAAAATGATTTTTTGGATAAACTAATTAGAAAGTAGGAAAAATGGAATATAAATTAAATAAGCGTAGAATGATTTCTAGTAATGTATCTTATCCCGACTATAATAAAATAAAAATATCCGATTTAAATTTATCCGTTTTAACCGATCATAAACCGAGTATCGCGAGTCTTATATTATATGGATGTAGTGCGATAATAGCGGAAGAAAGAAAAAATATTAATAACCTGCTTTTTTTTAATGACTTGTATTTCTATTCCACGACATTTAACTTTCATTTAAGAGGTAAAAGCGATATAATAGAAAAAGGAATTAGAATCAAGCCTTACGAAATATTTAAAAAAATTAAAACGGTTATTAAAAAAGGAGAAAATGGAATTAGATCGGTCGATCCTTATTTTAGAGGTAACATCGATATAGTTATTACTTTTAACGAGTTAAGAATAACTTCTACTTCTGAACACGAATTAAAGGAAAAAGACGCATTATATCTAGAAAAGATAATGAAACGGAAAAGAGAATGGGAACACATAGCGGATTTAGCGCTACTTTGTCAAGAAGAACTTATAGAAAGGAGAGCGAGAAGAATAATGGAAGAAAATATGGAGATAAGAATTCGCGGATTACGGCAAGAACGATTAGAATTACTAAGAAGGGAAAGAGAGAGAGAAGAAAGAGAGAGAGAAGAACGAAGAAGGGAAAGAGAGAGAGTAGAAGTAGTAGAAGAAGTAGTAGAAGAAGTAGTAGAAGTAATAGAAGAAGAAGAAGAAGAAGCTCTGGTAAGAACGTACTTAGAAGAAAAATGCGTAGCCTGCTTAAGTAATAAACCGATCATACTATTTTCATCTTGCAGACATATTCCCGTCTGCGAAGAATGTAATTTAATGGAAACCTGTCCGCTCTGTAGGGAAATAAGTTATAAAAAATTTATATTAAACTAAATATTTAACCGAATTTATAACTTTAAAGAATAAAGTTATAAATTTTTCCGAGTTAAAAATCTAAATAGTTTATTTCTCGTTCCTATAATGACCTAAAGCCCTAGTATTTATTTTATCGTCTAACGGATATCTTTTATCATCATCGTAAGATAAAGTTTTCTTATTTATCTCTTCGGTATATATCTGATGCCTGTAACTTCTTAGCGTAGGCATATTTTTATATAAAACCTTACCGCCGAGTAAGCAATCTTTATAATGCTGGAAATGTAAATCGGAATTAACTACGCATTTTTTAATTCCTTTACATCTTTTAACTTCCTCTCCTTCTATATTTCTAAAAGCTTAATTTTTCGCTCTTAAACCTACGTACTCCATCATAATTTTTCCTCCTAGTTCGTCTTTATACTTTCCGATTATCCTTTTATTTCCGTTATATTTTAGGGAATGCTCGTCGGGATAATTACTCGTATCGAATAACGAGATCTTTTCCGGTTCGATATCCTTATAAAAATCGTCGGTTTCTATTTCGAGAATAAAACTATCGGTATCCGTATAACATAATCTAACGTTCTTACCATACTTCTCTTTAAAGTAATTATAATAAGTATCGTACATGCGGATTTTACTAATATCTAAAATACTCATTCCTAGGTAAACGGGCTTATCGTATTTTATATTAGTCTTTTTCATATGTACAGCTACTAAGTTCTCGTCGAATACGGTAGTATGATCGTAATTCGGTTTAGCGGTTAGTTTTTTATACCGATAACTAGTCTCGCTAGAAACTAAGTGTATATTTACTCTATTCCGTACGTTTTCCATAGTCTTACCAAAGACGGAATTCATCATTAGTTTAAAAAACTCTTCTTCGAATTTATTCTTAGCCTTTCTTCTTAACTCGACGTTTAAATCGATATATGGTTTCATCCACGGACTTTCTACGAATTTAATTCCCCTGCGTATCTTTTTAATATTTTTAAACCTAATTCGAGATACGTATTTAAAGTTTCGTAATGTACTATATATTTTTCCTTATCGTATAAATTAGGTATAAGCTTCTTTACCTTTTTAATATCCATTTGTTCCGGAGCTAAAGGATAATCGTTATGCTCATCGTGTAATTCTCGCGGATAAGCTAAATCTACTTCTAAGATCATACCCTGCCCTTCTATATTACAGTATTTTCCCCATTCTTTTAATTCTTCTTCAGTAGCCATTTCGAAACCATGAGTAGGAAGAGGCTTACTCATAGCCCAAGGATAAAGACTATTCGCGTTGATATACATTAAATACGTTGAAGGTTTACTAGAATCATATAAGCCTCCCTTATATTTATTATTAGCTTTAGAATATTTTTTACTAGCCATACATATACCTCCTCTAATTCCGTTTTCTATCATTAAAAGCGCGTCCGGATCCGATAAAAGTTCGAGCTTTATTTTCGTTTTCTTTAACATCGCGTCCATAGCTAATCCAGGCGCAGTAAAATACCATGCCGGATCTAATTCGTAATTCTCGTAGCAGATATCCCTAAAGTTCTCGAAAATATCCGATAAAAGTAATACGTCTATTTTATTATAAAGTTCTAGATAATCCCGTAAAGTTTCCGAACCGAAAGTTTTCCAAACCTTATTCGCGTGAGCGTAATCGTCTAAGCTAATATTTTTTCTACTTAAGGAGGAATAAGATTCCTCTATAGAAGGTAAACTCGTTTCTTCGAGTTTTTCGAAACAGTCTAAATACTCGTAAGGGAAAACTCCTTTCTTTCTAACTAAAGGCAACTCTTCTTTCGTAAAGAATTTAGATAAGGTTTTTAACTGGCTTTCGTCTAAATAACTCGAGAGAGTATCTAAACTAGTCTGCATAAATTTCATACTATCTACGAATCTAATAGTATGAAAAGTACTATTACCAACTCCGATATTCTTACTAAAACTAATATAACTTTCTTCGTTATTCGGAATGCAATCGATCTTTCCCGCGGTTTTACCGAGGATTTTAATAAAAAGATGAGAGTCGTATCCGGCCAAGTTATGAAGAAATACGGGAGTAAATTTCGGTATTCGCGCTTCTAAGTTACATTCGTTATGAGCCGCTCCTCTGAATTTTCCCGTAAAATGGCAGTGATCTCTTACTTTAATATTTTTCACGCTAGTAAACTCTTCGTTACAGATCCAACAGATTTTTTCTCTCTCATATCTCTCTTTTTCCAGTTTCGTAATTATCATGGCTTTAGGTTTCTTGTAGTAATTAAAGTAAATTTCTCTTATATCGTGCGTTAAATAATCTATAAACTTTTTCTCCGCATTTTCTCCACTATATTCTCTTATTATAGGAGCGTAGACATTATCATCGAAACATTTTATAACGTAACAGAAACTACAAGGTATATGTTTCTGAGTTTTTCTTGTATAACTATTTTCGGGATTCGGATTACAGCTACTTATAGGGGATAATACGCTTTCGAAATCGGCGTATACTACGAAAGGAACCTTTATCTTTCTAGTATTATTATTAAATTTTACGAAGGTATCCTTTTCCGGCATATCTAGAGTAACGATCTGTCGACTTTCGCAGTACTTCTTATGTTTTTCTAAAACCTCTTCTTTACTGAAATGATTCAAACAGAGCATGCAGTATACCCTTTGGCTTTTATTAACTACTTGTTCTCTCATTAAGCGGCTAAAATTTTTTATTAAAGCGAAATGACTTTTATCCCCTTCTTCGATATAAAGAAGGTTTACGTGATTACTAGATATTTTTTTAGGCACTCTAATACGGTTTATCTTCTTTTTCGACGTATACTCGAAGATATTAACGCTAATTTCAGGATTCTGTTTTTCGAACTTATCTATATCCTTAAATGAAACGGGATATTCTATACCATTCATGTTTAAACTTTTTTCCTTTTCTTTTAATTTACTATCAACTCTATACACGTGCTTTTTTACGGGATTTAAATGTCTTAAAATACACCATAAAAAGCATTTTTCGTCTTTATTTTGAATGTCAATAATCGCTTCCTTTTTCCGAATCCAATCGGGTAAAGGTAAATGACCTTCGGCTTTTAAAGGATCATAGACGACGCTCTTTAACATTATTTCGGTTATATTCCATATTGCCCAGCCGCTACCATCCTTTGAGAATTTTTGTAAATTATTTAAAATCCTATTTCCCATTTTAGTATATAACGCGTTAAAATCCGTTTTTCCCGAAACGATTTCATTCTCGTCGGAATAAAAACGATGTAGTTCTACTATATCATCTTTTTCCGCGCCTTCGTACTTAATCATATATGCTTCAACATTCATTCTTACTTTTCTTCCGGTATTAGCGGATAAAATTTTTACCATTTGTTCTCTCATATTTTCTAGAAATAAGCTCAATAAAATGCTAAATGTATTCTCTGTATTCGAATCATACGGTGATGATCCTCCTTCCCACGGAGGAGTTTTACCTTTATATATTCTAACTTGATCATTGAGAGCGGAACTTACTTTTTTTATTTCTATATCTTTCCAGTATGATTTGTATAAATGCTTAAATAATGCACATTTATTATACTTCTTATATTCGATATTATTAGCTATTGCAAAATATTGAAGCTCTCTCAAGGTAAAACTTCTCTTATCCGTATTTGATAAACGATCGATTAAATCCCGTTTATTAAGCCTAGAGTAACTTCTATAGTTTTGTTTCTTAGCTATTTCTCGAAGGCATTTTAGCGGTAACTTTTCGAGGTTATTCTTCCATAAGTGATCAAGATCTAGCTTAGGATTTATATGAGTAATATCCTTTATCTTTTTTCCCCCGTTTAAAACTTGATTTAATTGTTTTTTACTAAGCTGAGAGTAACCTTTAAGGCCTTTATCCTTAGCTGCTTTTTTAAGATCCTTTACCGTTATCTTTCGTTCTTTAGGTTCGTTAATTAATTCTTTTTCTCCGCTTAGAACCGAGATTAAATCTTCTTTACTAAGCCTAGAGTATTTTTTAAGTCCTCTTTCCTTAGCTATATCGTAAAGACCTCTTATAGTCTGTTTACTAAGATCCTGATCCGATCCTCTTACATTAACGCTAAAATCCGATATATTTTTTCGTCCGCTTAGAACTGAGATTAAATCTTCTTTACTAAGTCTAGAGTATTTTTTAAGTCCTCTTTCCTTAGCTATATTTAGAAGATTTTTTATCGGTAGCCTATTATAATCGATGTCCATTTTTTATATAATAATTTTACTTAAGCTATTATATAAAATTTACGAATTATTTATCGCGTAGAATTTTTTTACTACATTTCTGCAAATAGCGCATTTATTACTCTTCGGATTTTTAGTATTACATAACGCGCATACGCAGACATGCCCGCAAGGAATATTAAATAAATCCGGTTTTTTCTCTTGACAGATGCAGCATATATCTTGCACGAAAAAAGTTTTTATTTCCGGTTCATCATCTTCGGATTCATCATCTTCTTCGGATTCTATTATTTCTACGATTCCTTCGCTATCGTTATCTCCCGCAGCCGCGCGTAATTCTTCGTAATCGACTAATATATCGGGATCTTCGTAAATTTCGTCTTCATCCAGTCCTAAAATCGTATTTTCGTATTCTTCCTTTATCTCGCGTATTTCGTCGAATAAATCGCTTCTCTTCCTTTCGTGAGGAAATTGGGCATTTATTATTTTATCCTTTCGTTCTTTAAGATCTCTTTCTTCTTCGATTTGTTCGTCTATTAATTCCTTTAGTACTTTTAATCGAGTTTTAATTTTATCGAGACGTAAAACTTTTTCCTGAGATTTAGATCGATCAGTTAGTTCATACGCATCTATCCTTAATTCCAGAGAAAATCTATCTTCGGTCATTTCTCGAATTATCAAAGAGAGAGTACTAATTTTCCGAAGTAAATAATCGCGTTCCGTATTAATACCGGGTAAATTTATTCCCAGGCGCATAATTTCGTTCGATTCTTCGTCAATCAACCTTCGTTTTTCCGTGATTTCTTTTTTTAAATAAACCGCGCGCTTTACTCGTTCTGACATTTTTTATATAATAATTTTTTCTTAAATTATTATATAAAATTTAAAAGACCTTAATCTTATATTTATTTCCCCATACTCTATCTTCCCAATTTAAAATCGTTTGAGGACATCGATTAATAAATTTACCGGCTTTATAAATCGATGGGAAATTGTGATTTTCTCCGGTTTGTACATCCGTTAAAATAACTCTTCTCGGATTTTTCGCGATAGTTTTTAATCTTTCGTACTTAGGATCGGTTACCGGTTTTACTTCGTATTCGGGTTTTTCGTAATATATTTCGCGTACACGTTCAGCTGCCGGTTTTACTTCGTATTCAGGACTCGCCGAAGGTTCTGGCGTAGGTACCTTCTTATACGGCGATAAACCGTTTTCTATTAATAATCCTAAATGATATTCCTTATCTCCGTAAGAGTTATATTTTATATTATTCTCGTCGAGAATTTTTTTAATATCATTAACCGTTAACATTTTATTATATAAAAAAAAAATATTTAAATTAAAGTACTACTATCATTTTTTTACCGTCAGAACTGAAGTCTAATAACCTATCGCTAATAATAACGGCGTACGCTTCCGTTTCTGCGGGTACATTTTCTTTAAAAAACATTTTAACTTGTATATTGGAAGAAGTTAATTTTACCTTTTCGCGTTGCTTAGAGACGTCGAATATGAATAAAGGATAAAGGGTTTTATAATCCGCGGGAGAAATACCCGAATTCGATACTAATTCGTCCATATTAAAAAACTTAGATCTAAATGAAGCTGCATCTCCGTAGGCTCTACTATAATGATGCTGAGCGAAATCTAAATTATAGTCGACCGCGGGATATCTAACGGTGTTTAACACGACGTAAATATTTTGGATATTTAAGTTATCGAATACGGCCGAATTATTTTTCTGGCTGTTTCTCCTATCCGTCTGAAATCCGATAATGATAAAACGCGCTACTTCGGGAGACGAATTAAGGTTAAATGACCAGGTAAATGTACTCGTTTGACTAACCACAGTAGACTCGCATTGCGTCTTTCTATATCCGACTGGGAATTTTTCTTTTTTCTACATAAGCTTTAAAAGAGCCGTTTCCTGTTCTAACGCGGGTAAAACATGAGGAACGAACCATGATATTTTAGTTAAAACTACTTTCCCATCAGGAACCGTATCTACTCCTCCAGCTGCTGCATCGCTTTTAAATATCGCTTCGTTATTATTATTTCTGACTAACGTAAGAGTTTGCTTCATTCCGTAAATAATTTTATTATAATCTTCGCAGAACCCGAATATATGCTTTAGCGGAACTCTAAAACTGAACGAACCACGCGGTTCAGGATCGCGTATAATATAATTTCTTCTTACTTCGAAACCATTATTATCGGCACTCGCGACAGTATCAGTGTCTTTATACAAGAGTTGATTTAATCCTTGAGATTTAGAAAAATCGTCCGGGTATTTTAATAGTCCTAACATAGTAGTAGCTTGACCGGGATTCGTTACGGATTCGATCCATTGATTGTTAAGCTTATAACTAATATTTTTAAAAAGATACATCAGAGCGTTATTCGTTAACGCGATATTAATATCAGCGTTATAGGCGGCACCGGCGTTATTTACTAATTCTCCGACGAAAAGCAAATAAGACTCGGAAGGATGAGTATATATATCTTGAGCACCGATAACGATTCTGATTTCTCCCGAGTCGCTATTTAGATTAGTACCGCTAGTAGGTTCATACTCATGGACTTCGTATTCGATGATGCTCGTATCTTCCGTTATCTCTTCCGTAATATTTAAAATACTCATTTTATTATATATTATAATAATTTAAACTATTATTATAATATATTTTCGATTACGTAGTCTTAATACCCGAACCTCTATTTAATTTCTTAATTAATTTTTCTATAGCTATCGCTTTATTACCGTTACCGTTAATTAGCTTATTATTATCTAGCGTTTCGGGTAACTCGGCGTATTTTCGTAAAATGTTCTTAGATTTACGATTTAAAGCTTTTTTAACTAATCCGCTAGCAGCGTCTACTGCAGCCGTCTTTCCGGCTTCTAAAGCTTTTTTAGCTCCTTCCTTAGCTACGCTTTTTCCTACGTCTAAAGCGGAAGAAGCGACTCGATTAGCGATATCTCTAGTAAAAAGTTTCGCGCCGAGATTAGCTAAACTATCGAAGATTCCGGTACCGCCGTACTTATACTTCCTTTTATATCCTCTTTTTTTATTCTCGATCATCTTTTTTATAATATAGTCATTAACTTTTTATAGCTTTTCGCGTTTAAGTAACCTTGTCTTTTTAATTCGTCACATACGCTTACGATTTCGTTTCTAACTCCCGTATTACCGGACGCTTTACTCGCTAAAAGTAAGTCTAATCTTTTTAGTAACGCGTTAGGATCGCGCGGGATAATAGTAGTTCCTGTTCCAGTTACTTTTCTCGGTTTAATCGATTCCCAAATAGGAGAGAGTAACGTCCATTTTCTTCCTCTAGAAGATTTCGGATAAATACTATACGGATTATTATTGCGAAAAAGAGTATTACTTTTCACGACTATTTTAGTATAATTATCGTAATCTTCTTCGTTAAAAATATTCGGATCCGGATTTCTAGAAGTAATTAACTCCCAGAAACCCGGAGTACCTTTATAAATCGTATTATCTAGCTCGATATCGTTATCATTAATCTTAACTTCTTTATTTCCGATAAAAAATTTACCGCTATCAGAATATAAACCATACGTTTTATCTACGGAAGTCGATTTATGCGCGTATTTCAGTAAATAATTTAACGCTGTTTTACCGATAATATCCGGTTCATCTCCGCCTGTAGTTACTTCTCCTTCTTTATTAGTAAAAAGCTGTATTGACGGGTAATTCGGTAGTTTTTTCGTCGCTTCTTTAATAGGCTTTAGTTCTTCCATAATTTTTTCCGACGCGGCTTTCTGCGCTTTCATAATAGGTTTAAAAAATTTCGAAAGATCGGACTGTAATTCTATTTCTCCCGTTTTTTCCGCTATGTTCCTATCGCGGATATTCTTTTTCGCTTCGAGATATCGTTTTACGAGCGAGTCCCTTTTTTCCGGATCATCGATTTTTAAATAAGACATTTTTATTAGGTTTTTTATTTTTAAAACGTGGATTATTACGTAGATTTTTACGTAGATTTTTACGAGGATTCGTAACTAAAACTGCAAGAAAATTTAATTTTAGGAGCTTTAATATTCAAGCGGTCCACCGTGACTTTTTTCAACCAGCTTCCTAAAGGAATCGCGCTGTTCTTTTCTCCCTTTCTCTATTAACGCCGCTTCCTGTACGCTCGTCATCTCTTTCTTGGATCTTGTCCTAATTTCTTCTTTCATCTTCTTATATTTCACTAATTCCTCAACGATTAGTTGAAATTCTTCATCCGTTACTTTATCGTCCGATAAAGCTTTCGATACGTGAGTCGATATAGTATTTAATTTAGTATCGGCTACGATTTTAATCTTCTCGTGTTTTTCCGCTTTTTTCCGCGAATTATTAACAGCGTATTTTCCGGCTAAACTTAATAAACCGCATAAAATGGCTATACTTTCCGTCGTTATAACCGCGGGTAAAGAGACTATCATTAACAATAAACCTAATCCTCCTATTCCTCCGGTCGTAGTTAAAACGATTAAAACCGTACCTATATTATCTACTATTCTCGCGGCTCTAAAATATTTCTTACTTAAAGCTCCCCTTTTAACGACTTCTCCTTCTAAAAAGTTCTGTATCTCGTTAATTTTCTGTAACCGATAAGTATGTCCTTCGTCCATCGGAGGAGCAGTCGGTATTTCAGGATATAATCTATTATCTTTTATCTCCATTTTTTATAGGGAGAGATTTTTTAAACTCGATAATGAACGAAATATAAAAGTTCGTTTTCTTTTATTTTTACCGTTTCCTTCGAATTATTATTAACGATAGCGACTAAAATATTTGGAACATCTCCGAAGCTAATCGCATTTAGTAAACTACATCTTTTATATCTTAGTCCGTAATCTAAAGAAGTTAAAATTACGCCTTTAGTCGAGCGGAAACCTAAACCTAATGCGAAGTGAATTACTTGTCCCGGAATTAACTTAATTTCCTCCTGGGAAAATATTTTCCAAGTTACGGAATCTATTTTTATCGGAGGATATTTTAATTTAGTATAAGATAACCATTGTATCGTTTTCGGATTATAAAATATCGATCTAGCATCGAGTTTACGAATATACATTTTTATATTATAATATTAATTAATTAATCAATATTATAATTTTATAATATAGCTCCTAAAATAGGTATATTCGCGAAAGGAGTATTAGGTCCTAAAATAAGTCCGGTTCCTTCATACAGTTTTCCTCCCTGTTTTAAATATAACCCTTCACCGACAGTCGCTAGTCCTTTTCCTTTATAAGGACTTAAATAAAGACCTTTACCGTCAGTTTCTATTTTACATACGCATCCTCCTTTTTTTAGAAAAAGTCCTGATCCCATAGCCTTTTGTACTCCCGATGAAGCTAATCCCAAAAGAGCGCCTACTCCTAAAGCGGGTAAAACGGTTTTAGCTATCGCCGGTAAAGCGCTAGCTGCTAATCCAGCTAGCATTCCGAGAAATCCTCCTTTTATTTCCTTATTACTTTTAAGCTGCCTGGACGACATTCTAATAGTAACTCCCGTACCGTTTTGATAAGCTTTAGCTATTTTTTTCTCTTGAGTACGAGTAACCGCTAAAGCGTCATTTCCGCGTAAATCCTCGTGTCCTAAACGGATAGATACTTTACATTCTCCTTTTTTAATAGTGGATACTAGTTTTTTCTTCTGTCCTTCCGATATATTAACTTTTACATTCACGTAACTAGTCATTTTATATACGTTTATTTTTATTTTATGACTCTCTAATATGAAACCTAATCGTAACGTTTTCTCCTCTCAGATTTAATAAAGTTCCATTCTGATCCGTAATTCTTACTTCTAGATGATGTATTTGTTTTAACGTTATCGGTAAATATACTAAATTAACCGGATTTTCGATTATCTTATATCCGGGTGCTACGTTAGGGAAGAAAGAGTAAATCGTATTTTTAGTAGTACCATTAACGTAGCTTCCCGAGATAATATCGATATTAACGAATATGGAATTTATACTGAGAATATTTACTACGTTCTCCGACTCGTGAAAACCAGTTTCGTATTTCGCGCGAGTAAAACCTAGTACTTTAGAAACGGAACTCGAATGATTAAAATCTACGCTATATCCGTCTTCGAGAATAAGAATAGATTTCAGCGTATTCGTATTCGCGGAAATTTTAATAGGATATTCGTCATTAACTAAGTCTATATGCCCGTTTTTCCTCATTTTCTGATGTATCGTATCATTAATATCCGCTAGATCGTAACTTCCTTCCGGTATCGTTATTTTAAACCAGGAATTACCGTTATCCGGAGAATAAATAAATATATTATTCGACGAGTCAATGTTAAGGAAAGAGTAATAGGTTTCAAGATTTACTAAAGCTACTTCGTATTCTCTGTCTTCTTTGAGCCGTAACGGAGGATTTAATCTCGTAGTAAATCCCGTCTTGTTAGAACTTACTATAATCTGCGTAGAAGTTTTTTGACGCGTATTATTACTTATCCGTTCTAAAAGTTCTTCTTCCATTTTTTATAGGAAATAATTATTTATCGTCTTTTTTCCCTAATTCTTTCGGTATATAAAATTCGTCTAGTCCGTGTCTATATTTTCCTTTATCCCTTTCGCTAGATAAATCAAGAGTAACGAAACCGAAAAGTTTTTCCCATCCTTTATAGCAAAATTTTCTAAACTCTTCTTTAGGCATATCTTCGCTTACGTGATCTCCGTAAATATGATTAATGTTTTTTAGATCCTGACGAAAAAGACAGATAAAATTCGCGTTTTCCCTAATAGTCTGTCTAGGTAACTTAAAATAGTTTTGAGAAAGGTAAAAGCAGTCGACGTTACTATGCCTTCCGCGAATATAATAACATTCGCATTTATTTTGTTTTTCTAAAAGTAAATCGTCGAAAATCATTAGATTTTTATTCGACGTATCTAGCTCTCTCGGATCTGGTACATCCTCGGAAGTTTCGAAGAAACTAGACTCCGTATCAGATTTTTTAGTATCTCCTATGTCCTCGGACCATTCTTCGATTAATTCTTCCGCGCTAAATTCGGAATTCCTTACTTCTTCTCGATTATTAAATAGTTCTAAAATACATTCTTTCGGTAATCTTTCTTCTAAAGCTTTTTTAAGTACGCGATATTCGGGTTGGAAAAGGCTTTTTCCGTAAACGCATAAATTATCGTAGTCGAGCCAATTCAGTTTTAATAAAAGGTTTAATAAAAGCGTAGTTTTTCCGCATCCCGATTTACCTACGATTAATCCTCTAATACTTTTAGGTAAAAGAGGACTATTAAATCTGTTCGATTCTACTTCATTCCAAGATAAATCTTCAATGTTCATTTTATATATATATTAAAAAATTTTAATATATATATAAAAAGATGTATTGCGTTAAATGTAAAAAAAAGACCGAAACCGGTCCGCTAACTTATAAAACCGCCAAAAACGGAAGAAATATGGCGCAAGGAACATGTAAGGTATGCGGAACGACTAAAACTCAGTTCATTAAGTCGACAGGATCGTCAGCTCCTAAACTGAAGAGCGCTAAGAAGAGCGCTAAGCCGAAAAAAACCGCAAAAAAAAAAAAAAAAGTAGGAGGATCGATACTTAATAGGATGATTAATACTTTACCGGTCGAAATGCATCTTCCGGGACATAACTTTACCGGTCCCGGTACGAAATTAAATAAAAGACTAAATCCCGATTTAACTCCTAAGGAATGGAGTAAGCCTATAAACCGCGTCGATAAAGCCGCTTATAATCATGATATATGTTATCTTAAACATAATGATACGGCTACTAGAAATTCTATATGCGACGCGAATATGCTAACGGAATTAAAAGGAATCTATAATCCTACGCTTAGGGAGAAAATGGAGCGAACCATCGTTAGTAATCTAATCGGCGTGAAGAAAAGATTCGGAATGGGAATAAAAAAAAAAAATTCGACATGGAGGATTTAGCCGAAGAATTACATAAACCCGTAAGAAGAAAATTTAGGAAAAGGAGAGTCTTAGTACACGGTATAGATAAGATATGGGCTGTCGATTTAGTACACATGCAGAGATTTTCTAAATCTAATTGAGGAATAAGATATCTTCTCGCTATCATAGATATATTTTCTAAGTACGGCTGGCTAGTACCTTTAAAAGATAAAACCGGGAAATCCGTCGCTGAAGCGCTAAAAAATATTTTTAAGGAAAGAAAACCGGAGAAATTATGGGTAGACAGAGGTAAAGAGTTTTATAATAAAGATGTTCAAGAATTAATAGAAATATATTCTACGCAGAACGAAGAAAAATCTTCCGTAGTAGAGAGATGGATTAGAACTATGAAAGAAAAGATGTCGAAATATTTTACCGCTAAATCTACTACTTTTTATCTCGACGTTTTAGAGGATCTCGTTAAAAAATATAATAATACGAAACATTCTTCTATTAAGATGACTCCCGTAGATGCTAGTAAGAAGGAAAATGAATACGAAGTTCTGATGAATCTTTATCCTTATCGACCGAGAGTATATAAAAAGCCGAAGTTTTCCGTCGGCGATAGAGTAAGGATATCGAAAAAGAAAAGGACTTTCGAAAAAGGATATACTACAAAATGGAACGAAGAGATTTTTACGGTTTCCGAAGTAAAAAATACGTTACCGGTAACGTATAAAATTAAAGATCTTCAAGGAGAAGAAATAGAAGGTGCCTTCTATGAACCTGAACTACAAAAAACTAGGCATACCGAGCACGATTTTTACAGGATAGAAAAGGTTATTAAGAAGGAAAAAGATAGATCTCTAGTAAAATGGAGAGGTTATCTCGATAAGTTTAATACTTGGATCGATAATAAAGTCATTACGAATATTTAGATGTTAAAAAAATGGATATCGCGATTAAAAACGTAATTTTACCTAATAAACCTCTAAGTAACTTCGAACTAGAAGATGCCGCGAGAGAATTAAAAATACCTTCCTTTAGAGGAGTATTTTTAAGAGATACTTTACCAGAAAACAGTAAGGTAAATGAATGCGGTATATTAAATCTCGATGATAAGAGCGGATCCGGTACTCATTGGGTAGCCTGGTATAAAAATGGAAGACTAAAAATTTATTTCGATAGTTACGGTATACAACCTCCTCTCGAACTAAAAGAATATCTAAAGGATCCGATATTTTATAATACGGATCAATTACAGAAAGCCGGTCAAGTATTCTGCGGGCATTTATGTTTATTCGTTCTAAAAGAACTGTCTTCCGGAAACGAATTCCAGGGGGTTTTAAATAAACTTTTTTAGTTTATTTAAAAAAAGATGCCGGTCGATAAATTCGGAAGAATGGATGAAGTTAAACCTAGCGAAGACGGTATTTCAATCTCTTAAGTTAATAATAATTTTTTACGGAAAGACGGAACTACCGAAGTTACCGGTAGTATAAATATGAACGGTAATACGTTAATTAGAGTTAGTAATCCCGCGAATCCTCAAGACGTAGCTACTAAAGATTATGTAGATTCCTCCGAGGGATTATTACGAGAAAATGGGGATTATCATATATTAGCTCATTTAAATATGGGATTTAATAAAATAAAAAACTTACACGATCCGACGGAACCTAGCGAAGCCGCTAATAAAAAATACGTAGACGAAAGCGGTAGAGTGATCGTTAAAATGAGGGACGGAAGTTTTTCAGCTATCGCGAATATAGATATGCAGGGATATCAGTTAACGAATCTTTTAAATCCCGCGGATCCTCAAGACGTAGCTACTAAAAATTATGTAGATTCCGCTAATTGAGCTTTCGTTTACGGTATGGGAGGATATATAGCTACTTCGGACGTTTCTATGGGAGGAAGAAGAATTAATAATATCGGTACTCCATTAGAAGATAATCAAGCCGCTAATAAAAATTACGTTGATTTAACGGTTTTAGCTGCTACGGGAGGAGAAGTTTTAATGAGAAACCCTGACGGTACTTTTACTTCGAACGGAGGAATAAATATGAACAGAAAAAGAATTACGAACTTAGCTAAACCCGTCGATAATGATGATCCCGTAACGATATCTTATTTAACTCAACGGTTAGCGTTTTTTTGGACGGACCTTATACCGTTAATCAAACAGGAAATACCTAAACCTATAATAAGTATTCACGCTGAAGAACAAGGTCCTTTAACGAGCGGAAATTTCGAGTTTTCTTTCGGTAACGGTAGTAGCGGAAGATCGCACGGTTTAGGAGGATATTGCATGTCCGCTCCCGGCAGATTTATAAGAGGTTCTTTAACCGTTTTAAAAGGAAACGATTTTTTAGAAGAAGAAGCTAAAATTAACGTAGTAATAAACGGTACCGAAAAAACCGACTACTCCTTAATAAAAGAAGCGGATAAAGGATGTAGATGTATAATTTTCCCTAATCCTTTAGAATTAAATCAATGCGATATAATAAACTTTTTAACGAAGACCGATAATCTGGACGCGAAAAACTCTTATATTTCGATACTCGTAGAACTCGATTTATAAATATATTAAATTTCTTTTTTCCTATAATATCGTACTCGATGAAAAAAAATTTATAACTTTATTTTAAAGTTATAAATTTATAATTCGTCATCGGAGTATAACTGTATTTTAGAAGGACATGATGTTTTTTTATTACGTCTAACATTATCTTCGATTATAATAACTTCGGAAATACTCGAACTTACATTTACTGAAAACTGAGTAATATAAACGTTCGTAAAATCTATATAAGCTATTACTCTGCATCTCATTCTTTTTAGGTAACTAATATCTTCTATCTTTACGAAAGTTCCCTCTATTTTCTCGTAATAATTAGTACAATTATCTACTCTCGAAAAAAATATTATCTTTAATAATATTAAATTCATCTAATTTAACGACTTCTCCTTTCTTTAATCCTAATTTTCCCGGAGCTTCTCGCTTTAAAAAAGCTGAAATGCTATCTAATACTTCTTTAAACTTTATTTCGGTATCGGTCGGATCATCTCTTTCGCGATAAACAGAAAAAGGCATAAACGTATCGCATGGATTAATTCTACCTTCGTATAATCCTAAAGTAAATAAAACGGGAGTACGTAAACGTAAAACCCTCTCTTTCCCGTCCGGATACTTATAATATAAATTCTTCGATCGATAATTATAAGTATCTATATCATCCATAACGTTATCGCCAATGCGTAGGTTATTTATATTAAAGTCTCGAAATTTTACGAAATTATTTTCTTCTTCCACCATTACGCTTTTTTATATAATTTTTTTTTCTTTAAATTAATTTTTTTTTTAATCCGCGAAAAGCAATAAGATTAATAACTCGTTAATCTATTAATCTAGAAAGTGCGCTACGAAACTGATAAGTAATAAAGCGTAAGGTTAGTAACCGAATAGAATAAAAGGATTAAGAACTAGGATCTAATAAAAGATTAAGGATTAGGATCTAATAAAAGATTAAGGATTAGGATCTAATAAAATCTTAAGGATTAGGATCTAATAAAAAACTTAAGGATCAGAACTAATAAAAACTTAAGGATTAGGATCTAATAAAAACTTAAGGATTAGGATTTAATAAAATCTTAAGGATTAGGATCTAATAAAAACTTAAGGATTAGATCTAATAAAAACTTAAGGATTAGATCCAATAAAAACTTAAGGATTAGATCCAATAAAATCTTAAGGACTAGGATCTAATAAAATCTTAAGGATTAGAATCCAAAAATTCTTAAGGATTAGGATCTAATAAAAAAAACTTAAGGATTAAAAATTCTTAAGGATTAGAATCCAAAGCCTTGGAAATTCTTAAGGACTAGGATCCAAAAATTCTTAAGGATTAGGATCAAAAAAAATCCAAAAATTCTTAAGGATTCGAATCCAAAAATTCTTAAGGATTAGATCCAAAAATTCTTAAGGACTAGGATCCAAAAATTCTTAAGGACTAGGATCCAAAAATTCTTAAGGATTAGGATCCAAAAATCCAAAAATTCTTAAGGATTCGAATCCAAAAATTCTTAAGGATTAGATCCAAAAATTCTTAAGGATTAGATCCAAAGTCCTGGGTCCGTTCGTACCCAAACTAGCTAACTAGCCTGTAAGATAAAAAACTTCCTGAGTTTTAGTGGTTTGTATTTTTAGCATTCGTAAAAGTGGAGTTTATATATGATCCATGCTCTGTGAAAAGTATCGACCAGATCGCCGTGATATGACTGAAATAATGTTGAAAGCGGAGTAAACACCATTCAATCAATCAATCAACCATTACTTGTAAAGTAAAGGGAAAATAAAGGAAAGAAGATAAACAATATGGCTTCTAAGAACATGACCTCAACAATTACCATTTTTTCTCAATGATCTACTTTCTAAATCTATTATTAATATTTTCAGTGTTGTACCCTTAGCTTTATGACAAAACGACGTTAAGGTACTATATAAAAGCACACAGTGTAGATCAAGATGTGCAGTCTGGTCTACAGTTTACTCGTTCCAATATTTTGGGAGATAGTCTAGTCACAGCCTCCGAATGTAATATTTGGTTTCCTTTACTTACTATACAGGCCAGTTTTACTGTTATTTGGCAGTCTTAGCTTCCTCTCGCGTCTCTCTACCAATATTTGTGGAAGGCGTTGATTAAGATGCGACTGCACAAAACATAAGATCTTGATCTAAACTTTACAGCAGCCGGTGTTGAGCTCTAGACAAAACAAATCATTATTCTATGAATTTGTACTGTATTAGACCATTGATTGATTGATTGATTGATTGATTGTATGGTGTCTAACGCCGTTTTCAACATTATTTCAGTTATATCGCGGTGGCCAGTGCACCTATTAATGCTTTCCTGGAGTTTCTTTTACCAGTACTAAGCACAATATTCTTTCCAAGCCACTGGCTGCTTTCACACATAGCCATCGCAGAAACAATGGTCAGCAGTGAGAGAGGAATGAATCCTGTCGCTATGACTATCATCAATCCTCGGAAAGAAATTGACAAAGCCGGGGATCGAACCAGCCACCTCCTGTTCTCAAATCCTGTACGCTACCGACTGAGCTACCGGGGCTTGGCAAGGTTGTTGAAGATATGGATTTTTTCTTCACAGCGAAAGAACAGCGAAAAGTCTGATAAAAATCATCCTGAGAAACAACACTGGGGTCATTGTGGTAAAAGGAGTGATTGCTTTTGACAAATGTTACTGGCATTTTTGCTGAAATTTAACGCTTTCAGCGCCATAGGCGAAAAGAGGGACTTTTGCGGACGGCATAGATCAAGATCAGACCGCACAGAACGTGCAGTCTGATCCTTGATCCATGCCCTCCGCTTGTTTGGTCAAGGCTATATGATAAAAATCTTCCAGACACTCTGTCGATTGTATTTACAGCCATCAAAAGAGGTCGACTTAGTTTATTTGGCGCCGAATTAGTTTTAAAACATTCCATTACTGGAGGTAAATTGTCGAACAATGTGTAATATATGGTCACAACCCGGAGTATAAGCACGTTCGGGTACTTGACAGTGCCGTATCTAAACCATTATCATATCATGTCGTGATTTAACTCTTTCAGCGCCAAATAAACGAAGTCATCTCTTCCAATGGCTGAAAATGCCATCAACTGAAACTGAGAAAGATCTTTACTTCATAGGCTTGACAACACAATCGGACGGCATAGATCAAAGATCAGACTGCACGTTCTGTGCAGTCTGATCTTGATCTATGCCATCCGCAAAAGACCAAGTTTTCGCCTATGGCGCTGAGAGGGTTAATGATCCAATAAAGATGTTCTTTTTCAAAGTTTTGTTAAAAATGAAAAGAAAATGCTGGTAATGTCATCTGCAATTAAGGTGTTACCATCCTAACGTTTCTAGTGCAACATGGAATAAAATTTCTTATTAGTTGACGAATAAGGATTTATACTGATATATAATATTTTTGAACATTTCTAACCGACGAGAAATTCATTTGTTGTCTATCTTGAAATTATTTGATGATATTTTTGCTAGTTTTCTGAAAAGGGAGGTAATTATTATCTCTCTTTGTATTGAGAATAAAGTGGCTTTAGATTTATAAATGATAATTCTAAGAAGGAAAAAATGGAAAAAGTGGCTCGGTCAAAGTATTACAGTAATACTCACTTTTAATCATAGCACATTTTTTTGGATAATATTATTATGGAAATAGCTGTTTTTCATTAGAATGGTACCACCTTAATATAGCGAACGAATCATTGATCTATCGACTGCTAAATACGGATATTTTCGGGAGTATAAGATATTGTATATGTCTTTGTACAGACAGATAAGATCGACGAAAAGTGATCAATTGCTGATTACTAGTATCTTCTTGTTTTCCCACAATATTTTAGATACTCTCTCTCTCAATCATAAAAAACACTGGATTACTTATCGAAAGTTCCATACACCCGAGTTCAGATTGCCCCGATTTATGTCCTGTCCGATCTTTATCTATACTGGCGTACAAAGTACGATATGAATCATTTTGAATGCTTTTAATATAACGGGGAATTTTTGAAATTATTTTTATGAAGAGAGATGTAAGAACAAAAGTCATTGTTTGTTGAAGAAGTTTGTCAGTTACTCGTAAGAAGTTCCATTGTTGATCAGTGGTTATTTTACTTCATGTTCATTGTCTTCTGAACTGTGGTGTTGACCTGGTCTAACTGTCGTTATTGTTTGAGGTAACTTTAATTTCCTGCACTGTGTCTTTTGAACTTTGTTGCTGTCTTGTTTTGAGTATCGTTATTGTTTTTATGGTAACTTTATTTTCCTGCACATTCTCTTTTGAAGTGCGCCTCTGTCCTGTCCTAGGTACTGTCATTGTTCAAAGTAACTTTATCTTCCTGCTCATTCTGTTTTACGCACTGATGTGCTGTTTATTTTGAACCTAAGCATATTTATTTCACATCGAACCCAACAGGCTAGTTATGTAGATTCAAACCTGAAACCCCTAATACATGAGGCCGACATTCTATAGGTCTTACAAATTACAGACAAGCCAAATATATCAAGATAAGTGATAAATGCCTGTTTTTCAACAGTATGAACAAGATTGTAAGTCGATAAGTAATCGTGTGTTGTTAGCAGCCGCTTGTTATCCTCCATGTTTTCTGGCAGGGACGTAAAATGTCATGGTTGTACAGTGATGGGCTTTTCAGTCTTGAATATTTATAAAAAGGTTAGGTAGCTGTTTTTTAAAAACATTTGTATCAGATATACTTCTTTATTTATCCGGTGCCCAATTCAAAATATTTCTCACCTTTTACACTATTGGGCTGTATGCAAAAGCATGCATAAACCTAAGCGATACTTGTACACAGAAGAAACCGTTTTCACACGACGCCTTTTATTTTGCTGGCTGCTAGCTATCAAAGCAACAGATTATAATAACATTAGGGGTTTGTCTAGATGGATTACTGTTTTTTTTTTAATTTCAACAAAGACAATGTACATTACTGGAGATAAACTTAGATGATAAGAATATCTATGAATATACACAACTTATTTCTTTCAAACAAATTTAACTTCCTTCACACACACACACACACACACACACATATTTTTTTTTTTTTTTTTTTTTTTTTTTTTTTTCACGTATAGTTTATGGCAATCTTCTTTTAAAAACATGATAGGATTACTGTCTGACAATAAATCGGAAGATACCAGAAAATCTTGCTGAAAAAAATCTTGTTTTCAACCACGGTAACTGTCGTAACCTCCAATGCCACACATTGCTGAGATAGTCTCAAGAAAAAAGGAAGGGTGCATATGAGTCCCAGTTCATACAAATTAACCCTTTACCAAACAATCCCTGGTTTAAACGTCCCCTGGGGAAGAAGCCTTTTGAAAACATTGTGGGAAAAGGGGAAAATGCTGGTAGCCAGCATTTTCTCCTTTTCCCACAATGTTTTCTATGCTATCAAAGACAAATTCAAACATTTGATTAACATTTAAGTTGTCTGCAAATACTTTCAATTTTGTTGATTCCAAAGTTTTGTCGTTTGGTAAAGAGTTAAGCTGACAACAACGATAGTTCTAAACAGCTGTTAAATATGCATTAAACAGCCAAATGAAACATCCATTCCTCACCCCTGACTATTACCCTTAAGCTGCTAAGCACAACTCGCTGGTCTTTTGCAGACAGTGTAGATCAACATCAGACTGCACAGAACGTGCAGTCTGATCTTTGATCTACACTGTCCTATACGGTGGTTTCTTTCCTTTTGAAATCGCAAAAATATTTGGTTAATTACAATTGCGTGGACATTTTCGTTTTACTTATTCTGCAATTTAAAGGTTGAAGTCCCTTGTTTATCTGGTTAAGCAATGGTTTAAAGGAAGCTATTTAGATTTTTTCTGTAGTCTCACTAAACTTAACCCTTAAAAAGCCTTTCACAACTTTAGTTGCCTTTGGGGCCAGTGTAGATCAAGATCAGACTGCAAAAGTCGTACAGTCTGATCCTTAATCTCTACTGTCCACTTTGCTGAGACCTTCTGCAAAAGAGCAACCCTAAAATTGAAAGTACGTGTATATAGGTCTTTTTTCTGGTTTAAAAATGTCCCCAGGGTTTATTCAGAGCTCTAAAGGTTTCTCTGTCCTCGCTATACCTTTTGTACCACTTGTATACGGGCGATCTGGCAACTGTAGACTTTCCAGAAACAGCTTTCATCATTTTTATGGTTTGAAACGGCGTCTAACCCAAATTTACGCAGAACTGTATGATGTACCTGGTTTTCAGCTAATCTGCGAGTTTCATTTTTACCCAGCAACAAAAAAAAATGATCGTTTTCGTTTTTTAATAGTGAATAAATTCAAAACTAGACGGTGCACTTTGACAGGATTTGTTTTCATCATAGAAAAAAGACATAATGTCATCACCATGAGGCTTCCCGTCAATAATTCACGTCTGGGGCTGTTATATCGACGGAATGTACATTCGATTTTGATGACCTGCGCCGTCAACTACGGGTTACCATAGCGACCGTCAACCATATATTATTTATTCCACAATACAATTAATAAGAACATATTGCTGATTTTTTTTTTAATATACCACAACATCAAACCGTTTGGATAAGAAATAAAACAGTTGTAGCTTCTGTCCACGAACTTTTAATTATACCCTCGTATTCCTAGTAAGACAATGTCAATGTAAAGGGAGACAAATCTTATTTGAAATCTTTGTTTTTCTATTATTATCTGCACCTTGAAACAGTAACATCAGACTGTTGACTGTTACTTACCATAGAGAATGTTGTACATAAGTTACCAACGCAGAATCATGAACACAATTTACCGTAACAGACGGTTGTACAAGATATACCTCCATCAAAATGTCTGTTTCGTCTCATAGCAGACAACTTCGGACAACTTTGTTGGATAAAAGGAGACATGTTCTTAATGATCAATATGGGCCATGCTCTTTGAAAAGGGAGCTTAATGCATTTGCGAAAAGTATCGACCCATGACAGCCTGCGCAGTCCGCGCAGGCTGACATGGGCCAAAACTTTTCGTTGTCTTTAAATTTTCTGCTGGTCGAAGGATGATTCTACCTCATGCATTAGTCGGTTGTTTGTCAAAATGGATTTTATGGATCCATAATAAGGTGACGGCTTGGCTATACGGAGATGCATTAAGCCCCCTTTTGCCAGAGCATCACTCCTAACGTTTTTATACGTTAATAGGTATCAAATTTATTATTATTATTATTAACAAACAAAGATCAAAAATGCAACCGAACATTGGCCAGATCCTTCTACAAAGAATATATTATAGATCATTTTAACGCTTTACCAAAAGACAAAATTATGGATGCAAACCTGTAATATAGCACTGACAATCACTACTACATAAGTGGTTCAGTGGTCCAGGTGTATTTACCAACTATTCCTAATAACAATCTACTAGATATTTCTATATTTGAAAGTTACGGACAGTGTACTGTCTTAACTTTAGTTCAGCCGAAAAGAAGGTGCGTAAGATTCTAAATTCAAAATTGAACTAAAAATCTAATTTAGAAAGTATGGTGAATACGGCCTTAGGAAATCATGTCTCGATCTCCACAGACGTCATCAGTCACGTGGGAATACTTTTTGGGTGGAGTATTGCAAAACACCCTTATATAGGGAAAGTTCGTTAGGTATTTTATAGCGTTTTCATCATGTTTTCATCCAGTGCTCCTATCCATGACTTCATGCAGATCTTGTTCAGTACATTGCACGTGTAACACTTTATCTGAGCAATTGCCTACTACAGAGACGGGACTGGATACTTCGTCAACACAGCAGAAGCTCCACCAATGATATAATTGTTCATGAAAAGAAACATTCAACAAATCAATCAATCAATCAGTCAATCAATCAATCAATCCAACTCCATTGATGATTTTTAAATTTCTAGAACCCAAGTAGATGTATCGATGAGGTTTTTTCCCTCTCCTGATACTGTAAATAAGAAGAATATCACAGATGACCACTCTCCGAAACAGAATTATATCGTGACTCGACGAAAGTGGAAGGGAAATAACTCTCCAACATTAAATTTCAGTTTAAATTTATCCTACCCGGTTATCTGCACACACATCTATGGATATCGGTTATAATCGGAATAGATATCGTTGTTTGGTATGGACGCCAATTGTTCACAAAGATTCTGAGACTAGATACGTCTCCAACTTATAGCTACCGTGACAGAACCAATTAAATGAAAATTTTATTATTAGTTCGAAAAAAAAAAGGGTTTGCAATTTATTTTAACTTTTATTGTATCAAATAAATGAAGTATACATTATCATTCGGTGCAAACAGTTCCACAACTAATAGTCTGGTACCCCGCCGTATTTCAAGAGTACGTCAGGCAAAGAGCAAAAATGGCGGGCCCGTTGGGGGACCATTTAAATGTGATTTTATCATATCTTGATTGGTCTATTTTGTGTCAGTGGAGGAACAAAAAAATGGGGTTATGGCCGTACACAGGTGTTTTTGAGAGGACAATTTCTAGATTGCCTGTATTGATTGGGATTTAGCGAAAAATATAATCCGTTGATATGCTGTTTTTTTTTTTTTTTTTTTTTTTCTTTTGCATTTTTAAGGACTATGACTATTCCTTTGAGATCAAGAGACTGTGAAGCCAAAGTTTTGCCATTAAGCGATTTGTGAAGCTTCAAAGATGGTCAATTTTACTCTATTTTCAATATGGCAAAAAACCAGTGTTGTAACACCATAACGTAGTGGTAGGGGCAAGTAATACAGACTACAACTAACAATGTTGTACTTGAGTTTTACTGACTTTGATAAATATCTCAACAGACCAAGAGGCCTAGGCACAATCATTCGAATCCCCCCTCCACCCCATGATAATTGAGTCACAAAGAATGAAGCAATTTATCTTCCTGTTTGCGGATAATACCGTTTAACTCTTTCCCACACGACAAAATTTTAGAGCCGTCCAAATTCAAAGCATTTACAGACGACAATTTCAGTGTGACTCAAATAATGCGATTTGTCTTTGATAGGGTAGAAAAACATTGTGGAAAAAGGAGAAAATGCTGGTTACCAGCATTTTCTCCTTTTCCCACAATGTTTTCAAAAGGCTTCAACATCAGGATCCTTAAAAGTCGGGACTGTGTGGTAAAGGGTTAATATGCACATTACTCATTTTGGTACCTATTGCCGTAAATGGAGTCAAAGAGTCGTCTGTAGAAATAAAATATTTTTTAATCAGGACGGCATACTTTCCCTGACCGTTTTATCGATAATTCAGTATTAGAAACTGTAATCATTTAATCCTATACCACACAATCCAGAGTTTTAACGACCCTGAGAAAGAAGCATTTTGAAAACATTGTGGGAAAAGGAGAAAATTCTGGCAACCAGCACTATTTTTCCCACTATTTTTTCAAAAGGCTTCTTTAGTAACCATTATTTTCTCCTTTTCCCGCAATGTTTCTATCCTTTCCCAAAACAGATTTCAATTTTTCAGCCACATTTATTTTGTAATCTGCAAATGTTTTCAATTTGGACTGGTCTAAAGTTTTGTCGTCTGCAAATGCTTTTAATTTGGACCAGTCTAAAGTTTTGTCGTCTGCAAATGCTTTTAATTTGGGCCAGTCTAAAATTTTGTAGTCTGCGAATGCTTTTAATTTGGACCAGTCTAAAATTTTGTCATTTGGTAAAGAGTACAATCTTCTGGATTCTGGCTATTCACATCTTTATCCTTCTTCTGCATGCTTTAGTTTTTTATTTGTCTGAAAATAGCACTTATGGTAATGAGCTATCTTATACTGATTGGGAACACAGCCGGCGGCTCGTATATTCTGCCTTGACCATTAGTGTTGGAAAGCAGCCGGAGGCTTGGAAAGTAGTGGTAAAAAAAACATTAGGAACACATAGATGCATATAAGGGTTGTTGTGATATGACTGAAATGTTGAAACAGGCGTTAAACACCAAACAAGGAAACATTTGATTAAAAAAACACCAAGGTAGATCGAAGATTAGACCGTACTATGTGCACTGTCTGATCAATATCTACACTCTTCAAGCAACATTGCGCATTCTTTCCTGTAAAGAAAATTAGCCTCCTGCTCCGGACACATTTATAAAGCATCGTGGCAAAATGGAAAACATGCCCTTAACCCTTTCCCAAACGATAAATTTTAGACTGGTCCAAACTGAAAGAGTTTGCAGACGACAATTTTAAATTTGAAGAAAATGACAGAAAGTTCTCCAAAGGGGTAGAAAACACTGTGGAAAAAGGAGAAATTGCTCGTAACGAGCAATTTCTCCTTTTTCCACGGTGTTTTCAAAAGACTTGTACTGCAGACACGTGAAAACCAAGGCCAAATTACTTTTCTGTTACGATGTTTTAATGTTCATTTGCAGAATACAGTGTAAATAAAATTCTTTATTTCACACCTACAATATAACGTCCAATGGAATCGCTTTAATACTACCACATGAGTACAAAATATCTGAATCCTTGTTGGACTCAGTAGAGTCCACTATGGATTTTTCAGAACGAGGCCAGAGTCCATAATATGGATTTTTCAGAACGAGGCATGAATCCCCGCATTCGGCATACCTCTGGTGATCCGGTGATCAAATCCCTCGGCTGTATCACGTAGCTTGATATGCACGTAAACGGTACATTTCGCACGTCTCCGGAAGCACACCATTTTTTACTGTTATTGAAATTGTAAGGTTCCTCTCAAAAAAGAAAACATGAGCCAATTTTCTATCGTTATCTTTCTAAGAATATTTCAGTCGGCAAACAGTTTGTACATTCAATCTTTAGCTTGGTTTATCAATTTCGTTGGGAGCTTTCATCTGCAGATCGATAGAATGTGAATAACTTCACTGTGGTTGTTCATGTCGTTGCTAAGCGATTTACAGGGGCGCCGCCATTTTTAAGATCATGTGATTGGTAGTTCAAAATGGAAGCCTCCTTTATACGGACGAGGTTAGATGTAGGTACGGAATCGGCCGAGTTGTGACGAGTGGAATCCCCGATGTCGATATTTGGGCGGTAGAGTAGTCTCTCTTGGCAGGAAGTGTTATCGTCTGCAATTTTATTCGAAATGCTGTCCGGTCAGAAAGTTTCGGATTTCCTACGCAAAAACATGCCAAAGAATTACAAATTGTACGCACCAACCCCGCACATCAATCCTTTAACAATTCAATGTTCGGAGCAAAAGGCAAGAGTGGAGACATACAATCTTTGATTTTGATCGTAATGATGGCTTTGATGACGTAATTGCTAACATTAAACAATACGAAAGTCCAAAACCGGCATCAAAAGCCAAACTACCGACGAATCATGCAAAATCTCTTATGCCGAATCCAACGTTCTCCAGTTGCACGTTTAATTTTTCAATTAATTACAATCACAAATTTATAAAGATATCAATAATACTAGATTCATTCTGTTCATTCCCCACCCCCACCCCTATAAAAGCGTTTTGAGAAATACCAATATCCGCTGTTTTAAATTGTTTTAAAAGGTTAAAAGGAAATAGCTCACGCACTTTTTTAGTCAAAACTAGTGAAATAAAGAGGTCATTTAACATGCTTCATCTTCGCAAGCCAATGATACTAACGCCACTTTGTTCGTTACGTACCCTTGGCCGCTCGCCTCTTTAAAAATCGAAACTCCCGCTGCGCCACCTATCCAATATCAGGAGTTGCGTAACTTTTGCTGATGTTATTTCTGACCATCAAAATGCTCGTAATAAAATTTGTTAGGCTATGTATCAAATATGGCTTCGCTTTCGGATTCATCACAATTTTCTGAAATTAATCAGACATACGATGATTCGCAATCATTTGGCTGTGGAACCCGTCCTAATATTTCACATAATTGATCATGAACTACAAAAAACTCATCAAATATCGATCGTCTACTCTTTTTTGGCAAATTTTCGTCACAAACACGACAACTTTCGTTTTTGACGGGCGCCGCCATTATTGTTTTCTGTTCCGCGGAAGATTTCCTATTACGGATGGTTTGATTGGACAGCGATGGGTTTTGATCGCATCCAATGAAATGGCGCAGCGGGAGTTTCGATTTTTAAAGAGGCGAGCGGCCAAGGGTACTACCTTAGTATCCTTGGCTTGCGAAGTTGAACATGCTTGGGCACAATTTACTGAATTCATTTGGATTCGTACACTGCAGAACCAGTCGATATATATTGAATTCATTATTGCACCCAAGCATGTTAAATAACCTCATAGTATAGTAACCAAGCATGTTAAATATCCTCATAATAGACTAAACTCTAGGAGACATATAACAAATAGTAAAAGGAAAACAAATAAATTTACATGATTAATACAATATAATTATATACAGTGAAGCCAAAGATCAGCCCCTATGTAACTGGGTCTTTAAGGTATTAAATTAAATGTGAAAAATCAATAGTGAAGGCAGAGATCAGCATGCACAATCACACATAATTGCTATTATTTGCTAACTGCATTCAATATCTTTTTGATATTTGAATATCTTTTATCTATTATGCTCATATTTAACTTGGACTATGACCGACTCAAATTTATATATTTCCTTAAACCACCTTCTACTAAGATATATTTAGGCAAAGATCAGACTGTATTAGTGTGAAACCTGGTCCATGTCTCCCTGCCTACAAAGGTTTTGCCATTTTTGGATAATTTACATAACTTGATGCAAACTTTCGGGCCGCCATTTCTGTCAGAATTTGGCAGTGAGGGTGAGTATCAGGCTGCACACCGGACAGACAGGCAATGGTCCTCACAGGTTAGTGCAAATTTGATGCGAACTTTCGGGGGTCCATTTCTGTCATAAATTGGCAGTGAGGGCAAGTATCAGGCTGCACACCGGGCAGACTGGCAATTGTCCTCACAGGTTAGTGCAAATTTGATGGAGATTGGTTTAAATCTTTATCAAACAGTGAAGCCAAAAATCAGCCTCTATTTGGTGGGGTCTTTCGGGCAGTATCAGGCTGCACACCACACAGACTGGCAATGGTCCTCACAAGTTAGTGCAAATTTGATGGAGATTGGTTTAAATCTTTATCAAATAGTGAAGCCAAAAATCAGCCTCTATTTGGTAGGGTCTTTAGGGCAGTATCAGGCTGCACACCACACAGACTGGCAATGGTCCTCACAGGTCAGTGGAAATTTGATGGAAATTGGTTTAAATCTTTATCAAACAGTGAAGCCAAAAATCAGCCTCTATTTGGTAGAGTCTTTAGGGCAGTATCAGACTGCACACCACACAGACTGGCAATGGTCCTCACAGGTCAGTGGAAATTTGATGGAGATTGGTTTAAATCTTTACCAAACGACAAAATTATTATCATGTAACAAATTAAATTTTTAAGCCTGTGTCACACAATTCCAACTTTTAAGGACCCAGAAGAAGGAGGCTTTTGAAACATTGTTGGAAAAGGAGAAAATGCTAGTAACTAGCATTTTCTCCTTTTCCCACAATGTTTTCTACCTCATCAAGAACGAATTTCACCATTTGGGCCACCTTAACCCTTTCCCAAACGACAAATTTTGGACTGGTCCAAATTGAAAGAGTTTGCAGACGACAATTTTAAATTTGATGAAAATGGCAGAAAGTTCTCAACAAGGGTAGAAAACACTGTGGAAAAAGGAGAAATTGCTCGTAACGAGCCATTTCTCCTTTTCCCACAGTGTTTTCGAAAGACTTGTATTGCAGACACGTGAAAACCAGGGCTTGTTTGGGAAAGGGTTCAGTTTATCGTCTGCAAATGATTTCAACATGGACCGGTCTAAACTTTTGTGGTATGGTAAAGAGTTATAAGAATTATATATAAGACTTTGTTAGCCAATCATGTTAAAAAACATACATGATGCGTATTGGAATCATAGGTAACCAATAATGGCTTTAGAAAACATTGTAAGAGAATGAGAAAATAGGGATGAAGAGCACTTTCTCCTTTTCTCACAATGTTTTCTAACCTTTTTAAAAATAAATCCTGTCCATACATAACTGATATACTACTTATCAAACTTTTCCAAAGAGACAATATTTTTGACGTCTCAAATCGCTTGCAGACGATATATCAAATGTAATACAAACAATGTCGTTTATCTTTAAACAAGAGCAAATCATACAGGTGCCAACACTATGCTGGTTACTTGATTTTCAGCAAAAATCTTAGTAAAACAGGGGACATTATTGTGTCAAAATACTTTGATGGTTATCTGCTCTTATTGTATGGGTTTCTGTTTTGATATGAAACATGTTGTCCGAGTCTGAACTAAATATATTCAGTAATACTAGAGATATTATCAGTTGTACAGTCAGGTGGCAGGGCACTTGGAAACCTGTCCACGGCACGGTCGTAAATCATGCAGCCCCGAGCCGAAGGCACCCTGTTTTTGTCTCATGAATGAGGGCCATTCTTGTAAATAAAATTATCTCCCGTACCAGATAAAGACTAAAGGTAACCAAATAACAGATTGGTCCTTTTACCTGTATTCCTTTGTTTTTATCCTTGATTCTTTTGGGGATGTTGCGATAAAAATAATTTGATTTATGGCATTATGTAAGGTCCCCATGTAATTTTAAAGTAAATCATGTTCTCAATCATCAGAGAAATGTATAAATCTCGACTTGTAAAACAATCTAGCCCGATTTTCCAGAGATATTATCTCAAGAATATATTTGTTTAGTGCAAGAAAATCAAGGATAAAATCCAAGTAATCCCCTGATCAGGACCAATTTAGTACTGGAGAGGAATCAAGGGAAATAACTGAAGAATGGCTCTCATTGAGTACGCTTGCGAAATTGAATTTTCCTTCTGAGTGCCCCAGCACATATAGTGACGTCACTGAAAACTGTGTAAAACATGCAGTTCAGGTCTTGAAGTCACTGCGATTCAACATATTTTCATGTAAACATGGATTTAAACACCATCAGGATGAGTAACTTATTTTTTCAAAAGTAAACGACCAAAGTTGCTTTAAATAAAAATTTATTTCAACGTTACAATATTACCTTTGACACTAAACGGTTTGATTACATGACGATGGGATGGCCCTTTTGAACTATGTATTTGTCTTACAGAAAAACAACAAACGATAATACATATAAGCGTTTTCGTTAATTTTCAAAAGTAATCCATTCTTCCCATTTTGAAATAACGGCAACCATCAAGGGAAACAGGTAATAATATGCCTAAGGTGTATTTTGTCTTGTGGGCTACTTGCTTAGATTCGAGGCCACCATCTTGGATTGGTTGGTTATTTCCGTTTATTTATCGTCGCTACCGGTTGCCCATCTGAGCGACGCCCCCAGAAGACGGTTAGTTGTTACGGGGGATAGTGCAAGGATACAGGTCGAAACTACTGAGAGCTTCGCCTGGTTCTTTAACGTGCTCGGCGTATAGCACCGTCACACGGGACCTCGGTTTAATGTCTCATCCGAAAGACTATTAGTAATTTTTTAGTTGGCCAGCCGGGGATACGAACCCACAATCTGTAGGACATTGTGTTCACAAGTCCTACGCTCTACCTACTGAGCTATATCGGCTGGTCACCATCTTGGATTTTGCGTTGAAGCTTATAAGTCAAGTGTCGACGGGGCTCCCGACTGTGCTGTTCCTTGGAAGCTGCCAATTGGCATCAATATATATTTGAAACATAATATCAAATCGCGAGACATTTCCTTGCAGTTTAATGGTACAAAATGTCAAGTTTTCGCACGACAACAATGACGGAGATAATGACGACGATGCCAGAAAACAGCCGAGCTAAAAAGGTACAAAACAATGACGGACACGAAGAAAAAGGTTGTAAAGGATGTCTGTACCAGCATGTATATGTTGTTATGGCTAGGAACACTGTAAGTAAATAGTTAAGGGTAACAGCATGTATATGTTGTTATGGCTAGAAACACTGTAAGTAAATAGTTAACGGTAACAGCATGTATATGTTGTTATGGCTAGGAACACTGTAAGTACGAGGGACACTTTTTAAGTTCGTAGAGTAAGCCTATAACTTTTTAACGCGATTATGAAGTTGCACGATTTTTTACACAGAACTTGCGTAATCATTCCTCTCTCGAACGGTGTCACGGTATGCGGCGCACGAGGTCCACGTGGGCGCTGCGCTGGGTATTTTCAACACGTGGTTTTATACACTATAGTAAAATATAGCGTTCAATATGGATGGAAAAATCTCTGAACAGAGGGTATATTGTAAGATTCGAGCACAGCTCGGGTTTCCGCCAACAGAAATTCATGCTGATTTGCAAAAAGTTTATGGGAATGGTGCTTTAAAATATGCTACAGTTTGCAAGTGGGTACGTCGTTTTAATGATGGTTGGGAGTCAATTGAAAATGACCCTCGGGTGGGTAGGCCGGTTTCCGTTTTGACGGAAAAGAACGTTGCTACTGTGAAAACGTTAATTGAGGAAGACGCACGTTATACCGTGCAAGAGATAGAAGAATTAAGTGGCATTCATTCGTCAAGTGTTTTGAAGATCTTACGTGAACGACTTGGGCTACGTAAGATCTGCGCGCGCTGGGTGCCCCATTTGCTCACTGACGAGCAGAAACAAAGTCGGGTTAGACTTGCATCGCAAGTTATAGAAAAATATGATAAATGTGACCCACGTCGTTTGGAAGAGATAGTTACAGGTGATGAAACCTGGATCTATCATTTTCAACCCGATTCTAAGGCTAAAAATAAGGCTTGGGTTTCATCTGAGGGCGACAGACCTGTCGTTGCGCGCCGTTGCAAAACATCAAATCGCATGTTGTATGCGATATTCTTTGATTCGAAAGGTCCAGTCCTTCAAATTCCAGTCCCGAAAGGTAGTTCTGTCACTGGAAAGTTTTACAGAGAAAGTGTTCTTACTCAACTTGTTGATTTCTATCAGAAACGCAGACCGCGCACCGGTGTCCGCGGCATCAAATTACTCCATGATAACGCACCGGCCCATAAATCCGCTACGGTACAGGAATATCTGAAAGAATCTGGGCTCGATGTCTTAGATCATCCCCCATACAGCCCTGACCTGTCCCCCTGTGACTTTTGGTTGTTCCCAAGACTAAAGGAAATGCTGGCAGGGCACCGTTTTGAATCCCGTTGTGGTATAGGCAGTGCGGTCTACCAGTGTCTGCAACATATACCTAAAGAGGACTACCGGGCGGCGTTCCGGAAATGGGTAGATCGGTGTAAAATGTGTGTGGAGGCAGACGGGGCATATTTCGAAGGTCTTAGATAAATAAAATTTTGATATTTCAAGCGGTTTCAAAAAGACCGCCCTACTCTACGAACTTAAAAAGTGTCCCTCGTATTTTAAGCTTAACCCTTATCCTGCTGAATAAAAGAAATGAAACTTTACAGTAGGTAGTAGAAGCCCAAAACTTTCTTGTTTCAAAGGTAGTTTTGGAGGAAAGATATCTCCTAATCGGACAGTGTAGATCAAAGATCAGACTTCACGTTCTGTGCAGTCTGATCTTGATCTACGCTGTCCGCAAAAGGTCGGTGGGTCGCGATAAGCAGCTTAAGGGTTAAATAATGAGTATTTAACTATGAGTTAACAGTATCTTCTCCTTTCCCCACCGTGTTTTCAAAAGCCTATTTCCCCTAGGTGGCTGTAACTTGGGATTGTTTAGTGAATAGTTAATGGTAACAGCATGTATATGTTGTTATGGCTAGAAACACTGTAAGTATTTTAAGCTTAAATAAAGAGTATTTAAGTATGAGTTAACAATATCTTCTCCTTTCCCCACCATGTTTTCAAAAGCCTATTTTCTCTAGGTGTCTGTAACTTGGGACTGTTTAGTAAATAGTTAACTGTACCAGCATGTATAATTATGTTGTTATGGCTAGGAACACTGTAAGTATTTTAAGCTTAAATAAAAAGTATTTAAGTATTAGTTAACAGTATCTTCTCCTTTCCCCACCGTGTTTTCAAAAGCCTATTTCCTCTGGGTGGCTGTAACTTGGGATTGTTTAGTAAATAGTTAACGGTAACAGCATGTATATGTTGTTATGGCTAGGAACACTGTGAGTATTTTAAGCTTAAATAAAGAGTATTTAAGTATGAGTTAACAGTATCTTCTCCTTTCCCCACCGTGTTTTCAAAAGCCTATTTCCTCTTCGTGGCTGTAACTTGGGATTGTTTAGTAAATAGTTAACGGTAACAGCATGTATATGTTGTTATGGCTAGAAACACTGTAAGCATTTTAAGCTTAAATAAAGAGTATTTAAGTATGAGTTAACAGTATCTTCTCCTTTCCCCACCGTGTTTTCAAAAGCCTATTTCCTCTAGGTGGCTGTAACTTGGGATTGTTAAGTAAATAGTTAACGGTAACAGAACTTACTAACCTGTACAAAACAATCCCGTGTCTGAACAACCCTGAAGGTAGTCGGCTTACGAGGACATTTTTGGAGAAGAAGAAACCTTTGGTTGCCAGCATTTTCTCCAATTCCCACATATTTCTATCCTATCAGAAAACTAACCAACATCCTCATCCTGTATGCTACCCACTGCGTTACCAGGCTTGACAAAGTTCATTTATGACCATCAACCCTTATCTTGCTAATTACGTTAAATATAACTTACAAGCTAAGAGTAAAAACCAGAACAATGCTATTTCAAACTTATTTTTTGGAGGAAAATATCTACGTATCAGACAATGTAGATCCAAGATCAGACTGCACGTTCTGTGCAGTCTGATCTTGATCTACACTGTCTGCAAAAGGTCAGTGAGTCAGACTTAGCAGATTAGGGATTAAAAGCAGAAAAGATAAATGAAAACATTTACATTGAGTGGTTTGTTGATAACTGATCAAAGACCGTGTAAAACACCAACCATATACATTGATTATAAAGACACAAAAACATCAGTTTTGCAGTCACTCATTTACTCTGTACAATAACAGTTGAACTATTTACAAAAATTCTTGATGTTCACAGTCCTCAAGAAAGAAAAGTCAACCTTTAGAGCAGAAAATATAACTTAGGTGAACAAGATCAATCTGCAAGCAGACTGTGTGGATCAATATCAATCTGACTGCAGACAGTGTAGATCAAGCTGAATCTGCCTGCACACAGTGTAGATCAAGTTTAAACTGCCTGCAGACAATGTAGATCAAGATAAATCTGCCTGCAGACAGTGTAAATCAAGATCAATCTGCCTGCAGACAGTGTAGATCAAGATTAATCTGTCTGCAGACAGTGTAGATCAAGACCAATCTGCCTGCAGACAGTGTAGATTAAGATCAATCTGCCTGCAGTTAGATCAAGTTCAATCTGCCTGTAGACAGTGTAGATCAAGACCAATCTATCTGCAGATAGTGTAGATCAAGATTAAGCTGCACAGGTCCGAACTGAATGCACTTGTAGATGACAAATAAATGTGGCAAAAAATGGGATTTGTCCCTTAAAAAGGTTAGAAAACATTGTGGGAAAGGGAGAAAATTCTGTGTATGACCATTTTCTCCTTTTCTCACTATGTTTTCAAAAGCTTTCTTTCTCAGGGTTGTCAAAACTAGGGATTGTTTGGTAAAGATTTAATACAATGTTTCACATTCAACGGGAGAATCTGTTTCCTATACAAACACCAGTATCTGTTTTATAACCCTTTATCTTACAATCCAGAATTTGGACAACCCTGAGATAGAAAGCTCTTAAAAACAGTGTTGGAAAAAGAGAAAATGCTGGTAAACAGCATTTTTTCCTTTTCCCACCGTGTTCCCTACCCGTCCAAAAGAGTTAACCCTTTACCAGATGACAAAATTATAGCCTTGTCCAAATTGAATGCATTTGCAGATGACAATTTCAATGTGGCTCAAATAGTGCAATTTTTCTTAGATAGGGTAGAAAACATTGTGGGAAAAGGAGAAAATGCTGGTTACCAGCATTTTCTCCTTTTCCCACAATGTTTTCAAAAGGCTTCTTTCCTAGGGTTGTTAAAAGGCAGCATTGTGCGGTAAAGGGTTTTAAACTATTTTGTCACCTGCAAATACTTTCAATTTGGGCAAGCCGAAAATTTTGTTGTTTGGTAAGGAAAAAACAAATCTTTTGTGTCAAAGTACTCAATACAATTGTTTCTCGATGCCTTTCCAACCGTATTACACACGCATTGCTCTAAATCCGTTTTATTCATCTGTCAGACTGTTCCAAGGCCGCAACAAAAACGTCAAGGAACTGATGGCAACTATCTTACATTCAATATGGCTTTGAACTCTGTAGGAGGAAAAAAAAGGCATTAGTAACAAAATGAAACAAAGATCTTATAAAGGTCTTAATCAGAAATCTGTTGTTTAACCCTTTACCACACAATCCTGACTTTTAACGACCCTGAGGAAGATGGCTTTTGAAAACATTGTGGGAAAAGGAGAAAATGCTGGTAACCAGCATTTTCTCCCTTTCCCACAATGTTTTCTACTCTATCAATGACCAATATTGTCATTTGAGCCACCTTTAATTCTTCATCTGCAAATGCTTTCAATTTGGACCAATCTAAAATTCTGTCATTTGGTAAAGAGTTAACAAAACTTGAGTGTCAACATGATTGTTTCTTGACGCATGTCAAACTGCAATGCACACATACTGCTCTGAACCCTTTACCAAATAACAAAATTTTAGACCTGTCCAAATTGTTACATTTACAGACAACAAATTAAATGTGCCTTAAATGGTGGGACTTTCACTGAAAGGGATGAAAACAATGTGGAAAAAGAAGAAATTGCAGTTTACCTGCAATTTCTTCTTTTCCCACAATGTTTTCGAAAGGCCTGGGTTTGGGAATTATTAAGATGTATGTGTTGTAAAGGATTAACAGTCTGTATCAGACCTTATCATTTTAGATCTGTCGACATTGAAAGCATTTGTAGACAACAATTCAAATGTAGATCATAAGATAATAATTATCTGTCTTTGGATAGGTAAAAAACATTGTTGGAAAAGGAGAAATTGCTTGTTACCAGCAATTTCTCCTTCTCTCACAATGTTTTCAAAAGTTTTCCTCATCAAGGTCATTGAAATTCGGGATTATGTGGTAACCATTTAATTGAGACAAACAGACTGATGTTTGAGACATTTCAGTATAATTCCTTGATTGATTGATTGATTGATTGATTGATTGTATGGTGTTTAATGCCGTTTTCAACATTATTTCAGATAAATCACAGTGGCCAGTGCACCTATCCATGCTTTCCTGGAGTTTCTTTATACCAGTACTCCGCACAATATTCTTTCCAAGCCACTGGCTGCTTTCCCACATAACCATCATTGAAACAATGGTCAGTGGTGAGAGAGGAATGAATCCTGTCACAATGACTATCATCAATCCTCAGAAAGAAATTGGCCAAGCCTGGGATCGAACCAGCGACCTCCTGTTCTAAAGTCCTGTACGCTACCGACTGAGCTACAGGGGCTTGGCATAATCCCTTGAACCTCAGCTTACATACCATCACTTTGCCTAGCCTTTCCTTTGTGTATTTACTAATTCTTTACCATACAACAAAATTTTAGACTAGACCAATTTACAAGCATTTGCAGACAACAAATTCAACTTTCGCACACATGAGCTTTAGCTCTCTGATAGAGAAGAAAAACACTGTAGGAAAAGGAGAAAATGCTGGTTACCAGCATTTTCTCCTTTTCCCACAATGTTTTCAAAAGCTTTCTTTCCAAGGGTTGTGAAAACCCAGGATTGTTTGGTAAAGGGTAAATGGAGACAAACAGACTAATGTACGAGACATTTCAGTATAAATGCCTCAACCTTCAACGAATATACGTACATAAAAACCCCAACACTTTGCATACCTACCCAATTTGCATTCATAATTTTAGATTTAACAAAATTGAAAGCAATTGCAGACGACAAATTGAAAATTGCGTCACTCTTTACCACAAAATCCCAACTTTTAATGACCCTTTGAAAGAAGCCTCTTGAAAACATTGTTGGAAAAGGAGAAAATGCTGGTGATCAGCATTTTCTCCTTTTCCCACAATGTTTTCTACCCTTTCCAAAACAAATTTCAAATTTTCAGTCACATTTATTTTGTCGTCTGCATATGCTTTCAATTTGGACCAGTCTAAAATTTTGTTGTTTGGTAAAGAGTTCATGGTAAGATTTGTCTTCGATGTGGTAGAGCACATTGTGGGAAAAGGAGAAGATGCTGGTTACCAGCATTTTCTCCTTTTCTCACAAAGTTTTCTAAAGGCGTTTTCCTCCGGGTCGTTAAAACATAGGATTTTGTAAATGGTCTAACAGAGGCACTTATATCAGGGGTACTAAACAACTATGTGGTTTGTCACCCTAAGGAACACAGCTTTTGAAAACACTGTGGAGAAAAAGAAAAAAATGCTGTTAACCACAATGCTTAGAATTTATCATTTCAAACAAACGTGAAAAGTACAAATTCCCAAGGACTGACCTTTATAATCAACTTTACCGTCACGGTTCAGGTCAGCTTCCCTGATCATCTTTTGGGCTTCTGTCTGTAAAATGAGAAAATGGTGCTGTGACAAACAGTCATACTGAATTCCATGTTTTAATTTTTTACATGGAGTTTTCGAAAGCCGTCTCATTCAGGGTCATAATTGATTTATTGATTGACTGATTGATTGATTGATTGATTGATTGATATTTAATGCCATTTTCAAAATTATTACAGTTATATCGTTGCAGCCAATGCACCTATCCATCCTTTCCTGCAGTTTCTTTTTCCAGTACTGTGTACAATATTCTTGCCAATCCATTGGCTTCTTTCCCAAATAACCATTATGGAAAAAATTATCAGCAGTGAGAGAGGAATGAATCCAGTTACAATGACTATCATCAATCTGAAAGAAAATGGCTGGGCCAGGGATTCAAACCAGCCAACCCCCTGTTTTCACATCCTGTAAGCTACCAGTGGGCTACCTGGGCTCTGCTTCAGGGCCATTAAAACACGGGGTTGTTCACAATAAATAAAGAAGTTGCATGTAGGTCCAGATCTTACAACACTGTGGCACTCTCTCCTACAGTTCCCCTATAGTACAGAGGATTGATTAACTCTATACCAAACAACACAATTTTAGACTTGTCCAAATTGAAAGCATTTGCAGACGACAAAATAAATGTAACCCAAATTTTGAAATTTGTTTGGGGAAGGAGAGAAAACATTGTGGGAAAAGGAGAAAATGCTGGTTACCAGCATTTTCTCCTTTTCTGACAATGTTTTCTAAAGGCTTCTTTTACGGGGTCGTCAAAAGTCGGGATTGTGTGGTAAAGGGTGAAATGGTTTTTTCTCCACTTTCAACATTATACCAGACATATTACAGTAACAGCTCAAATATTCATGTACATGTATGTCCAGGGTTTCACCTGCACTAGGCTGGGGCTCTAAACAAGAATGGAGAGGACAGACTATCGTAGAAATAAGATCTTGAAATTACAAAGTATAATCTTTACTTCTGACTACAATGCCAATATTGTTCTATCTTTTACCAAACAATTTCAAGTTTTAATGACCCTAAAGAAGAAGGCTTTTGAAAATGCTGTGAGATTAGGGAAAAATGCTGGTTACCAGCATTTTCTTCTTTTCTCACAATGTTTTCAAAAGGCTTTTTCCACAGCATCGTTAAAACCCTGGATGTTGTGTCAAAGAGTTAAAGGTACAAGATCTTACAACTGTAATGCTCTCTCCCAGCTTTTTTAACATTTCATAGAGTTCATCTGCTGTGATGAAGCCGTCACTATTTTTGTCAAAGATACAAAACACCTCATGTAATTCCTCCTCCGGGTCGATCGAAATCTTCATTGAAAAGATTTTAACAAACTCTTCAAAGTCAATCTTGCCATTCCCTGAAAAAATGTGAAATAAATAATCCAGTTCCATGAATTAAAACATGAATAAGTCACCTGTAGCCATGATAAAACTGAAAATGTTGTTGAAATATGTCAAAAAAAAACAAGGGGACCATAATGCAGGTGCCGACACTCTGCTGCAAGTGCTTGAGTTTCAATAAAAATCTCAGTTCATGCAGGTGCTTAACTGTTTAGAAAAATACTTTAGATGGTTACTTGCCCCTGATGTATGGGTCTCCCCCAACTCCCCGCCCCCTTGATAGTTAACAACATGTCCAAGTTTGAAGTAAATATCTTCAGTAATAACTGAGATATTAAATGTCAAAGACTTTGCATGACAACGACAACGCAGATGCACACAATGACAGAGCTTTGGCAATAAATCGATGTTATCTTCGAAAACAGCTGAGCTAACAAGAGATTCATGATGGTCCTCTATTGTTCACCAAGCTAACAAGAGATTCATGATGGTCCTGTATTGTTAGCCTAGCTAACAAGAGATTCATGATGGTCCTGTATTGTTAGTCAAGCTAACAAGAGATTCATGATGGTCCTCTATTGTTAGTCAAGCTAACAACAGATTCATGATGGTCCTCTATTGTTAGCCGAGCTAACAACAGATTCATGATGGTCCTGTATTGTTAGCCGAGTTAACAAGAGATTCATGATGGTCCTGTATTGTTAGCCGAGCTAACGAGAGAGTCATGATGGTCCTGTATTGTTAGCCGAGCTAACGAGAGAGTCATGATGGTCCTGTATTGTTAGTCAAGCTAACAAGAGATTCATAATGGTCCTGTATTGTTAGTCTAGCTAACAAGATGTCAACCGGGGTATAAATAACAGCAATATGCCGGGTGATGATAATGAAGTTTTACTCGATTCTGAATTATACAGAAGAAAACCTGCAAGATAAATAACAAATATATAAAACTATTCTTATGGCACAATTTAGATCTAGATTCTACATGGTTTATCTGCAGCTAAAGAAATATGCTTACCGGAGCAGTGGAGAAGAAAACAATTCTATGACTTTGCAATCATTGAAAATAAAGATAACTCGGACGTTTTGACTGTGATGTACAACTGTCTCTTGCGAGAGCTGGTGACCGAATGATGGATTGTTAGCGAGAGAGAAAATAGAAAGGCGGGAACGGATACGCACGCTTGCACGCTGATCAGTACTCTCTCATTCTCACTCGTGAAAACAGGGATTACTATTCACTCAATGCACGCTCACTGACATGACAAATGTTAAAACATACAGTTAGTGAAGTTATGCAAGTTTACAAATGAAGATACAGTGATGACTATCTACAAATGAACCCATGGTTACAAAGAGATTCATGATGGTCCTGTATTGTTAGTCAAGCTAAACAAGAGATTCATGATGGTCCTGTATTGCTCTACAGCCTTAAAGATAAATTATATCTTTATCTGGATGGTGCTTAATGCTATTTTTAACTTAGTTACATCTCTGTGGCCAGTGACCTATCCATGCTTTCCTGGTGTATCTTTTACCTGCTTAGTACAACATTCTTCCAAAGCCACTGTCTGCTTTCCGGCATAACAATCATCAAAACATTTATCAGCAGTGGGAGAGGAATGAATCCTGTTGCAATGACTACCATCAATGCTCAAATAGGATTTGCATTTCCAACCAGTAACCCCCTGGCTTCATTTCCTGTACACTACCAACTTTGCATTCAGGCTTGGCATAGATAAATGGCACTTACATGTTACTGATAAAGACGGAGACATTGAACTGTAAAAAGTTTGTATTGAAATACAATTTCAGGAAGAAAAATAAGCCTTATACACAGAAAGTCATGTTTTTCAGCATGCTAAGATTATGTCATTTAAATGAAGGAAGCCCACTATGGTTTCATTTAACGTTTACCAAATACAGAATTTTAAACTCGTCCAAATTGAAAGCATTTGCAGACAACAATTTCAATGTGGCTTAAATGATGGACTTTGTTTTTGATTGGGCAGAAACCATAGTAGAAAAAAGAGAAAATGCTGGTTACCAGCATTTTGCTGGTTATCAGTATTTTCTCCTTTTCCTACTGTGTTTTCAAAAGCCCATCATGTAAGGATCATTTAAACTCAGGATTGTGTGACAAAGGTTTAATGTGTGGAATACATTTGATTATACCTTAACCCTTTACCACACTATCCCGAGTTTTATGACCCTATAACTGAAGGATTCAGAAAATGGTTTAGCCAATCAGGAGTTGTGTAACTTTCAAATGTAGAAAAACTTGGAGAATAAGACTAGGAATATTCTTAAGAATGGTTGGTGAATACAGACCCAGGTTGTTAATTCTGAGTTTTAAACTTGTCATTTTGTAAGCATCATTTACAATCACACTTAGAACTGAAACTTCAAGGCTACTTTAGGTCAGAATGTCTCTACACAGCTGACAGAGACCAGACTGCATATTTTGTGCAGTCCAATCTCTATCTTTATTGAATACAAAAGCATCGTAAGTTGTGATGCATTCTATGGATCCATAAAAATAACCTGAAATATATCCACGCTGAGGAAATAGCCTTTTGGAAACATTGTGGTAAAATGAGAAAAGGCTCATAACCAGCATTTTCTCCTATTCAAAGTTGGAAAGGGTAGAAAACATTGTGGAAAAAGGAATAAATGATGGGAACCACAAGCATTTTCCCACAATGTTTTCAAAGCCTTTTTTTCTTCTGGGGTTATTAACCCTTTCCCAAACAAGCCCTGGTTTTCACGTGTCTGCAATACAAGTCTTTTGAAAACACTGTGGGAAAAGGAGAAATTGCTCGTAACGAGCAATTTCTCCTTTTCCCACAGTGTTTTCTACCCTTTTTGAGAACTTTCTGCCATTTTCATCAAATTAAAATTGTCGTCTGCAAACTCTTTGAATTTGGACCAGTCCAAAATTTGTCGTTTGGGAAAGGGTTAAAACACATTGTTTGTTTGTTTGTTTGTTTGTTTGTTTGCATTGGAGTTTTAATACCAATTTAACAGTTCAGGTCAAATCATGGCGGTCAGTGACACACCCTTGTGTTTTCTGGCTTTCTCACACCAGTACTGACACAGCTTTCTTTCCAAAGCCACTGATTTAACTTTTCTCACATGCATCAGAGGTGAGAGGCGAAAAACCGTTGGAAAGAAAGTTTGCCTCCACTGGGTATCAACCTCGCAACAACCGGGTCACAAGTCAGATACGCTAACCTCTGAACTACCCGGGCAAGCTAAAACACGGGATTGTTTGGTATACAGAGTTGAACAATGTAAAAGGTCTGACTTAGTTTCAAATAAACCACTCACTGTCAATATCAACAGAGCGAATCATCTCCTGGACCTCGGTCACCGTGGGTCGCTGCCCAAGGGCATACAACACGGCCCCTAACTCTTCCTTTGTGATCATCCCATCCCTGTTCATATCAAACAAGTGAAATGCTTCTTCCAACTCTGAAAACAAAACAAAAAAAAAACAATAGGCCATGCCTGGTGAAAAGAAGGTTACCGGTAAGCCTTTACAACATGATCCCGACTTTTAACAGAAGAAACTATTTGAAAACAGTGTGGGGAAAAGGAGAAAATGCTGGTTACCAGCATTTTCTCCTTTTCCCCACAACATTTTCAAAGGGCTTCTTTCAAAGGGTTGTTAAAAATCGGCATTGTATGGCAAAGGGTTAAGCACTTTAACTCTTTGCCAAACAACAAAATTCTAGACGGGTCCAAATTGAAAGCATTTGCAGATGACATGTTAGATTTACCTGAAATGATGGTACATTGTAATTGTCTGTGAAAGTGTAAAAAAAAACCTTGTGGGAAAAGGAGAAAATGCTGGTAACCAGCATTGTCTCCTTTTCCCACAAGGTTTTCAAAATGCTTTTTCCCTAGGGTTTTTAAAACTCATGGTTGTGTGGTTGAGAGTGTGACACAGCCCTTTTTCCCTATCAACTCATAGTTCTTTGCAAAAAACTTTCCAAAGACAACTTTAAAACCGAAAACAGCCTTGTAAAACACCAATAATCAAAATGAGATAAGGTTAATACATCAATACATACAAAATCATTGTGGAAAAGGGAGAAATTCCTTGCACATATTTACTCTTTCATTATAACCTTTGAGATTAAACTTATCCGGCAAAATAAATCAGAAGTCTTGACAACAAATCCTGACCACTGACTGTCAGTCAGGATTGATGATAATCATTGCAGCTGGATTTGTTTTTCTCTCAATACTGATCGTGGTTTCCACAATGGTTTTGTGGGAAAGCAGCCAGTGGCTTTGAAAAAAAAAATTTGTGCAATGCACTGGTAGTAGAAAATCATGGGTAGGTGAACAAACTGCCATGATATGACTGAGGTAATGTTGAAAACAGCACTTAAACACCAAAAAAACAAACAAAGAAACAAGTTAGCCCTCTACCAAACAATTCTGGGCCTAAATTCACCAACCATTCTTAAGAATGTTCTTATATGTCTCATTCTCCATAATTTTCTAAATTTGAAAGTAACAACTTTTGACCGGCTGAATTTAGAAAATCTTGGAGAAAAAGACTAAGAATGTTCCTAAGAATGGTTGGTGAATAACTGTCCCGGTTTTAATAACCCTGAAGAAAAAAAAACATAATTTTCTACTTTTCCAACAATGTTTTCTATGATTCTGATGACAAGCATTTTCTCCTTTTCCAAGAATGTTTTGTATGATTCTGCAGACAAATCTTAGTGTTTGAGTCACATTTTGTTTTGATGTCTGCAAGTGATTTCAATTCAGATAGTTCTGTAAGTCTGGTCATATGGTAAAAAATTAACTGCTATATCAGCTTACCTTGCAATTTTTCGTCCGATATACTTGATTTTCCGTCACTTGTGGTTGCCTTTAATTCCCGTTTCTCACCTTCTGTGTTTTTGGACGGGTTGGGAGGTTTTGGAGCAGGTTTTGGGGCAGTTTTGGGGGCAGTTTTTGGACCTTCGACCTTAATGGGAACAACTCTAACTTTCGGGTCTGCTTCTCTCCTTGTTTCAAAATCTAAATCACTCAAGTCAGAGCTTGCCATGTTGGAGCGACGCTCTCGCATTGTGTCAAACTTGAGTCGGAGTGCCTTAATTTTGTCCTGCAATAAAACCATCTTTACTCTTTACCAAACAAAAGAATTATAGACTTGCCCAAATTGAAAGCATTTGCAGACGTCATAACCCTTTAGCAAACAATCCCTGGTTTTTACGACCGTGAGATAAAAGCTTTTCCCACAATGTTTTCTACCCGGCTGGAAACAAATTTCGATTTTTGCGTTATGTTTATTTTGTCGTCTGCAAGTGCTTTCAATTTGGACCAGTCTAAAATTTTGTCATTTGGTAAGGAGTTAAAAGTTACTCAAAACCTAAATTTTTTCTCTCAGAGGGTAGGAAACATTGTGGGAAAATGAGAAAATGATGGTAACCAGCATTTCTTCTTTTACCTGAGCAATGTTTATACTAAACACAATACAAAAATAATTGTTTATGCCCGTTTACTCAGCAACCTTGGAAAACATTCTTTAACCCTTTACCAGACAACAAAATTTTAGCCTTGTCCAAATTGAAAGCATTTGCAGACGACAATTTCAATGTGGCTCAAATGGTGCAATTTTTCTTTGATAGGGTAGAAAACATTGTGGGAAAAGGAGAAAATGCTGGTTATCAGCATTTTCTCCTTTTCCCACAATGTTTTCAAAAGGCTTCTTTCCCAGGGGCGTCAAAAGGCATCACTGTGCAGTAAAGGGTTAACCCTTTCCCAAATGACAAATTTTGGACTGGTCCAAATTGAAAGAGTTTTGCAGACGACAATTTTAACTTTGATGAAAATGGCAGAAAGGTCTCAAAAAGGGTAGAAAACACTGTGGGAAAAGGAGAAATTGCTCGTTACGAGCAATTTCTCCTTTTCCCACACTGTTTTCAAAAGACTTGTACTGCAGACACGTGAAAACCAGGGCTTGTTTGGGAAAGAGTTAACTCTTTACCACACAATCCCGAGTTTTAATGACCCTGAGGAAGTAGCCTTTTGAAAACATTGTGGGAAAAGGAGGAAATGCTGGTTACCAGCATTTTCTCCTTTTCCCACAATGTTTTCTACCCTACATCATTTGAGCCACGTTTGATTTGTCGTCTGTAGAAGCTTTTAATTTTGACTGGTCTAAAATTTTGTCATGTGGTAAAGAGTTAAAAGTTTCACAGGAAATACAACTTTTGGATATTCAATCAAAAGAAAGGAAAACCCATTTTCTTTTTATGTTTGGAGGCAAAGTTTGATATTGCTTTTTAACCCTTTACCACACAGTCCCGGCTTTTAATGACCCCTAGAAAAGGCCTTTTTAAAACATTGTTGGAAAAGGAGAAAATGCTGGTAAACAACATTTTCTCCTTTTCCCACAATGTTTTCTACCTTTTCACCGACAAATTTGATTATTTCAGCCCCATTTGATTTGTCGTCTGCAAATTGTTTCAATTTGGATGTGTCTAGAATTTTGTTGTTTGGTAAAGAGTTAAAAGAAACAATTGTTTAATATCTCTCAATGCTTTCTACTTAACGCTTTACCACACAATCCTGAGTTTTAACGACCCTGAGAAAATAAGCTTTTGAAAACATTGTGGGAATGGGAGAAAATGCTGGTAACCAGCATTTACTCCTTTACCCATATTGTTTTCCAATCTTTAAGACACAAATTCCATCATTTGAGCCACATTTGGTCTGTCGTCTGCAAATGCTTTCAATTTTGACTACTCTAAAATTTTGTTGTGTGGTAAAGAGTTATTCCACGACTAATACTATAACTTGCAAAGCATTCTGAATCACCATTTGTAAATTCCTTCATGATAGGCGGGTCTAAAATTTTACCGTGTGGTAAAGTGTTAACCCTTTCCTAAACAAGCCCTGGTTTTCACGTGTCTGCAGTACAAGTCTTTTGAAAACACTGTGGGAAAAGGAGAAATTGCTCGTAACGAGCAATTTCTCCTTTTCCCACAGTGTTTTCTACCCTTTTTGATAACTTTCTGCCATTTTCATCAAATTTAAAATTGTTGTCTGCAAACTCTTTCAATTTGGACCAGTCCAAAATTTGTCGTTTGGGAAAGGGTTAACCCTTTCCCAAACAAGCCCTGGTTTTCACGTGTCTGCAGCACAAGTCTTTTGAAAACATTGTGGGAAAAGGAGAAATTGCTCGTGACGAGCAATTTCTCCTTTTCCCACAGTGTTTTCTACCCTTTTTGATAACTTTCTGCCATTTTCATCGAATTTAAAATTGTCGTCTGCAAACTCTTTCAATTTGGACCAGTCCAATATTTGTCGTTTGGTAAAGGGTTAACTGATTTCAAAAGCATAAAACCTTAATAAACCCTTTACCACACAATCCTGAGTATCAATGACCCTGAAGCAGAAAGCTTTTGAAAATATTGTTTGAAAAGCAGAAAATGCTGGTAACCAGCATTTTCTCCTTTTTCTTCATTGTTATCTGTCCTTTCATAGGAGAGGACATAATTAAGCTACTTCAAAATGAAAGTTTTTGCAGACGACAAAATAAATGAAATTTGCATTAGGAAAGGAAGAAAACATTGAAAGTATTTGCAGGTGACAAAATAAATGTGTTTTAAAAACTGAAATTTGTATTAGAAAGGAAAGAAAACATTGTGGGAAAAGCTGAAACTGCTGGTAACCAGCAATTTCTTCTTTTCCCACAATGTTTTCAACAGTTTTCTTCTCTAAGGTCATTAAAACAGGACTGCTTGATAAAGGAATAAACCCAAGGCTGGAGGCAGGTTGCAAGTGTTGTGGCAGGCACCTTATGCAATCCATCAAAGTAAGTCTATGCTACATGCACACCTGTAGAATGTTCATCAGCAGGTAGAAAAAAATTCAGCAACCTGTGTATCAGAGAGTGCACTGAACCCTTTACCACACAATCCCTAGTTCTAATAACCCTGATTTAAACAAAAAAAAGATTTAGGAAAAGAAGAAAATTCTAGTAACCTGCATTTTATCCTTTCCTGCAATTTTTTCTTCCATTTCAAAGAAAGAATTAATCCTTGGAGCCACAATAAATTTGTCGTCTTCCATTACATTTAACACTTAACCCTTTCCCAAACAATAAATTTTAGACTGGTCCAAATTGAAAGAGGTTGCAGACGACAATTTTAAATTTGATGAAAATGGCAGAAAGTTCTCCAAAAGGGTAGAAAACACTGTGGGAAAAGGAGAAATTGCTCGTAACGAGCAATTTCTCCTTTTCCCACAGTGTTTTCAAAAGACTTATACTGCAGACACGTGAAAACCAGGGCTTGTTTGGGAAAGGGTTAAGCTGCTGAATAAATGAAACGCAAATTTCTACTCAATACTAAAAGCCCAAACATTGTGGTTTCACACTTGATTTTATCGGAAAGAAAAATACCGCATCGGATAGTGTAGATCAAAGATCTTGATCTACACTGTCCGCAAAAGGTCAGTGGGTTGCGACAAGCAGCTTAAGACTTAATTTAAGGCCCGGTCACACCGCCCGAACTTTGCTGGAGCGTTCCTGGAGCGGTGAAAAAAATTCATCACCGCTCGTAACCGTTCACCACCGTTTAACAAAAGTTGGCCCCCGTTAAAGCAACGCCGTATACGCTCGGCCACCGCTGATGTTTCTCGAGGGGCCCTCCTACCGCTCCGAAAGTTTTGAGCTGCACAAAATATTGCGAGCGGTGAGGAGGGGGCAATTTTCCGCCCCGGCAACGTTCACCCCCGCTCCACCAACGCCCATTCAAAGTTTGGCACCGCTAGACGCAAGTTCGTGGACGCTTGGGTCCGCTAGGCCAACGCAGAAATCTTGAACGCTGGACCACCGCTGCTTCGCCAGCGTTGCCCGGGCGGCGATTAAACGTTGCACAAACTTCGGTGGAGCGGTTGTAAGCGTTTTACGAGCGGACACGGGGTTGTTGGAACGGTGTCGGGCGTTGAAGCAGCGAGCCATGGCGGCGATGAACTTTGGTTTGGCGTTGGTATAGAGGTGTCGGAGCGGGACCAGAATTTGGCTATAAATACGAGAAGAAATGGACCAGGAGCTCTTTTGGAATCGAGCTGCCGTTGAGTTCAGACCTCATCTATATCGAAATTGCTCAAAGTTACAGTAAAACTGTATCACCATGGATGCTGAGAGACTTGCTATGATTGGTGCACTTGTCCAGCAGCAGAATCAGAACCTCCTCAGATTGCAACAAGCTGTTGACAGAAGGAGAAGAGAGAGAAGGAGAGACAGAGTTGTGTGGGTCAGACAGTGGATACTGAGAAGGCCTGAACATGGACTGTATGAGAAGCTGATGGTGGAGCTGAGGAATGAGGATCCACGAGCCTTCCAGCACTTCATGAGGATGCCACCAGCCATGTTTGATGAACTTGTACAGAGGCTGACCCCCAGATTGACCAAGCAAGACACCAACTACCGTGCAAGCCTGGAACCTGGTCTCAAAGTGGCAATCACCCTACGGCACCTGGCCTCTGGTAACACCTACAGAAACATGCAGTATGCCTGGAGGGTGCTGCTGCCTTTCCTTCTCCAGCCTTACTCCTCTTTTGTCCACGTGGCATGATGAACTTCAACTATCGACTTCTATCAAAAATCTATCAGAACTTGTATCAAAACGATCCGTTCAGCTCCGTAGTCACAAGCGGTATGCCGCTAAACCAACTTTATACCCCCGCCGAGCCAAAGCCCGCATGCGCAGAACGCCGCTATACCAACGCTCGCGTCACCGCTAAACCAACGCTCGCTACCGCTAAACCAACGCTAAAGCAACGCCGGCTTCAGCGGTGCACCGCTAAGCCAACGCCCGTGTTTTCGATTTTTTTCCCATTTTGTGCGCGGTGACGAGCGTTGTCGAAATTCGGTCCCCCCTCCCTACCGTTCAAGGAACGCTCCAGCAAAGTTCGGGCGGTGTGACCGGGCCTTTAGACTAGCCTAAAATTGTGTTGTGTTTGGTAAGGGGTTAACTCTACACCAAATGAAATAATGTTAGACTTGTCCAAATTCAAAGTAATTGCAGGCGACAATTTGAATGTGGCGAAAATGATTTATTTTTGATAGGGTAGAAAACATTGTGGAAAAAGTAGAAAATGCTGGTTACCAGCATTTTCTCCTTTTCTCACGATGATTTCAACAGGCTTCTTTCCCAGGGTTGTTAAAACTCTGGATTGTGTGGTAAAAGGTAAATCCATTAACCCTTTCCCAAACAACAAGTTTTAGCCCCTTCCAAATCGAAAGCATCTGCAGACGACAAATTTGAAAGTGGTACAAATGAACTTAAGGTTTTTGTCAGGGTAGAAAACATTGTGGGAAAAGGAGAAAATGCTGGTAACCAGCATTTTCTCCTTTTCCCACAATGTTTTCAAAAGGCCTCTTCCTCAGGGATGTGAAAACACGGGATTGTTTGGTAGAGGGTTTAGGGACTTTATCCCAAAGGGATTGAAATGGGGTCCAAATATTGCAGTTTCAGGCTTCATCATATGATCCCATGATTTCATGACCCTGTGGAAGAAGGCTTTTGAAAACATTGTGGGAAAAGGAGAAAACAAAACAAATTTTGTTTATAGCATAATTTTTTATAAAAAAAAACTCGAGGAAACAAATAATTATCTAGTGGAAACGAGATAAATACAAAAAAAATGCACGTCACCTCAGTGCCAGCGTACAAATCTCATCACCTACGCACTATTTAATTTATTTTCTGCAAATGCTGCCAGTATCTTTGACAAGTCTATATTTTTTTTTGACTGGAAGAGTTATACAAATGGGTAGTCTCAAATAATGAGACTTTTACAGTGTTTCTTATCACATTTAGACATTACTGTGCACTGCACCCTCTCACAGGCGACAGTATCTCAAATCATATGTTAACCCTTTCCCAAACAAGCCCTGGTTTTCACCTGTCTGCAGTACAAGTTTTTTGAAAACACTGTGGGAAAAGGAGAAATTGCTCGATACGAGCAATTTCTCCTTTTCCCACAGTGTTTTCTACCCTTTTTGATAACTTTCTGCCATTTTCATAAAATTTAAAATTGTCGTCTGCAAACTCTTTGAATTTGGACCAGTCCAAAATATGTCGTTTGGGAAAGGGTTAAACACTAATATACTGAATTGGTGTGTAATGTATGATTTGAGATACTGTGGCTCGCTGTTCACCTATACACCCTCTCAGCTGGCGGCCTACAGGCAACCCATCAAAGCTCTAATTGCATTGGGGCAAGATATCTGTACTTTATAAATGGGTCTGTAGCAAAAAATAATCTAAAATTGTGACAAAAGGCAAATTTTGTTGTCAGTCTCAGCAAAATCTCTTTTTGCAACATTTTCAATAGTCCTCTGTGAAATAAACTTTTCAGCCAATAGGTACAGTAAAACCCCAAATATCACCAAAAATATCTTGCTTTATCAGACAGTGTAGGTCTAACATCAGACTGCACATTCTGTCTAGTGACTCCAGTCTGATCTCAAGCTACACAGTCCATTACAATAAGATCTTTCTCAAGCAAACACAACTTTGAAATAGCAATTAGCATAAAACTTGCAGTCTGATCTTAGTTCAACTGAATCCACAATCTGAAGTTCCCCAAATTGTGCTAATTAGTCTAAAAGGCATAACCCTTTGGCACAAGAGTCCGAGCTCTAACAACCCCGAAGAAGATTGCCTTTGAAAACATTGTAGGAAAAGGAGAAAATGCTAGTAACTAGCATTTTTTCCTTTTCCTACAACATTTTCTACCCTATCAGAAACAAAAATCATCATTTGAACGAGATTTTATTTGTCGTCTGCAAATACATTCAATTTGGTCGAGTCCAAAATTTATCGTTTGGTAAAGAGTTAAACGTGAGCATCACTCACCATCTTGACGCCACTCTACTGTAACTCGAGATTAACTAACGTCTGTGCCTCTATGTCGGGCCCCGCTCTATATAACAACAGTTTGTATTCCAACCGAAAATATTCCGAGAAAACTCAACTTTCTAACTCTAGACTCTACTATAAGAACAGCGCTGTTCGCTACAAAACCTCCAATAATTTATTCTCTCCTACATGGCTCATCAGAGGCTCTAAAACCCTCTCGTTTAATTGCCTGAATTCACTTTTAAACACCCACAGAACAATTTTTTGTCTGTATCTAACCATCCATTACGATCCCATTTCCAAGAATAGATCTCGACTTACAGGTAATGTATAACTGCGTAGATATACATGTAACGCTCTACAAGAAATAGTTCCAGTTTTCGGCTCCGCATCACGAGAAAAACTCCCGCCGTTTATTTAGGGGCGGGGGGATGGCTATCTACGTTTGGAAATTTTGCCTGATAATTTTGTTTTAAACATAAATGCCTTGGTTTGGTGTATCTTCGTGATGTTTTGAACACCAAACAAATCATCCATTTTGTATAACAACCGACTCTGAATTATGAGGTACTTGGACCTTTGACATGCTGAGTATTTACCAGAACAGGGATCATATATACAGATCCCTGACCAAAATGAATCAAAGGACTCAAAATCCTGGAAAGCGGATTTGTGGTGTAGCATAAAGCTGTAATATACTGTAATAACAAAATAACATCAGATACAATGCATGTGCAATCGTTTTAAAATGGATTTAGCAAGGGCAGGGAAAGTCAAAATTGTTCTGCCGAGCGGGCCGTGCAGAAACTGTTATTGTGGCGCCGCATGAGCGGCGGCACTATATTTTTATTCGGTTTTGTAAAGTGCCTATGGAGGCAGCCATATTGAACTGGTTCCATGCTTTGTTTTAACATCCACCTATATCTACTGTACTTTGATTACCAGATCGGGGTCCATAATAACTTTTTTATTCATTTGTGGGGATTTTTTTTTTTTTTTGGTTTTTGTATATTGCACTTTCATTGTTAGATGGATAAAAACACGGATGGTAGACATATCAACATTTTCCTTTCGAAAAATGAAAAATGCATTTCGAATAATAACTCACGTGATCAAAAATTATCTGTCACAAATTTTCGAAGCCACCATTTTAAATATCTTACGCTGGAAAAGGTTAAGAGGCATTTTCAAGCTCTTTGACCCTAGAGCACCCTATGTGGTACTTGTGACCCCACTTATATTTTTGTTCTAGTATTGTATGTGTAACCATGGGTTCATTTTGTGGTGTCCTAGTATTTGTCCTGTGTTCATACATGCTTGTCAATGTCTTTCATGTTTATTGTGCTGCCTTTTGCTTGGTGAGATGTGATCAGAGAGAAAGTGTGTATGCGTGATTTTTTTTTAGAATATCTACTCACTGTCAATTTTTCTCTCTCTGGCACACTAATTATCACTCACTTTGTCTTCAGCCTGCACTGCGGCTAGTCGTCATTTTCACAGAGTTTTGCCAACCCATTGATTATATCACTATAGTCATTTGAATACTTCTTGTTGGACTCCGGTAAGCTATCTTTTTTACCAATTGCTGTAAATTTTGTATTGTTGCAATGCTGTAATTTTTAACCTATAGCTTACTTTATTTTATTGTTATACCCAAACACTGAAAAGAGAACTTAAAATCATTTATTGTTCTTTTCAGGTTTATGTTAGGCAAATTTTGCTTCTGCCACACTGTTTCACAACAAATTAAAGTATAGAACTCAACCCCGTTGTTTGTTCCATAAACCCCGGTTGACAAATGGCTCCCCGACGGGGAATCGAACCCCGGTCTCCCGCGTGACAGGCGGGGATACTTACCACTATACATGGTATTGCCAGACATTTACCGTCTGATGTTACCAGTGCAGTGACTGAGACACCTGACGATACCAACATATCCTACAGAGTTTGCCCAAGACTCATGCATTTGGATAGCAATGCTAGCAGTAGCAGGATTCCTGTGAAAATCTGCAACATTACAGCCAGAACTTTGACCATCAAGCCAAAGGCTATGCTATGTGAGGTTACCAAGGCTAGTGCAGTGGATAACTTATTTCCTGGTACAGAAGTTTCTTCTTCGAAGGATACACCCAATGTTTCTTTGGATACATCTAAGTTATCCCAAGAACAAGTTGATAGGTTTCACCAAGTTCTTGGAAAATGGCAACACATTTTTTGCTCAGATACCAAGGACATAGGCAAGACCAACCTGGTGAAACACAAAATTGTTCTAGATGATCCAACCCCATTTAAGGAACCATACAGACGGATTCCGCCAGCAATGTTTGAGGAAGTCAGGCAGCATGTGAAGGAAATGCTTCAGGCTGGAGTCATCCGTGAATCGGACTCGCCATATTCTTCGAACATTGTTCTTATCAGGAAATCGAATGGTGCCCTCCGTTTTTGTGTTGATTGGAGAAAGCTGAACAACCGCACTCGAAAAGATGCTTATATGCTACCCAGATTCGATGACACAATAGATGTTCTCTCCTCTGCAAAGTTCTTCAGTAAAATTGATCTTCATTCGGCATACTGGCAGGTGGAAGTGGAAGAAGAAGACAAGCCCAAAACAGTCTTTTCTGTTGGTCCTTTAGGATTCTATGAATTGAATCGTATGGGCTTTGGTCTTACCAATGCGCCAGCTACTTTCCAGCGCCTTATGGAGAAATGCATGGGAGATATGCATCTGAAGGAATGTCTCATTTTTCTAGGTGATATACTCATCTTTTCGACAACCTTTGAGGAGCATTTACAAAGGATTGAAGCTGTTTTCCAGCGACTTGATCAGCACCATCTTCGTCTTAAGCCCTCAAAATGCGAATTCTTTCAGTCCACAGTCAAGTACCTAGGCCACATCATTTCAGAAAAAGGAATCCAGACTGATCCTGAAAAGATTGCAGCAGTAATGACTTGGCCTACACCTACGAATGTCAAAGAGTTGCGCCAATTCCTTGGTTTTACAGGATACTACCGCTGCTTTGTAAAGAACTATGCCCAGATAGTACAGCCTCTTAACGCCCTTCTTGAAGGCCATCTTTCAGCTAAGCAGGCTAAGGCTTGCAAGTCCAAGAAGAATAAGAAAGCTGCACCTTGGATCTGGAGTCAAGATCAGCAGATAGCTTTTGACAACATCAAAGACAAGTTAACATCGCCACCATTACTTGCATATGCCAATTACTCTTTACCTTTTGAGCTTCATGTAGATGCCAGTTCTCAGGGTCTAGGGGCAGTATTATACCAGACCCAGAATGAATAGAAAAAGGTGATTGCTTATGCAAGTAGAGGTTTGCGTCAGGCAGAGCGCAAATATCCAGCTCACAAGCTAGAATTTTTGGCTTTGAAGTGGTCTGTCACTGATAAATTTAGAGACTATCTGTATGGCTCTTCATTCAAAGTGGTGACAGACAATAACCCATTGACTTATGTCCTCACTACTGCCAAACTGGATGCTACCGGCCATCGTTGGCTTGCAGAATTGAGTAGTTTCAATTTCACCATTGAATACCGTAGCGGTAAACTCAATTCTGATGCTGATGGAATGTCCCGAGGATATGTTTTCAACGAAGAACTCAAAGCTGTTTTTCAGGCTGCTGTCATGTCTACACCTTTGCTGGACTGTGTTTCCGATACTGTGGCTCCGCATGTCGCGAGTGTGGAGGCACCGTGTCCGGAGATCTGCTCAGTCAATTGGGTTGTAGAACAGTCAAAAGATCCTGCCATTCTTCGAGTTTTGTCTCTCCTCAGTACCGGTTTTTGCCCCAGGGGAGGAAGTATCAGGTCTGAACCAGCAGAAGTTCAACCTTATTTCAGAGTGTGGAACAGACTTGTTATTTCCAACCAAGTCTTGTGTAGAACCGCTACTGTGGATGGACAGCCAGTGCAACAGTTGGTGTTGCCCAAGGCTCACCGCGAAACAGCTCTGAGAGGCATCCACGATGAAGCAGGACATCAGGGCAAAGAGAAAACACTTTGGCGAGCTCGTCAACGTTTTTATTGGCCAGGTCTTGAAAAAAGTGTAAATCAGTGGGTTGAAAAATGCCAGCGCTGCATCATGAGGAAGGCACCAGCACGACCCTTTGCCGAATTAGTTCCCATCCGCACAACCAGACCTATGGAGCTTGTTTGCATGGATTTCCTTTCCCTTGAGCCGAGCAAAGGAGGAATTGAAAACATTCTGGTAATCACAGACCACTTTACCCGATTTGCTCAGGCTTTCCCATGTCGCAATCAGACTGCTCAAACAACAGCAAAGGCCCTTTATAATGGATTCTTCCAGTATTACGGCTTTCCTGAGCGCCTTCACAGTGACCAGGGTCGTAATTTTGAGGGCACTGTTATAAAGGAACTTTGCAAAGTCACAGGTATAAGGAAGTCTAGGACAACTCCATACCATCCTATGGGAAATGGTTCGGCAGAGCGGTTCAACCAGACTCTACTCAAGATGCTTGGCACGCTGACTGAGAACCAGAAGGCTGACTGGAAAAGCTTTGTTGCCCCTGTAGTTCAAGCCTACAACAGCACCAAAAACGACGCCACTGGGTTCTCACCCCACTATCTCATGTTCGGCTGGCATCCAAGGATCCCTGTTGATGCGTATCTTGGCCGTAGCACTACAGAGGATCAAACCACCGACCATAAGACCTACGCTGCCAAACTCCAGAAGAGACTCGAGTATGCCTACAGAACTGCTGCTGCAGAGGCCAACAAACAGGCTACTCAAAATGAGGACAATTACAACAAGCGGGTCCGCCAGACCAAGCTGGAAGTTGGAGACTTTGTCTTGGTCCGGAATGTGGGTCTCCAGGGAAAGCACAAATTGGCTGATCGCTGGGACCGCCATCCATACATCATCCTGGAGATTCCCAATTCGGACATTCCTGTCTATAAAGTTAGACGCAGAGACAAAGTTGGACCAGCTCGCTGTCTGCACAGAAACATGCTCCTTCCCTTTAACAGCATTCCTTTTGAGGATGCTGGGGAAATCCGCAAGGATCCTCAAAATGTTAGAAGGAAGCAGTCAGCATCCGAGGAATCATCATCTCAACAGTCTGAGTCTGAATCTGAAACAGAGATTCCAAGATACATTATTCCTCAGCGAAGGATCAGAAATCCAGAACAGAATCGAACTGGGGACCGTACTCTCAGTCCTCCAGCCGCTACACCAACCTGGACATACAATGACTCAACATCGATAGCCCAGCAACCTAACCAGGAACCGGATTCGGTCAATACCCCTAGTCCTCCATCAGTTATGGATCAGCCACCTGATCCAAGTCCATTTAGGGGTCGGCCAGTCCGAAACCGTAGACCTCCAGACAGGTACGGTGAATGGGTTAATCCAGTTCGTTGTGTCAGTGATACACCAAGTGAGGAAATTTTTGTTTAATTATTATTATTGCAGGAACAGAATACCTTTATCTGTTTTACTTTGGCAGAGATATTTCCACCTTTACAGGTAAGTTGAATACAAGTTTGTAGTCTTTTCATCATTATGATGTCTTTGGGAAATTATTCTGTCCAGTGTGTTCCAGTTTACATCTGTTGAACCGAAAACGGATTTCAGCCTGCTTTTGTCATCAGTTTCCATGACCGATAGTTTCAGACACAGAGATTACTGATGTGTTCATTTTTTTTTTTTATGGATTTATTCCCCTTTACTTCACTAGTATTCCTGATTATCTCCCTTTGGTACTACCCTTGTCTTTGGGATGCAGACTTTACTTTGCTTGGGTAAAAATGTTTGAAATGTCAGGTGCCATTTTCTACAAAGGGGAGGAATATGTAACCATGGGTTCATTTTGTGGTGTCCTAGTATTTGTCCTGTGTTCATACATGCTTGTCAATGTCTTTCATGTTTATTGTGCTGCCTTTTGCTTGGTGAGATGTGATCAGAGAGAAAGTGTGTATGCATGATTTTTTTTTAGAATATCTACTCACTGTCAATTTTTCTCTCTCTGGCACACTAATTATCACTCACTTTGTCTTCAGCCTGCACTGCGGCTAGTCGTCATTTTCACAGAGTTTTGCCAACCCATTGATTATATCACTATAGTCATTTGAATACTTCTTGTTGGACTCCGGTACGCTATTTTTTTACCAATTGCTGTAAATTTTGTATTGTTGCAATGCTGTAATTTTTAACCTATAGCTTACTTTATTTTATTGTTATACCCAAACACTGAAAAGAGAACTTAAAATCATTTATTGTTCTTTTCAGGTTTATGTTAGGCAAATTTTGCTTCTGCCACACTGTTTCACAACAAATTAAAGTATAGAACTCAACCCCGTTGTTTGTTCCATAAACCCCGGTTGACATATGGATTGTAGAAATATTGTTTTCCTTTCGCGATCGTGTTTTTAAGACCAGCTAACTGTAACTAGGTCAATGTTGGGGGTGACAGATGTTTCGGTAACAGACGAGTTCGGTAAATTGGACTTATAGAGTAAATCGATTGGATGTTTCGGTAACAAGGTAATTATATAGTGGTAATGCACCGTGACGTTTTTCACACCAAATAAAGTCTTGGTTCTGATTCGTTCAATGTTTCTCTTTTTTCTTCCACACACTTTAAGACATAATATTTTTGTTATGTTTCCACTGTCATGCTGTACGTAAAATGATACCCAAATCAAAGTTGAGGTAACGAATAACAACACCCAATCCTAAACTTGAAACACGTTGTATCTCCTTTTAAATCAATGCTTTATGATCCTTTCAATGTGAAAATATTTTCTTACTGAAAGACTTCCAAACCAGCCATTAACCCTGAGAGCGTCTGTCATTACTGCTGTTGCCATTGCGGCCGGTGCAGATCGAGATCAGAGTACACCAAACACGGAGTTTGATCTTTGATCTTCATTTGTCAATTTTGCAAGACATTCTGAACAAGAAAACCTTGACACTGCTAAAAATAGGTTTTATATCTAGAATGAAAATGACCGTTGGGTTTATTCGACGCTCTTAGATTTAAAATTATGGATAGTTAAATTTAGTTCAGAAACACAGGTAATACAGGTAAAAATATTGTGGCAAAAGAAGACAGTGAGCGCGAGAGATAGATAGTAGCAAATACTGTTTTTGACAAATACTTTTTTCAAACTGCACGAGCAGTGTGTAATCTAAATATGCCCAATTCCCATAACTTTTACATGCAGTCTGATCTGCGAGTTTCTTCTTGTCAATTGGTGTTTCAGGTTTTCATAAACCGGGGTTAATCTTTAAGATCTACGGGAAACTTCTTTATCTTGTTGGCAATGGGAGGTGTGAAAACAGGCTGTAAACGCGTCTATAGACAATATACAGGACTCCCTTCGATCTCAAATAGTACGCATATGATTTTTTTATGCAGTGTTGTATTGATGAACGCACTTTAAAAGCAGCAGACGCCGATTTTTGTGCACCAGACCAGATTTGAAAACTGTGTGGAAAATGGAGAGGAACAATACAGAACAGATATCTTTTAGATGGGCACAAATGTTCATGGTCAAAATCACAAGAAGTATGCACGAAAGCATTATTGTCAAGGCCTCTCTCTCTATCTCTCACTCCCTCTCTTCATTTGCCACAATGTTTCAAATGTATTATCTTTATTTCTGAATTCACGTTAATTATCCATAATTTTAACCCTTAGAGCATCGAAAAAAGTAAAGGCTATTTTCATTTTAGAAACAGAACAATATATATATTACAATATACGACCCCTGGTCTAATATTAGCTATTTCAAAGCAAAGTTGTCCTTCCTCATAATGTCTTAGAAAAGCTGGCAGCGTAAACCAACGATCAGACTTTTTTTTTTTTTTTTTGCTTTGCAGTTTGATCTTTGTCTGAATCGGTCGCAAGGGCAACAAGAGTGAAAGGTGTTCTGAGGGTAAATGGCTGGTTTGGAAGTTGACCAATTTGTTTCCGGAAGAAATTATTTTTCACACAGAAAACGTTGACAAGAATAGCGTCATTTTTAATAAAAACATTTTTAAAAAACTTGAGGATTGGCTTAAAGTTGGAGTCTGTTATCTTTAGGACGATTAAGTAATACGGGTACAAGCTTAGGGCTGGGTTTTATCAGGGATCGTATATTATTCATTACATGAATCAGCTATGGGTGAAAAACGAAAATAAGATATGGTGATCAAAATTTACTAATTTCAGGTATTTATTTATACAGCATGGAAAGAACAACAAATATATTTACGTCAGAAAACGAGTGAGAATTGCAAATTAAAAGAAAAAACGTTTGCACAAACAGAAGCCATGGGTGTGAAAAACGTCACGGCACTATATTACTGCCTTGTTACCGAAACATCCAATCAATTTACTCTATAAGTCCAATTTACCGAACTCGTCTGTTACCGAAACATCCGTAAATCAATGTTGGAGCGCCTAACATGACTGGTATCATACAACCGCTCTAGTCTATATAGATATAAGGACTTCATTCAAGTCTTTATTATATCTATAATAAAGAGGGGTTGTATGATACCAGACATATGTGTTGGAGTGTCAGATTTAGCACAATCCGATAACAGACTTTTCTTTCGTTAATGTAAAATCTTCCTGTTCAAAATCAGACGGTCGAGAGTTTTGATATTTCATGTGTAGTATCGCTACAATGACCTCTACCAAGTACTAGTGTGTTCAAATGGTGGCCTTCGGGTCAAAAGTTGCCATATGCTCCCCTCCACCCAGATGTCACAAATTTGCGCATAGCCATATTTGTTGCACACTTTTCAAAATCTTCTATCAAATATCAGAAAGGCAACAGCTCTAACATTTCCATCTACCAATTGTGTCCAAATGATGTCCTGTGGATAAAGAAATGGCCCAGTCCATGGATAAGAAGTTTGCGAATAGCCTTCAATGATATGAAATTTAAAAATCTTGTCAAAAACCAGATGGCCCAGAGTTTAAATACAGTATCACCACTTGGACCTCTACGAAGATTGTGCAAGAGATGCGTATTAGGAAATAACTCAATGCATTGTGCCCTGTTACAGAAACAAATAGTTTGCGGCGCCATTGATGTTCAGCATCAATATTTTCTTGTTCTAGTACTGTTTAAGGAGTGGTAATTTGATCCGTCAATCTTATGCAGCTTTTTGCTGTTGTTAGATTTCGGACTATAGGTATACACGTGTAGGACAGCATATACGGTAGTGACAAGAGCGAGGTTGGGGTGTATTGGCTAAAACTGAAAATAGAATGGACGTAAGCGTGAGTGACGGTATATCTGGTTCAGTTCTAACCGAGATCATGGTACAGTGTGAGCGCGCATGCGTCGTTACGCATGATGTATTTGGTTCCGGTCAGAACGATCACAGTTAGAGGATTTGCTATACAAATCCGCTGAAAAAGCTTCGACCATGTCAGCCTGTGTGGACTGCGCAGTCTGACATGAATAGATACGTTTTGCAGATGTATTAAGCCTTTACCAGACGACAAAACTTTAGCCTCGTCCAAATTGAAAGCATTTGCAGACGACAATTTCAATGTGGCTCAAATGGTGCAACAATTCTTTGATAGGGTCGAAAACGAGTATTTTCTCCTTTTCCCACGATGTTTTCAAAACGCTTCTTTTCCAGGGGCGTCAAAAGGCGTCATTGTGCAGTAAAGGGTTAAGCCCACTTTTCACAGAGGATGACTGGTGAACATTTAGTAAGCAAACAATACTCCACCCTCCCGATTCCAGAGCTTTTTTTATCATACTTGTCATATAAAATCAATGTTGATCAAAGATTAGACTACAGGTTCTGTGTATTCTGATCATTATCTACACTGTTCAGTAAAGCATGGTGTGCTAAGAATTAATCTTTTGACTGCCGGACGCAACTCAAATCGCTTCAGAGACCGCGTAGACTGAGATCAGACTGCACAGAACATGCAATCTGATCTTGAATCTATATACACTGTCAGGCACATGACGGTATATTTTGGCGAAAAGAACCTAACACTCGCAATGGTTTTTTTTTTCTATTGTTAGTTTGAATTTTTCAGTTGACCCTTTACCACGCAATGTCGAGTTGATGATGCTTTTTGGAAACATTTTGAAAGAAAATGCTGGTGACCAATATTTTCTCCTTTTCTCGCAATGTTTTCTACCCAAAGACAGAAGTCACCATTTTAGCACCACTTGGTTTATCACATTCAAATGCTTTGAATCTGGTCCAGTCCAAATTTTGTCGTTTGATAAAGAGTTAAAATGAAGGGTCAACCCTTCACCACATAATTCTGACTTTTAACGATCCCGTGAAAGAAACATTTTGAAAACATTGTGGGAAAAAGAGAAAATGCCTGTTAACCAGCATTTTCTCTTGTTTCCGCAATGTTTTCTACCCTTTCAAATACCTATTTCAAGTTTCGAGTCACATTTAATTTGTCGTCTGCAAATGCTTTCAATTTGGAAAAGTCTTAAATTTTGACGTTTGGTAAAGGATTAAAGGTTAATGAGATACAAGGTTGTGACATTCGGCATACCTCGGGTGATCCGGATACGGAATCGGCCGAGTTGTGACGAGTGAAGGTTGTGAGTGGGCTGCAGAAAGTTGTAGATCACGAGGATACTGTGTACACCTGTTACAGATGCAGACAGGAAACACGTGTTGTGGCATGCCGCCATTACTCATCGTGTTTATTTTCTCTTGAGAGCGGAGTTTCCCTCATAGAGTCTGTCTTTCTGTTGGCAGTATAAAGTTTCTGGAAACGTGGATACGTTTTTCTTTTTAACTCTCTCATCGCCAAAACTGTTTGAGCCGTGCTCTGTGAAAATGGGGCTTAATGCATCTGCAAAAAGTATCAACCATGACCAACCTACACAGTTTGCGCAGGTTGGACGGCAAGAAATTCCCAAATGCTCCAAAATCTAACCAAATCTTCCCAAAATCTAACCAAATCTTTCCCAAGTCTACCCAGATTTTCTCCAGATCTCCCCTAATGTAAACCAGGGATCGTAAATTATGTTACATACGATCCCGTGACCAATGCCATTACAAGATGGACTCAAGAAAATAAATTTCGAACTGCTGATTAAAACATATAAAGTGATTGGTTTTCCTGTTGCTTAGGGTCTTCTTATTTCTAGAAGTTTTAACTCTTTACCACACGACAAAATTTTAGACTTGTCCAAATTGAAAGCATTTGCAGACGACGAAATAAAGATCACTCAGAAATTGAAAATTGTTTTGGGAAAGGTAGAAAACATTGTGGGAAGAGGAGAAAATGCTGGTAACCAGCATTTTCTCCTCTTCCCACAATGTTTTCAAAAGGCTTATTATTCGGAGTCGTTAAAACCCGTGATTGTATGATAAAGGGTTAACATCTATTTCTGTGAATATAAATAGAGATTATTCACAAAATCCCAAATATAAGTTACATAAAGCGGTCGATCAACATTAATATTTTAAGTTAAAAAAAATGGTGAAAAGTTTTGTCGTGTCTGTGTTCGTTTACCACGCAGAGAGTCGGTCTTGCGATCAAGACTTTCTGTGTTCAACTGCTGTGAGAGGCCATCAACCCATGCAATTTTCATCAGGCCAAACATGCGTCAGTATTGTGGTGTCTGTCGATGTGAGATAGAGCGGTCGGCCTCGTAACCAGAAGGTCCCGAGTTCGATTCCCGGGAGCGGGTGTCGACATGGGGACTGTTCATTGGCCCACACGTTCAGCGCGAATACGGGTGTAGTTTCCAGGAAACAGAATCGTGATTAGTATAAGTTGTAAGAATTTGTTTCTCGTCGATGTGAAATGTTTACACATAAACCCTATCCATCCATCAGACGAGACCTTTCTCCGTCTAATCACCAAAGGGAAATAAGTTATGGTTTATTATGGCATAGTAGCAATTATTTAGCAGTTATTTATCTCCCTTGATTATCGTCTTAATTTGGTGAAGTACGTTTTGTGGTCAAAAACTTCACACACACACACACACAATTTGGGTGTGACATTATGATTTGAGTTCTTCTATCTGTCTGCTTGCCTTTCTCTATTTGTTATCTGTCATGTTATCTGGTCCTGGGTCCCGTATCTGATTTTGAAAATATTGGCACCATTGTCAGGCTTCATGTCACATACCTCTGTCTCTAAGTTCAAGGTCACAGCAGGGATTCAAAGGTCACACACACTAGAATCAAGTCAACGCCACAAACTGTTAGGCCCTTGTCCAATTTTCGAAAAAGCTCTCACTTGTTCACCTTAACCCTTTACCATACAGACTTTAATTGATCCTGAAAGGAAAGGCTTTTGAAAACATTGTAGAAAAAGGAGAAAATGCTGTAACCAGCTGATGACCAGTATTATCTCCTTTTCCCATAATGTTTTCTGCCCTATCATTTAGCAACATTTAATTCGTCTGCAAAAGCATCCAAGCATTTGCAAATGATAATTTCAGTGTGGCTCAAATGGTGGACTTTGTCTTTGAAAGGGTAGAAAATATTGCGGGAAAAGAAGAACATGCTGGTCAAGAGGTGTTTGCTGGTGGTGTTTTCAGAAGGCTTCTTTCTCAGGAGTGTTGAAACTTGAAATTGTGTGGTAAAAAGTTGATGAGATTACATGCTGAACACAAGTTTTACCATATACCTATCAAAATGTCACGTGTAGTAGACTCACGTTCTCTCCACAACCCCCGAACACCTTGTCCAATTTTAAATGTAATTCCCGCTTGTTCATCTCGATGAGATTACATGCAAAATACAAGTAACATCACGTACCAGTGTCCAAAGGTCAGTTGAACTGGACTCTTGTCCTCTATAGAACTTCTCAACCCCTTTACCAATTTGAATAATATTTTTATGGGTGTCCACTATGATGAGATGATCTGCACAATGGTTTTTACCTATCAGCCTCAAAGGTCAAGGTCACAATCGTAGGGTAAACCATTTTTTCAAACGACAAAATTTTAGACTTGTCTAATTTGACAGATGCCAAAATAAATGACTCAACAGTTGAAATTTCCTTTGGGAAAGGAAGAAAACAATGTGGGAAATGGAGAAAATGCTGGCCCTTTTCTCGCAAAGTTTTTCAAAAGGGTTTTTCCTCAGGATCGTTAAAAGTCAGGTTTATGTGGTAAAGAGTTATAGGTTAAATGCACCCAACCTCATTAACCCTTTACCACACAATCCCAAGTTTTAACAACCCTGAGAAAGAAGCCTTTTGAAAACGTGAGAAAAGAAGAAAATGCTAGTAACCAGCATTTTCTTCTTTTCCCACGATGTTTTCTACCCTTTAATTCTTTACCATGCATAGATATTTTAGACATTTCCAAATTAAAAGCATTTGCAGATGACAAAATAAACAGGACTCAAACACTGATAACTGTTTTTAGGACAGAAAACATTGTGGAAAAAGGAGAAAATGCTGGTTGCCAGTATTATCTCTTTTTGCCACAATGTTTTAAAAAGCCTTCTTCTCCAGGGTCGTTAAAACATGCAGTAAAGGGTTAAGAGACAAATGTTATGTTTTGAGCTACATTTAAAATGTCGTCTGCAAATGCTTTCAATTTGAACTAGTCTACATTTTTGTCAGGTGGTAAAGAGTTAACCCTTTACCACACAATCCCGACCTTCAACGACCCTGAAGAAAAACCCTATTGAAAACATTGGTAACCAGCATTATCTCCTTTTCCCACAATATTTTCTACCCTTCCCTAATCAAATTTAAATGTTTGAGCCACAGTTGATTTGTCGTCTGCAAATGCTTTCAATTTTTGTTGTTTGGTAAAGAGTTAAGGCAAGTGGAATGCTGACACTTGCTTTGAGAAGGCTTTGTAAAAATGGCGGGAACTTTGCTGTTTACAAGCAATTCCTATTTTCTCATATTTTCTTCTTTTCCCACAATGTTTTCAAGAGCCTTATATCACTGGGTCGTTTAACCCTTAAACTTGTAAGCGCAACTCATTGACCTCTTAGGAACAGTGTAGATCAAGATCAGACTGCACAGAACATGCAGTCTGATCTTGGATCTACACTGTCTGATAAGATGATAATTCTTCTCCAAAAAATAAGTTAGAAATAATGTTATTTGGGATTTTACTATTGGTTTGAAAGATTTATTCAATTTATTTAGCAAGATAAGGGTGAAGTATTTTGTTGTTTGGTAGAAGCCTCTGAAAACAATGTGGAAAAACGAGAAAATGCTGCTTAGCATCATTTTATCCTTTCACCACAATGTTTGCTTCCGTCTCAAAACACAGGCTACCATTTGAGCAACATTTGATTTACTGTCTGTGATTGCTGTCAAATTGGACTAGTCTAAAATTTTGTTGCGAAGCCCCGGTAGCAGTCGAAGTGTACAGGAATAGAGAACAGGGGGTCACTGGTTTGAATCCCGAGCCAAACATTGTGGAAAGAGAAAATGCTGGTTACCAGTATTATCTCCTTTTCCCACAATGTTTTAAAATGCCTTTTTTCTTCAGGGTTGTTAAAACTTGGGATTGTGGGGTATAGGGTTACGAGACAAATTTTATGTTTTGAGCTACATTTAACCCTTTCCAAAATGACAAATTTTAGACTGGTCCAAATTGAAAGAGTTTGCAGACGACAACTTCAAATTTGATGAAAATGGCAGAAAGTTATCAAAAAGGGTAGAAAACGCTGTGGGAAAAGGAGAAATTGCTCGTAACGAGCAATTTCTCCTTTTCCCACAGTGTTTTCAAAAGATTTGTACTGCAGACACGTGAAAACCAGGGCTTGTTTGGGAAAAGGTTAAAACATACAGGACTAGAGAACAGGGGGTCAGTGGTTCAAATCCCAAGCTGGTCCCAACTTTTTTCATAAGATTGATGATAGTTGCTGCTGCAGGATTTTTTCCTCTCTCACTGCTGATCATCTGATGATAACTTTGCAACGATATCCGCAAATCCCATCTGGTTATTTTGAATTAACCCTTTACCAGATGACAAAATTATAGCCTTGTCCAAATTGAAAGCATTTGCAGACGACAATTTCAATATGGGTCAAATGATGCAACTATTCTTTGATAGGGTAGAAAACATTGTGGGAAAAGGAGAAAATGCCGGTTACCAGCATTTTCTCCTTTTCTCACAATGTTTTCAAAAGGCTTCTTTCAAAGGGGCATCAAAAGGCGTCATTGTGCAGTAAAGGGTTAAACAAGGGAGAAATATGTTGAGTTTTTCCCTACACTGAAACAGATAAATTTTCTTTGACATTCCTTTACATTTGAAGGGAAATAATTCTCACTTCAATACTTAATACAATCTTTAAGTTGCTTCCCTTGATCAGCCAGACATATATATATATATATAGAGAGAGAGAGAGAGCGTGTGCGCAAGAGAGCATGTGCGAGAGAGAGACAGCAAGAGACAGAGAGAGAGACAGAGAGAGAGATGCGGAGTGCAAGTGTGTATGTTTGAATGTAAGATGTAGCAGTGAAGAGAGAAATAGGGTGTTTTATTTTTATACGCAAGTGAATGAATGAATTTGGATGAAAGTGACAATCGGCAGCTTTCCCAGGGTTGTGAAAACTCGGGACTGTTTGGTAAAAGTGTTTAACCCTTTACCACACTATCCCGACTTTTAATGACCCTAAGAAAGGCCTTTTGAAAACATTGTGGGAAAAGGAGAAAATGCTGGTTACCACAATGATTTCTACCCTTCCCAAAACAAATTTCAATTTTTCACTCACACTTATTTTTTTGTCTGCAATTGTTTTCAATTTGGACTAATCTTAAAATTTGTCGTTTGGTAAAGAGTCAAACAAAAAAGTTTGAAATGAGTTGATAAAATGCTTTTACTTTATTTCAGCAAAGAACAGTAAAATTTTACATTATAATTTAAAACATGCTACAATTCTAATATGTAAATAGGTTAGTTCAAACTGCTAGCAAGAGCAGATAAGCTTCTCAAAAACAGTTTAGCAGGAGTTCTCTTCCCTGATGGAAGCAAACAGAACTGCTGCAGAAGTGTTTTCTTTGAGAAAAAAGTCATTCATATAATAAAGGTGAAAGTTTTACAAAATCCTGAAATCCTACAAATTTATCAACAATAATCAAAAATCAGAAAAAAGTGGTGGGGGGAAGATTCTTAACCTTCAAGCTTCTAAGCCCAACTCACTGACCTTTTGCGGACAGCATAGATCAAGATCAGACTGCACAGAATGTGCAGTCTGATCTTGGATCTACACTGTCCGATATGGAGATATATTTAAATATACAATTTTTAAAAATACCTTTGAAACAGGAAAATTCAGATATTTACTATCGGCTTGAAAGTTTCATTCGTTTTATTTCACAGGATACGGGTTAAAATCCTGAAACGAGGAATACACATGTACCTCGAAACTTTGATGTATGAATGATACAAATGAACCATACTCTATGAAAAGGGGGCTTACTGCATTTGCGAAAAGTATCGTCCCAGGTCATGGGCCAAAATTCTTCGCTGTCTTTGAATTTTCTGCATGACAAAGGATAATTCTGCCACATGCATTAGTCGGTTGTTTGTCAAAATGGATTTTATGGATCCATAATTAGGTGATGTCTTGCTTGGTATAATGCAATACAGAGATGCATTAAGCCCCCTTTTACCAGAGCATGGCTCAAATCTTCAATGCTTTCACTAAACCCTTCACCAAATGACCAATTTTTTGGACTTGTCCAAGTTGAAAGCATTTGCAGATGCAAATCTAATGTGGCTCAAATGACAAAATTTGTCTCTGAAAGGATAGAAAACAGGTTTGGGAGAAGGTGGAAAGTTGGTGACTAGTATTTTCTTCTTTTCCCACAATGTTTACTAAAGCCATTTTCCTCATGGTCGTTAAAACCTCAAATTGTTTGGTAAAGGGTTAATGTTTGAAAGATAAAAATCTTCAAGAATGCATGCATGTTTCTTTGAAATAAGACAAATATTGACTTAAATTGTGTGTCAAGCTGAATTTATGATAGGGTAAGGTAGACGGATAGATGGATGGATGGATGAATGAATGAATGAATGAATGAATGAATGAAATATGCATCTAAAAATTACCGGTATGTTATTTAAGATTTATGAACGAGATTTCTTATTTCGTAGAATGAAGATGATTGCCTTACAGTATAATTATCCCTATGAACCACTACACTCCAGATAACATTGTGCCAGATCTAATACTTGTTTATTGTAAGACACTTTTTCATCTACCACAAACTTTTTTTTCCATCATTTTACAAAAAACATATTTTGTCATGTTCTTCTGCTAGCTACAAATGGAGGTCAAAACACAGAATGTACACTGGGCGAAATCTATAAACTGTCACTGCCTATCGCTATACTGCACAATGCAGCATTCTAACGACCCTGGGAAAAATCCTTTTGAAAACATTGTGGGAAAAGGAGAACATGCTGGTAACCAGCATTTTCTCCTTTTCCCACAATGTTTTCTACCCTGTCCGAGTAAAATTGCACCATTTAAACCACATTGAAATTGTCGTCTGCCAATGCTTTCAATTTGATAAAGGCTAAAATTTTGTCATCTGGTAAAGGGTTATCTTGAAGAACTACAGCTCCAACGATTAGCAAAAAATTTTTTATCCCTTCCAGATCAAACAAATGCACTGCATGCCAGTATCAAGGAAAACATTGTGGCAAAAGGAGAAAATATCAGTTACCAAAATGTTCCCCTTTCTTTACAATATTTTCAAAAACTTACTTTCACAGGATTGTTAAAACTACATATTGTAAATGTAAAGGGTTACATTTCCAAAATTACATGAAGGATTGGATCAGAGGTGGAAAAAAACAATGAGAAGTTCAAATAGCTAAGTTGAGGTAAAATGTATGTGACAAAGCCCGAGAGATCAATTTGGAAAACAAAAGCAGGATAGACGTGTATGTTAGATAACCTAGACCCAGTGACATCACTTTTGAAGTGTAGATCATGATCAGATGCCGAACTAAACAGCAACTATAACCTTTAACCCTTTACCACACAATCCCGACTTTTAACAACCCGGAGAAAGAGGCCTTTTGAAAACATTTTGGGAAAAGGAGAAAATGCTGGAAACCAGCATTTTATCCTTTTCCCACAATGTTTTCTACCTTCCCACAACACATTTCAATTTTTCAGTTACATTTATTTTGTTGTCTGCAAATGCTTTCAATTTGTACCAGTCTAAAAATTTGACGTTTGGTAAAGAGTTAAAAAAATAAAACTGCACTTAAACTACTCTGAGGAAAACAGTGTGGGTTTTCTTTCCACAACAAATCTCACAACTTGAGTCATATTGGCAACACGTCGTCTGGAAATGCTTTCAATTTGGTTAACTCTTTACCAAACAAAATCATTTCAGACTGGTCCAAGTTGAAAGCATTTGCAGACGACAAAATAAATGTTAACAAAAAATTGAAGTTTCTTTTGGGAAGGGCAGAAAACATTGTGGGAAAAGGAGAAAATGCTGGTGACCAGCATTTTCTCCTTTTCCCACAATGTTTTCAAAAGGCTTCTTTCTCAGGGTCGTTAAAAGTCGGGATTGTGTGCTAAAGAGTTAAGTCTTAAATTTTGTTGTCTGGTAAAGAGTTAAACATGGTCTAATTCAGAGACAAACCATCCGACTGGTCCAGAGGTTCTGTCTCCACCAATCAAATGACTCATCAGGAAATGTTGACCATGAATTGAATTTTCTGAGCAGTCCGATCTTAATCTGCACTATCTGCAAAAGGATGTATGCAGAGCTCTACCAAAATGGGGTTAACCCTTTCCCAAACGGTAAGTTCTAGCCCTTTCCAAATTGAAAACATGGGCAGACGACAAATTAAAAATTGATAAAAATAATTTTAACATCTCTTAACTCTTTCCCAAACAACAAAATTTTGGACCTCTCCAAATTGAAAGCATTTGCAGACGACAATATAAATGTGGCTCAGTTGGTGAAATTTGTTTTTGATATGATAGAAAACTTTGTGGGAAAAGGAGAAAATGCTGGTTACCAGGTTTTTCCACAGGGTCGTTAATACTCGGGTCTGTGTAGTAAAAAGTTAAATGCATCTTTGTAATGAATTATGCGGAGCAAGTCGTCACAAATTATAGATCCACTATACCTACAAACCGACGGAATCATGATTTAAGAGTTATCCTTTAAAATGCATAAAATTCAACAATAGCAAAAATATTCAAACCACGTCAGGGTTTTCTAAGGGCTGAGGTCAAAGGTCAATACCTTTTTGCAGACGCATGGCTCGTGAAGTTGTCTTCATTATCTATGGGGTCAAATTTAAGCTTAAAACAATAGATACACTGTACAAAGCAAACCCTACACCGCAACACCAAAGAAAATCAGAAAACAAGAGGGCCATCAGCCCTAAAGCGCTCACCTGAGTAAAGTCATTTAGGATTGACAAAACTGAAGAGATGCTAGTTGTAATGATATAAAACACATGACTGCTAGTGACCTACTTTTAAACAGACTTAATCTGAGTTTTATGAGTATCAAGCTGAAAATATGCACAAAAGCTTTTACTAAGATATGGTACAGTGACCTACTTTTTGACCCGGCGTGACCCAATTTTGAACTTGTCTAAGATATCATCAAGGGAAATATTCTGACCAAGTTTCTTGAGTATTGGACTGAAAATTTGGCCTCTAGAGTGCACATACGTTTTTTCTAAGATTTGGCCAAGTGACCTACTTTTTGATCTCCTGTGACCCAATTTCAATCTTGTGTGAGATATAATCATGACACACATTCTGACACTGTTTTATATGTATCGGGCTGAATTTATGGCCCCTATAGTGCACGCAAGATTTTCTAAGGTTTGGCCCCATGACCTACTTTTTGACCCAATGTGACCCTATTTCGTATTTGCCCAAGAAATCATCAAAATAAACATTCTGATGGAGTTTCATGAGTATTGGGCTAAAAATGTTTCATTTAGAGTGCACACAAGGTTTTTCTAAGAATATTCCCTGTGACCTACTTTTTTTGCCCTGACATGATCCGATTTCGAATTTGGCCAAGATATTATCAAGACAAACTTTCTGACCAAGTTTCTTGAGCATCAGGTCTGAAATGTGGCTTCTATAGTGCACACAAGGTTTTTCTAAGATTTGGCCCTGTGACCTACATGCTGACCCAACGTGACCTAATTTTCAACTTGTTCCAGATATTATCAAGACAAACATTCTGATAAAGTTTCATGAGTAACAGACTGAAAATGTGGAGTAAGGTAATCTTTGGCGCCCAGACAATGTACGACAGACACAGCATGATCACAAAAGCTCACTATGAGCCTTTGTGCTCAGGTGAGCTAAAAGATTAAAACAATTAAAAATTAAGAAATTTAAGAAAACACAGCTTCTACCTAAATACTGAACAAATAAATAACACTGTTTTTGTGATATATAAGTTTTTTGGACAGCATGAATATATTGTTAACATGAAAAATGTTGTCATGACAACTCTTTATATATTTTTTGTACTTTATAAGCAGAATTACAAGCCGAAAAAAGTTCATAGTTTCTTCAAGAAAATGTATACTTAACAATGATAATATCATAAACATAAATAAACATGGATTATTGGCCCTTTCCCAAATGATGAATTTTGGAATGGTCCAAATTGAAAGAGTTTGCAGACGACAATTTTAAATTTGATGAAAATGAAAAAGTTCTCCAAAAGGGTAGAAAACACTGACTGTGTGAAAAGGAGAAACTGCTCGTTACGAGCAATTTCTCCTTTTCCCACAGTGTTTTCTAAAGACTTGTACTGCAGACACATGAAAACCAGGGCTTGTTTGGAAAAGGGTTAATCCTTTACCACACAATCCGGACTTTTAACGACCCCGAGAAAGAAAGTTTTTGAAAGCATTGTGAGAAAAAGAGAAGATGCTGGTAACCAGTATTTTCTCCTTTTCCAGGAATGTTTTCTAACCACTCAGAAACAAATTCAATCATTTGAGCATCATTTAAATTGATGAGTTTAAAAATTTCATGTCTGATAAAGGGTTAAACTCCCAAACCTCTTGCCTGTAATAAACACAACAGAAACATCTTAAACAGGAGGACCAGATTGGCATTAGATCGCTCACCTTCTCATAATGGTACACTTTAACCCTTTACCACACAATCCAGACTTTTAACGACCCTGTGAAAGAAGCCTTTTGAAAACATTGTGGAAGAAGGAGAAAATGCTGGTAACCAGCATTTTCTCCTTTTCCCACAATGTTTTCTACTATTTCCAAGACAAATTTCAATTTTTCAGTCACATTTATTTTGTCGTCTGCAAATGCTTTCAATCTGGACTAGTCTGAAGTTTTGTTGTTTGGTAAAGAGTTAAATGTTAATTCTTTACCAGATGATAAAATTCTAGACTGGTCCAAGTTGAAAGTATTTGTAGACAACAAATTGTGGCTCAAAAATTGAAAATTGCACTTGAAAGGGTAGAAAACATTGTGGTTACCAGCATTTTCTACTTTAAACAGTTGGTCAAGGGTTTTAAAGAAGCACTTTTGTGACACTGTTTAAACCTTTACCAGGTGACAAGGTTTTAGATATCCAATTTGAAATCATTTGACGACATATCAACTGCTGTCTTTAATAGGGTTAAAAACAATGTGGAAAAAGGAGAAAATGCTGGTTACCAGCATTTTTTCCCTTTCCCACAATGTTTTTGAAGCTTTTTTGCTCAGTGTCGACAAGACTGGAAAGTTTGGCAAAAGGTTGAAACATGTTCCGCAGTTCTAGTTGACTGATTGATTGTATGGTATTTAACACCATTTTCAACATTATTTCAGTTATGTCGCAGTGGCCAGTCCTATCCATGCTTTCCTCCCACAAGTACTCCGCACAATATTCTTTCCAAGCCAGTGGCTGCTTTCCCACATAGCCAATGTCGAAACAATGGTCAGCGGTGGGAGAGGAATGAATCCTGTCCCAATGACTATCATCAATCCTCCGAAAGAAATTGACAAAGCCTGGGATCGAACCAGCGACCTCCTGTTCTCAAGTCCTGTACACTACTGACTGAGCTACAGGGCTCAGCCGTTCAGCAGTTCTAGAGAAGTTACTTTACGCAAAAGTTGATGATGAACCCATGATCCATAAAGACTTATAAAAACAGCTCTTTATAAAGCACTTCAAGCTTATCTGAGCTAAAAAAGTCATAACATTATTTGAACCATGCTCTGGAAAAAGGGGGCTTAATGCATTTGCAAAAAATATCAACCCAGGTCAGCCTGCGCGGACTGCGCAGGCTGACCTGGGCTGATACTTTTTGCTTGTGATAAGTTTTCTGCTTATCAAAGGACCATTCTATTTCCAGGTTCTGTTAATTCTTGGATAATGATTGATTGATTGAATGGTGTTTTACGCCGCTTTCAACAATATTTCAGTCATATCACGGCGACAGCTCACATATTCATGTATTTCCTGAGATTTACCAGTACTAGGCTAGGGCTCTGAAGAGTCTTGCCCAAGGACACACCTACGAAAAACCCAGCGGATCAGGTAGGGCTCGAACCCGAGGCCTCCAGATTACGAGTCCCACAGTTTACCACTGAGCCACACAGGACCCCCTAATTCTTGGATAAACAGGAGCTTACGGATCAATAACTATGTGATGACATGCTTGATATCATGGATCATTGACATACATTAAGTCCCCTTTTGTCAGAGCAGGATTCATTTACTTGTTTCACTATCATAACAAACACACAATACTAACTATGTCGTGATCATCATTAACATCACAAACATGTCACTAACTAATGTTATTGTCATCATGGACACATATTTCTAACACAAATCACTATCATCACAAACATCACTGGCTAAAATGATGATCATCACAAACACACATAAGTTACATCACACATCATCATTGACTCACATCATCATGATCACAAACACACATCACTAGCTCACATCAATGTCATCACAAACACACATCACAAACACATATCACTGTCATCACAAACACACATCACTATCATCACAAACACATCATCAACATAAAAAAAAGTCAAGATCAGATCTATATAATGTACCCCATGATATAAAAAAAGAAAACAATATATGGTGTGCAACACACGAAAAGGGGCCTTCGGACATATGCATAAAAGTATGTCATCCCAGATCAGCCTGTGCAGTCTGTGACTAATCTGAGATGACACTTCCTGTTTTTAGCGGTTTTCTATTTCACGAAAGTCTACCGTATGAAAAAATCTTATGTAGTTGTAAAGTGCTGTCCCGGATTAGCCTGCGCAGGCTAATCCGGGACAACACTTTACACAATTGTCCGACGGCCCCTTTTTGTGTGTTGCACGCCATATATCAATACAGGGGAAAAAAAAAAGAACAGCAAAACAATACAAGCATTGCAAAACCAATAAAGGAATTGACTAAATATCTGCTGCTGACAAAAGTTTAAACCTTGTCCAAAGTAAAAATATTAGCAGACCACAAATTAAATGTGGCTCAAATTATGGAATTTGTCTTTGAAAGATAGAAATTATTGTAAATGAACATTGTAAGAGCAAAGTCTTTTTCAACAAAGATATTTCAAACATTTTCTGTTGCAAATTTATTTTTAGGAGGTACTAAGTTTGTAATAGCCCTTGTTTGTTCTTCTATATGTACTGTCAGTGTCTGTAATAGCCCTTGTTTGTTTTTATACATGTACTGTCAGGGTCAGTAATAGCCCTTGTCTGTATTTATACATGTACAGTCAGTGTCTGTAATAACCCTTGTCTGTTCTTATACATGTACTGTCAGGGTCTGTAATAACCCTTGTCTGTATTTATACATGTACAGTCAGGGTCTGCATAGCCCTTGTCTCTTCTTATACATGTACTGTCAGGGTCTGTAATAGCCCTTGTCTCTTCTTATACATGTACTGACAGGGTCTGTTACAGCCCTTGTCACTTCTTATACATGTACTGTCAGGGTCTGTAATAGCCCTTGTCTCTTCTTATACATGTACACTCAGGGTCTGCATAGCCCTTGTCTGTCCTTATACATGTACACTCAGGGTCTGTAATAGCCCTTGTCTGTATTTATACATGTACAGTCAGGGTCTGTATTAGTCCTTGTCTGTTCTTATACATGTACTGTCAGGGTCTGTAATAGCCCTTGTTTGTTCTTATACATGTACAGTCAGGGTCTGTATTAGCCCTTGTCTCTTCTTATACATGTACAGTCAGGGTCCATCATAGCCCTGGTCTGTTCTTATACATTTGCAGTCTCACTTGTCCTCAAAGTATCTAGATCAAGCTTTAACTCTTTACTAGATTACAATTTTTCAGACTCATCAAAATTGAGAGATCTGGTAGGCACCAAATTATTTGCAGCTCAAATTGTGGAATTTGTCTCTGGAAGGCCAGAAAACATGGTGGGAAAAGGAGAAAATAATAGTTACCAGTATTTTCCCCTTTTCTCACAATGTTTTCAGAAGGCTTTTTTCCTCTTGGTCTACTCAAACACCAGGGTCTGTTATATCAGGATTTTCCTCTGGGTCTATTAAAACACCAGATTGTTTGGTAAAGATTTAAAGAGACTAAAAAAGCATATTTCAAGTTGGTTGTGCAAAAATATCCAACAAATGTAGACAAAGTAAATCTCAGAGCTTAAGTTCTGAGCTGTCTGGTCTTGATTCTGACCACCCACAAAAACCACAAGTATTTCTCCAAAGGTAAACAAAGTTAAAATCTATAAAAACATCAGACAATAACACTTTGCAAAACTATCATTAGAAGCAAAATTCATAAATGCATTTATGTAGTTTTGAGAAAACAAAAAGCCGTATATAACATTTTTACATTAACCCAACAATCCAGTTTTATCGACCGTGAGAATAATGGCTGTAGTCCACAATTACAAAAGCCCTATTCCTTCAGGTCATTAACTCTTTACCAAATGACAAAATTTCAGACCAGTCCAAATTCAAAGCATTTGCAGATGACAAAGTAAATGTTACTCAAAAATTGAAGTTTGTTTTGGGAAGAGTAGAAAACATTGTGGGAAAAGGAGAAAATGCTGGTTACCAGCATTTTCTCCTTTTCCCACACTGTTTTCAAAAGGTTTTTTCCTCAGGCCATTAAAAGTCGGGCTTGTGTGGTAAAGAGTTAAACAACTGGAAGGTTTGGTGAAGGTTTAAACATTCAAATATTACATGATGAATTTTAAATTAAATAAAAAAATAAATAAACTTGAAAAAAGACGAATGGAAAAAATGTCATAAAAAATATTGAAGAATGTGCTGTCTATAGCATTCTATACAGCGCAATTCTTTCTTGCAATAATTCTGATGAAAAAAGAAAAAAATTACATGTTACATCTTTACAAGACAGCAATTATAGCCATGCTCTGTGAAAAGGAAGCTTAATGCATCTGCAAAAAGTATCAACCCAGGTCAGCCTGCAATGTTGATGCAGGCTGACCTGGGTCAAAACTTTTTGCTATTGGTCAATTTTCTGCATGCCAAAGAACCAGTGTACTCATGACACAGTTGGCTGTTAGACAGTTGGCTGTTAGACAAAATGGCTTTTATAACAGTAATGTGATGACTTGCTTGGTGTCAAGCATCACAGAGATGCATTAAGCCCCCCTTTGCCATAGCATGACTCATTTAATTTAGAATTGCCCATATTGGAAGCATTTGCAGAAAAATGAGTCAAAATATATACACAGGGTAGCTACAGGCTGTTTATTTTTACTGTTCAACTAGACAGCAAAATTTATCTTAGATCCAAAATTGAGAGCATGTACAGATGACAAGTTCAGCTTGATCAGAATGATGGAATTTGCTTTGAAATGGGTAGAAAACATTGTAGGAAAATGCAGGTTACCACACATTTTTCCACAATGTCCTCAAATGCTGGTTACCAGCATTTTCTCCTTTTTCACACAATGTCTCTAAAGGCTGGTAACCAGCATTTTCTCCTTTTCACACAATGTCTTCAAATGCTGGTTACCAGCAGTTTCTCCTTTTCACACAATGTCTTCAAATGCCCTTCCTCATCTGGGTCACCAAAACTAGAGATCGTTTGGTTGATTGATTGTATGGTGTTTAACGCTCTTTTTTACATTATTTCAGTTATGTCGTGGCAGCCAAAGCATCTATCCATGCATTCCTGGAGTTTCTTTCACCAATACAACACACAATATTCTTTCCAAGCCACTGGTGCTTTCCAATATAACCATCGTTTAAAACAATGGTCAACACTGAGAGAGGAATGAATCCTGTCACAACGACTATCATCAATCCTTAGAAAGAAACTGGCTGAGCTGGGGACTGAACCAGTGACCCCTGTTATTGAGTCCTGTATGCTACTGACTGAGCTACTGGGCTTGGCAAGAGACTGTCTGGTAAAAGGTTAACAATATAAGTGTAAGATAGTAAATGAAAGTACCCCATGTGGATACAACGCTTGGCTGCAGTCCCCTTTTGATAGCAAAGAACAGCCCCAAGATTGAAATAAGTATCTTCAGTAAACACCATTATGAGAAAATGTCTAAGAAAAACAACAATGACACAGATGACAGGTCTACGACAACACCTCAAAAACAGCCAAGAAAACAAGAAAACAAAGATGAAATGTACCTAGATCTACAACATTTTATAACACGAACACTTTAAAAAACAGAAAAACAGCTTTTCGTAAATGAGATTCTAGATAGGCTTCCTCCCCACCGTTCTGTCATTTTTGTTAACGCTTTCCTGTACAGTGCTGCCTTTTAACGCCCCTGGGAGAGAAGCCTTTTGAAAACACTGTGGGAAAAGCTTTTCCCACAATGTTTTCTACCCTATCAAGGAAGAATTGCACCATTTGAGCCACATTGAAATTGTCGTCTGCAAATGTTTTGAATTTGGACAGGTCTAAAATTTTGTCGTCTTGTAAAGGAATAACTCTTTCCTATACATGAAACTTTTACCCTCGTCTGAATTGAAAATATTTACAGACAACAAAATTAACTATAGCTGTAGAGATGGAATTTCCTTTGGCAGGTTAGGAAATATTGTGGGAAAAGGTGAAAATTACTGATAACTAGATTTTCTGCTTTTCCCCATGGTGTTTTTGAAAGGTCTCTCATTTAGAGTCACTAAATTTCCGAACTGTGCTGTAAGAGAGTTAACCCTTTACCACACAATCCCGAGTTTTAACGACCTTAGCAAGAATGAAAACATTGTGGTCAAAGAAGGAAATGCTGATATGCAGCATTTTTTTCCCTGTTCCCACAATCTTGTCTACCCTTTCCAAGATAAATTCCATTATTTGAGCCACATATATTTTGTCGTCTGCAAATGCTTCCATTTTGTACAATCTAAATTTTTTTGGGGTGAGGTAAAGAGTTGACCATTTACTCGCTGCATTCCTTTTGTCGTGCTGCAGAACCTTTTGAAAACATTGTGGTAAAAGGATAAATTGTTTGTCATGAGAAATTTCCCCTTTTTTATCACAATGTTTTTATCACGCATATTTCCGTATTTCAAATTTAACTGATGTAGGTACATATTCTATCTTAACCCTTTACCGTACAATGCCGCCTTTTGACGCCCCTGGAAAAGAAGCCTTTTGAAAACATTGTGGGAAAAGGAGAAAATGCTGGTAACCAGCATTTTCTCATTTTCCCACAATGTTTTCTACCCCATCAAGAGAAAATTGCACCATTTCAGCCACATTGAAATTGTCGTCTACAAATGCTTTCAATTTCGACAAGGCTAAAATTCTGTCGTATGGTAAAGGGTTAAAAGAAAAACAGCCATCTTGATCGGGGTCGTTAAAGCATTGGATTGTTCGATAAAAAGTTGAAAAAGTAAAGATCGACTCAAAACAGCCATATGACATGGTAAAAAACAAAATTGCAAAAATATTAGAAAACAGTACCACCGTGGAGAAACATGTATGACCAAAATTAGTGAGTTTTCAGAAAAATAAAAAAATTCTAAAAACTCTCACAAGATTGTTTAGACTCTATGTTCATCTGTTTCCTGCCTTAAAATGACTTACCATTAAATTTGAAAAAAAAAAAAATTTTTTTTGTTAGTTTGATCGCCATTTTCAATATTAATTATATTGTGACAACCAAAGCACCTATCCATACTTCATGCTTTCCTATTGTAGCTTTTTGCCAGCCTGTGCTTTGCATAACTTTCTGTCTAAATCTCTAAACCACTGGCTGCTTTCCCACATAGGCATTATTGAAACAATGTTCAAGAGAGAAAGAAGAATGAATTCTGTTCCAGTGAAAATCATCGATTCTAAAATAGAATTTGGCCAGCCAGTCACTGAACATACAAGTCCAGGGTTACACATTCTTACAAATATGAAAATTTGCAATAAATGCATAGGTCGAATACAAACCATCCAGGCTGGGATTCAAACTCGTGCAGCAAACATACTCATTTATTTAGGTTTAAAAGACCAATACACTAACCACTGAACTAACAAGAATTCTCCCTAATGCAGTTGTCAGGTATTGACTTTTTACGGGAAGAAGCCATGCTGTACGGAAGGAGTGATCTCCCGTAACACATCCCCTCTTAAGAGAAGTCATCTTTTTGATGACGGAAAGCCTTATTAGGCAGTAAGTCTATTATTTAGACAAAAATGGCTCAATGGCCGATAACGGGCAATTTTATAGACAACAAATGGCTCAAAGGCCAATCCTGGATGAGCCCCTATCTTACGAACATGAAAATTCGCATCAAATGCATAGCTCAAATACAAACTGTCCCGGCTTGGATTTGAACCCGTGCGACAAAGATCATAGTTTATTGAGGTTTAAAAGACCAATACACTAACCACTGAACTAACGAGAATTCTCCCTAACACAGTTGTCAGGTATTGATTTTATACTGGAAGAAGCTATGCTGTTAGGAAGGAGTGATCTCCTGTAACACCGTTTTGTAAGTTAACAACTGAGGTACCTGTCAGTTAAAACAGGGAATGTACATATCTTGTAATGACACTTGTAAAGTAACCATTGTAACACATTGACATGTTTTGATGTATTTGATGATCACTAAAAACAAACAAAAAATTGCAGAAACTGCTAGAAAAATAGTATAATACCCATTTGTTACAATGTTTTCATAAAACTCTGCAATATTTGAGGTCAATAAATTTCCGCCATAACAAATTGTATAAACACTGGTCAAATTGACAGCTATCATTCTCTGATCTGCTTTAACCCTTTACTATGCAATCCTGAATTTTAACGACCTTGAAAAAGACAGCTTTTGAAGACATTGCGGGAAATGGAGAAAATGCTGGATACAAACATTTTTTTTTTTTTCTTTTTCCAACAATGTTTTAAAAGCCATTTCCTCAGGGCCTTTGATACTCAGAATGGTTTGACGAAAGGTTGACTTCCCTAAAATCAACATATACCACTGACTATACAATCAATTCTTTACCAAACGACAAAATTTTGGACTGGACCAAACTGAAAGCATATGCAGACGACAAATTAAATGTTGATAAAATAATGATTCCTGTTTTGGATAGGATAGAAAACATTGTGGGAAAAGGAGAAAATGCTGGTTACCAGCATTTTCTCCTTTTCCCACAATGTTTTCAAAAGCCTTCTTCTTCTGGGTCGTTAAAACTCGGGATTGTGTGGTAAAGGGTTAAATATAGAAGATTGAAAGACTAGTTAATAAAAGATTCCCTGCAGAAGTGAACAGTTAATGTTAAAAGAAAAAAATACATTTGAGCTATGCTGTGTGAAAAGTGAGTTGAACCCTTTATCACACAATCCCAACTCTTAATGACCCTGTGAAAGAAGCCTTTTGAAAACATTGTGGGAAAAGGAGAAAATGCTGGTTACCAGCATTTTCTCCTTTTCCAACATTGTTTTCAAAAGGCTTCTTCCCCAGGGTCGTTAAAAGTCCGGACTGTGTGGTAAAGGGTTAAACAAAATAGATTTTATGGATCCACAATTATGTAATGACTTGCTTTAAGCATCCCAAAGATGCATCAAACCTTGTTTTGCCTAGCATCACTCATTTATAGCAATATGGCGGGCATATATATATATATAAAAGATTGCAGTTGAAAATTTGTCGGTCATTCAACTTTAAATTCAAAACTTTGAGACAAGCCATTTGATTGGCTAATACAGAATATCTAAACCAATCAGATAGCTTGCCTTAAAATTTAAAATCTACATGATACATAGAATTCACCATCTACACAGCCGCTGATCATCTCTTTCATTGTCATAAGAAGTTAACAAAATCTTTCATTGTCATGAAAGTTAACAAAATCATCATCAGTTTTATCATTAACATAATCGAAGTTGTCAAAATCATTATCATGTGTCATCATCATTTTATCATCATCATCTACCATCTCAATGATTGTTGATCATAGAGAGCCGTGTTCGAGCAGGTCTGGGTTTTCACTTTGATCCTTCAGGTAACAGAAGACAGGTTTTCTGCCCTAGGATTGTAAATGATCCTGTAATAGAGAGTAACGGTTGTTAGTGTCTGAATCTTATTGTTTAACCCTTTCCCAAACAAGCCCTGGTTTTCACGTGTCTGCAGTACAAGTCTTTTGAAAACACTGTGGGAAAAGGAGAAATTGCCTGTAACGAGCAATTTCTCCTTTTCCCACAGTGTTTTCTACCCTTTTTTGAGACCTTTCTGCCATTTTCATCAAATTTAAAATTGTCGTCTGCAAACTCTTTCAATTTGGACCAGTCCTATATTTCTCGTTTGGGAAAGGGTCAACCCTTTACTGCACAATGCCGACTTTTAACAACCATGAGAAAGAAGGCTTAAGAAAACATTGAGGGGAAAAGGAGAAAATGCTGGTAACCAGCATTTTCTCCTTTTCCCACATTGTTTTCTACTCTATGAAAGACAGGTTTTATGTTTTGAGTAGCATCTATTGTCTGCAAATGCAAATCATTTTTGGACAAGGCTAAAATTTTATTGTCTGGTAAAAGGTTACGCCACATTTAGCATGCTGTTTGTAAATGCTTTCAATCTGGACAAGTCTGATATTTGTTTTATTTCTCTAGTAAAGACTTAAGCTTTAACCAAATAACAAAATTTTTTAACTTGTCCAAATTCAAAGCATTTGCAAAGTTATATGTCACAATGTTTTCAATACTGTTTGCTGAAAGGCCAACTAAAACTGTTGTAAGCTGTCAAATGCACCAAACGGGTTGCCTTGTCACTGGATCAGCAGGGAATAAATTAACCCATTACCACACAGCCATACTTTTAACAAACCTTGGAGATTAGACTAAAAAAGAAACGAAGAGAATGCTGGTAACCAACATTTTTCCTTTTTCCAACGATGTTTTATAACCTTTCAGAAACAAATCCAATCACTTAACACTTTACTGCACAATGCCGACTTTTACCGACCCTGAGAAAGAAGCCTTTAGAAAACATTGCAGGAAACCATAATTTTCTCCTTTTCCAACAATATTTTCTATACTGTGATAGACAAATTTTATGTTTTGAGTAACATCCAATTTGTTGTCTATCAGTGCTTTCAATTTGGACAAGGCTAAAATTCTGTCTTCGAGTAAACAGTTAAAGCCACATTTGTCATCTGCAAGTGATTTAACTCTTTACCAAACGACAAAATTTTGGACTTAACCAAGCTGAAAGCATTTGCAGAAGACAAATTAAATGTAGCTCACATGATGATTTCTGCCTATGATAGGGTAGAAAACATTGTGGGCAAAGGAGAAAATGCTGGTTACCAGCATTTTCTCCTTTTCCCACAATGTTTTCAAAAGCCTTCTTCTTCAGGGTCGTTAAAACTCGGGATTGTGTGGTAAAGAGGTAAATGAAGATGAATATTTGATCAACTGTTTTTGTATTCATTCCAATTCCCAAAAACTTCCAATAAAATTTCAGCTAAACTGGTAAAGAGGGATGGGAGGACGGGTGGATGTTATAAAACAGCTATCTGCAGACGACGACATGATAATTTAAAATGTAGAGGTCATGTGCTGGCAAAAGGGGGTTTAATGCATCTCCGCAATGCATTATAACAATCAAGCCATCACATAATTATGGATCCATAATAGCCCCTTTTATAAACAACAAGACATAGTCATTATGTAGAATGGTCCATGAACATACAGAAACCTGGGTTGATATTTTTCGCAGATACATTAATCTACCTTTTCACAGAGCATGGTATTTGGCAGAATGTGACATTATGCAGACCAGCAGTATGTCTATGAATGCAGGTGTAAACATTGTGGTAAAAGAAGAAATCAAGGTCTTGTTATGAGCAACACATTATACGTATGGCATAAACTCACTCATAAAGCTGTTGAATGCCGCAGGTTTATTTTTCCAGCGTACTCCTATGAAATACACAGGTAATCCGGTCAGGACTAAAAGTAGTCCCATCAAGGTATCAGCCGTGGCAGCAAACAGTGGCACAATCAGCAAGAATAACACAGCAATCAGGAAGATAATTGGGATAATGATGTTAAACTGAAAGTATAAAAAGATACATATGGAATATTATGCAAGGGCACGTTTCCAGTCGGCTGTATTTACTTCGAGATGCGTGGGAAAATTTGATATCGCACGAGGCCAAAGGTCAAGTGCAATGTCAAAATTTTCCAGCGCATCGAGAAGTAAATACAGCCAACAGGAAACGCCCCTGACATAATATTCCATTTATTATATACCTACAAATGCTAAAAGCCAAAACGAATACAATTAGAGTCAATTTTATTCAAAAACACAAAATGTTTGTTAGAAAACCTAGTTAACTGGTCGTTAACATCTTTTCAAGAATGGCGGATGAATACTATGCATCATTTTTTCCACCACACCCATATTGTGTTATCATAAAAACAATAAAAATGGCTGCCGTGTGCACATGGATACGGTTTGAATGCTTTCCTGTAAATTCATGTAAAATTGCAAAAAATAGACAGAATGATATATATATATATACAATTGTATCTTTTTAAATAAAGGGTAAATGATTAATGAATTTCATTCATATGCTTTGTTTTAGAGTAAGACTGATGCCGTAAAAATGTTTATAAGGTAGATCTACACTCATAGGAAACAAACAGATTTTGCGTTTCTAAAAATAGACTGATCATACACTCGCCTCCTGCTGCTTCATTTTACTACACTGCGTAAAATAAAATCTGGAAAGAGGCTGAAAGTAGTTCGCTTATGGATTATGTCATCATTAACATATTTGGAACCGTATTTCAGTGTGGTGATACAGATTTTTTTTTTCCGTCATGTCTGATTTTATCCATGCGAGTCGCTTGTATTTGAGCCAGAAAATTCACAGGTATATGGCATGCAACACACGAAAAGGGGCCTTCTAACAATTGCGTGAAGCGCTGTCCCGAATTAGCCCGTGCACTCCACACAGGCTAGTCCTGGATAGCACTTTACGACTACATAAGATTTTGTCATACAGTAGACTTTCGTGAAACAGAAAATCGTAAAAAAACGGGAAGTGTCGTCTCAGCTTAGTCACAGACTGCTCATGCTGATCTGGGATGATACACTTTTACTTATATGTCCGAAAGCCCTTTTTTGTGTGTTGCACGCCATATAATAAAGTCCTTCATCACTCAGTCCCAAGATTTAACCTTTATCCTGCTAAGTAAATGACAGTAAACTTCCAAGCTGATGGTGAGAACCTGAATAATTTTGCTTCAAACTTATTTTTTTGAGAAAAACATCTCCTGATCAGACAATGTAGATCCAAGCATGTTTGTCTGACCTTGATTGACACTGTCTGCAAAAGGTCAGCAGGTCACGCTAAGCAGCCTAAGGGTTGAAGAAAGCTTTTGAAAACAATGGAAGAAGGAGAAAACGAGCAAAATTTTAGACTTGTCCAAATTGAAAGGATTTGAAAATGAAAAAATACCTGACTCAAAAATCTGAATTTGTTTAAACAGCATTTTCACCTTTTTCCGCAATGTTTCAAAGGTCTTTTTCTTTCGGTCGGTAATACTATGAATTGTTTGGTAAAGGGTTAAAACAATAATATCTAAGCTTCTAATCTTGTGCGACAATGAGTGATTGCACATTGGAATGAGTTAACTCCCTTACCTTGATGGGTCGGTCCCTATTAGGTTCTTTGTAGCGCAAGTACACCATTCCCGTTACTGACATGCCGACAGACAACCACTGGACAAAACTCATGTAATTGATCAAGGCGTAAATATCATCCGAAATTAACATCAGAATTGACAGGCCTCCCTGCAAGATATAAGGTAATTAACAATAAATTGTCTCCCTTGATATTATGTCAAAATGAAATGATCGCCGTGTGATTGATTGATTGATCGACTGTATGGTGTTAAACACTGTTTTCAACATTACTTCAGTAACATCGAGGTGGCTAGTGCACCTATCCGTGCTTTCCTGTAGTCCTCCAAGCCACTGGCTTCTTTCCCACATAAGAATCCTCAAAATAATAAGTGAGATGGAAAGGAATCCTGTCACAATGACAATAATCAACCCCCTAAAAGAAATTGGCCCAGCTAGGAACTGGAAACAACAACCCCCAGTTCTCAAGTCCTGTGCGCTACGGACTGCTCTACCCAGACTCAGCTTTCATCATGTGAACTCTAAAATTGTACATAAACCGTTAAGATTTAGACATGTCCTAGATGCAAGTATTTGTTAGCCCATTGACAGACGACAAAAATTTTAGACTGGCAGATTAAATAAGGGTCAAACGATGGACCTGCCTCAGAAAGTGTAAAAAACATTGTGGGAAAAGGAGAAAATGCTGGTTACCAGAATTTTCTTCTTCCACATTGTTTTCAAAAGCCTGCTTTTTGATACCTCATTAAAACTCTGAATTATTTGATAAGGAATTAAAATGGAGTTAGCAAGGGCAAGTATTTTTCTTTGTGCAAAATTGTTCTACAGGGCGGGCCATGCAGTAACTGTTATTCTATTATTCTTTAAGGAGTGGTAATTTGATCCATCAATCTTATGCAGTTTTTTGCTTGTATTAGATTTCGGAACAAATACGTATACAAGAGTAGGACAGTTTATAAGGTAGTGACAAAAGCGAGGTTGAGGTGTATTAGCTAAAACTGAAAGTAGAATGGGTGCAAGCCTGAATGACAGTATCTTTGGTTCAGGTCAAACTGATATCACAGTGTGAGTGTGCATTCCTCCTTACGCATGATGTATTTGGTTCCGATCAGAATGATCACCGTAAGCAGATTTGCTATACAAATCCACTAAAAAGAGGTTAAGTTTTATACCGTGAACAACATGGCAGGCATGGGAGAGAATCTCTTCACGTTAATCATGGCCATAAGTTGAGGCAGCTGTCCGTCTCTAGCACCAACGAAGAACAATCTGAAATTTAAATTTACATCAAAGTCTTACCTATCATCACAAAAAGCATTTTAGTGCATTTGTCAAAGACAATGCCACTATGAGTACAATATGGCATCAAGGCATTTGTCAAATACAGTGCCACTATGAGTACAATATGGCATCGAGGCATTTGTCAAAGACAATGCCACTATGAGTTCAACACAGTATTTTGAAAATCATGTATCATAGTTTGTGCAAAACTGAAGTAAGTAAACCCACTTAAACTCAATTTTTCTACGACAGATAAGAGTTTCGATTGCACTCCAATATGAAAATGAAAATGGCGTATTAAAATAAATTGGATTAGGCACTGATCATGGAAATACTTCCTTTTTATCAAAAATAGCTTGATCCGCTATGGTCTTCCACTGGCGTAATGATACACACAATCTTGGTTTCCTGACAGCCCGATTCTGTGCTTGATCGTCCCAAACCAGTTCATTCCTGGGCTTATTCGTCCCAGGGCTTGTTCGCCCAGACTTGTTTGTCCCACAAGATTGCACGCTACTATATTGGATTGTGCATGACTAAGTAGTAGGTTGACTTTCAAGCGAATATTTTGAAACTATCTCTATGGTTTATTTTTCAAATTATTAAATCCACACAATGGCTCCCTGGACAAATGCCACACCAGTGCTTTCAACGCTTTGATTTACCTTTGCAATAAAAAGTTTCTTAAAACCCGACATGACCCATTTTCAAACTCATCCCAGATTTTGAAAGACAATGATTCTGACCAACTTTCATAAGTACTGGACTGAAAATGTGGCCTCTAAAGTGTACACAAGGTTTTTCATATTTGACCCCGTGACCTAGGTTTGACCTAACATCACCCAATTTCAAACTAGTCCAAGATTTCATCAAGATTCTGACTAACTTTTACAAGTAGCGGACTGAAAATGCAGCCTCTAGAGCGTACACAGGTAAAAGTTGATGATTGACAGACACGGCACGATCACAAAATCTCACCTTGAGCACTTTATGCTCCTGTAAGCTAAACAAGAGCGCCCCCACGTGGGTGCCAACCTCAGCTGCAGTTCCATGTATTTGGTTTTTTAGTGAAAATTATAAGTCAAACAAGCATTCTGATAGTATTGCATAGCAATACACAGTCCCCTACCAGCCGTATGTATCATTGGCATGTCAGTGAAATTTTTAAAGTCCAAGGCCCGTAAATGCGTCAAAAAGCAGTGCAGCGGGACGAAACTCGAACTTGATGTGTAAGTCATGGTGGTTGATGTACACACCAAAAATCAGCTCTGTCTGTAGCAGCGTTTAGAAAAAAAGTGCGGAAAAATGTTTTATCAGTGGAATTTAAGTCCAAGGCCCGTAAATGCTTGAAAAAGCAGTGGAGCGGGACGAAACTCAAACTTGATCTGTAAGTAATGGTGGTTGATTTACACAGCAAAAGTCAGGTGAATATCTACCAGCAATTAGAAAAAAAAGTCCGGAAAACTGATTTATCAGTGAAATTTTGTAAGTTTAAGGCCCGTATATCCATGAAAATCCTGTGGACCGGAACAAAAGTCAAACTTGATCTGTAAGTCATGGTGGTTGAGTTACACAGCAAATCTGAGATCAATACCTACCAGCGTTTAGGAAAAAAGTCCGGAAAACTGATTTATCAGTGGAATTTTGTAAGTCCAAGGCCCGTAAATCCGTGAAAAACCAGTGGACCGGAACGAAAGTCGAACTTGATCTGTAAGTGATGGTGGGTGACTTACAAACCAAAACTTAGCTCAATATGTACCAGTGTTTAGAAAAAAAGTCTGGAAAACTGAATTGCCGGACTGACGGACAGACAGACAGATGGACAGACGGACAGACGGACTTTGCCGGTAGGGGACTAAAAAGGGGCATTACCACTTCAAAAATATTTTGATGGTTGCTTGCCCCTTTTGTATCTCTTCCCCTTTTGGCAGTTAACAACTAGTCCAATTTTGAAGTAAATAACAGTAAAAACAGAGATATTATAAAATGTCAAAGTTTTTCCACAATGATGCCAGCACTTATGACAATACACATACCTTGATGCTCTCTGTAACCCTTTCCCAAACGATAAATTTTAGACTGGCCCAAATTGAAGAGCTTGCAGACGACAACTTTAAATTTGATGAAAATGGCAGAAAGTTCTCAAAAAGGGTAGAAAACACTGTGGAAAAAGGAGAAATTGCTCGTTACGAGCAATTTCTCCTTTTCCTACAGTGTTTTCAAAAGACTTGTATTGCAGACACGTGAAAACCAGGGCTTGTTTGGGAAAGGGTTAAAAACAAACAAGCTAAAAAACACGTTATGTGGTTATGTGTACAGAATAAAACAAATCACAAATTCAACAGAAGCATTACAATCCTACCTCCCGGATGTGAAGAGTAGTCCATTCACACCTCCAAATGTGGAGAGCGAAACAAACAGAGGTATAATGAACGCTGCCACACCATACACTTTGTCTCCAAATGTCTGAAATTGATCAGAAAATCATCAACTATTTAATAAATTAATCTTTCAATTATCAACACCCCCCCCCTTCCAGATATTTTAACAAATCTGAGAAAGAAGGCTTACAAAAATATTTTGATGGTTATCTGCCCTTGTTGTATGGGTTCCCCTCTTAACTCTTAACCACACAATTCTGACTTTTAATGACCCTGCAAAAGAAGCCTTTTGAATATATTGTGGGAAAAGGAGAAAATGCTGGTAACCAGCATTTTCTCCTTTTCCCACAATGTTTTCTATCCTTCCCAAAACAAATCTCAATTTTTCAATCACATTTACTTTGTCGTCTGCAAATGCTTTCAATTTGGACCAGTCTAAAATTTTGTCGTTTGGTAAAGAGTTAATAGTAAACAACATGTCTAAGTTTGAAATAAATATCTTCCGTAACAAGAGAGATATTAAAAAATGTCGAAGTTTTTGCACAATAATGATGATGCTGCGAAGGCAATGACAATACTTCCTCAACATTTTTTTCAAAGACAGTCGAAATAATTTTTCTCCTTTACCAACAATGTTTTCAATGTTCACAAACAAAGCCTGTCATTTCAATGGTATTTAAAATGACGTCTACAAATGCTTTGAAACTTGAAGGAGTCTAAAATTTTGTTGTCTGGTAAGTAGTTATGCTCATATTCAATTCTGAACGTGGCATTTGACTATCGTCACTCCTCGGAAAGAAATTGGCCAAGTTGAGAATTCGAACCAGCAATCCTGCATTCAGCTCCTGTGCATTAGTGACAGCGCTACCTTGCCCAGCTGGGATTGTGTGGTTAACCCTTTACCATACAATCCCATACAACCCTGCATTCAGCTCCTGTGTATTACTGACAGCGCTACCTTGCCCAGCTGGGATTGTGTGGTTAACCCTTTACCATACAATCCCATACAACCCTGCATTCAGCTCCTGTGTATTACTGACAGCGCTACCTTGCCCAGCTGGGATTGTGTGGTTAACCCTTTACCATACAATCCCATACAACCCTGCATTCAGCTCCTGTGCATTACTGACAGCGCTACCTTGCCCAGCTGAGATTGTGTGGTTAACCCTTTACTATACAATCCTGACTATTAACAAACCTGAGAAAAAAAAGCTTTATAAAACATTATGGGAAACAGAGAAAATGCTGACAACCCGGCATTTTCTCCTTTTCCCACAACATTTTCTATCTTTCCCAATACAAATTTTGATTTATGAATCACATTTCTTTTGTCATTTGAAAATGCTTTCAATTTGGACTAGTCTAAAATTTTGTCATGTGGTGAAGGGTTAAGGAAGCTGGCAAAAAACTAAATAAACTTACCACTGCCACTGCATTAGATTCCATCATTTCTCTGGGTGATATAATGGTGAAATAGGCCAAGTTAGAGAACACGTATACGAACGTTACGATCGGGATAGAAATGTAGATGGCTCTGGGTAGATTTCTGAAATTTTAGAAGACGGAAAGGTAAATTTATATGCTGAGATATTCGTCATTTTAATGTGATATTGTTTGATATAATCAAGTCATAACAATACTTTAACCTTTTCCAAAACAACAAATGTTAGACTCTTCCAAGCATCTGCAGGCAGACAACAAATCTGAAAGTGGTGCAAATCAACATAAGTTTTTTAACAGGAAAGAAACCATTGTTGGAAAAGCAGAAAATGCTGGTTTCCAGCCTTTTCTACTTTTCCCAGAATGATTTTTAACCCTTTACCGCACAATGCCGCCTTTTAACGCCCCAGGGAAAGAAGCCTTTTGAAAACAATATGGGAAAAAGAGAAAATGCCAGTAACCAGCATTTTGCCCTTATCCCACAATGTTTTCTACCCTATCAAAAGAAATTGCAGAATATGAGCCACATTGAAATTGTCGTCTGCAAATGCTTTCAGTTTGGACAAGGCTAAAATTTTGTCATCTAGTAAAGGGTCAAAAGATGTCTACTTCAAGGTCATTAAATAAATTGTTTGGTAAAGGGTTAACTCTTTACCACACAATCCCGACTTTTAACGACCCTGAGGAAGAAGCCTTTTGAAAACATTGTGGGAAAAGGAGAAAATGCTGGTAACCAGCATTTTCTCCTTTTCCCACAATGTTTTCTACTCTTCCCATAACAAATTTCAAACGTTGAGTCACATTTATATTGTCGTCTGCAAAAGCTTTCAATTTGGAGTGGTCTAAAATTTTGTCGTTTGGTAAAGAGTTAAACAACATCAAATTTCGTCATTCGTGCCCTCAGCAAATTTTGTTGTCTGCAAATATTTCCTTTATGGATGATTGTGTTTTTCTAACTTTGTTGTCAGTTTTGTTGAAAAATTAACTCTTTACCAGACGACAAAATTTTAGCCTTTTCAAAATTGAAAGCATTTGCAGACGACAATTTCATTGTGGCTCAAATGGTGCAATTTTTCTTTGATAGGGTAGAAAACACTGTAGCTGGTTACCAGCACTTTCTCCTTTTTCCACAATGTTTTCAAAAGGCTTCTTTCCCAGGGTCGTTAAAAGGCGGCACTGTGCAGTAAAGGGTTAACTGTAAATTTAACCCTTAACCAAACAGCAAAGTTTTAGATTCATCTATATTGAACACTTCTACAGACGACAAATTAAATAGGGCTCAAATAGTGAGAATCATTACTGAAAGGGTAGAAAACATTGCAGGAAAAGCTGGTGACTAGCATGTTCTCTCTTTCCCACATATCATCTCAAATGCTTGTTTCTTCAACTCTTAACTCTTTACCAAACGACAAAATTTTAGACCAGTCCAAATTAAAAGCATTTGCAGATGACAAATTAAATGCAATTTCAGAATTGAAATTTGCTTTGGAAAGGGTAGAAAACATTGTGGGAAAAGGATAAAATGCTGGGTAACCATTTTCTCCTTTTCCCACAATGTTGTCAATAGGTTTCTTTCCCAGGGTCGTTAAAAGTTGGGATTGTGTGGTAAAGAGTTAAAATGCCTTTCACTAATATAGTTGCCTATGCATTCAGTGTAGATTAAGATCAGGCTGCACAAAACATGCAAGAGGAATGGGCTCTGTGGTAATGACTATCAACAATCTTTGGACAGAGAGTGGCTGAGCCAGAAATCAAACCACTGACCCTGGGTTTGAGGTCCTGTATCTTACATACAGAGCCACCAGGCTTAGTAAATAATGGTTAGAATAAATATAAAACTTACCTGTATGGGTCAATCAGTTCTTCTGTCACAAAGTTTAGGAAATTCCTGCAAAAACATAGAGAGTAGAACAGAATGTATCATAAAGTTACAATGTATCAGGTCTTACTTTTTAACTTAACTCTTTACCACAAAATCCCAACTTTTGACGACCCGGAGGAAGAAGGCTTTTGAAAAATATTGCGGGAAAAGGAGAAAATGCTGGTAACTAGCATTTTCTCCTTTTCCCACAATGTTTTACATAGTATATAAGAACGAAATCATCATTTGAGTATCTGGTTATTTGAGTATCAGTTTCATCGCAAATGCTTTCAATGTGGTCCAGTCCAAAATTTTGTCGTTTGGTAAAGACTTATGCCAATGTTCTACCTACAATATTTTGTTTAAACTTTTAAGTCAGTTAACCCTTTCCCAAACGACAAATTTTAGACTGGTCCAAATTGAAAGAGTTTGCAGATGACAATTTTAAATTTGATGAAAATGGCAGAAAGTTCTCCAAAAGGGTAGAAAACACTGTGGGAAAAGAAGAAATTGCTCGTTACGAGCATTTCTCCTTTTCCCACAGTGTTTTCAAAAGACTTGTACTGCAGACACATGAAAACCAGGGCTTGTTTGGGAAAGGGTTAACAGATGTTAATATCAATATCAGTTCTTTTTAAAGATCTTGATGATTAAGTGTAGGGTCAGATTTACAAGTTTAGGCATAATCTTAAGATTTCTCTTTTCCACAATGTTTCATGGAGCCAATCTTATCTCTTTTAAATTTTAATTCCAATTCTTATTAGGATTATGAGGATTGCTCTTTCAGTCTTTTACAATCTGGGTCGAGTAATCCAATCGTTATCAGGCTGTCAAACCAAGGACAGCATACAGACAATGCATTGATTTGGCCGAGATGATGAAATGTGTGAAATGTATTTTTGAAAAAGTAGAAAAAAAATGTAGAAAAAAAGGAGAAAATGCTGGTTTCCAGCTATCTTTTCCCACAATGTTTTCAAACATATCTTCTCTGGGTCATAAAAATGCAGTATTCATTTGATTCCCTGAGAATTACAGTTTTATTGCTGTCTGAGAGTGTTACAGAAAAAATGCCGGCTTGGCAGTAAAATCACAAGGGCGTAAACTACTGGTTCTTTGTTAACATGTTTCCATAAAAAAGTCATATTTCCCCAATACTGCAGTAAATGACTTTTTACCTAATTATAAAACTGTAGACTCGTCCAAATCTAAGACATTTGTGGACAAAAACCATTATGTATGGCACAAGCAATTGAATTCTTCTTTAACCCTTTACCAAAAAATCCCATGTTTTCACGTCCCTGAGGAAGAGGCCTTTTGAAAACATTGTGGGAAAAGGAGAAAATGCTGGTAACCCTCCCCTTCAAAACACATAATTCAGTTTTTGAGCGACATTTATTTTGTCTTCTGCAAATGCTTTAAATTTGGACTTGCCCAAAATTTTGTTCTTTGGTAACAAGTTAACAGAGAAGAAAACAGTACAGAAGAATTACTTCTATACGCCTTTTTCTGCAAAGAGGGTGTGTGTTGTGTGTGTGTGTGTGTGTGGGGGGGGGGGGGGGGGTTTATTACAGCACTGGTTTGTTTAACAAAAGAATCTCATCTTTTTACCAAATGACAAGTTTTAGATCAGTCCAAATTCAAAGCATTTGCGGATGACAAGATAAACTTGACTCTAAAATTGAAATTGTTTTGGGAAGAGTTGAATTGTTTTTGGAAAGAGTTGAAAACTTTGTGGGTAAAAAAGGTGAAATTGCTGGTTACTAGCATTTTCTCCTTTTCCCATAATGTTTTCAAAAGGGTTTTTCTTCAAGCTCGTTAAAACTTGTGATTATGTGGTAAAGAAAGAGGCAACCTTTATTTCGGGTATAAAAAAGTCGTAACTGAGTACAGATTTTACACCGATTCACACCGAACATAAAAGCTCGGGGCCATAATTAATGTGGCATGTGCAAAATTAGTATGCTTGAATAGTCTGTCTCGCTGACTGACTGGGAATGTTACGTCATCATGGTGGATTGACATATGAAGACGTTCTTAGATTGAAATGGATTCACCGTAGTAAATAAATTACCACGCACAGATGACTTTTTTTTTTTCATGTCACCAGGAATCATATACGTAAGACTTCTCTTGTCACATTCCACTCAAGGCAAACATTGTGGCAGAAAGTAAAAATTCCAAATGACAAGAATTAATTCTTTACCAAATGACAAAATTTTGGACTTGCCCTAATCCAAAACAGTAGAAGAAGACAAATAAAATGTGGCTCAAAGCATAAAAATTGTCCATGAAAGAGTAGAAAACATTGTGGGAAAAAGAGAAAATGCTGGCTACCAGTATTTTCTGCTTTCCCCACATTGTTTTCAAAAGCCTTCTTCCTTAACTGTTTACCACACAAAAAAATTTTAGATCAGTCCAAGATGAAAGTGTTTGCAGATGACAAATTAAAATGAGGCACAAATGACAGTATCGGTCTTAAGATCGTTGAAAATGCTGGTTACCAGCATTTTCTTCTTTTCCCACAAGGTTTTCAAAAGCCTTCTTCTTCAGGGTCATTAAAACTCCGGATTGTGTGGTAAAGAGTTAAGGTTGTTAAAACTTGTAATGTCCAAAAGGTTAACCTATTAATTCTTTTGCCATGCTATTCACTCAGTCATTTATTAAACCTTGCTTCACGGTGATTATTCACATTTCATAAAGATGTTTTAAACTTTTACAAAACAATCCTGAGTTGTAACAACCCTAACAATGAAAGCTTTTGAAACCATTGTAGGAAAAGGACAAAATGCTGGTTCTTTTCCCACAGTGTTTTCTATAATTTACCTCTTCACCACACAATCCCAACTTTTAAGGACCCTGAAGAAGAAGGCTTTTGAAAACACTGCGGGAAAAGGAAAAAATGCTGGTAACCAGCATTTTCTCCTTTTCCCACGTTTTCTACCCAATCAAGGACAGAAATCATTATTTGAGCTACATTTATTTTGTCATCTGCAAATGCTTTCAATTTGGTCTAGTCTAAAATTTTGTTTTTGGTAAAAACTTAACATACATCATTTTGCATCACACTAAATATGCCACACTGAAACTGCCATCTGTAACTGCTTTTACTTTAGCAAAGTCTAAAAGTTTGTTGCAGGTACAGGGTTTGAGTCATGAACAACAAATTTGTTCCAATATAAGTCAACTTTTATCCAAAATTTGAAATTATAACTTTCTTCACTCATCCAAATTTAAAACAACATGGGATTTAAATGGCGGAAATGCTCGTAACTGGCATTTCCTCCTTTTCCCTCAGTGTTTTCTATCTATTGAAGGACAATCATGCCTAGAACTGTCGCAAAGCGGAAAAATACCCCCCAGCAACACCTTGTCACTGAAGCAGCACAATCAGAGAACGGAAATGATTTTCAAAACAAAGTTCACCTGTGACCTTGACCTTTGAACCATGTGACCCAAAAACAATATGGCACCTCTTGGGTCATGAGCAACACTTGTATGAAGTTTCAGGGTCTGAGGTCAAACATCTTTTGAGTTAGCTAGAGCCCAGAAACAAAATGTCTTTGGACAGATTGACGGACAGATGGATGGACGGACGGACAGATGGACAGGCTGACAGACATAGTGAAACCAGTATAACCCCCTCTACTTCCTAGGTGGGGGGGTATAAATATTTGCAGACAAATCTAAAGTTTCTTTTAAAAAATGGTATTTTTATTTGGAAAGATAGAAAAACATTGTGGAAAAACATAAAATGCAGGTTTTCAGCATATTCCTCCTTTTCCAACAATGTTTTCAAATTCCCTTCTTCTCAAATCTTCTACAATATGGGACCATCCTAGAACTGGGTTTGTCAAATAATACCAATATACCAATGTCAAGGATTCACTTACCAACCAGCATAAGCAAAAAGTCCACTGTAAAACGACAAAGATACCGAACCTACGGAAGGCTGCATGCCGTCCAGGTTGTCCCATGGAGAGCTTAAATACTCCGTCTCACCTGAAAAACAGCAAAGGAAAAATACAATTTTTGCTTGGATAATGAAATTTCCCCACAATTCTAATGAGTGTGCATTCACAGCTTCATAGCTTCTACTAAGTTACACGAGTATTGGATTGAAAACTTGGCCACTAGAGTGTACCCAAAATTTTCTAAATCTTGTCCCAGTGACTTATTTTTTTAACCCACATTACCAATTTTCAAACTCAGTGATTTCATCTTGATGGACATTCTGAAGTTACACGAGCACTGGACTAAAAATGTGGCCTCTAGAGTATACACAAGGTTTTCTTAACTCTTTACCACACAATCCCGACTTTTAACGACCCCGAGAAAGAAGCCTTTTGAAAACATTGTGGAAAAAGAGAGATTTTTCTCCTTTTCCCACAATGTTTTCTACCCTTCCTAAAACAAATTTCAATTTTTCAGTCACATTTATTTTATCGTCTGCAAATGTTTACAATTTGGAAAAGTCTAAAATTTTGTCATGTAGTAACAAGTTAACCCTTTCCCAAACAAGCCCTGGTTTTCATGTGTCTGCAGTACAAGTCTTTTGAAAACACTGTGGGAAAAGGAGAAATTGCTCGTAATGAGCAATTTCTCCTTTTCCCACAGTGTTTTCTACCCTTTTTGAGACCTTTCTGCCATTTTCATCAAATTTAAAATTGTCGTCTGCAAACTCTTTCAATTTGGACCAGTCCAAAATTTGTTGTTTGGGAAAGGGTTAAATTTGTTCCAGTGACCTATTTTTTTCTTTTTACCCAACATGACCTATTTTCAAACTCATCTGCCATATCACAGAGAAAGACATTCTAACAAAGTTTCATGAGCATTGGACTTAAAATGACGCCTCTAAAGTGTACACAAGGTTTTCGTAAAATTTGTCCTATTGACCTACTTTTTGACCCCCTGTGTGACCCATTTTCAAAAACTTGTCCAAGATATCATTGAGACAAACATTCTGACCAAGTTATGATAACATTTTTTATTATTATTTGCTGAAAAGTAACTCATCATTAAATCTATTACACATTAACATTTTACCATGCCGTAATATTTTTACTCTCGTCAGTATACCAATAAAAGTTAAAACGACAATTCATATATTTTGCACATGATAGCATTTGTCCTTCAATAGATAGACAAGAGGGCCATGATGGCCCTGTATCGCTCCACTGGCTTATAAATATAAACCATAAATACTAAACATTTCAATTCTGAGCCAAATGGTTTCAAAATGAAGACTTACAAAGTTTTCTCTGTAAAAGCCCATGTTAAAGTTGATACCCTCAGGGTTAAGCCATTTTTGATCCCAGAGCTATAATTACTTGAACCCTGGTAGAGGTCCACAAGATAAAGCCACATGCCAAAATAATACAAGTCTATGCTGTATGGTTATAAATAAGGTGATTTTCAAGTTTTGTTCATATGAAGCCTCTGTAAAACATAAGACCGCTGATGCAAGGCTAATTTCAAAAAAAAAACAAGAGGGCCATGATGGCCCTGTATCGCTCCACTGGCTTATAAATATAAACCATCAATACTAATCATTTCAATTCTGAGCCAAATGGTTTCAAAATGAAGACTTACAAAGTTTTCTCTGTAAAAGCCCATGTTAAAGTCGAGACCCACAGGGAAAAGCCATTTTTGATCCCAGAGCGATAATCACTTGAACCCTGGTAGAGGTCCACAAGATAAAGCCACATGCCAAAATAATACAAGTCTATGCTGTATGGTTATAAATACGGTGATTTTCAAGTTTCGTCCATATGAAGCCTCTGTAAAACATAAGACCCCTGATGCAAGGCTAATTTCAAAAAGAAATCAAAAGTGCTCCAGATTTGGTAGCCCTTGGGTTTGCAGTTAGGAGCAAAAGGATTTTTTGAATTTTCACCCTATAAGCACATGTTTATGACCAAATTTGGGAGTTCTTGCCTTATGGCTAGTAACAAGACGGTTTCTGAAGTTTTCACTCCATAAACGCATGTAAAACTTGTGACCCCTGGTGCAGGGCCAAACTTGATCCTAGGGTTGTAACTTGGGCCCTCTTTGCAGTTGTCCACTAGATAGAGCTATAATTATGCAAAATTTGGTAGCCCTAAGCCTTATGGCTATGTACACCAAGATTTAAAAGTTTTCCCTATATAAGCCCATGTTAATCTTGTGAACCTTCGCCCCTCCCCCACCCCCCAGCATGAGGCCAAATTGACCCCAGGATTGTAATTTGGGCACTTTTGGTAGATCCCCACCAGATCAAGCTAAATGCAAAATTTGGTAGCTCTAGGCCTTATGGCTAGGTACTGGAAGATTTCTTAAGTTGTCACTATGTACGCCCATGTAAAACTTGTTACCCCTGCAGCGGGGCCAATTTTGACCCCAGGGCTAAAATTTCGGCCTGCTTGGTAGAGGCCCACTAGATATAGCTACATGCAAAATTTGGTAGCTCTAGGCCTTATGGCTAGGTACTGGAAGATTTTTAAAGTTTTCTCTATAAAAGCCTATGTAAAACTTGTGACCCCTGGGGCAGAGCCAATTTTGACCCCAGGGCTATAATTTGAAGAAACTTGATAGAGGTCTACCACATAAAGCTACATGCCAAATTTGGTAGCCCTACGCCTTATGGTTTCAGACAAGAAGATTTTTAAAGATTTCCAATATTTTTCAGTTTTGTTGCCATGGCAACCAGAGTTTTTGAAGGAATTAAATTCTTCCAAGAAATTCTGAAGAGGACCATGGCAGGATCATTTCTGTGAAGTTTCATGAAAATTGGATGGGTAGTTTCAGAGAAGAAGATGTTTGAAATAAAAGTTAACGCACGGACGGACGGACGCACGCACGCACGGTCGGACGGACGCACGCACGGACGCACGACGGACACCGGGCCATGACATAAGCCCGCTGGCCTTCGGCCAGTGGAGCTAAAAATCAAAACAGGAAGATTTCTTAAGTTGTCACTATGTAAGCCCATGTAAAACTTGTGACCCCTACGGTGGGGCCAATTTTGACCCCAGGGCTAAAATTTTGGCCCGCTTGGTAGAGGCCCACTAGATATAGCAACATGCAAAATTTGGTAGCTCTAGGCCTAATGGCTAGGTACAGGAAGATTTTTAAAGTTTTCTCTATATAAGCCTATGTAAAACTTGTGACCCCTGGGGCAGAGCCAATTTTGACCCCAGGGCTATAATTTGAAGAAACTTGATAGAGGTCAACTACATAAAGCTACATGCCAAATTTGGTAGCCCTATGCCTTATGGTTTCAGACGAGAAGATTTTTAAAGATTTCCAATATTTTTTAGTTTTGTTGCCATGGCAACCAGAGTTTTTGAAAGAATCAAATTCTTTCAAGAAATTCTGAAGAGGACCATGGCAGGATCATTTCTGTGAAGTTACGTGAAAATCAGATGGGTAGTTTCAGAGAAGAAGATGTTTGAAATAAAAGTTAACGCACGCACGCACGCACGCACGACGGACACCGGGCCATGACATAAGCCCGCTGGCCTTCGGCCAGTGGAGCTAAAAACACTGTGGGAAAAGGATGAAATGCCGGTTACGAGCATTTCCTCCTTTTCCAATGGTGTTTTCAAAAGCCTTCTTTCCTATAGTAATTAAAACTCTGGATTCTGAGGTAAAATTTTAAAAGTGTGTTATCTCCCATCTCTTAGAATTTCTTAGCTTTTTCTATATACTAGTACCCTTGTTTTTGTTGATACAAAATTAATCTCCATACATCCTGATGTGCAATATTACAGGAAGTCTACAAAATGCTGATGGGATGACAGACTTATGCCAAGTTCTAGATTTACAGGACCATTCTAACATTATTGTCAGGGTTTTGGTCCATGCCAAAATACTTTTTTAACCCTTTACCACACAAAAATATTCTGATAACCCTGAGAAAAAATGCATTTGAAAACATAATAGAAAAAGGAGAACATACTAGTAACCAGGATTTTTTCCTTTTGCTATAATGTATTCTACCCTTCCAAAGGCAAATTTCATCATTTGAACAACTTTTCATTTTCCATCTGCAACTGCACTCAATTTAAACCAGTCTACATTTTTGTCACAGGAAAAGTGTTTACAGTTTTGCACTACAAAAATAGATCTAACTCTCAGCTCACTTAGGGTATGACATGGCGCTTTTTGAAGTGTTGATCAAGATCAGACTGCACTGAAATGTGCAGTCTTTAATTCCAATCCACCAACAATTCTATAAAGTTTTCTAATTCTAGATCGCAACACTAACAGTCTCCATGGCCGAGACATTTTGTCTCGACCAAATTTCAGAATGTGGGAAAAATATCTGAAAGTAGTAGTTACACCTTCACACTGAAGGTACCGTCAACGGTTATTTGGAGTTCGTGTCGTGAATTTGAGGTGGTCATAATTTTACCTTAACACCGGTGACACCGCCTGTGGAAAAATTAAACAACTTTCGCTTGCAGTAAGTTTAAAAACGATCGATTTCTGACTGGATTTTTGGGAAAACCGGACTTTCTGATGCATTAAAGAGAAGTTGACATATTGCAGAAATACCGATACGGTAAAATTCGAATCGGTTTCGGTTTTTTCTTTGAACACACCGCGGTTAATCGGTATATCGGTAAACCGTTTCACCACTAGCTGATACTGACTGAGTCGATTGTCATATCTCTCCATCAGACATAAAAATTTTACACTTGTCCAAATTGAAAGCATTTGCAGACGACACAAATGAATTAAAATTTGTTTTTGGAAAGGCAGAACTGTGCAAACACTGTGGAAAATGAAGAAAATGCTGGTAACAAATATTTCCTACAATGTTTCTGAAATTCTTCTCCTCTAAGGTTGTTAAAACTCATGATTGTTTGATATAGGGTTAACTCTTTACCACACAATCCCGAGTTTTAACGACCCTAAAGAAACAGCCTTTTGAAAACCCTGTGGGAAAAGGAGAAAATGCTGGTAACCAGCATTATCTCCTTTTCCCACAGTGTTTTCTATCCTTTCAAAGACAAAACCCATCATTTGAGTATCTTTGAATTTGTCACTTGCAAATGCTTGCAATTTGGACAAGTCTAAAATTTAGCCATTTGGTAAAGAGCTGAGTGATCGATTTTGTCTTTGGGCTGGTAGAAAACATTGTGGGAAAAGGAGAAAATGTTGGTAACTGTATTTTCTCTATTTTTCCACGACATTTTTCAAACGATTTTACTGGCTGGGTCATTTACTCTATACCATACAAAAGAATTTTAGGTTCATCTAAACTGAACATGACTACAGACAATGTTTGTCTTTGAACTGGTAGAAAACATTGTGGACAAAGGAGAAAACGCTGGTTACCACATTTCCAAAAGGCTTTTTCCTCAGGGTCATTAAAGCTCGGGATTGTATAATGAAGTGTAAAAGCTTCTTTACCCTTTCCCAAACAAGCCCTGGTTTTCACGTGTCTGCAGTACAAGTCTTTTGAAAACACTGGGAGAAAAGGAGAAATTGCTCATAATGAGCAAAATTTGTCGTTTGGGAAAGGGTTAATCTTATACATTCATATACATGTACATAGAAAATAAATTTAAAATGATGCAAGACTGTAAATCAATTAATTAACCCTTTCCCAAACGATAAATTTTAGACTGGTCCAAATTCAAAGAGTTTGTAGACGACAATTTTAAATTTGATGAAAATGGCAGAAAGTTCTCAAAAGGGTAGAAAACACTGTGGAAAAAGAAGAAATTGCTCGTTATGAGCAATTTTTCCTTTTCCCACAGTGTTTTCAAAAGATTTGTACTACAGACACGTGAAAACCAGGGCTTGTTTGGGAAAAGGTTAACTCTTTACCAGGTAACAAATCTTACACACGTCCAAATTGAAAGCATTTGAAGACAACATATTAAATTTTTACCAAACAACACAACTTTGTACTCAATTAAATTGAGAATTAAAGCATTTGCAGACGACATTCAGTGTATCTCAAAAAAAAATTTTTGTCTCGAAGATGTGGAAAACAGTGTGAGAAAAGGAGAAAATGCTGATGTGGAAAACAGTGTGGGAAAAGGAGAAAATGCTGGTAACCGGCATTTTCTCCTTTTCCCACACTGTTTTCCACATCTTCGAGACAAAAATTATTGTACTCCTATATTATACTCCTTTGTCCACAATGTTTTCTACCAGCTCAAAGACATTGTCTGTGGTCATTTTCAGTTTAGATGAACCTAAAATTCTTTTGTATAGTATAGAGTAAATGACCCAGCCAGTGAATTCGTTTGAAAAATGTAGTGGAAAAATAGAGAAAATACAGTTACCAACATTTTCTCCTTTTCCCACAATGACTTTACCAAACGACTAAATTTTAGACTTGTCCAAATTGCAAGCATTTGCAAGTGACAAATTCAAAGATACTCAAATGATGGGTTTTGTCTTTGCTGGTTACCAGCATTTTCTCCTTTTCCCACAATGTTTTCGAAGGCCTTCTTTTCCTGGGTCGTTAAAAGTCGAGATCATGTTGTTAAAGGCTTAAATGTGACTTAAACCTTTCCCAAACGACAAATTTTGGACTGGTCCAAATTGAAAGAGTATGCAGACGACAATTTTAAATTTGATGAAAATGGCAGAAAGGTCTCAAAAAGGGTAGAAAACACTGTGGGAAAAGGAGAAATTGCTCGTTACGAGCAATTTCTCCTTTTCCCACAGTGTTTTCAAAAGACTTGTACTGCAGACACGTGAAAACCAGGGCTTGTTTGGGAAAGGGTTAAATGTTGAGATATGACAGTGAAAGGGTACAAAATATTGTGTAAAAAAGACAAATTGCTGGTGAACAGAATTTTTTCCTTTTCATAAAACAAAAGCCTTTTTCTTGAGTGTCCATCACTCAGGATTATGCGGTAAAGAGTTAACTCTTTTCTACAGAATTTTAGACTCGTCCATATTGAGAGGTATTGCAGATGACAAATTAACCATTAGGCTGTTACATGCAACCGTTGGCAATTTTATGAAAGTGCAGATCAAGATCAGACTGCAGCAAACATGCAGCCTGATTATTGTATTTCTCTGTCTGTTACAGTGACATTTTTCCAACAAAAAGATCGATGAAATCATTTCTCCTTTTCCAAAAATGTTTCCAAGGGGATTTTTCATCAGAGTTCAAACATGGGGCTGTGTGGTAAAGAAAGAAGCCTTTTGGAAACACTGTGGAAAGAATAGAAAATGCTTGTGACCAGTATTTTCTCTTTTACCCACAATGTTTTCTATCCTATTAACCCTTTACCACACAATCCCGACTTTTAATGACCCTGAGAAAAAAACTTTTTGAAAACACTGTGAGAAAAGAAGAAAATGCTGGTAACCAGCAAAGAAAAGAAGAAAATGCTGGTCACCAGCATTTTCTTCTTTTCCCACAATGTTTTCTACCCTTTAACTCTTTACTAAACGACAAAATTTTAGACTGTTCCAAATTGAAAGCTTTTGCAGATGACAAAGGTGGCCAAAATGATGAAATGTAATTGATTGGTTAGAAAACATTGTGGGAAAAGGAGAAAATGCTGGTTACCAGCATTTTCTCCTTTTCCCACAATGTTTTCAAAAGGCCTATTTCTCTGGGTTGTTAAAACTCGGGATTGTGTGGCAAAGGGTTCAGAGACAAATGTTATGTTTTGAGCTACATTTAAAATGTCGTCTGCAAATGCTTTCAATTTGGAAAAGCTTTCAATTTGGACTAGTCTACATTTTCGTTGTGTGATAAAGAGTTAAAGACAAGCTCCATCACTCATGTCACATTTCATTTGTCTGTGAACGCTTTCAATTACAAGAGTTCTAGAATTTTGTCACTCGGCAAAGGGCTAACCTAGTAAAAATAACAGTCTAATTAAGAAACAAAATATGTTTTGTCTCATGTAAGAATTTTACGAACAATTAAAAAATTAAAAGACACGCTTGTATAACAACTCGAAACACATGATGCATGATGGGAAGATACGAGACAGTTGCATCATTCGATAAACTGTAAACAATATCAAAACGACAGTAACATATATCATCTCTTTGATATGTCCGCAGTCAACAACTTTGGTTTTTTGGTTGTCTGCCCTGGTAAGTATCTTTAAGCCTTTAACCCTTTCCCAAACAAGCCCTGGTTTTCACGTGTCTGCAGCACAAGTCTTTTGAAAACACTGTGGGAAAAGGAGAAATTGCTCGTTCTCCTTTTCCCACAGTGTTTTCTACCCTTTTTGAGAACTTTCTGCCATTTTCATCAAATTTAAAATTGTCGTCTGCAAACTCTTTGAATTTGGACCAGTCCAAAATTTGTCGTTTGGGAAAGGGTTAATTAACACTTTACCATACAAGAAAATTGTAGTCCAGTCCAAATTGAGAGCATTTGCAGACGACATTTTAAATTCGACTCTAATGAGGAATTTTGCCTTTAATATGGTAGAAAACATTGTGGGAAAAGGAAAAAATGCTGGTTACCAGCATTTTCTCCTTTTCCCACAATGGTTTCAAAAGGTTTCTTCCTCAGGGCCATTAAAAGTCGGTCAGGATTGTGTGGTAAAGAGTTAACAAAAATAAAAAAAAATTTTTTTTTAATGAAAATGAAAGAAGGTCTTCAAAAAAAAAACATTGTGGAAAATGGAGAAGATGCTCCCCTTTTTCAACACTGTTTTCAATATTTCCCCTTAACCAGCATTTTCTCCTTTACTGACAATTTTTACTGCCCTGGCAAAGAACTTCAATTCAGTTGTACCACTTCTGAATTTGTCATCTGTAGATGCTGTGAATTTGGAAGAGTCTTACATTCATTGCCTGGGAAAGGATTAACCCTTTACCGTACAAATCCAACTTTTAACGACCCTGAAGAAAACATTGTGGTAAAAGGAGAAAATGCTGGTAACCAGCATTTTCTCCTTTTCCCAAAATGTTATCTACCCTTCACAAAACAAATTTTAATTTTTGAGCAGCATTTGATTTGTAATCTGCAAATGCCACCTTCAATTTGTCACCTTCATAGTATACCTATACAAGAGGGCCATTGGCCCTAAAGCGCTCACCTGAGTAAGGTCATCTACGATTGATAAAGCTGAAATTAGATCCTGGCCATGATGATGTCAAACACATGAGTGTAAGTGATCTACCTTTTGACTGCTTTAGCCTATTTTAGAATTTCTAACCTGGCTCAAAATGTAGCCTCTAGGGTCACACAAGGTTTTTTTAAGATTTGGCCCCGTCACCAACTTTTTGACCTGACCTGACTTGATATCATCCTTTTCCGAGATTTCATCAAGACAAACACTCTGACCAAGTTTCATGAGTATCAGGCTGAAAATGTGGCCTCTAGAGTGCACACAAGGTTTTTCTGAGATTTGGCCCTGTGACCTACATTTTGACCGGATGTGATCCGATATCAAACTTGCCCAAGATTTTATCCAGACAAACATTCATGAGTATCAAGCTGAAAATGTGGCCTCTAGAGTGCACACACAGTTATTCTATGATTTGGCCCTGTGACCTACTTTTTGATTCGACATAGCCGAATTTTCTGTGTGTCCAAGGTTTTATCTAATCAAACATTCTAACCACGTTCCATGCGTATCAGGTTGGAAATGTAGCCTCTAGAGTGCACACAAGCTTTTTCTACAATTTGGCCTTGTGACCTACTCTTTGATGCGATATGACCCAATTTCAAATTATTCTGAGATTTTATCGAGACAAACATCCTGACCAAGTTTCATGAGTATCACGTTGAAAATGAGTGCGCACAAGCAAATATGGCCCTGTGACCAACTTTTCAACCCAGCATAACTTGATTTCAAACCTGTCCAAGTTTCATGAGTATCAGGCTGAAAATGTGACCTCTAAAGTGCATACAAGCTTTTTCTACGATTTGGCCCCATGACCTATTTTTTGAGCCAACAGGACCCAATTTCATACCTGTCCAAAATTTTATTCAGAAAAAACATTCTGACCAAGTGTCATGCATATCAACCTGAAAATGTGGCCTCTAGAGTGCACACAAGCTTTTTCTGAGATTTGACCCCCATGACCTACTTTTATAACCAACATGACAGCCCCACTTTCAAACCTGTCTGAGATTTCATCTAGACAAACATTCTGACCAAGTTTCATGAGTACCAGGCTGAAAATGTGGCCTCTCTGAGAGTGAACACAAGCTTTTTCTAATATTTGGCCCCTTGACCTTCTTTTTGACCCCACATGACCCAATTTCAAATTTGTCCAAGATTTTATCCAGACATACATTCTGACCAAGTTTCATGAGGATCTGGTTGAAAATATGGCCTCTAGAGTGTACACAGGGTAAATGCTGATGACCACGGACAATGGACAACGGACACAGCATGATCACAAAAGCTCAACTTGAGCACTCTGTGCTCAGCTGAGCTAAAAAGACTATGAAAAAACTTTCAAAGATTGGACCCGGAGACTGAAACTTTGTTTATCTGCTGGAGGTGAATACTTTGACAGAACAAAATGAAAATTTCAGTGAAACCTATGAAGAATCAAATTTTAGGTGCTTTAAGATGCATTCATATTTAACCCTTTCCCAGACGACAAATTTTGGACTGGTCCAAATTGAAAGAGTTTGCAGACGACAATTTTTGATTTGATGAAAATGGCAGAAAGGTCTCAAAAAGGGTAGAAAACACTGTGGGAAAAGGAGAAATTGCTCATTACGAGCAATTTCTCCTTTTCCCACAGTGTTTTCAAAAGACTTGTACTGCAGACACGTGAAAACCAGGGCTTGTTTGGGAAAGGGTTAAACACTCCTAATACCTCAATGTCTGAGGGTCAAACAGGCCCTCTTACAAGCAAAGCTATATTGAACTCTGTATATGTGCTGTCACTGTGATATGAGTAAAATATTGTTGAAAGCAGTATAAAAACCCAAACAAACAAACATACTGTATAAAATGTACAACTGTACTTTGCAATCCAGAGAAAATCTTGATAAAATAACTCTGTAGAAATGCAACCAAATTTACATACAAATCCCATCAGCCTCTAAGTCAACAACTCCAAATGGTCAGTAAACATAATACAATGTATTTCATTATTTTTTCAGCAGAAATTTTAGACTTGCCCAAATTGAAAGCATTTGCAGACGACAATTTAACCCTTTACCTTACAGTGCCGCCTTTTGACGCCCCTGGGAAAGAAGCCTTTTGAAAACATTGTGGGAAAAGGAGAAAATGCTGGTTACCAGCATTTTCTCCTTTTCCCATAATGTTTTCTACCTTATCTAAGAAAAGTTGTACCATTTAAGCAACATCGAAATTGTCGTCTGCATATGTTTTCAATTTGGACACGGCTAAAATTTTGTCGTCTGGTAAAGGGTTCAATATGGCCCAAATGTTGTAATTTGCTTCTCAATGGGTAAGAAACATTGTGGAAAAAGGTTACCAGCATTTTCTCTTTTTCCCACAATGTTTTCAAATGCCTTCTTTCTTCCGGGTCATTAAAACTTGGGATTGCGTGGTAAAGGGTTATGGCCTAATGAATGAATGAATGAATGTTGTTTTATGGCGCATCGACAGCTTTGGTCATTTAGCGCGCATATCTGTATTAAAAGATAATAAAAATGGAATTGTTTAAACTGAAAAAGTTTGAATACATTAATAATGATAAAAGAGTTGAATTAAGAAGTATTATGTGTGATCTTCATATGCATAATGGAAATAATTGAGTGACAGGGCAATCCCTATCTACTCAAAAGTTTTAAAAGATAAAGTTAGGAATGTGATAAAAAGATTTGAACAAAAAGTTGGATTGATAGTAGAAGTGTTAAATTATGGCCTAAGGGGCCAATATTTATTGAAATACTATCACAGAAGCTTTTATCATACATTTTGCCAAGCCATCCCACTTTTACAAAACTTTACTCTTTACCACACAATAAAACCTTAGACTTGTCCAAATTGTCTTTAACTCTTTATCAAACAACAAAATTTTGGACTGGACCAAATTGAAAGCATTTGCAGACAACAAAATAAATGTGACTCAAAAATTGAAATTTGTTTTGGGAAGAGTAGAAAACATTGTGGGAAAAGGAGAAAATGCTGGTTACCAGCAGCATTTTCTCCTTTTCCCACAATGTTTTCAAAAGGCTTCTTTCTCAGGGTCGTTAAAAGTCAGGATTGTGTGGTAAAGGGTTAACACACAATCACGCCTTTTAACCCTTAAAGCACCTTTCACAACTATAGTTGCGTTTGCAGCCAGTGTAGATCAAGATCAAGGTTACGGTTAGATCTTTGATCTACACTGTCCGCTTTGCTGAATCAGTGTAGACAAAAGCAAACCATGAAATTGCAATTATTTGGGACATATTTCTAGGACGACAATGTCTGGCAGGTTTATTTGGCACTCCAAGGTTAATAACCCTGAGGAAAAAGCCTTTAAAAAACGTAGAGGGAAAAAGGAGAAAATGTTAGTAACCAGCATTTTTCTCCTTTTCCCACAATGTTTTCTACCCTACCAAAAACAGAAATCATCACTTGAGCTATATTTATTTTGTCGTCTGCAAATAATTTCAATTTGGACAAGTCTAAGATTTTGTCGTTAGGTAAAGAATTAAAAGCATTTGCAGACGATAACTTCAGCGTTGCTCGAAAGATGATATCTGTCATGATTCTGCCAGTTTTTAAACGAACAAAGATCCACGCAAACGCTACAACTTGCTTACTTTAATGCACTACTGAGACGCAATAAACCTTTTCCCATAACAACATTAAATCATTCTAATGATTTAGTCATCCCAATAATAAACTAAAGCTGTTACTAAATGTGACTTAATACCCCTGCCAGCGCTTTGGCAGAAATGAAAATTGCGTCTTGCAAACCTTCAATATATGATGAATGTATGTGCAAAGTTTCAATACAATTGAAAGAAAACTGGAGGAGGAGTTTGCGACACAAAATTAGTTGTATTTCGTACACAGACAGACACATGGACACACAGACACACGGACGGACGGACAGACAGGCTGATTCCAGTATACCCCCGAAAACATTCGTTTTGCAGGGGTATAATAAATAAATAAATAAATAAATAAATAAATAAATAATAAAAAACTTACCAAAGCCCATCATAACAGCTCCAGTTACAATGATGATCAACAAGGCCAGTAACTTCGCTATCGTAAAAATGTCTTGTATCTTGGCTGCTGCTTTCACACTGGCAATGTTGATGAAGGTCAATAAGCCTGTAAAAAAAAATTAAAAAAGCGTTAACCCTTATCTCTTTACCACACAGTCCCGAGTTTCAACCACCCTGAAAAAGAAAGCTTCTGAAAACATTGTGGGAAAAGGAGAAAATGCTGGTAACCAGCATTTTCTCCTTTTCCCACAATGTTTTCTACCCTATCAAAGACAGAAATTGTCATTTGAGCTAGTAGACATTGGATATGTCATCAGCAAATGCGTTCAATTTGGTCTTGTCCAAAATTTTGTCGTTTGGTAAAGAGTTAAACTGCTAAATAAATGCAATGAAAATTTCCATGCAAAAGTTAAAAAAAAACAAATATTGCAATTCCAAAGTTGATTTCACTGGAAAGAAAACAATGTATCGGAGAGTGCAGATCAAAGATCAGACTGCATGTTCTGTGCAGTCTGATCTTGATCTACACTGTCCGCAAAAGGTCAGTGAGTCACGCTTAGCAGTTTAACCCTTTACTGCACAGTGCCGCCTTTTGACGCCCCTGGGAAAGAAGCCTTTTGAAAACACTGTGGGAAAAGGAGAAAATGCTGGTTACCAGCATTTTCTCCTTTTCCCACAATGTTTTCTACCCTATCAAACAAAAATTGCACCATTTCAGCCACAGTCATCTGCAAATGCTTTCAATTTGGACAGGTCTAAAATTTTGTCGTGTGGTAAAGGGTTAAGGGTTAAAATGACTGAGATTATCAATACATGACCTGTAAATCACTTTCTGCATCTTGATCCAAACAATTGTTGAAAACGTTGAACTTTTAGTGTTAAATTAGCACTTTACTAATAAAGAATTACATGTGGGTGCCAACGCTTGGCTGCATTTGCTTTCAGTTAATGAAAATTCTAAGTCAAAAAAGAGCATAACCGTGTCAAAAACATTTTGATGACTGCCTGCCCCTGTTGTGAGGGTCCCAATTAGATAGTTCACACATAGTCCAAGTTTGAAGAAAATATCTTCAGTACCATATTATCACTCTTTAACGCCCCTCTTGCCCCCCCTCTTTCCCCTGGGAGGGGGGGTTACACTTTCCAAAACAGGAAGTGAGGATTAACCCTTTCAGCGCCATAGGCAAAAACAGGGACTTCTGTGGATGGCATAGATCAAGATCAGATTGCAGAGAACGTGCAGTCTGATCTCTGATCTATGCCCTCCGCTTGTTTGGTCAAGCCTATAGGATATAAATCTTCCGGAGACTCAGTGGATTGTATTTACAGCCATCAAAAGAAGCCAAGTTTGCTTATTTGGCGCTGAAAGAGTTAATAGAGGTAAAACAACAGTGAATACTTCCCCAGGATCATGATAACATTACTGTTAGGGTTTTAGTCAGTTCTGACGGCAATTTGTGATCACCATTTGAGGAACCCATTGTATTTAATATAGAATATTGATTTTGTCACCAATTATTTGTACATTACCGATAAATAGCATTCATGATTAATAAGTGATTGTCAATTTCTTAGAATTTTTTAAAGTAAGTTGACAAACTTTGCATTACCAAAAATTTATGTTATTGGAAGTGTATGCATATTTGGATAGTTATGTGTTAGTGACATGGTGAAGTTACTAGGATTATGTTGACGCCATACATGTATTCCAGATGATTAATTTAAACTTTATTGAGGGATTGTCCATCTGGTTAGGTCATTTTCAGTTAGAAAAAAAGCTGGGGAGGCATTAACTAAGATTAATTGATTGTTTGAATGGTGTTTCACGCAGCTTTCAACCTTATTTCAGTCATATCACGGCAAGGCCACTCACATATTCATGTATTTCCTGGGCTCCACCAGTACTAGGCTAGGGTTCTGAAGTGTCTTGCCCAAGGACACACCCACGAAAAAGCCCAAAGGAACCAGTGAGGCTCGAACCCGGGGCCTCCGGGTCACAAGTCCTGCACTTTACCACTGAGCCACACAGGACCCTGCGTTAACTAAGAGGGACTGAGCATGATTACGGAAGTGACAACTGGCTGTCTTGTTCATCAGGGCAAAACAGTTCAAGAATTTTTCTGAAGGCTTACCGGAAGAACATTCCTGTAATTTCAAATGTATGTTTAGCAGTGTTGGAGAAGAAGTTCCTGAAATTGAAAAGTGACCACTGGCGCACAGATGGACATCAAAATTTATCTACAAAGACCGTGTCACCATAGCTCACCTTTAAAGCTATACAAAACAATCCAGTTTTAACTATCCTAGGGAAGAAGCATTTGGACAACATGATGGGAAAAATATTTGAGCCATGCTCAGTGAAAATGGGGCTTAATGCATCTGCGAAAAGTATCGACCCAGGTCAGCCTGTGCAGTCCGCGCAGGCTGACCTGGGTCGAAACTTTTCGCTATTGGTCAATTATTTGTATGTCAAAGGACCAGTCTACTTTATGATACAGTCAGTTGTTTGACAAAATGGATTTTATGGATCCATAATTATGTGATGAACTGCTTGGTATCAAGGATCACAGAGATGTATTAAGCCCCCTTTTGCCAGGGCATGGCTCATTTTCTTCTACCCTATCAGAGAACTTAAGCTCATTACCAATTTCGAACTGATCATACGAAGGTGTTTTCGATTTCGAATGAATGAATGAATGCTGTTTTATGGCGCATCGACAGCTTTGGTCATTTAGTGCGCATCCCGGATATATGTGTACAAGGAATGATTAAAGTGAAATTTTTGAGCTAAAAAAAGATTGGAAAAATGCTGACAGTAAATGAATTAAATTAACCCTTTCCAAAACAAGCCCTGGTTTTCACGTGTCTGCAGTACAAGTCTTTTGAAAACACTGTGGGAAAAGGAGAAATTGCTCATAACGAGCAATTTCTCCTTTTCCCACAGTGTTTTCTACCCTTTTTGAGACCTTTACGCCATTTTCATCAAATTTAAAATTGTCGTCTGCAAACTCTTTCAATTTGGACCAGTCCAAAATTTATCGTTTGGGAAAGGGTTAAGAAGGATTATCTGTGATCTTGATATGCATAAAAGATATTATTGAGCTACAGGGCAATCCCTATCTACTCAAAAAGTTTTTTAACCCTTTACCACACAATCCTGACTTTTAACGACCCTTTGAAAGAATCCTTTGGAAAACATTGTGGGAAAAGGAGAAAATGCTGGTAACCAGCATTTTCTCGTTTTCTCACAATGTTTCCTACCCTTTCTAAAACAAATTTCAACATTTGAGTCACATTCATTTTGTCGTCTGCAGATGCTTTCAATTTGGACAAGTCTTAAATTTTGTCGTGTGGTAAAGAGTTAATGCTGAAATTAAGTTTGTGATAAAAGATTTGAACTAAGTCTTAAATTGATAATAAAAATTCTATAGCTAATGAAAGGTTATGTCTACCTTTTAAGCTTTTATTGCACAATGCCACCTTTTGACGCCCCTGGGAAAGAAGCCTTTTGAAAACATTGTGTGAAAAGGAGAAAATACTGGTAACCAGTATTTTCTCCTTTTCCCACAATGTTTTCTACCCTATCAAAGAAAAATTGCACCATTGGAGCCACATTGAAATTGTCATCTGCAAATGCTTTCAATTTGGACAAGGCTAAAATTTTGTCGTCTGGTCAAGGATTAATATACATAAAATATAATATTGTGTGGCTAGGCGTCCCTGCCTACTCAAAGTTTTAAATGAAAAAGTTAATTCTTTACCAAATGACAAAATTTTGGGCTCGACCAAATTGAAAGCATTTGCAGACTACAACATAAATGTGACTCAAAAAAAGAAATTTGATTTGGGAAGGGGAAAAAACATTGTGGGAAAAGGAGAAAATGCTGGTTACCAGCATTTTCTCATTTTCCCACAATGTTTTCAAAAGCTTTCTTTCTCAGTGTCGTTAAAAGTCGGGATTGTGTGGTAAAGGGTTAAGACCGTAAGTAGTAGCTATAAGGAAATGGCCCGCCCGGGTAGCTCAGTGGTTAGCGTATCTGACTCGTGACCTGGTGGTTGTGAGTTCGATACCTGGTTGAGGCAAACTTTCTTTCCGGCGATTTTTCGCCTCTCACCTCTGATGCATGTGAGAAAAGTAGTCAGTGGCTTTGGAAAGAAAGTTGTGTCAGTACTGGTGTGAGAAAGCCAGGAAACATATGGGTGCATCACTGACCGCCATGATATGACCTGAGCTGTTAAAATGGCGCGAAACGCCAATACAAACAAACAAATATAAGGAAATGAGAGCTTAACCCTTTCCCAAACGACAAATTTTGGACTGGTCCAAATTGAAAGAGTTTGCAGACGACAATTTCAAATTTGATGAAAATGGCAGAAAGGTCTCAAAAAGGGTAGAAAACACTGTGGGAAAAGGAGAAATTGCTCGTTACGAGCAATTTCTCCTTTTCCCACAGTGTTTTCAAAAGACTTGTACTGCAGACACGTGAAAACCAGGGCTTGTCTGGGAAAGGGTTAAAATTGAGAAAGTGTGGAGCATTTTCGATTTGGTAGAGTCTAAATTCTGTCATTTAGGAAAGGATAAAACACTATCTGGCCAAGTGAGCCAAACAGGAAAATGTCATTTTATAATAATATAAGAAACATTTTTGCCGAGAAATTGGTACAACAGCTGGGTCTATCTTAACCCTTTCCCAAACAAGCGCTGGTTTTCACGTGTCTGCAGTACAAGTCTTTTGAAAACACTGTAGGAAAAGGAGAAATTGCTCGTAACGAGATTTCTCCTTTTCTCACAGTGTTTTCTACCCTTTTTGAGAACTTTCTGCCATTTTCATCGAATTTAAAATTGGTGTCTGCAAACTCTTTGAATTTGGACCAGTCCAAAATTTGTCATTTGGGAAAGGGTTAAACCTTTACCAGACGACAAAATTTTAGCCTTGTCTAAATTGAAAGCATTTGCAGAAGACAATTTCAATGTGGTTCAAATGGTGCAATTTTCTTTTGATAGGGTAGTAAACATTGTGGGAAAAGGAGAAAATGCTGGTTACCAGCATTTTCTCCTTTTCCCACAATGTTTTCAAAAGGCCTCTTTCCCATGGGCGTTAAAAGGCGGCATTGTGCGGCAAAGGGTTAAACCTTTGCCAAACAGTCCCATGTTTCCACATCCCCGAGGAAGAGGCCTTTTGAAAACATTTTGGGAAAAGGAGAAAATGCTGGTAACCAGCATTTTCTACTTTTCCCACAATGTTTTCTACTGTGTCAAAAAACCTAAAGTTCATTTGTACCACTTTCAAATTTGTTGTCTGCAGATGCTTTCAATTTGGACGGGGGCTAAAATTTGTTGTTTGGGAAAGAGTTAACCCCTTACCACACAATCTCGACTTTTAACGACCCCGAGGAAGAAGCCGTTTGAAAACATTGTGGGAAAAGGAGAAAATGCTGGTAACCAGCATGTTCTCCTTTTCAGCATGTTCTCCTTTTACCACAATGTTTTCTGCTCTTCCCAAGACAAATTTTAATATTTGAGACACACATATTTTGTCGTCTGCAAAAGCTTTCAATTTGGACTGGTCTAAAATTTTGTCGTCTGGTAATGAGTTAACCCTTTCCCAAACGACAAATTTTGGACTGGTTCAAATTGAAAGAGTTTGCAGACGACAATTATAAATTTGATGAAAATGGCAGAAAGGTCTCAAAAAGGGTAGAAAACACTGCGGGAAAAGGAGAAATTGCTCGTTACGAGCAATTTCTCCTTTTCCCACGGTGTTTTCAAAAGACTTGTACTGCAGACACGTGAAAACCAGGGCTTGTTTGGGAAAGGGTTAAACCTTAATCACACAATCCCCACTTTTCACAACCTTGATAAAGAAGACTTCGAAAATATTGTGGGAAAATGAGAAAATGCTGGTCACCAGCATTTTCTCCTTTTCCCACAATGCTTTCTAACTTATCAAAGACAAGTTCAACAATTTGAGACACATTAATTAAATTCTGTTGTCTAAAATTCTGTTATGTAGAACAGAATTTACTCTTTACCATATAATCCCGAGTTTTGAAGACCCTGAGAAAGAAGTCTTTTGAAAACACTGTGGGAAAAGAACAAAATGCTGGTTTCCAGTTTTCTAACTCATCAAAGACAAGTTCCACAATTTGAGGCACATTTATTAAATTTTGTTGTCTAAAATTCTGATATGTAGTACAGAATTAACTCTTCACCACACAATCCCGACTTCTGAAGACCCTGAGAAAAAAGCCTTTTGAAAATATTGTGGGAAAAGGAGAAAATGCTGGTAACCAGCATGTTCTCCTTCTTCCCACAATATTTTCTAGCCTTCCCAACACAAATTTCAATATTTTGGTTACATTTATTTTGTCATCTGCAAAATGCTTTCAATTTGGACTACTCTAAAAATTCGTCTTTTGGTAAAGAGATAACCCTTAAGCTGCTAATCGCGACTCACTGACTTTTTGCAGACAGTGTAGATCAAGATCAGACTGCACAGAATGTGAAGTCTGATCTGTGATCTACACTGTCCAACACGGTATTTTCTTACCGGTGAAATCAACTTTGAAACCACAATGTTTCGTCTTTTAGTATTGAGAAGAAATTTGCGTTTCATTTATTCAGCAGCTTAAGTGTTAACCCTTTCCCAAACAACAAATTTTGGACTGGTCCAAATTGAAAGAGCTTGCAGACGACAATTTTAAATTTGATGAAAATGGCAGAAAGGTCTCAAAAAGGGTAGAAAATACTGTGGTAAAAGGAGAAATTGCTCGTTACGAGCAATTTCTCCCTTTCCCACAGTGTTTTCAAAAGACTTGTACTGCAGACACGTGAAAGCCAGGGCTTGTTTGGGAAAGGGTTAACTCATTACCAAACAATCCGTGAGAAAAGAGGCTTTTGAACCAATCACGAGGGCTGAGGAAAAACTACTGATGCTATTACACTTAAATTTTTATACGTGTAGGATCCATTCATAACAGACAAAATTTCTGACAAATTGATGCGAAAAGTAGTAGCTAAGACTCCTTTACAACAATCATAACTGCTACCCGGAACATGCCATGACATTAACTTCATTTAACCCTTTACCACACAATCCCAACTTTTAACGACCCTGAGGAAGAAGGCTTGTGAAAACATTGTGGGAAAAGAAGAAAATGCTGGTAACCAGTATTTTCTTTTTTTCCCACAATATTTTCTAATCTATCAAGGTGAGATTGGGCTACCTTTAATTTGTCATCTGCAAATGCTTTCAATTTGGACCAGTCTAAAATTTTGTCGTTCGGTACAATGTTTAATTAGCATATTATATGATGTTATGTCGGTGCTCTCTGTCAGATCATCTTCAATATTCTTGTTTCGTATCTTAAACCATGCATGCCACTTGAATATTGTTGATCTTTTTTAAAAATTGTGGCTTTACCCCAGCTTCTGTCAATAAATTAAATGTTTCAGACGGACTATGCCCTAAGTATACACAGAATCTTATCCCTGCGCAAGTTTCTACCATTTCCTACACCACCATTTTTTACCTCATTGTTCCTTCAATGGGTCTCAAAAAAAAATATCAGACTAACATTGTTTTTTGGACGTGACATCCAAAATTTCGCAAAGAATGTCAAAAGGACACATCCATTAATTTGACGTAATTTCAGGATATTTGAATCAGACAATTTTGAAATTATCTTTGTTTTTAAAAGCATGAGAAATGATTTTACTGCATGGTCCAGGGCAGCAAACCTTGTGCTTTATTGGAGGAAAATAAAGATACCTAATGTGAAATCAGACTGGTGATTTTTTACTTGGAAAATGATTTATGACCATGACTACACAAGTGAAAATCTGAAAACAATCGGACATCAAATTAAAAAGTTATGAAGAAATTCCACTAACTTTTTTAGCGCTCAGCCCTCGTACTTGTTCTGAAAAGGCGAAAATGTTATCTATAGATATTTTCTCATTTTCCAACAATGTTTTCTATTTTTTCAAAGGCAACTCTCACTTGTGCCTATTTCCATGTGTTGTCTGCAATTGCTCTGATGTCTGTTAGACTGTTGACTCTTTACCAAATGACGAAATTTTAGACTGGACCAAATTGAAAACATTGCAGATGACAAAATTTAATTAAGTGTAGCTTAACTCTTTACCACACAACATAATCGTAGACTTGTCCAAATTGAAAGCAGTAAGTTGTTTCAGACAACAATTTGCATGTGGCTGAAATGATGGAATTTGTTTTTGATAGGTTAGAAAACATTGTGGAAAAAGGAGAAAATGCTGGTTACCAGCATTTTCTCCTTTTCCCACAATGTTTTCAAAAGCCTTCATTTCCAGGGACATGAAAACCAGGATTTGTTTGACAATGGATTAACTCCTTACCAAACGATAAATTTTAGACCAAATTAAAAGCAGTTGCAGATGCCAAAATCAATATGACTGAAAAATTTAAATTCATTTTGGGAAGGGTACAAAACACTGTGGGAAAAGGAGAAAATGCCAGTTACCAGCATTTTCTCTTTTTTCCACTATGTTTTCAAAAGACCTCTTTCTCAGGGCCGTTAAAACTCGGGATTGTGTGGTAAAAGGTTGCAGCAAATGCTCGTGTCATCTTCCTTGCTCTGACTGGCTCAAAAGCTTTGCTTGAAAACTAATTACATGTATAATCTATCCTTTTAGATATTTCCATCAGCTGTGAGGGCTGGCAATTTTGAGTGTTTCCGCGAGTTCAGTCTTTCCCATATCACATTTTCATTATTTTTTCCTGGTTCCATTGTACGACAACAAAAATCACCCTCTGCAAGGTCAAAGGTCTGGGGTCATGCTTCAGTGGAAATTAATGCTCTGATGAATTTTGCACTGACTGACTGATTTTTGGAACAAAGCAACCCCCTACTGAGTCCACCGACAGATTTGTCTTTAACTCTTTACCACACAATCATGGGTTTTAACAACCCTGAAGAAGAAGCCTTTTGAAAACATTGTGGGAAAAGGAGAAAATGCTGGTAACCAGCATTTTCTCCTTTTCCAACAATATTGTGGGAAAAGGAGAAAATGCTGGTAACCAGCATTTTCTCCTTTTCCAACAATGTTTTCTAACCTTCCCAAAACAAATTTCAATTTTTGAGTCTGATTTATTTTGTCTTCTGCAAATGCTTTCAATTTGGACCAGTCTAAATTTTTGTCGTTTGCACTCAATCCCCAGTTTTAATGACCCTGATAAAGAAGCCCCTTGAAAACATTGTAGGAAAAGGACAAAATGCTGGTAACCAGCATTTTCTCCTTTTCCCACACTGTTTTCCACCATATCAAGACAAATTCCATCATTTGAGCCACATTTAAATTGTTGTCTGCAAATGCCTTGAATTTGGACAAGTCAACATTTTTGACGTTTGGGAAACAGTTAACTCTGGCAACTAAAGACTGATTGATTGAATGGTGTTTTACGCTGCTTTCGACATTATTTCAGTCATAATACGGCGACAGATCATATATTCATGTATTTTCTGGGTTCCACCAGTACTAGGCTTGGGCTCTGAAGTTTCTTGCCTAAGGACACTTCAGTAACTATAGACAGAGGGATTTCCTTGACCATACAATCATATGCTCTAATGACCCTGAAGAAGAAGGCTTTTGAAAAAATTGTGGGAAAAGGAGAAAATGCTGGTTATCTATCCTTTCATTTCAAATCTTTTCATTGGAGCCACAATAATTTGATCTGTTCACTGGAAATGCTTTCTGTTTGGGCAAGTCCAAAATTCTGTTGTTTTGGCTTTATCGGACCATTTAGTTTTAGACTGGTCCATATACATATTATACAGATTGCAAAAATGATGTGATATGACTTTGAAAAGCCAGAACAAATTGTGGGAAAAAAGAGAAAATAATGGCTACCAGCATTTTCTCCTTTTCTAAAAGCCTGCCCAGGTAGCTCAGTGGTTAGCGTATCTGATTTGTGACTTTGTGGTTGTAAGTTCGATACCCAGTCGAAGCAAACTGTCTTTACTACGATTTTTCACCTCTCACCTCTGATGCATGTGAGAAAAGTAGTCAGTGACTTGGACAGAAATTTGTGTCAGTACTGGTGCACGGAAGCCGCAAAACACATGCCTACGTGCACTGACAGCCGTGATATGACCTTAGTTGTTAAAACTGTGTTAAACTCCAATACAATCTAATCTAAACCTTTTCAAAAATGATTTGAAAAAACCTTCTGTCAAAGATTCATGAAAACAAGGGTTTATTTCAGGTTACAAAAAAATTCTCCAAGCATGAAAAGAAATCAAAACAGCCATCAAATGGCAAAACTAGTCTTTTGTTTGGGTCAAAGGGAAAAAAGACCTTATTGCTTCCATCAAAATATTTCCATACATGTATGGATTCAAGGTTGAACAGATACATATATATTAATATATCTACTCTAACCCCATGAATTATTCATTATTCTCCATTTTGAAAACTTTTTACGAAAAAAGTGTTCACAAACAAGTTTTGTACTGCACTCAGACAGTCTAACTGGTATCCCCAACAGCAAGCAGACTGCAGTATGATGCACTTCAACCCTTTAACCCTTTACCACACAATCCCAACGTTTAACGACCCTGGGAAAGACACCTTCAGAAAACATTGCGGGAAAAGGAGAAAATGTTGGTAACCAGCATTTTCTCCTTTTCCCACAATGTTTTCTACCCCGTCAATGACAAATTACATCATTTGAGTAACATTTAAATTGTCGTCTGCAAATGCTTTCAATCTGGACAAGTCTACAATTTTGTTGTTTGGTAAAGAGTTAACACTTTACCAAACTGTAAGATTTTAGACTGGTTCAAACTGAAAGCCTTATCAGGCAACAAAGTATAATGTGGCTCAAATGATTTGACTTGTTTCTGGAAGGGTAGAAATTATTGTGGAAAAAGGAGAAAATGCTGCTTACCAGCATGTTCTCCTTTTTCCCACAATGTTTTCAAAAGTCAGGATTGTGTGATAAAGAGTTAAGCCCCCTTTGCCTGAACAAGGCTCCTTTCTTTTGTCACAATGTTTATAAGTGTGGTCAGATGTAAGACCAAACAGCAGACATAACGTTTGATTATTGCGTACAGATCTGTATATCATTTTTTAGCCTTTACCACAGTATTACTGTAGACTGGTCCAAGTTGACAGCATTTTGGAGACGACAATTTAAATGTAGACCAAATGATGGACTTTGTCTTTGATAGGGTAGTAAACATTGTTGGGAAAGGAGAAAATGCTGCTCACTAGCATTTTCTCCTTTTCCAACAATGTTTTCTAAAGGCTTCTACCATTGGGTCATTAAAACTTGAGGTTGCCACATAATCCCGACTTTTGACGACCCTGAGGAAGAAGGCTTTTGAAAACATTGTGGGAAAAGGGAGAAAATGCTGGTCACCAGCATTTTCTCCCTTTTCCCACAATGTTTTCTACTATACCATGGACAAATTGTGTGATTTGGGCTACTTTTAATTTGTCGTCTGCAAATGCTTTCGATTTTGAGCAGTCTAAAATTTTGTCGTTGGGTAAAGAGTTAAGCAATTTCTCCATTTGTCAAACTGTTTTTCCCCCTAAATAAATCGATGACAGTGATATATTATGAGGCAAAAGGCATCAAATTATTCAGGCTACAAGGCATACAAATCTCTAGGCCCTTTAGAAATGCAGCCAACCTGCAAACTTGTCCAGTCTAGTCAGTGAATATCTTAAATACAGCCTGAATACAGATTCAGTACTTTAGATAACAAATCCCATCCTGTGATCACAACAAACTTCAGAAAAAAGCCTCTTAAAGCATGATGGGCATAGGACAATCTGCATCTTTTTCTAGAATAAAAATGCCCATCGGGTTATTCAGCACTATAACTCTTTACCAGATGACGAAATTTTAGCCTTGTCCAAATTGAAAGCTTCTGCAGATGACAAAATAAATGTGACTCAAAAATTGAAATTTGTCTTGGGGAGAGTAAAAAACATTGTGGGAAAAGGAGAAAATGCTGGTTACCAGCATTTTCTCCTTTTCCCACAATGTTTTCAAAAGGCTTCTTTCTTAGGGTCGTTAAAACTGGGGATTGTGTGGTAAAATGTTAACTCTTTACCACACGACAGAATTTTAGACTGGTCCAAATTGAAAGCATTTGCAGACGACAAATAAAAAATGGTCAAAATGACAAAAATTGTCCATGATTGGGTAGGAAAACATTGTGGGAAAGGGAGAAAATGCTGGTAACCAGCATTTTCTCCCTTTCCCACAATGTTTTCAAAAGCCTCCTTTCCCATCGTCGTGAAAACCCGGGATTGTTTGGTAGAGGATTAAGCGAAATAGTATAAAATACTGTCTCCGTCAGATAAAAAGGTTCTGTCCAAAAGTAAAACACGGTAATTAATTAGAACTTTTTAACTCTTTACCACACGACAAAATTTTAGACAAGTCAAAATTGAAAGAATTTGCAGGCGAAGAATTAAATGTGGCTCAACTGAAGGAATCTGCGTCAAAAAGAGTAGCAAACATTGTGGGAAAAGGATAAAGTGCTGGTAACCAGCATTTTCTCCTTTTCCCACAATGTTTTTAAAAGCCTCCTTTTTTCGGTCGGGATTGTGTGGTAAAGGATTAAACCTATATAAAATGACCCTAAAACACTTTTGGAAAAAGCTTAAAAGTAACTCACTTCAGTTTAAACATTTTTATTTTACACTGGTTGAGAAACAAGTCCTTGCAACTTATACGAATCTCTCTCGATTCTGCTTCCTGGAAACTACACCAGTACTCGCACTGAATGGGCCAGTGAACAGTCCCAGAGTTGACACCCGCTCCTGGGTATCAAACTCGGAACCTTATGAGGCCGACACTCTACCTCAAAACCACGGACACCAACGTTTTTTGTTAACTCAGTCGATATGATTTGTCTTCGATAGGATAGAAAACATTGTAGGAAAAGAACTTGCTGGTAACCTCCATGTTTTCAAGAGTCTCTGTCCTACAAAACGGCAAAATTTTAGACCCGCCCAAATTCAAAGCATTTGCAGACGACAATTTCAGTGTGACTCAAATGATGTAATTTTTCTTTTAAAGCATAGAAAACATTGTGGGAAAAGGAGAAAATGCTGTTTACCGGCATTTTCTCCTTTTCCCACAATGTTTTCAAAAGGCTTCTTCCTCAGGGTCGTTAAAAGTCGGGATTGTGTGGTAAAGAGTTAAATATTTATTAGAAACCTAAAAAATTGTGGCTCAAATACAAGCGTTGCACGCAGATAAAATATCACACACAACAGCAAAAAAATCTGTATCTACACACAGTGAAATGCGGTTCCAAGTATGGTATAATGACAACAATGACGTAACTCGCGCGCAGAATGTCTTTGTATTCAATTGCAATTTGATTGGTCAAAACTTTACGCCGTAATATTCATCCGCCATTCATAAAAACAAAATTACTGGCTCCTACACCATTATTTGTTTACTATTTTCGAATAAAATGTCAATAACTGCAAAATTTTATCCTTGAAAAAGGTAGATATATGATAAAAGAAATAATTGTGCTTGTATTTACTTCTCGCTGCATGAGAAAATTTTGACATCCCACTCAACCTTCGGGCTTGTGCGATATCAAATTTTCTCACGCTGCTTGAATTAAATACAAGCATCAGGAAGGTCATACAACATAATGTTCTGTTTTCATCTCCTGGTCAAGGAGGTTTTTACCACCTGCAGAACATACAATCTCGAGATTTGATGACCCTGAGGAAACAGCCTTCTGAAAACCTTGTGGGAAAAGGAGAAAATGCTGGTAACCAGCATTTTCTCCTTTTCCCACTAGGTTTTCTACACTTTCACGCTCTATCATCATCATTTTATCAACATTTCCTTTGTCGTCTGCAAATGCTCTCCATTTGGACCAGTTCAAAATTAGGTCGTTGGTTGGTTGTAATGATGTTTTCAACATTATTTTAGTTATATCGCGGCAGCCAGTGCACCTTTCCAAGCTTAAGTGGAGTTTCTTTTACCATTACTCCGCACAAAATACTTTCCAAGCCACTGGCTGCTTTCCCACAAAAACATCGTCAAAACAATGGTCAGCGGTGAGAGAGGAATTAATCCTGTCACAATGACTATCATCAATCCTCAGAAAGAAATTTGCCGAACCAGGATCAAACCAGCAACCCCATTCTCAAGTCCTGTATGCTACCAACTAAGCTACCAGAACTCAACAAAATTAGGTCATATGGTAAAGCCTTAATGGTTCAATTGTGTTTTGCATCGCTTTTCACATCATTCCAGACATATCACAGCAACAGCTCACATGTTCATGTAAGTCCAGAGTTTCACCAGTACCAAGCCAGGGCTCTGAATTATCCTGAACTGTCCAACGAAAAACCTGGCGCTTCCAGTAAGGCTGTTTATCAAGGAGAGGACATAATTTGACAGAGGAGAAAGAAATAGAAACAGGGTACTTACTTATACATAAAGCTGCAAGTAAATTTTTTGCAGCTTCCGGCGGTTCGCAGGTTGGGAAAAGCGGCTGGAGAAAATAATAGGCAAACGTCAGGGCTACAATGGCTTGGCCTGTGGGTCGAATAATGATCAGATTTACCTGCAAAAAAAAGGCATTATCAATATTTTCAGCTAAGCTGTTTCCGATGAAAAGGAGATATTTTATTCTCCAAATAATACATTTGAAATAACATTATTCACCTTATTTAGCAGGATCAGGGTTAAAACTATTTGCATATAACAAATTATGGTTTAACTCTTTACCAAATGACACATTTATTTTGGTTGAAATTGAAAGCACTTGCAGACAACAAAATAAAAGCACTTGCAGATGACAAAATAAAAGTGACTTTAAAATTTAAATTTGTTTTGGGATGGGTAGAAAACTTTGTAGGAAAAAGAGAAAATGCTCATGATAATATTTTGGTCTTGTCCATACCTATGACAATATTTTGATCTTGTCAATACCCATGACAATATTTTGGTCTTGTCCAAACTCATGACAATATTTGGTCTTGTCCAAACTCATGACAATATTTTGGTCTTGTCCAAACTCATGACAATATTTGATCTTGTCCATACCCATGACAATATTTTGATCTTGTCCATACCTATGACAATATTTGGTCTTGTCCATACCCATGACAATATTTTGGTCTTGTCCATACCCATGACAATATTTTGTCTTGTCTATACCCATGACAATATTTGATCTTGTCCATACCCATGACAATATTTTGGTCTTGTCCAAACTCATGACAATATTTGATCTTGTCCATACCCATGACAATATTTGATCTTGTCCATACCCATGACAATATTTTGGTCTTGTCCAAACTCATGACAATATTTGGTCTTGTCCATACCCATGACAATATTTGGTCTTGTCCAAACTCATGACAATATCTGATCTTGTCCATACCCATGACAATATTCTGGTCTTGTCCAAACTCATGACATATTTGGTCTTGTCCATACCCATGACAATATTTGGTCTTGTCCAAACTCATGACAATATTTGGTCTTGTCCATACCCATGACAATATTTTGATCTTGTCCATACCCATGACAATATTTGGTCTTGTCCAAACTCACGACTGTATTTTGACCTTGTCCATACCCATGACAATATTTTGGTCTTGTCCATACCCATGACAATATTTGGTCTTGTCCATACCCATGACAATATTTGGTCTTGTCCAAACTCACGACTATATTTTGATCTTATCCATACCCATGACAATATTTGATCTTGTCCAAACCCATGACAATATTTGGTCTTGTCCATACCCATGACAATATTTTGATCTTGTCCATACCCATGACAATATTTTGGTCTTCTCAAAACTCATGACAATATTTTGGTCTTGTCCAAACCCATGACTATATTTTGATCTTGTCCAAACTCATGACAATTTTTGGTCTTGTCCAACTCATGACAAAATTTGGTCTTGTCCAAACTCATGACAATATATTGGTCTTGTCCAAACTCGAAGTTGTTGAGATAAGGCTAAAGTGATGAGAATTGCCTCAGAGAGAGTAGAAAATCTCAATGCTTCCATAGCCTTATGCATCAGGATCCTTAACCCCTAACCTGCTAATAACTTAAGTAGAACTTTCAAGACAATAGTATAAACTTGCATAATGGTATTTCAAACTTACTACTACGGAGAACAATATCTTCTAATCGGACAATGTAGATCCAAGATTTTGATCTACACTGTCCGCAATAGGTCAGTGAGTCACGCTTAGCAGCTTAAGGGTTAAAACTCCGGATTGTGTAGAAAGGGTGATTAAAAATTCTCACCCATAACTGCAGGAAAGCTAGGCAGGGTCCAAACGCTTCATGGATATACGCATAATCTCCTCCGGAAGTTGTTATAGTGGTTCCAAGTTCAGCGTAGCACAGCGCACCGACTAGAGACAACAACCCGCATCCCATCCAAACAATAATGGACATTCCAACCTGAAATAACAAAACATCAACAAAACTGACAACACTTTACCACACAATCCCAACTTTTAACAACCCTGAAAAAGAAGCCTTTTGAAAACAATATTTCCTAATCTTCCCTAAAAGAGTTTCAGTTTTTCAGTCACATTTATTTTGTTGTCTGCAACTGCTTTCAATCTGGACTAGTCTCAAATTTTGTCACCTGGTAAACAGTTAACATACGAGCCATGCTCTGTGAGAAGGGCCAAGTCACAGTTCTTGCATCTTGTACAGTAGCATCTCTTTCTTTGTCAGTAACCAAAGGAAACTAGAACAGTTCAACTGTTCATACCCCCCCAGCACCTTGTCACTGGAGCAGTACAATCAGAAAATGGAAATGATTTTCAAAACAAGGTTCACCTGTGACCTTGACCTTTGATCCATGTGACCCAAAAACAATAAGATACCTCCTTGCGTCATGAGCAACATTTGTATAAAATTTCAGACTCATAGGTCAAACAGCTTTTGAGTTAGAGCATGGAAACGAAAACATGGACGGATTGACGGTTGGACAGACAGATGGACTGACAGACACAGTGAAACCAGTGTGTACCCCACTCTACTTTGTATGTGAGGGGGTATAAGAAAATGATTGAAAAGCCACAAACAAAAGGAAAAGTGTGCCTTTGGTTTGTTTTCTTGCTCTTTTATTTTCCTCCTAATATTAATGAGCCATGTTCTGGCAAAAGGGGGCTTAATGTAGCCTATAATACATTATACCAAGCAACAAATGACTGAATTATGGATCCATAAAATCCATTTAGTCTAATAATCAACCGGATCTGGAGGTAGAATGGTCATTGTGCCATGCAGAAAATTTACAAACAGCAAAAAGTCTCGACTACTGTCATCCTGCATAGACTGTGCAGGCTGACCTGGGTTGATACTTTTTGCAGATGCATTAAAGCCCCCTTTCACAGAGAATGACCCTCATATGTGGGTTGAATGGAATTATCGTATAATGTCAACTGCACAAAGGAACTGTTTTGTCTTGTATTTGGATCACATATCAAGATTCAAAGGACCTTTTTATTATTGGTTGGCATTGATTTCCTCAGCGGAGCTTTATTGTGAATGTTTTAACTCTTTACCAAACAACAAAATTTTAGACTGGTCTAATTTTGAAACATTTGCAGACAACAAATTAAATATGGCTCAAAAATTGGTTTTTTGTGGGGGGGGGTGGGATGGGTAGAAAACATTGTGGGAAAAGGAGAAAATGCTGGTTACCAGCATTTTCTCCTTTTCCCACAATGTTTTCAAAAGGATTTTTCTTCAAGGTCATTAAAAGTCGGGATTGTGTGGGTAAACAATCCCGACTTTTAACAACCCTGAAAACATTTGAGAACATTGTGGTAAAAGGAGAAATGCTCATAGCCAGCATTTCTCCTTTTCCCACAAAGTTTCCTACCATTCCTGTAACAATTTTCGATTTTTTAGTTACATTTATTTTGTCGTCAGCAAATGCTTTCAATTTGGACCAGTCTAAAATTTTGCCTTTGATAAATGATAAAATTTTATTCAAGTCCAAATTCAAAATATTTTGCAGACCACAATTTAAATGTTGCTCAAGTAATGGCATTTGTCTATGATAAGGTAGAAAACATAGTGGGAAAAGGTGACTGGTTACCAGCATTTTCTTCTTTTCATGCAATGTTTTCAAAAGGCCTCTTTCTCAACATCGTTAAAACTCAGAACTGTGAGGTAAAGAGTTAACTGGTTAACTGTGAACTGTGTTGATAAATCCTCACAACAAAACCATATTGAAAGCATTTGCAGACGACAAATTGATTAAATGTGGCTAAAATGATGGAGCCAAATGTCTTTGATGGGGCAGAAAACAGTTTAGGAAAAGGAGACAATGCTGGATACCTGCATGTTCTCCTTCTCCTACAATGTTTTCAAAAAGGCTTCTTCCTGAAGCTCATGAAAATACATACAAGCCATGCTCTGACAAACGGTGCTTAATGTGTCTCTGCGATGTATTATACAACACAAGTCATCACTTAATTATGGATCCTTAACCCTTTCCCAAACGACAAATTTTGGACTGGTCCAAATTGCAAGAGTTTGCAGACGACAATTTTAAATTTGATGAAAATGGCAGAAAGGTCTAAAAAAGGGTAGAAAACACTGTGGAAAAAAGAGAAATTGCTCGTTACAAGCAATTTCTCCTTTTCCCACAGTGTTTTCAAAAGACTTGTACTGCAGACACGTGAAAACCAGGGCTTGTTTGGGAAAGGGTTAAAATTCATTTTGTCTAACAACCGACTGAATAATGAGGTATAATGGTTGATGGATTAATTGATTGGTTGAATAGTGTTTAACGCCATTTTCAACATTATTTCAGTTATATCGCGGCGGCCAGTGCACCTATCCATGCTTTCCTGGAGTTTCTTTTACCAGTACTCCGCACAATATTCTTTCCAAGCCACTGGCTGCTTTCCCACATAACAATCGTTGAAACAATGGTCAGCGGTGAGAGAGGAATGAATCCTGTCGCAATGACTATCATCAATCCTCCGAAAGAAATTGGCCAAGCCGGGGATCGAACCAGCGACCTCCTGTTCTCAAGTCCTACACACTACCGACTGGTTTACGGGGGCTTGGTGAGGTAGAATGGTCTTTTAACATGCAAAAAATTTATCAGTAGCAAACACTTTCTTCCTGATCAGGGTCGGTATTTTTAGCAGATGCATTAAGCCCCCTTTCCACAGAGCATGGCTCATAAAGTTCAATAAAGAGCCTATATTGGCCTGTTTCTTTGCAGATGATGCAAATCACAGTTTGCAGAATGCCAGTGTCTCATCTACCAATCCTGTCTTGTCTCGTCCCTGCATAATAATCTGTTTTAATTCTTTAACTCTCTACCAAACGACAAAATTTTAGGCTAGTCCAAATTGAAAGCATTTGCAGATGACATATTTAATGTGAATCAAAAATTACAAGGGTAGAAAACATTGTGGGAAATGGAGAAAATGCTGGTTACATGTTTTCAAAAGATTTCTTTCTCAGGGTCGTTAAAAGTCGGGATTGTGTGGTAAAGGATTAACAGATGACAAAATTGAAAGCAAGTAGATCACCAGTGACCTTGACCTTTCACCCATGTGACCCAAAAACAATAGGGCAACTTCTTAGGTCATCAGCAACACTTGTATAAAGTTTCAGGGTCAGGGTCATAGGTCAAGCAGCTTTTCAGTTGGAGCACGGAAACGAAAACATGATGGTCAGATTGACATACAGACGGATGGACAGACAGACAGACATGGTGAAACCAGTGTAACCCCCTCTACTTTGTAGGTGGAGGTCGTAATAATTATTGTAGATGACATCAGACAGTTCCATTATGTTTTCAAAAGCCTTCTTCTGGGTCGTTAAAACTCAAGATTGTGTGGAAAAGGTGAACTCTTCAACAGATGACAAAATTTTAGACTCCATCAAATTGGAGTCATTGGCAGACAAGATTTTTGGTGAAGCTCAAAAGATGCGTTTTGTCTGTAATTGAGTAAAAAACATGTATGGTATTATGAGAAAATAAAAACATGCTGAAAACCAGCCTTTTCTCCTTTTCACACTGTTTTCTTGTTTAATCGTTTACCACACAACCCCGAGTTTTAACGATCCCAAGAAAAAAGCCCTTTGAAAACATTGTGGGAAAAGGAGATAATGTGGAAGCCAGCAATTTCTCCTTTTCCACCATGTTTTCTACCCAATCAAGAACAAATTTCATCATTTGGGCCACCTTCAAATTGTCGTCTGCAAATGCTTTCAATTTGGACCAGTCTGAAATTTTGTCGTCTGGTAAAGGATTAATCCTTTGTTTTCTATTCTTTTAAAATCAATTTCTGCCATTTTGAGCCAATTTCAATTGTTGTCTGCAAAAGTGTTTTGATCTTGAGAAGTCCACAATTTTGTCATTTGGAAAAGAGTTTAAATCGTAAAAATAAAACCAGGATCGTGCAGTAAAGGATTCACAGGTCATAATTATCGTATCGATGACAGAGACACCCACAATGCAACTGTACGATATTTTTGGTTCTCACTTATTCAGATATTTTTGGTTCTCACTTATTTATGACAAAATCTGTCGCAGAAAGCAGGAAGTCAATAATATCGTTTGCTCAATCGGCAGTATCTCTAAACATAACAACACAAAATCATTAACAAATTCGATACATTGATGTCTGCAAACCTCAACCCTTTTACCAAACCATCCTATGTTTTGACAACCATAGAAATGAAGGCGTTCATCACATTTTTGTCTTCCCTCTTTAGACACGTCTCATCTTTTTTAGCCACATTTAACCCTTTCCCAAATGACGAATTTTGGACTGGTCCAAATTGAAAGAGTTTGCAGACGACAATTTTGAATTTGATGAAAATGGCAGAAAGTTATCAAAAAGGGTAGAAAACACTGTGGGAAAAGGAGAAATTGCTCGTTACGAGCAATTTCTCCTTTTCCCACAGTGTTTCCAAAAGACTTGTACTGCAGACACGTGAAAACCAGGGCTTGTTTGGGAAAGGGTTAACTCTTTACCAAACGACAAAATTTTAGACTTGACCAAACCGAAAGCATTTACAGACGACAAACAAATGCAGTTCAAAGATGATTTCTATCTTTGACAAGTAAGAAGACATAGTGGGAAAAGGAGAATACTATGTTTTCAAAAGCCTTCTTTTTCAGGGTTGTTAAAACTCGGGATTGTGTGGTAAAGGGTTAAAGTGCTGTCCGTGTGTCCTGTGCAAAATGATCTTGATATACACTGTGTGCAAAGCTCATGCTGGGTACACGACAATCCCATGCTTCATAGTGCTATGTGCTGCAATAATCATGATTGGAAAATTTTCAATAACTAAAGGCCCTTGATGATCCGAACCCCTCTACTGGCAGTGATTTTGCTTTTTTTCTAACATACATCTACTCTTAACCAAACGACAAACTTCTAGACTGGCCCAAATTGAAAGAATGTGCAGACGACAAATTAAATGTAGTTCAAAGGATAATTTCTGTATTTGTAAGGGTAGAGAACATTGTGGGAAAAGTAGAAAATGCTGGTAACCAGCATTTCCTCCTTTACCCACAATGTAACCAGCATTTTCTCCTTTACGCACAATGTTTTCAAAGGTCTTCTTTTTCAGGGTCGTTAAAACTCGGGATTGTTTGGTAAAGATTTAATTCCTGATCCAAAATGGAAAAAGACATACACAATAAAACAACTGTTTGGAATCCAGCCAAATTTGATAGAGTTTCAGTACTCATTGTGTTAAAACAATCCTACAAGTTTTAAAGAAATGCTACTAATAATGTGGACTGTGTTGAATAAACAATACCAAGTCATCAAATGGCTGCTTTTCCTAAACTGGTGGCTAGTCCTTCTCAATCTTTAATAGGGTTCGATCCCTTGATGATACAATTAATCTTTGCAAGTTTCAAAAGAATTGGATACAAAATGCGGACTGATTGCGTAAACAAGCAATGTAATTTTTCAACTTCAAATGGCTACTTTTCCCATACCGATTGTCGGATTTTTTTCCATAATCACTAGGCTTCAAGCTGTTGATGATACAAAGCAACTGTGCAAGTTTCATGAAGATCCGATCCCAAATGCCCACTTTTTCGCGTAAACAAGAAATGGAAATTTTCAGCTTCAAAAGACTTCTTTTCCCATACTGATTGTCAGTTTTTTTTTCAAAATTAATATGCTTCAAGCTATTGATGAGATTAACCCTTTCCCAAACAACAAATTTTGGACTGGTCTAAATTGAAAGAGTTTGCAGACGACAATTTTAGATTTGATGAAAATGGCAATTTAGGTCTCAAAAAGGGTAGAAAACACTGTGGGAAAAGGAGAAATTGCTCGTAACGAGCAATTTCTCCTTTTCCCACAGTGTTTTTGAAAGACTTGTACTGCAGACACATGAAAACCAGGGCTTGTTTGGGAAAGGGTTAACAATCTCTGCAAGTTCGAGAAATTCAGATTGTGTAATCACATAAACAAGAAAAAGACTAAAAGATGGAGAAACAGACGGACTGATCATGGAAACCACACCATCACATCAGTTCTACCAGCTTCCAGCCAGTAGGGTTAAAAATTTTACTTCCTGTTCCGACAGGTTTATAGCGCAATTGCACAAGTGACACTTAATTGTTTACAAAACAACAAATTTTAGACTTGTCCAAATTCAAAGCATTTGCAGACGATAGAGTAAATGTGACTTAAAAATTGAAATTTATTTTGGGAAGGATAGAAAACATTGTGGGAAAAGGAGAAAATGCTGGTTTCCAGCATTTTCTCCTTTTTTCACAATGTTTTCAAAAGGCCTCTACCTCAGGGTCGCTAAAACTCGGGGATTGTGTGGTAAAGGGTTAACTGCCTGTTATTTTCTTCGATTAGTTAAGACGACACTATTATATGCGCTGTCAATAATCTATGATATTTTAAAGATTAATATCTCAAACCAGATCTTCGAAAGAGTTAGGCCGAATTCTTCGAAATAACTTGACCGATCAATTATTGGTACAAGTACACAACTCGAACAACTCAACCACTTTAAACTTTACAAGTTGCAGAGAAAAATGTTTGGAAAATTATCTGTTACACCATACTTCCGGTTCAGAGCACTGATTGTTTATTTGATGATGCAATGGCTAAAATGAAGCTGGTTTTGGTGCTTAACCCTTTACCAGACGACAAAATTTTAGCCATGTCCAAATTGAAAGCATTTGCAGACGACAATTTCAATGTGGCTCAAATGGTGGACTTTTTCCTTGTTAGGGTAGAAAACATTGTTGGAAAAGGAGAAAATTTCACGTGTCTGCAGTACAAGTCTTTTGAAAACACTGTGGGAAAAGGAGAAATTGCTCGTAACCAGCAATTTCTCCTTTTCTCACAGTGTTTTCTACCCTTTTGGAGAACTTTCTGTCATTTTCATCAAATTTAAAATTGTCATCTGCAAACTCTTTCAATTTGGACGAGTCTAAAATTTATCGTTTGGGAAAGGGTTAAAAGGTGGCATTGTGCAGTAAAGGGCTAACTAATCAGTGTGCAGTAAAGGGCTAACTAATCTGTGGGTGACAGTACAGCTAACATCTATGACAATCTAAGATGACAGCTAAATTCTGATTGGAATTCTCAGAGCAGAATCCCTTCAATTACCCAATTTGGAGGTGAAACTCTCCAAGTCATTTCCAGAAGGAAGTTCTATACAAGTTGTCTTGATTACGGTACTTAATCACCCAATCACTTGGGCCACTCATTTGAAATGCCATATCAAAACCTCAGGGTCCTTATTCATCAACCCTTCTTAACAAGAGGGCCATGATGGCCCTGGATCGCTCACCTGAGTAAATAGGCCAAATTTCACTCCAGGGTCCTAATGACCCAATTTAAAACTCATCTGAGATAATATTAAGACAAACATTCTGACCAATTGTCAGGTCCATTGAGCTGAAAATGTGGACTCCGGAGTGTCCAAAATGTCTTTCTTCAATTTGACCTAGTGACCTAGTTTATGACCCCATGTGACCATATTTCAAACTCATCTGAAACATCAAAACAAACTTGTTGACCAAGGTTCAGGTGAACTGGGTAAGAATTGCCGCCTCTACAGTGCCCACAAGGGGTTTCTGTAATTTGACCTAGATTATGACCCTATGTGGTCAAATTTCAAATCCATTCAAGATATCACCAAGTCAAACATGCTGACAAATATGTAGACCAATTTTCAGGTCAATCTAGCTAGAATTGTGGCCTCTAGAGTGCCCAAAAGGTATTTCTTCCATGTGACCCAATGACACTGTTTATGACCCTATGTGACCCAATTCTGAGTTCATCCGAGATATCATCAAGACAAAAAATTTCAAACTCGTCTGAGATTTTATCAAGACAAACATTCTGACCAAATTTCACAAGTATCTGACTGAAAATGTCGCCTCTAGAGCGTACACAAGGTTTTTCTAAGATTTGACCTAGTGACCTAGTTTTTGACCCCACATGACCCAATTTCGAACTCGTCCTAGATTTCATCAAGACAAACATTCTGGCCAAGTTTCATGAGGATCAGACTGAAAATGTTGCCTCTAGAGCGTACACAAGGTAAAAAGTTGACGACGGATGACGCACGATGGACGCCGGACACAGCACGATCACAACAGCTCACCATGAGCACTTTGTGCTCAGGTGAGCTAAAAACATTGTGGGAAAAGGAGAAAATGCTGGTAACCAGCATTTTCTCTATTTCCCACAATGTTTTCTACCCTTCCAAAAACAAATTTCAATTTTTTGAGTCATGTTTATTTTGTGGTCTGCAACTGCTTTCAATTTGGACTAGTCTAAAATTTTGTTTTGAGGTAAGGACTCTTACCACACGACAAAAATGTAGACTTAAGTCTTAAATGAAATTTTCAAGCCAATATTAAAAATATGAATAATATTAATTGAAACATAATTTTTGGAGAAAAATATCTCCTTATCTGTCAGTTTAGATCTAAGATCAGACTGCACATTCTGTACAGTCTGATCTTGATCCACACTGTCCACAACAGGTCAGGGAGTCTTGCTTGGTAGCTTACGAGTTAAGAACATTCTCAGTCCTGTTGTACAAGATCTTTTCTAAATTTGAAAGTAACACAACTTCTGATTAGCTAAACCATAAATTATTATTTTTTTGCCCAATCAGAAGTTGTGTTTCTTTCTATTTCTAGAAAACAACACAAGATTTTTGAGAATGGTTGGTGATTATAATTATACAGTAAATGCTGAAGTCTGGTTTACCTGCCCCTAACACTACGTTATCGGGTCAGGCACAGCGTAATAATGGCGGCCTCCTAGGTGTCCTCAAGTGTACCCCTACATGCTTCCCTGTTTTCCCCAATTTCATGTGATCCAGTTTGATCAGTTAATAAAATAAAATCAATTTTGTACAAAAAATACATTACAGAATCTAAAACGTGCTGTTGGGGTATGGTTTAAATATAAATTCCACTATGAATCATTTTAAAAGTAGCCCAGTTTTCAGACATTATATAAGGTCCATTGACATTTCAGATACTCAAAGCATTTCTGATATTAGTTTTTCTTGCAAAACTAGAGCTGTCACTGAATGTGACTTAATACCCCTGCCAGCGCGTTGACAGAAAAAAAGTGTCAAGTTCAAGGGGAGATAATTCCTCAACCAGGGGGAGTTGACACTTGAAAATTACGTCTTGCAAATCTTCAATATAGGATCAATATATGTGCAAAGTTTCAATGCAATTGAAGGAAAACTGTAGGAGGAGTTCGCGACACAAAACTGCTAGTATTTTGTACACAGACAGACACACGGACACACTGGACGGACGGACAGACAGGCTGATTCCAGTATACCCACGAAAACATTCGTTTTGCGGGGGTATAATAAGAAGGACATGTAGAAAAACTCACTGCCATGACTTTTTTGCAAGTGATCTGTTTTGAATTCAGCCGATGATCCAATTTGATCATGTGAAATAACAATACCCCTTCTCCTCTGCATATTACCAACAGAGGCCGCCATTATTGCGCTTTGCCTGACGTAATCTTGTAGTAACACAGACTATAAATGCTGTACAGATAGACAATGGATAATTGTAATTTTTATCACTGATATTTAACTCTTTACCACACGACAAAAATGTCGACTTGTCCTAATTGAAAGCATTTGCAGACGACAATTAAAATGTGGTTCAAATGATGGAAGTTGTCTTTGATAGGTTAGAAAACAATGTGGGAAAAGGAGAAAATGCTGGTAACCAGCATTTTCTCCTTTCCCCACAATGTTTTCAACCCTTCCAAAGACAAATTCTATCATTTGAGCCAACTTTAAATTGTCGTCTGCAAATGCTTTCAATTTGGACAAGACATTTTTCTTGTGTGGTAAAGAGTTAATCAATTCAATCACAATCTCTGATATTTTCACAAGTGCCTATCCAACCATTTGACTGCATCATAAGTAGAGTGAGAGAAAGGGGGATGGGGGAGGGCAGAAAGAATATGTCTCCATCTATATTTGTGCCTGCGTCTCACTAGTAATAGTCATGCCTTGCATGAAAAAATATATGAATTTCGGCGAATATCATCTAACAGCCGCTGAATCATGGGGTAGAATGGTCCCTTGGCATGGAGAAAATTTACGACTAGCATAAAGTTTTGATCCACATTGGCCTGCATGGACTGTGCAGGCTGACAAGGGTTGATACCTAATGGCAGATGCATTGAACACCCTTTTCACAGAGCATGGCACACTTATTTTTACTGGGGGAAAATAAATATCAGCCTTGCTGTCTTTGCACTCCTAGTTCTGCTCTGTGGTCTCTCAGAGATGAGAGAACAGAATACATGAATACTAAATAAGTAGATTGATAGAATATTGAAGACAAGGGATCAACTATTTTGGATGGATCAAGTTCAGTGTATGTGTCAGGGTGTGTCCGCTTTGCTGTATTGGCAAAACCATTCATGAATATTCATTGCCATTAAGCATGTCCGTTTCTTGGTATACATACAGTGGTTGTATCATTGCTGCATACCAGATCCCAACTCTTTACTGAATTACAAAATTTTAGAATTGTCCGAATTAACTCTTTATCACTTGACAAAATTTTAGACCAGACCAAACTGAAATCTCTTGCGGACAACAAAATAATGTGACTCAAAAATTGAAATCTGTTTTAGGAAGAACATAAAACATTGTGGGAAAATGAGAAAATGCTCAGGTTACCAGCATTTTCTCCTTTTCCCGCAATGTTTTCAAAAGCCTTCTTTCTTCAGGGTCATTAAAAGACAGAATTGTGTGGTAAAGGGTTAAGAAGCATTTGAAGACAACAAAAAAACTATGACTCAAAAATTGAACTGTAATTTGGGAAGAGAAGAAAAACCAGCATGTTCTCCTTTTCCCATATTTTTTTTCAAAACTTTCTTTCCCAGAAATGTTAAAAGTCAGGATTGTGTGGTAAAGGGGTAACTCTTCACCAAATGGCAAAATTTAGACAAATATGACTCAAAAATTGAAATTTGTGTCTGGAATGGTAAATTAAAACATTGTGTAAAAATCCTAGTCTAAATTTTTCCCACAATATTCGCTAACCTTTCAAAGACAAACCCAGTCATTTTAACCCTTTCCCAAATGACAAATTTTGGACTGGTCCAAATTCAAAGAGTTTGCAGACGACAATTTTAAATTTGATGAAAATGGCAGAAAGTTCTTAAAAAGGGTAGAAAACACTGTGAGAAAAGGAGAAATTGCTCGTTACGAGCAATTTCTCCTTTTCCCACAGTGTTTTCAACAGACTTGTACTGCAGACACGTGAATGGGAAAGGGTTAACTCTACCAAATGACAAAATTTTAGACTCACTGGGTACTAATTCAAAAGATTTGCAGACAACAAGATAAACGTGACTCAAATATTGGAATTTATTTTGGGAAGGGTAGAAAACATTGTGGGAAAAGGAGAAAATGCTGGTTACCAGCATTTTCTCCTTTTCCCATGATGTTTTCAAAAGGCTTTTTTCTTCAGGGTCATTAAAACTCGGGATTGTGTGGTAAAGGGTTAAGCACATTTGATATGTCCTCTGCGAATTAACTCTTTACCACACAGTGACGAGTTTTAACACCTCTTGGAAATTAGACTTTCAACTTGGAAATTAGACTTTCGTGGGAAAGGAGAAAATTATGGTAACCACCATTTTCTCCTTTTCCACAATGTTTTCTAACCTTTCTGAAACAAATCCAACCATTTGATTGATGTCGTCTGCAAATGCTTTGAATTTGGGCCAGTCTAAAATTTTGTCTGGTAAAGAGTTAAATGATTTCAATTTGTACAACTGTAAAATCTTGGTAACTATTATTTTCTCTTTTACCCACAATGTTTTCTACCCTATCATAGACAGAAATCATTATCTGAGGTGCATTAATTTGATCGTCAGCAAATTCTCTCAATCTGGACAAGTCTGAAATTTCGACATCTGGTAGACGGTTAGGGTAACCAAAAGAACTCACAACAACACTATCATATCCTTATTCAACCCTTTACCAAACTACAATATTTTAGACTGGTCCAAATTGAAAGCATTTCCAGATGACAAAATAAATGTTCTCGAAAAATGGAAGTTTGTTTTGGGAAGGGCAGATAACGTTGTGGGGAAAAGGAGAAAATACTGGTTACCAGCATTTTCTTCCTTTCCCACAATGTTTTCAAAAGACTTCTTTCTCAGGGTCGTTAAAAGTTGAGATTGTGTGGTAAAGAGATAAACTGTATCTGTTCACATAAGTGTTTGTCGACTCCTGTATCTGATTGGCACAATTCGGCTCTGAAAGATGATAGGTTGAACTCTTTACCACACCATTCTGAGTTACCAGCATTTTCTTCTTTTCCCACAATGTTTTCTATCCTTCCAAAATCGAATTTCAATTTATGTGTCATATTCATTTAAATTTGTCGTCTGCAAATGTTTTCAATTTGGACATTAAATTTTGGACAAGTCCAACATTTTGTTTTCACAGCCCTGAGGAAGGGGTCAGTCTTCTGAAAACATTGTGGTAAAAGAAGAAAATGCTGGTAACCATAATGTTTTTACCATTTGAAAGGCAAATTTTATGTTTTGAGAAATTATAATTTTGTCTGAAAATGTTTTCAATTTGGACCAAACTAAAATTTTGTCCTGTAGTAAAGAGTTAACCCTTTCCCAAACAAGCCCTGGTTTTCACGTGTTTGCAGAACAAGTCTTTTGAAAACACTGTGGGAAAAGGAGAAATTGCTCGTAACGAGCAATTTCTCCTTTTCCCACAGTGTTTTCTACCTTTTTTGAGAACTTTCTGCCATTTTCATAAAATTTAAAATTGCTGTCTGCAAACTCTTTCAATTTGGACCAGTCCAAAATTTGTCGTTTGGGAAGGAGTTAAGTCTTCACAAGACAAAAAAAATTTTTTCACTAAAAGTATGGAGGAATGTGAGAGAGGAATAAATCCTGTCACAATGACTATCATCAAGAAATTGGCCAAGCCAGGCATCGAACCAGCGACCTCCTGTTCTCAAGTCCTGTACGCTACCAACAGATTTACGGGGGCTTGGCTTTGAATTTGGACAAGTCTAAAATTTTGTCATTTGGTAGAGTTAACAAAAATGAAATTTTAGATTCGGCCAAATTCAAAGTTGTTGCATGACGACTGATAAACTTTAGCCAAATGATGACACTTGTCTCTGAAAGGATTGAAAACATTGTGGAAACAAGAGGGCCATGATGGCCCTGGAGTCGCTCACCTGAGCCTTTTGACCAAGCACAACCAATTTCCAACGTCTTGTGAGATATATGTATTACCAAACAATAAAATTTTAAACTCATCAGTCTGAACCTTCTGCATAAAACAAATAATATGTGGATCAAGCTGTGGGACTGGTCTCTCAAAGGGGTAGAAAACATTGTGAAAAAGGGAAAAAATGCTGGATACCAGCATTTTCTCATTTTCAAAGAGTGTTTTCAAAAGGCTTCTTTCTGAGAGTCATTCACACACTAGGTTTTTCTAAGATTTCACCTAGTGACCTAGTTTTTCAGCCAACATAACACATTTTCAAACTGGTCCAAGATATCATTAGGACAAACATTCTTACCAAATTTCAAGAGTATTGGACTGAAAATGTGGCCTCTACAGCGTACACAAGGTTTTTCTAAGATCTGACCTAGTGACCTAGATTTTGACCCAATGTTACCCATTTTCGAACTCATCCAAGATATTACCAAGGCAAACATTCTGAGCAACTTTAAAAGAGTATTGAACAAAAAATGTGGCCACAACAGTGTACACATGGTTTTTCTAAGATTTGACCAGGTGACCTAGTTTTTGACCCCACATGACCCATTTTCAAATGCTACAGAGATATCATCGAGACAAACATTCTGACCAACTTTCAAGAGTATTAGACAGAAAATGTGGCTTCTGGAGCTTACACAAGGTTTTTCTAAGATTTGACCTAGTGACCTAGTTTTTCACCTGACATGACCCATTTTCAAACTAGTCAGAGATATTATCAAGGCAAACATTCTGACCAACTTTCAAGAGTACTGGACAGAAAATATGGCCGCTAGAGCATACACAACGTTTTTCTTGGATTTGACCTGGTGACCTAGTTTTTGACCTAACATGGCACATTTTCGTACTATTTCAAGATATAATCAAGACAAACATTCTGACCATTTTTCAAGAGTATTGGACTGAAAATGTGGCCTCTATAGTGTACAAAAGGTTTTTCTAAGATTTGACCTAGTGACCTAGTTTTTGACCCCACATGACCCAATTTCAAACTTGTCTCAGATTTTATCAAGACAAACATTCTGACCAAATTTCACAAGTATCTGACTGAAAATGTGGCATCTAGAGCGTACACATGGTTTTTCTAAGATTTGACCTAGTGACCTAGTTTTTGACCCCACATGACCCAATTTCGAACTCGTCCGAGATTTTATCAAGACAAACATTCTGACCAAGTTTCATGAGGATCGGACTGAAAATGTGGCCTCTAGAGCGTACACACGGTTTTTCTAAGATTTGACCTAGTGACCTAGTTTTTGACCCCACATGACCCAATTTCAGAATCGTCTGAGATTTTATCAAGACAAACATTCTGACTAAGTTTCATGAGGATCGGACTGAAAATGTGGCTGCTACAGCATACACAACATTTTTCTAAGATTTGACCTAGTGACCTAGTTTTTGACCCCACATGACCCAATTTCAAACTCGTCTGAGATTTTATCAAGACAAACATTCTGACCAAGTTTCATGAAGATCGGACTGAAAATGTGGCCTCTAGAGCGTACACAAGGTTTTTCTAAGATTTGACCTAGTGACCTAGTTTTTGACCCCACATGGCCCAATTTTAAACTCGTCCGAGATTTCATCAAGACAAACATTTGGACCAAGTTTCATGAGGATTGGACTGAAAATGTGGCTTCTAGAGCGTACACAAGGTTTTTCTAAGATTTGACCTAGTGACCTAGTTTTTGACCCCACATGACCCAATTTCAAACTCGTCCAAGATTTTATCGAGACAAACATTCTGACCAAGTTTCATGAGGATCGGACTGAAAATGTGGCCTCTAGAGCGTACACAAGGTAAAAAGTTGACGACGGACGACGCACACCACACGACGGACGACGGACACAGCACGATCACAATAGCTCACCATGAGCACTTTGTGCTCAGGTGAGCTAAAAGAGAAAATGCTTTTTACCAGCATTTTCTCCATTTCCAACAGTGTTTTTAAAAGAATTCTTCCTCGGCATCATTTAAACATGTATTAAATTGTGTGTAAACTCTACCAAAAACTAAATGTTGGACTAGACCAAATTGAGAGCATTTGCAAACAACAAATTAAATGTATCACACATGCTGATTTCTGTCTTTGATGGTGTAGAAAACATTGTGGGAAAAGGAGAAAATGCTGGTTACCAGCATTTTCTCCTTTTTCCATAATGTTTTCAAAAGCCTTCTCTGTCAGGCTTGTTAAAACTGGCGTGATTGTGTGGTAAACAGTAAGAGGTTAATAAAAATTCATGACGTGGCCAGAAAAAAATCTGTTTTGTTCAAATTTATGATCAGGAAAAGATCTGTCTGCACAGTAGCAATGCAGCAATAATGTAAACACACGGAAAGTGAATGTTATTACATCATTTTGCTCTCAGTGACTCATTTTTACCTCTGAATTGAAGATTAAAAAGGATCAATAATTCCTATTCAATATAGGTTAATCCCCCTTCCTTTTGTACTTGACGCAACTTTCTTTTTATGGTCGAAAAAAGGCAGACAACAAGTTTAACCCTTTACCGCACAATGCTGCCTTTTGATGCCCCTGGGAAAGAAGCCTTTTGAAAACATTGTGGGAAAAGGAGAAAATGCTGGTAACCAGCATTTTCTCCTTTTCCCACAATGTTTTCTACCCTATTAAAGAAAAATTGCACCATTTGAACCACATTGAAATTAACGTCTGCAAATGCTTTCAATTTGGACAAGGCTCAAATTCTGTCGTCTGGTAAAGGGTTAAAACCTTTACCAAACAATGTCAATTTTTCACGACCCTTAGGAGGATCAGGATGGAAACGTTGTGGAAAATGAATGTTGTCTTATGGCCCATCGACAGCTCTGGTCATTTAGCCTGTATATATATTGAAAGAAAATAAAGAGGAATTTTTGTGCTTAACCCTTTACCAAGCAATCCCGACTTTTAACGACCTTGACAAAGAAAGCTTTTGAAAACATTGTGGGAAAAGGAGAAAATACTGGTAACCAGCATTTTCTCCTTTTCCCACAATGTTTTCTACCCTTCCCAAAACAAATTTCAATTTTTGGTTGACATTTATTTTGTCATCTGCAAATGCTTTCACTATGGACTATTCTAAAATTTTGTCGTTTGGTAAAGAGTTAACCCTATACCAAACGTCAATAATTTAGACTTGTCCAAATTGAAAGCAGTTGCAGATGACAAATTAAAGATGGCTCAAATGACAAAATTTGTCCTTGATAGAGTAGAAAACATTGTGGGAAAAGAAGAAAATGCTGGTTACCAGAACTTTCTCCTTTTCCCACAATGTTTTCAAAAGGCCTTTTCCCCAAAGTCATTAAAACATGGGATTGTGTGATAATGGGTTAAGAAGGACAATGTGTAATCTAGATATGCACACAACATTATTGAATGACAGGGCAACCCCTATCAACTCAAAAAGGAGAAAAAGCAAGTAAACAGCATTATCTTCTTTTCTAAAGATGTTTTCCAGTCTGTCAAACAAAAATGTTATTGTAGGCACCCCTAAACTGGTACCCGTTGTATCTCCCGTACTGTCTGATAGACAACAGGCAACACCCGATTTATGGACAGAAGCTATTGGTGTTGAAATGTACCAAATCCACCAATCAGACAGCCCGTAACAAAATGCCTTTATTTCTGTTTTAAAATAACAGAGCAATATTCTATCTCCAACTAAGATTTTCACAGCAAGACAAAGATTTTTCTGACCACGATCAATTTATGAAACTCGCTTAAGAATTTAATCTTTATTGCTCGAAAAAGACAATTTGTAAGGAAAGGGTAAAAAATACATATATTGTGGGAAAAGGTGAAATTACTGGTCACCACCAATTTTTTTCCATTTCCCACAATATTTTGAAAAGCCTCCTTTTCCAGGTTTGGTAAAGAATTAATACAACATTGATAATCCCAACATAACAATTAGGACCTTTTAACACTTTACCTGACGACAAAATTTTAGCTTTGTCCAAATTGAAAGCATTTGCAGATGACAATTTTAATAAGGCTCAAATGATGCAATTTTCTCTTGATAGGGTAAAAAACATTGTGGGAATAGGAGAAAATGCTGGTAACCAGCATTTTCTCCTTTCCCCACATTGTTTTCAAAAGGCTTTTTTCCCAGGGTGGTCAAAAGGCAGCACTGTGCGGTAAAGGGTTAAAAGTCGTCTGCTGTAAATTTATTTCAGAAGGTGATCAATTACCTTTAATTAACTCTTTACCAAACAAGAAAATTTTAGTCTTGCCGAAATTGAAAGCATTTGCAGACGGCAAAATAACTGTGACTCAAAAATTGCAATTTATTTCAGGAAGGACAGAAAACATGGTGGGAAAAGGAAAAAAATGCTGGTTTCCAGCTTTTTCTCCTTTTCCCACAATGTTTTCCAAAGCTTTCTTTCTCGGGGTTGTTAAAACTCGGGATTATGAGGTAAAGACTTAACCATAAAACAATATAACCAAATGATGTACAAAACAACATAATGTATAGTTCAAACCAGTTGACTTTTGAAAACTTTGTCACACAAAGTCAGCAATTCGTTAACCCGTTCCCGAACAATGCCACCTTTTAACGACCCTGGAAAAGAAGCCTTTTGAAAGCATTGTGGGAAAAGGAGAAAATGCTGGTTACCAGCATTTTCTCCTTTTCCCACAAAGTTTTCTACCTTATCAAGAGAAAATTGCACCATTTGAGCCACACTGAAACTATCATCTGCAAATGCTTTCAATTTGGACCAGGCTAAAATTTTGCCATCTGGTATGGGGGTTAAAGACCAAACAGTGGCCAAAAAGACACTCCAGGTGTTAATAAAATGCATTTAAATTTTAATCATACTATTCAAAAAGTATACTGGAAAATACTGTGAAGGTGACAATCTCCAATTGTGTAGTCAGTCCACGTGTTAGTTGCTGGCAGAAAAAAATGAATTTTAACCCTTTACCGCACAATGCCGCCTTTTAACGCCCCTGGGAAAGAAGCCTTTTGAAAACATTGTGGGAAAAGGAGAAGATGCTGGTAACCAGGATTCATTCCTTTCTCGCTGCTGACCATTCTTTCAATGATGGTTATGTGGGAAAGCAGCCAGTGGCTTGGAGAGAATATTGTGCAGAGTACTGGTAAAAGAAACTCTAAGAAAGCATGGATAGGTGCACTGGCCACCGCAATACAACTTAAATAATGTTGAAAACAGCATTAAACACCATACAATCAATCAAGCAACCAATCTCCTAATCCCATAATGTTTTCAGACAGCTTTGTCTACAGGGTCGTTAAAACTCGGGATTGTTTGATAAAGGGTTAAGACAGGTGATTGCTTCTTTTTCCAGAATATTTTAACCACTGACTGCCTACTAGAGGCAGAATTAAATGCCATGTTTGTAAATTGGAAGTAAACAGGATGGGGTAATTTTCTCTGCACAATTTTCACCATTTTGAAAAGGTCACCTGCTGCACTGCATTAACCCTCATCCTGATAGTAAGTGAAATGAAATTTTCTAACCAGTGGTAAAAACTGGAATAATGCTATTTCAAACTTAATTTTGGAAAAAAAGTATCTTCTTGTCGGACAGTGTAGATCCAAGATCAGACTGCATATTCTGTGCAGTCTGATCTTGATCTACACTGGCCGCAAGAGGACAGGGAGTTGCGCTTATCAGCCTAAAGGTTAAAATACCAGTAAATATCAGTCTTTTGTCTAACACTCCCTGTTTGAACAATCTTCCTGGAAGAGGAGTTTGGAATACAGTGTGGAAAAAGAAACAAATGCTGGTTACAAGCGTTTTCTCCTTTTTCCATTATGTTTTTTACGCATTAGAAGTCAAATTTCATTACCTGAGCCCCATTTCATCAAATTTTGTTGTTGGAAATTTTTTCAATTTAGGAAAGTGAAATTTTGTCGTCTAGTTAAGAGTTCCCAGCGTGCTTGACAAAAAAGGTATTTTACATTTTCTCATACTCCAGCCTCAACCTTAACCCTTAACTCTTTACCAAACGACAAAATCTTAGACTGGTCCAAATTGAAAGAAGTTGCAGACGACAAATAAAATGCGGCACAAATTATGAAATTTTTGTCTGAAAGGGTAGGAAACATTGTGGGAAAAGAAGAATATGCTGGTCAGCAGTTTTCTCCTTTTCCCACAATGCTTTCCTCATCAGGGTCATTTAACTCGGAACTGTGTGGTAAAGGGTTAAACACACAATCCCAAGTTGTAAACTTGTGGAAGAAGCTTTTTAGAAACTTTGTTTGAAAACAAGAAAATGCTGGTAACCAACATTTTTTATTCCTTTTTTTACAAGGCTTGCTATCCTTTCAAAGACAAATCCCACCATTTAACCCTTTCCCAAACAAGCCCTGGTTTTCACATGTCTGCAGTACAAGTCTTTTGAAAACACTGTGGGAAAAGGCGAAATTGCTCGTAACGAGCAATTTCTCCTTTTCCCACAGTGTTTTCTACCGTTTTTGAGAACTTTCTGCCTTTTTCATCAAATTCAAAATTGTCGTCTGCAAACTCTTTCAATTTGGACCAGTCCAAAATTTGTCATTTGGGAAAGGGTTAAGCCCCATTTAATTTGTCATCTGTAAATTCTTTCAATTTGGACCAGCCCAAGTTTTTGTCCTCCAATAAACCATTAACTTCATGCCAAAATGTTAGATCCATTCGTACTGAAAATATTTCCGGGCAAAAAAATCAATCTGGTTCTATTAAAATGATGGGCTGTCTCTCTGAAACAGCAGAAAAATTGCGGTAAAAGGAGAAAATGTTGGTTGCAAGTCTTTAACCCTTTACCACACGGCAATATTTTAAATATATTAAAACTTAAGGCATTTGCAAAAGATAACATAAATATGACTCAAAAATTGAAAATTCTTTTTGGAAGGACAGAAAACATCGTGAGAAAAGGAGAAAATGCTTGTTACCAGCATTTTCTCCTTTTCCCACAATGTTTTCAAAAGCCTTCTTAATCAGGGTTGTTAAAAATCTGGATTGTGTGGTAAAGGGTTAACTTTACCATTCATCATGTACATGACATTTGGTACACAGAGATCATGGATTTTCAAAAAAAAACGAATGATGCAATCTCAAAATTTATACAGTGTGGCCTTGATTTGATTTGTTCAGTCACTGTGATTCATTCAAAATTTCCTTCAACCTTTTGACATATCCCATTCAATTTTTTAACCCTCTACGACAAAATCCTGACTTTTAACGACCCTTTGAAAGTGGCCTAAAATTAATTTATAATAACCCAAATAAGACAATCTTCATAATTGTGAATACATTATGCCCCCTGAGTTCTACCTTCATTCAACTCTTCTTAAAATGACAAAATGGTGGACTTGCCTTAATGCACATGAAGACGAAATAAATGTGATTCGAAAACTGAACTTTGTTTTTAACTCTTTACCACACAATCCCGACTTTTAACGACCCTGAGGAAGAAGCCTTTTGAAAACATTGTGGGAAAAGGAGAAAATGCTGGTAACCAGCATTTTCTCCTTTTCCCGCAATGTTTTCTACTCTATCAAACAAAAGTTGCACCATTTGAGCCACACTGAAATTGTCATCTGCAAATGCTTTCAATTTGGACAAGGCTAAAATTTTGTCGTCTGGTAAAGGGTTAATGGGGTAGATAGATTTTGAAAACATTCTGTAACCAGCATTTTCTCCTTTTTCTACAGTGTTTCCAGCCCTTTCAACAACAAATACCCGTGTCATTATTTGTGCCACATTAAATTTGTCGTCTACTTAAATGCTTTCAATTCTGACGAGTCTGAAACAAGGTAAAGATTTCAAGGAAAAAGTACGCTAGGATACTGAAAACTTGAATTAACTCTTTACCAAACGAAAAAATTGGAGACTACACAAGTCAAAATTGAAAGCATTTGCAGACGCCAAAATTAAGAAGATTCACAAATTGAAATGTGTTCTGGGAAGGGTAGAAAACATTGTGCGAAAAGGGAGAAAATGCTGGTCACCAGCATTTTCACCTTTTCTTACAATGTTTTCAAAAGTCTTCTTTCTCAAAAGTCATTTAAAGTCAGGATTGCATGGTCAAGCATTAAGGAAAAAGTTGACTAGAGAACTGATAACTCCAATTAACCCTTTTGTTGACCCTGCGAAAGAAGCCTTTTGAAAACATTATGGGAAAAGGAGAAATGCTAGTAACCAGCATTTTCTCCTTTTCCCACAATGTCTTCTACCTTATCAAAACAAGATTGCACCATTTGGGTTACATTGAAATTTTCGTCTGTTAATGTTTTCAATTTGGACAAGGCTATAATTTTGTCGTCTGGTAAAAGGTTAAAAAAAGTATTCAAAAACTCAAGTAGATCACTTTTTTATAAGGAAAAGATGATGAAACTGTTGTGGAAATGTTCTTTAACTCTTTACCAAATGACAAAATTTTAGGCTGACCCAAATTGAAAGCATTTGCAGACGACAAAATAAATGGGACTAAAACATTGAAATTTGTTTTGGGAAGGGTAGAAAACATTGCGGGAAAAGGAGGAAATGCTGGTAGCCAGCATTTTCTCCTTTTCCCACAATGTTTTCAAAAGGCTTCTCTTTCAGGGTCGTTAAAATTCGGGATTGTGTGGTAAAGGGTTAAAAGGGAAGATACTCTATTTAAGTTCAAGAACAGTTCAAGAAACAAACTGCAGAAAAATTTAAATTTCCGCTTCGGTCTACAACAATTGAAAATTTTCCTCAAGTCAAAATTTTTCCTTATTAATGGATAGAGGTCGGAATAAACCAAACATTCAATTTTCAGTCTTGAAAAAAAGCTGAAATACATTTAATTGCAATTTTAAAATTAAGCTTGTGCCCAGAATGTCTCAGCGAAGCCAACAGTAACAATTATAGATTAAACAAGATTTGTTTGTTTATACCGGAGTTTACAGCCATTTTAGCAGCTGTGGTCATATCATGGCAGTCATTGACAGTCGCACGCATGTGTTTCCTGGCTTTCTCACACCAGTACTGACACAACTTTCTTTCCAAAGCCACTGACTACTTTTCTCACATGCATTAGAAGTGAGACATGAAAAATCGCCGGAAAGAAGTTTGCCTCACTCGGGTATCAAACTTGCAACCACCAGGTCACAAGTCAGATAAGATAGCCACTGAGCTACCCGGGGCGAGCTCCATTCTTGAGAACATTCTTAGTCCTATTCTCCAAGATTTTCTAAATTTGAAAGTAACACAACTTCTGATTGGCCAAACCAAATGGTTTAGCCAATCAGAAGTTGTGTTACTTTCACATTTAGAAAATTCTGCAGAAAAAGACTTTTGACGACCCAAGGAAGAAGCCTTTTGAAAACATTGTAACCAGCATTTTCTCCTTTTCCCACAATGTTATCTACTCTTCCCAAAACAAATTTCAATTTTTGAGTAACATTTATTTTCTCTTCTGCAAAAGCTTTCAATTTCGACTGGTCTACAATTTTATCGTTTGGTAAAGAGTTAAAGCATTTGCAGACGACAAATTAAGGTCAATGGGTTAAAAGGCTGTTGTCTACGGACGCCCACGACCCTATCACCTCCTTTCAACAAAGGCACTGTTTGTTCAATCAAATTCCGTTTTTGATTGATTTATGGTAAAAACAATGCCAACAGCGCTGGTACAAAGCTATGGATCACAGAAACTGTTTTCAAAATACCTGCCATTAATCCTTTTACCACACAGTCCCGACTTTTAACAAGCTTGAAAGAGAAGTCCTTTGAAAACATTGTGGGAAAAGGAGAAAATGCTGGTTACCAGCATTTTCTCCTTTTCCTACAATGTTTTCTACACAATCAAAGACAGAAATCATCATTTGCAGAATTTAGTATGTCGTCTGCAAATGCTTTCAATTTGGTCTGTCCAAAATTTTGTTGTTTGGTTACGAGTTAACCTTTTACCAGATAATCTAAAGGGTTTTTTTTTACAATCATGGGAAATGAAACATTGTAGAAAAAGGAGATCCCAAAATGTTTCCCACTCTTTCAAAACAAAAATTGCTTCATTTTACCTCTTTACTACAGGACAAAATATTTGACTTGACCAAGTTCAAAGCATTAATCACAGACGACAAATTGAATGTAGCTGAAACAATGACTTCTATCTTCCACTGGGTAGGAAACTCCTTCTTGCATGATGTTTTCATAAGCCTTCTTCTTCAGATGTTGTTAAAACATCGGGTTGTGAGGTAACGGGTAAAGCAACATTCAATAAGTTGTTTGATGATGCTGTCAGCTTGGAAGAGTCTAAACTATTTTGGCCTCTTTAACTCTTCACTAAACAACAAAAATGTAGACTTGTCCAAACTGAAAGCATTTGCAGACAACAATTTAAATGTGGCTCAAATGATTGAATTTGTCTTTGATAGGTTAGAAAACATTGTGGGAAAAGGAGAAAATGCTGGTTACCAGCATTTTCTCCCTTTCCCACAATGTTTTCAAAAGGCTTTCTTCTTCAGGATTGTTACATGAGCTGAACTAGGGGACTTGGAAATTCCTCACACACATCTGGAATAAAGGTAACAAATTATTGTGTGTGTGTGTGTGGGGGGGGGGGGGGGGGGTTTAGGTCAATTAGTGTATAAACTGTTACATCATTTTGGCAGATAGCAAGTACATGATCTCTGAACAACAGACCTGATGATTGGGTCTGATAAATTTTGTATTTCACCAATATTATAGCTGTACAATAACTCCACCAATCACAGTTCTTCTTCAAAGTAATGGTTGGGCCATCCTTCGAAATGGCAGATTTAAAAGAAAAAAAATTCCTAGATCGACTTGCACTTTCAGAAACTTTAAAAAATTCCTAGATCGACTTGCACTTTCAGAAACTTTAAAGTCGGTTTCTGATTGGCTGATAAAAAGGTCAACAGAAGGTGACCTTCTTAACCCTTCACCACACAATCCCTAGTTTTACCCACCTTGAGAAAGAAAGCTTTTGAAAACATTGTAGGAAAAGAACGAAATGCTGATAGCCAGAATTTTCTCCTTTTACAACAATGTTTTCAATCTTTTCCTGTGCAAATCTAATCATTTTTGTAACAATGAATTTGTCGTCTGCAAACACTTTGAATTCGATCAGTCTAAGATACTGCCATGTGGTAAAGAGTTAATCCTTTTCAAAATGATCCCACGGAGAAGAAAGCATTTGAAAACATTGTGGGAATACAGAAAAACTGCTGGTAGGCAGCATCAATTTACAATCCAATGACTGGAGCCATGTTCAACCCTTCACCAGAAGACAAAATTTTAGCCATGTCCAAATTGAAAGCATTTGCAGACGACAATTTCAGTGTGGCTCAAATAGTGGAATTTTTCTTTGGTGGGGTAGAAAACATAGTGGGAAAAGGAGAAAACACTGGTTATCAGCATTTTTTCCTTTTCCCACAATGTTTTCAAAAGCCTTCTCCCTCAGGACGTTAAAAGTCGGCATCGTGTGGGAAAGGGTTAATGCTTTTCTGACCAGTTCCAACTTTTAAATGCCCTGTATGACCCTGAACGACCCTCGGGAAAGGCTATTGAAAATATTGTGGGAAAAGACTGGGAACCAGCATTTTCTCCTTTTCTCACAAAAATTTCTTCCCTTTCATAAACAAATTTCATAATTTGAACTTCCTTTAGTTTGTTTTCTGCAACAACAATTCAATTGGACCAGTCCAAACTTTTTATCCTTTGACAAGTTTAAAACACAGTCCTGACTTTTGACGAGCCTGAGAACAAAAGCTTTTGAACCAGCATTTTCTCCTTTTCCCACAATGTGTTCCACCATTCCCAAATAAAATTTCGATATTTGAGTCACACTTATTTTGTCATCTGCAAATGCTCTCAATTTGGACAGGACAAAAATTTTGTTGTTTGATAAAGAGTAAATCTGTAGTTTGCCAATGCTTTCAATTTGGACAAGTCTGCCATTTTGTCATCTGTGGTATGAGATCAAGTCTCAGAAATATTCCCATTACCTGGAAGTGTGAAGAAATGTTATTGATTGATGAATGACTGGCAACAATCTCTTCAAAGAAGATGAATGACCTGTTTAGATTTCTCAGACAAATTGAAAAATTCCTTTGGACAAGTTCCATCACCTCTTGGAACAACCATGTTCTTTAACTCTTTCCCAAACGACAAATTTTGGACTGGTCCAAATTGAAAGAGTTTGCAGACGACAATTATAAATTTGATGAAAATGGCTGAAAGGTCTCAAAAAGGGTAGAAAACACTGTGGGAAAAGGAGAAATTGCTCGGTACGAGCAATTTCTCCTTTTCCCACAGTGTTTTCAAAAGACTTGCACTGCAGACACGTGAAAACCTGAGGGCTTGTTTGGGAAAGGGTTAACTATTTCATTTCATTAAGTCATGTGAGTTTTTTTCTTCATTATAAAACAGAGATTTTCGGACCCACTTCTTGATTTATACTAATTTTTTATCAAATTTATTGGTTCAAGTCAGTAACCCTTGGAGCACGAAATAAACCTATCCGATATTTTCATCCTTGAAATAATGACCCAAATAATTGCAATTTCATGGTTGGTATTGTCTACAGTGTTTCTGCAAAGCGGACGGAGTAGATGAAAGATCTCGCTGCACGTTTTGTGCAGCCTGATCTTGATCTACACTGGCCGCAAATGCAACTATAGTCGTGAAACAGAAAGGTGCTTTAACCCTTTACCAAACAATCCCAGGTTTTCACAGTCCTGGGAAAGAAGGCTTTTGAAAACATTGTAGGAAAAGGAGAAAATGCTGGTAACCAGCATTTTCTCCTTTTCCCACAATGTTTTCTACCCTGCCAGAGAGCTTAAGCTCATTTGTAACAATTTTGAATTTGTCGTCTGCAGATGTTTTGAATATGAAAGAGTCTAAAATTTGTCATTTGGGAAAAGCTGAAAAAGACAGAAAAGCCTCTGATTGGATAATGTCCGAGTAACATTTTGTTGTGTCATGAGTTTTCGTGTGTTCTGTTTCAGTGATCTATTCATCAAGTCGATTAATTTTTGGATAGGTATTTCTGCATAACCCTTTACCACACAATCCCAACTTTTAACGACCCTGAGAAAGAAGCCTTTTGAAAACATTTGTGGGAAAAGGAGCTTTCCCACAATGTTTTCTACCTTTCCCAAAACAAATTTCAATTTTTGAGTCACATTTAATTTGTCGTCTGCAATTGCTTTCAATTTGGACCAGTCTAAAATTTTGTCGTGTGGTAAAAAGATAATATAGGATGGTGCACTGTGTTTTTCACTTGAGGGTGCATGCACCTCCAAGTTTTAAATTGTGTGTATGAAGAAAAAATGAGTGTACAGTGTAACTTTAGACTGTTTTAGTTTTACTAACTCTTTATCAAACGACAAAATCTTGACCTAGTCCAAATTCAAAGCATTTACAGACGACAATTTTAATGTGGCTGAAATGATGGAATTTGTTTTTGATAGGTCTCCTTTTCCCACAATGTTTTCTAATCTATCAAGGGCAGATTTCATCTTTTGGGCTACCTTTAATTTGTCGTCTGCAACTGCTTTCAGTTTGGACCAGTCTAAAGTTTTGTCATTTGGTAAAGAGTTAAATAGATACCTCATATGTCTCCGGGCAAGCTTGTACTTAGATATAATCCCAACATCAGTAAACGTTTGACCCTTTACCACACAAGCCCAATTTTTAACGACCCTAAGAAAGATGCCTGTTGAAAACATTATGGGGAAAAGGAGAAAATGCTGGTAACCAGCATTTTCTCCTTTTCCCTCATTGTTTTCTACCCTATCCAAGATGGAAATCACCATTTTAGTTGCATATAACTTGTTGTCTGCAAATGCTTTCAATTTGGTTCAGTCCTAAATTTTGTCTTTTGGTAAAGGGTTCAAAACTAAACATGGCAATGATTCTTGATAATTGAAGGCCTTTACGACGGTCTTTAAAAACGAAAGGATTTTCAGCTTTATCCTTTTCTCAATGTTGCGAAGTACATTAGGGCTGCTTAACTCTTTACCAAACAACAAAAATTTAGACTGGTCCAAATTGAAAGCATCTGCAGACGACAAAATAAATGTAATGAGGGCCATTCCTGTAAATCAAATTATCTCCCTTGCCAGATAAAGACTGAAGGTAACCAAATAACAGATTGGTCCTTTTACCTGTGTTCCTTTGCTTTTATCCTTGATTCCCTTGGGGACGTTGCGATAAAAATGATTTGATTTATGATCGTATGTAAGGTCCCTATATAATTTCAAAGCAACTCATGCTCTCAATCAGCAGAAAAATGCTTACATATCGATTTGTAAAACAATCTAACCCGATTTCGCCTAGATATTATCTCAAAAACATATTTGTGTAGTGCAAGAAAATCAAGGATAAAATCCAAGTAATCTCCTTATCAGGACCAATGTAGTACTGGAGAGGAATCAGGGGAGATAACTGAAGAATGGCTCTCATTGAAAAATTCAAAATTGTTCTGGGTACCGTAGGATAGAAAACATGGTTACCAGCATTTTCTCCTTTTCCCACAATGGTTTTCAAAGGACTTCTTTCACTGGGCCGTTAAAAGTCGGGATTGTGTGGTAAAGAGTTAAAAAAGGCATGTATGTACAGGTATGTATAAGTTGTTGTAAGTGGTTATTTCAAAATTTACGGGATTTACACACATTTATAAGTGATCGGACACGCTGCCTTTACCATACAACAACGAGTTTTAATGACCCTGAAGAACAAGTCTTGAAAACACTGTGAGAAAAGGAGAAAATGCTGGTAACCAGCATTTTTTCCTTTTCCCAGAATGTTTTCTGTACTATTAAAAACAAATTTTGTCTATTGATTCACATTTATTTTGTCGTCTGCAAATGCTTTCAATTTGGACAAGTCTACAATTTTGTCATTTGGTAAAAGGGTTAAATTTACAATTTGGCCCAGGTCAAGGGATTTGCCGAAGAAAAACTATGATCTACTAGAGGAAACATTTTTATAGGTCTTTTTCCTTAACCCTTTACCACACAATCCAGAGTTTTAACGACCCCACGGGGAAAAGATATCTTTAAAAACACTGCAGGTAAAGCAGAAAATGCTGGTAGCCAACATTTTCTCGGTTTTTAGCAAATCTGTTTATTCAGTGTTTTCAACTTTGTCAAAAATTAATCTCAATATTTGAGTCACGTTAATTTCCTCTCCACAAATGCCTTTAAATCGGATGAGTCTAAAATTTTGTCAGAAAATGGGTAACTCTTTACCACACAATCCCAACTTTTAACGACCCTGAGAAAGAAAGCTTTTCCCACAATGTTTCCTATCCTTAGAAAGACAAATTTCATGTTTCAAGTAACATTTATTATGTCGTCTGTGAATGCTTTCAATTTGGAAAAGCCTAAAATTTTGTCGAAATTTTGACAAAATTTTACTCAAGTCCAAATTGAAACTGTGTGCACTGGGCAAGAGCTCTGAAATGTCTTGCCAAAGGACACTCCAACGAAAAGCCCAGTGGGTCCAGTGAGGCTTGAACCAGGGACCGCCAGGTCATGAGTCCTGCACATTTGCAGATGACAATTTAAATGAAACATAGGGCAGAAAACATTGTGGGAAAAGGAGAAAATGCCGGTCCCTAACATTTTCTCCTATTTCCACAATGTTTTCAAAAGGTTTCTTTCTCTGGGTCATTAAAAGTCACCAATGTGTCACTGTGTGGTAAAGGGTAAAATGGGGCTAAAATAGGGGTATTTATATCTGCCAGCGCAGAACACATGGGGGGGGGGGGGGGGGGGGGAGGAGCAGAAACCAACATACTCTTCTTTTCCCACAATGTTTTCAAATGCCTTCCTTTCTACAGGCTGTTAAAAAACTCAGGATCATGTGATAAAGTGTAAAGGTAAAATAAAAAAAATAAAAAACACCACAGTGGTTAGAATAGAGCAACGATAAAATGCTTGCATGGGGTTTGACACCATTTATCCCTATATCATACAATCCCGACTTTTAACGAACCTGGGAACTACGGCTTTTGAAAACATTGTGGGACAAGGACTAAATGATGACTGGATATCAGCATTTTCTTCGTTTTCCCACAATGTTTTCTAATTTATCAAAGATAAATTCCATGGTTTGAGCCAATTTACGGTCTGCAAATGCTTTGAATTTGGACGTCATTCACAAAGATATTTGTCACATGGTAACTCTTTACCACTGGACAAAATTTTAGACTGGTCCAAATTGAAGGCATTTGCAGATGACAAATGTAAACCCAAAACTAATACTTGTTTTTGGAAGGGTAGAAAACAAGGTGGGGAAAGGAGCAAATGCTGCTTACCAGTATTTTCTCCTTTTTCTTCAATGTTTTCAACGGCTTTTTTCCTCACAATCCTAAATTAAAAGTTGGCAGTGCATAGTAAAGGATTAGAATAGAAATCAAACAGTGATAAATTCCATGCATCAGAGAAATTACGACACAGAAATTTCAATTTTAGGTCATCAGTGATAAAATATATATAAAAAAAATGTACACCAGATTTTTAGGGAAAGTCGACTTGTGGTTATCAAACATAAGAACAGAATTTTAAATCAGAGCAACCATCTTGACTATTTGAAGCCATTTTTCTATTAACTCTTTACCACACAATCCCGACTTTTAACGACCCCGAGAAAAAAGCCTTTTGAAAACATTGTGGGAAAAGGAGAAAATGCTGGTAACCAGCATTTTCTCCTTTTCCCGCAATGTTTTCTACCCTTCCCAAATAAATTTTAATTTTTCAGACACATTTAATTTGTCTGCAAATGCTCTCAATTTGGACAAGTCTAAAATTTTGTCATTTGGTAAAGAGTTAACTCTTTGCCAAACAACAAAATCTTTTGTCAAATTTTACAGTATTTTCTGACAAATAGTTATGTGAAGGTCAGAAAATGGCATTCATGGGTAAAAGGACAGAAAACATTGTGGGAAAAGGAGAAAATGCTGATTACCAGCATTTTCTCCTTTTCTTGCTATGTTTCCATAGCCTTCTCCATTTGGGTCATTAAAACTTGGAAATGGGTGCTAGAGAGTAAACTATACATGTGTGTGCAAAGAAAAGAAGAAAAACATTGTGACAAGAGAAAAATTTGCTCAAGTCATCACACTGTTTGGAATGTTTGATACTATTAAGTCCAGATATTGAAAATTGGTTGCTGAGACAGTGTAGGGTCAAATTAAAAGATCGAATACAGACTTTCACACTATCCTTTTTCCACACTGTCTGGAGTTTAAACAACCCTTAGGAAGCTGATCTAACCCTTCACCAAACATTCCAATATTTAACGCCCCTATTCCTAAAGAAAACATTTTTGAATATATTTCGTAAAAAAACAGGATATGCAGGTAATTTTTGTCCCACAATGTTTTCTGCCCTATCAATGACAAACTCTATCATTTTAGCCACATTCAAATTTTCTTGTTTAACCCTTTACCACACATCCCGACTTTTAACGACCTTGAGAAAGAAGCGTTTTGAAAACATTGTGGGAAAAAGGATAAAATGCTGGTAACCAGCATTTTCTCCTTTTTCTCCCAATGTTTTCTATCCTTCCCAAAACAAACAAATTTCAATTTTTCAATCACATTTATTTTGTCGTCTGCAAATGCTTCCTATTTGGTCAAGTCTACAATTTTTTGTTTGGTAATGAGTTAAATGCCCTCAATTTGGGTATGTCTAAAATTTGTTGTTCAGTAAAGAATTAACTCTTAACCCTTTCCCAAACAAGCCCTGGTTTTCACGTGTCTGCAGTACAAGTCTTTTGAAAACACTGTGGGATAAGGAGAAATTGCTCGTAACGAGCAATTTCTCCTTTTCCCACAGTTTTCTACCCTTTTTGAGACCTTTCTGCCATTTTCATCAAATTTAAAATTGTCATCTGCAAACTCTTTCAATTTTGACCAGTCTAAAATTTGTTGTCTGGGAAAGGGTTAAACAATAAATCCTGAGTTTCAACGACTTTGAAGAAGAGAGCCTTGAAAAAACATTGTGAGAAAAGGAGAAAATGCTGGTCACCAGTATTTTCTCCGTTTCCCACCATATTTTCTTCTCTTCGCATGACAGAGTTAATTTCTTCATTAACAATTGTCTAAATATGCTTTCAATTTGGTCCGGTCTAAAATTTTGTGGGGTTGAAAAGTTACATTTGGACATCTTTTACGTGGCTTCTACAAGAACCTTATCACTCTAGTATATAGGTCTGTTATTATACAAATATTTAACTCTTTACCACACAATCCCGAGTTCTAACGACCCTGTCAAAGAAGCCTTTTGAAAACATTGTGGGAAAAGGAGAAAATGCTGGTTACCAGCATTTTCTCCTTTTCCCACAATGTTTTCTTCCTTATCAAAGACAAATTCCATCATTTGAACAACTTTTAAATTGTCGTCTGCAAATGCTCTCAATTTGGACAAGTCTACATTTTTTGCTCTGTGGTAAAGGGTTAAGGCTTTTGTTAGGAATATAGGACATATATAATTGGTTTAATAACAATCAAATACATGTACTCTCTTTACCACACAATCCCGACTTTTAACAACTCTAAAAAGAAAGCCTTTTGAAAACATTGTGGGAAATGGTGAAAACGCTGGTAACCAGCATTGTCTCCTTTTCCCACAATGTTTTCTTTCTGTCCCATAACAAATTTCAATTTTTAAGTCACATTTGAATTGTTGTCTGCAAATGCTTTCAATTTAAACCAGTCCAAAATTTTGTCGTTTGGTAAAGAGTTAAAAATTAATGTCAATCACATTTATTGAAGGTATGCTTCACGCCCCATTGTTCAGCAATCCAGGTGGCCCAATGGACAGCTGTTTGGACAGCCTGTATTTACCTTTTACCACACAATCCCGAGTTTTATGGACCCTGAGAAAGAAGCCTTTTGAAAGCATTGTGGGAAAAGGAGAAAATGCTGATAACCAGCATTTTCTCCTTTTCCCCACAATGTTTTCTACCCTTCCCAAAACATATTTCAATTTTAAAGTCACATTTATTTTGTCGTCTGCAAATGCTTTCAATTTCAACCAGTCTACATTTTTGTCGTTTGGTAAAGAGTTAAACTTTTGTTTTGGAGAAAAGTATCCCCCTAAAAGATGGTAGAGATCCAAAATCAGACTGCACTTTATGTGAAGTCTGATCTTGATCTAGACTGTCTGCGAAAGGACTCTGAGTCACGCTTGGCAGCCAAAGGGTTAAATTAGCTGTCAGCAAATGCTTTTAATTTGGTCAAGTCCACAAAATTCTGTCCTTTCAGACTTCCCCAAATTGAAAGCATTTGCAGACGTCAAATGTAGCACAAATTTTTAAATTCTTCTATGAAAGGAAAATATTGTGGGAAAATGAGAAATGCTATTAGCCCTTTACCATACAATTGCGAGTTTTAACGACCCTGAGACAGAAGCCTTTTGAAAACATTGTAGGAAAAGAAGAAAATTCTGGTTACCAGCATTTTCTCCTTTCCCACAATGTTTTTTATAATTCCAAAACCAAATTTCAATTTTGGAGTCACATTTATTTTGTTGTCTGCAAATGCCTTCAATTTGGACCGGTCTAAACTTTTGTCATTTGGTAAAGGGTTAATTGGCATTTTCTGCTTCTCAAACAATGTTTTCAAAAGTGTCTAATATTTTTTAATTTTGTTACCAAATCAAGCCTTTCATTAAGTCTTTAACAGTACAAAATTTTAGACTTTTCAAAATTGAAAGCATTTTCAGACCACAAATAGTTTGGATGATGCAATTGGTCTTAACTTTATACCAAACCACAAATATTGGACTAGTCCAAGTTGAAAGAGTTTGCAGACGACAATTTTAAATTTGATGAAAATGGCAGAAAGGTCTCAAAAAGGGTAGAAAACACTGTGGGAAAAGGAGAAATTGCTCGTTACAAGCAATTTCTCCTTTTCCCACAGTGTTTTCAAAAGACTTGTACTGCAGACACGTGAAAACCAGGGCTTGTTTGGGAAAGGGTTAACTCTATACCAAACCACAAAAATTTTAGACTGGTCCAAATTGAAAGCATTAGCAGACGACATATTTAAGATGGCCTGAATAAGGAAATTTGTCCTGTGATAGGATAGAAAGCATTGTGGGAAAAGGAGAAAATGCTGGTTACCAGCACTTTATCCTTTACCCACAAATATTTCAAAAGGCTTCTTCCTCGAGGTCATTAAAAGTCATGATTGTGTGGTAAATTGTTATAGAGTAGACAAATTGTGAAAAAAAAAATTAGTTTTTTCCCCACAATATTTTTAAAAACGTTTTCTCCACAGGATTGTTTTGTGATAAAGGCAGCATACTAATTTTTTTTCTTCTCTCAAATCTTTTCTTGCTGGTGTCGAAAGGCAAGCTTTAGCATTCTGTATTGATCAAGATCAGACTGCACACACCCTGCAGTGTTGTAACCATTCTCTTCCATTCTATTTCAGATATTTTTTTTGTCAAAACTTACTGGGAAATTCTAAGAGCAGCTTTATTCCATTTTATGAAATTAACCTCTATACTGCCTTTGCTGCCAGTTAAGATCCAGATCAGACTTCACAAAACATGCAGTTTGATCTTTGATCTGAACTTATTCAGGTCTTATTGCATGACAGGAAACACATTTTTGGTTTAACTGTTTACGATACAATCACAGGTTTTAATGACAAGGCCTTTTGAAAACATGGTGGACAAAGTGCTGGTAACCACAATGTTTTCTATCCTAATAAAAGACAAATTCCATCATTTGAGTTGCATTTAACCCTTTCCCAAATGACAAATTTTGGACTGGTCCAAATTGAAAGAGCTTGCAGACGACAATTTTAAATTTGATGAAAATGGCAGAAAGGTCTCAAAAAGGGTAGAAAACACTGTGGTAAAAGGAGAAACTGCTCGTTACGAGCAATTTCTCCTTTTCCCACAGTGTTTTCAAAAGACTTGCACTGCAGACACGTGAAAACCGTTTTCAGGGCTTGTTTGGGAAAGGGTTAAATTGTCTGCAAATGTTTTCAATTTGGAAAAGTCAAAGATTTAGTCAATTGGCAGAGCATTAACCCTTTATCACACAATCCCAACTTATAATGATCCTGAGAAAGAAGGCTTTCGAAAACACTGTGAGAAAAGGAGAAAATGCTAGTAACCAGCATTTTCTCCTTTTCCCTCAATGTTCTCTACCCTTCCAAACACAAATTTCAATTTTTGAGTCACATTCAATTTTGTCATCTGCAAATGCTTCGATTTTGGACTAGTCTAAAATGTTGTTGTTTGGTAAAGCGTTAAGGCTAAAGTACTGTAGCAGACGAACAAATAAATGTACGATACGGTAGCGTTCCTCGGGTTTCCGTCGATCAGGCAGTCGATCGACCATATTGCATCATATCTATAGATCTAGATCTAAAGGTGTAAAACTTTGAAAAATTCTTTACATTCTTAACTTAAAGTCGTGCTTGAAAACACATTTTTGTCTCAAAAACATACTGAAGCACATAAATTCATTCATAAAACTTACCGAGCCGGCCCCTTCCAAGACTCCACGAGGGGATACAAAAATACCCGACCCTATAATAGAGCCCACAATTATTCCGACACCATTCCATAAAGTTATGGTTCTCTTCAACTTCACAACCTCGCCGTCTTTTTCTGACCCTCCACTGGGCTCGGGGTCTGCAGTGGACCTGCGTTTAGCTTTGGACATCTCTCTTCTACACCAAACTTCTCTCAAACGTTCACTTGTCTCGTCAAGACCAAGACCTCATTTGTTGTGTTTACAGTTCCTAACATTTGTACACCACATGTGATTGTCCAGGGGTCACAGCGCATGCGCACAAGTGTTTCTTTAATTAACCTTTTACTATCAAGGAAACTTTACAGGAAAGAACTAAACATTGGGGATACCCAGATCTTATCAGTATTTTTCTCCCACTCGTACAATGTTTCTAACCTCTCTATGGACAAATCCCATCATTCGAATGACAGCCATTTTGTCATGAGCAAATGTCATTAAAAAATGAACGAGTTGTGTAAAGTTTCGCGTCATATTAATAGTAATGAATTCTAGGCCTATTTATAACACATGTTTCAAAATAGGTGAAACGAAGTCAATCATTGTCTATTTTATATGTTTTCCTTTTTTTCCTTCTTAGAAGTACGTTTTTTTTTTCATTTTTTCCTACACGGAACTGGTAGAACTATAAGTAGTAGAGATCTAGTAGAAATCACGCATTCAATAGTCGATTTCAACATGATTTCGGCTTCGTATTGATGCAACAATGATGCAATCGTTTTCAATGGGCACGAGTAAAGATGAATATTTTAACCCTTAGGCTGATAAGCGCGATTCAAGGACCTTTTGCGGACAGTGTTGATCAAGATCAGACTGCACAGAACGTGCAGTCTGATCTTGGATCAACACTGTCCGCTAAGGATATATCTCTCTCTCAAAAAATATCTTTGAAATACCAAAATTTGGGTAGTTACTAATGGCAGGAAAGTTTCATTTCAGTAATTTAGCAATTTAAGGGTTAAAACTGGTAAACGCTTTCCTTAAAGCCCCAGTAAAGTCCAAATGTAAACAATGCGGGGAGAGGGGTAAAAATGAAGGTAATTTTTTTTTTGAAACGTAAAAAATCTGGTTCAAATTTCAATACATTCAAATGACCTGGAACTCCCGACAACCTGGGATGAGAGGTTGGAGTCCTGTCTTGAACCATCGTGACCTGAAAAGATAGTTGCGCAAATGACTCGATGCGTACAGCTCTTATATGTGTACCTTCATTTTCATCCTGAAATTCATGCGGGGCTTGAAAGAAATTGTCGATCTACTTCTTACATTTCTCCTTCTCTCCACCACCTCTTGCAATGTTTTCAGGCGCCTTTAATTATGTCCTCCGAAAGAAATTTGCAGAGCAAGAATCCCCCGAGTTGTCTGACCGTCTTCGCTACCCACCGCATGGCACACCAGGGCCCATCAACTTTGAATAGAGTTATTCTTGTTGAAGAAGGAATAACTGATTTTATTCAAGAACTTAGGATGGCAGATTTTAGAGAGATTTGAAATTAAATAATACCATTTCAAAGTGTGGAAATTACCGTAAAGATGTCAATCTACTATTGTACAGTCCCGGGCGGAAAAATAAATCTTAAAAATGTGGCATTTTCTGTCGTGCAATAAGACCCAAATAACTAAATAAGTTCAGTTGCGAGGTTGTTGTACATATTGTATCAGCAGAGAGAACAGTTCAGATCAAAGATCAAACTGCGTGTTTTGTGCTGTCTTATCTATTTCTTAACTGACAGGCGCTGTGTATATATGAGCCATGCTGGGGCAAAAGGGGGCTTAATGCATCTTCGTGATGCACTAAACCTATCGAGTCATCATAATTATAGATACACAATAGCCACTTTTCTACAACCGACTTTAATCATCAGGTAGAATGATCCTTTGATAGACAGAAAATTGACCAATAGCGAAAAGTTTCGACCCAGGTCAGCCTGCGCGGACTGCGCAGGCTGACCTGAGTCGATACTTTTCGCAGGTGTATTAAGCCCCATTTTCACAGAACATTGCTCATATGTGTCAGGATTAATTTCATTATTTCTTTTTTATAACATTTATCATTTCCCATCAAATAAATAAGCACATAATTTAATACGTCTTTACGCTACCCTGAACCGCACATTTTCAGAAGATTGCATCATTCTTCATACTTGATGTTAACCCAATAAAGCTTTACCGGGAAATCACGTATTTTAATTAACAACCCTGACCGAAAGGCTTTTTGTAAACGTTGTGAGAAAAGGAGAAAATTCTGGTTACCAGTTACCCTAAACCTAGCCTGGGTCCAGTCTGTAATAGTCTTTTATTCATTGGAGAGGTCATCAGACCTCTCCAACAGTGGTGAGTTTAAAAGGCAGACTGCCACAGAAATCGCTGTCTAAATCCATTTGTTTTTGCGAAATTGTTCTGATACACAGTCTATTTCGTCATGGTTTTATAAACATACCGAAATAAAAAAACTGAAATAGGAAATAAACGTTTTCTTTTATATGACGGCTTTCCAAAAAGATTTATTATACAATATTGATAGTAAATGATCTCTCCAATAATTGCAATTTTTCATTAAACAAATAAATCTAAGCAGAGAGAAAAAAAAAATCGTTAAAAAAAAAAGAGAAAGAACACCGCGGGAAAAGATCACGTGACTTGATGCTATCTGGAGAATTCGTACCCTGGAGAACTCGTACCCTAATCTCGAGAGCACGTGTTCTCTGGAGAACTCGTACCCCACAAATAGATAGAAATAGATTGATCAGTATGTTTTCAAGTTCTATTTTTCAAAACTGACTAGATTCTAGCATTTTTCTGTTTTATTAAAAAATTCTATGGATTTATAATGATATAGATTTGATGAAATAACACCACAGAGCTGCTTCTATTATGCGGGATTTCGAGAATCCTGCGAAAATCAACTTATGAGCGCGAAAGAAAGTCGTGCCTCTTCGCCCTACGTACCGCACACCTCAAAAGAGTCCGTGGTCCTTTGGTTTTGGGCGGATTGCGCAGGCTGACATGGGTCGATACTTTTTGCAGATGCATTAAGGGCCCTTTTCTCAGAGCATGGCTCATTTATCTACTTTCTTAAATTTTTAACGTTTAGACAAACAACCTCTTCATTTTACATGTCTGCAGCAGACAACTTTTCAAAATATTGTGGAAAGAGGAGAAGCTGTTAGTCACTGCAGTTTCTCCTTTTGTCACAATGGTTTCCATCACATCAAAGCACCATCTTCCACATTAATTATCAAAGTTTAAATTGTCGTCTGCATGCTTTTTCTGTTTGGGACAGTCAAAAAATTGTTGTTTGTTAAAAGATTAAAAAATGTTACATTTATTTTTAACATGTCTGGTACTAGTATTATGTATAGGCCACCTTTATTTGTTGTTATCAGGTAAGATTCTTGCCTCCTCAGTGGAATTAGCATATTGTATCAAATTTTAATTGAACGATTTCTCCTTTCCAAAAAAAAAAAAGGCTTATCTGAGCACACATTACAAACATTCATTTGAGGGTTGTTCATTTTGAAAATGAGCTAAATTGGATAATCATCTTCGGTTTTGTGTCCTTTAATTTTGAAAAAAATATGCATTTCTGAGCATGTTAATAGCATATGGCCTCCAATTCCTTGAATATTATAACAATGTGGAACATGTACTGTTTTGTGCCTTTACACCAGCAAGATTGGGAAAAAAAATGTTTTTTCTCATTCATTTAATGCCTAATTTGTTTGTTTACTTCTACCAAAATATATTGAAATCAAAAGCCAATAAACTATTTGAAAACATCGATGCCGACCTCTCCTGGCTTCTTTTTTAAAGAAGCCAACTTGTCGCAGTCTGCTTTCACGGTCCATACAGACCGGTGGCCAAACGGTTTGTCGCTTCCGTAAATATTGCCTCATATTAATGTCCGAATAAATAACAGGAAATTTTTAAATGATCGAGCTAGAACCCTGGCTAAACCCGTTCTCTACCATTAACCCTTTCCCAAACGACAAATTTTGGACTGGTCCAAATTGAAAGAGTTTGCAGACCACAATTTTAAATTTGATGAAAATGGCAGAAAGTTATCAAAAAGGGTAGAAAACACTGTGGGAAAAGGAGAAATTGCTCATTACGAGCAATTTCTCCTTTTCCCACAGTGTTTTCAAAAGACTTGTACTGCAGACACGTGAAAACCAGGGCTTGTTTGGGAAAGGGTTAACTAGCATTTTCCCTTTTCCCATAATGTTTTCTACCCTTTCTCATATAAATTTACCGATTTGAAACACATATGATTTATGTTCTGCAAATACAGTGTGTACTTCTAATTTGAAAAAATGAAATATTTATTTCAGCGGGGCTCTGTGAAAAGGCGGTTTCATCCGTAAAAAAAAAAAAGAAAGAAAAAGGAAACAGTCCGCGCAGGCCGACATGGGTCGAAACTTTTTGTGATTTGTAAATTTTCTGCATTTCCAAGGACCACTCTACATCAAGATTCAGCCGCTTGATAGTCAAAATAGATTTTTGAACCCGTAGTTCTGTAATGACTTGCTTGGTATAATGCATCACGGAGGAACATGAAGCCCCCTTTTGTCAGAGCATGACTCTTTGATTAATGTCCTTAGATTCAGAAAAAGGAACAATGACCACTGTGCTTCTGATTTGCAAAGAAAATAGAAAGAAGAGGGTCAATGGCCCTGAAGCGCTCACCTGGGTGGGAGTGATGTAGGGGAGATAATGCTGAAGAGATCCAGGGTTGAACTGGTCCCCGTTGTAGATATACATGTTACATACACTTGCTGTATCAGGGGAGGTAACCAGTCTAATCCAGGGTCCGGTTTCACCAACTATTCTTAAGAACGTTCTTTGTCTTGTTCTCCAGAAATTTCTACATTTGAAAGTAACACAACTCCTGATTGGCTAAACCATTTTCGGTTCCGTACCCAGAATGCCCATATCAGATAGGTTATGTATTTTTAAAAATGCCACCTAGCGGAAGATAATGCACCTAATTAAAATGACAGCCTGTTATCAATCTCCATATCTATCGGACGGTTACGGGAGATACAACGGGTACCAGTTTACTACCTGATATGGGCATTCTGGGTAGAGAATCGGACTATTTTTTAAGGCGGGAATCAATGCAACGAATTTCAAAATAAAATATGCGTTTGCTCTCTAAAATCTACCTTGTACGATTCATCCAGCCATGATTAGCTAGCATTTAACCTATGCACCAGCCATTTATAAATATAAGCGCCTATAAGCTTGGGAAAAAGCCCCGGTATAAGCCCAGCAAGGTGGGGACGTTATTTTTGTTGTCAGTCTGTTGCACAGATCCTGGTTTTCCCCATGTCTATATTTAGAAACTGTTGACAGAGATTTGCAGTAAACAGTTGGTATTCTAAAAAAAATATTTTCCCCGCTTGAAATCATTCCTTCTTCTAAGAAATTTGTACCGAAAGACTGGCTTGATTTTTCCACAGACGTATTATTTATTGCCATTTTCGCCAGCTCTTTTTAAGCGGCAATTTACACACCGCGTATTGATATATGTCCATTTTTTATCAAGTGATGCGTCATAGCAGAAAGGTCAATCTTCGAAGAATATCACATGCACAGACAACGGCAATTGCCTATAATTTGGACAAGTCTAAAATTCTGTAGTTTTGCAGTGAGATATGTAAACTATCTCAATGAAATCTAAGGTAAATTTCGCTCCGCCCACTATACCTGTGTAACATACTAGCAACTTCCGGTCTGAAAGGAAATACTTTTACAACAAACAGTTGTAAACGAAAGTTATACATGATATATTCATATTGTCCTCTCTATCAGACAACAAAATTTTCGACTCGGCCATATTGAAAGACTGTGCAGATGACATTGCGGGAAAAGGATATCATGCTAGTTACAGCTTGTTACCGTTTTATTTTTCCCTTCTCTCACATTATTTTTTCCTTTAAATTAAACGTGCAGATCTTGGTGGTAGTAGCAAATATTCAACCCTAACCCTAAAGGTTGTCAAAGCGCGGAATTTTTTGTCAAAGGATTCACCCTAAATCTGCTTAGCACGACTCACTAAACTTTGGCGGACAGCGCAGATCAAGATCAAACTGCAAAGAATGTAGCCTGATCTTGGTTCTATTAATGTCCAATGAGAACAGCAAGTTTGAAATAACATCATTCGTGTTTTTACTTCTAGCTTGCAAGTTTTATTTAACTTATTTATTAGCATAAAAAGGGTTAACTTTAATACATGTACATAATTTAGCAAGGCGCCCCCCACCCATGTCACGGGAGGCAACTCTACTGTTATGTAACACCTATATATATTTGGTTATCTCCCTTCTACAAGTAGCTCGCGTCTACTACTCGATCTGTCTGTATGGAAACATCCAAAAACGACGTACAGGTATAAGATGAGGCACGTCATCGAGGTGGAAAACATTGTGGGAAAAAAGACACTTTTTGAGTTGCGGGAATTTTCTCCTTTGCCCACGATCTTTACAGAAACTATTATTAATTTATTTATTGCTTGTCTACTTGAAACGTATTCTATTTCCTCCAAAAGAACTTGAAGTCAATCTTCCTAGAATACATATTTTTTATAAAAATAGCCAAAACCTTTTATTCATGATTAACACGAACAACTGAGAGAGAGAGAGAGAGAGAGAGACTGATTGATTGGTTGGTTGGTTGTATGCTGTTTAACGCCGTTTTCAACATTATTTCAGTAATATCGCAGCAGCCGTTGCACTATCCATGCTTTCCTGGAGATACTTTTACCAGTACTCCCGCACAATATTTTTCCAAGCCACTGGCTGCTTTCCCACATAGCCATCGTCGAAACAATGGTCAGCGGTGAGAGAGGAATGAATCCTGTCACAATGACAATCATCAATCCTCGTAAACACATTGGCCAGGCCGTGTATCGAACCAGCGACCCCCCTGTTCTCAAGTCCTGTACTCTACCGACTGCACGACCGGGGATAGGCAGAGAGAGAGAGAGAGGGGAGAGAGAGAGAGAGAGAGAGCATGTGTGAAAATTAAATTAATATTAGATATGAGTCATGCTCTGGCAAAAGGAGGCTTAATACATCTCCGTTATTCATTACACCAAACAAGTCATTACACAGTTATGGATCCATAATGTCCACTTTTTTTTAACTTTTCCGGCGCCATGGGCGAAAACAGGGACTTTTGCGGACGGCATAGATCAAGATCTACCGTCCGCTTGTTCCTTTAAGCTTATAAGATAATCAAAGTACTGAAAGCACTGACAGACTAGCGAATTTGATTGATTATTTGAATGGTGTTTAACCCTGTTTTCAACATTATTTCAGTTATGTAGCAGTGGACAGTGCACATATCCATGCTTTCCTGGAGTTTCTTTTACCAGTACTCCGCAAAATATTCTTTCCAAGCCACTGGCTGCTTTCCCACATTTATATTATAACCATCGACGAATCGTGAGAGAGAAATTAATCCTGTCACAACGACTATCATCAATCCTCGGAAAGAAACTTGCCGAGTCGGGGATCGAATCAGCGACCTCCTGTTCCCACTACCGACTAAGCTGCTGGGGCTATGCGTGCTACTGGTTAACTGTAATCCAGTTTAAGTTTAACCCTTAACCTGCAAAAATGATAAACGAAAATTTTAAGCCGATGGTAAACACTTGAATATTGCTATTTCAAAGTTACATTTCGGAGAAAATAATATATCCTCTTATCGGACAGTGTAGATCCAAGATCAGACTGCATGCTCTGCGCAGTCTGGTCTTAATCCACACTGTCCGCAAAACGTCATTGAGTCGCGATAGTGCTGGTAAAAGAAACTCCAGGAAAGCATGGATAGGTGCTCTGGCCTCCGCAATATCACTGAAATAATGTTGAAAACAGCCTTAAACATCATGCAGTCAATTAGTCAATATCCAATAGCACAAGATGTAGTTAACTATTAAACTCTCTTTACTAAACGAAAAATTTTACGCCAGTCCAAATTCAAAGCTGTTGCAGACCATAAATTAAAAGTGGCTGAACTGATGAAACCTGATTCCAAAGGGGTAGAAAAAAACAAGGTGGGACAAGGAGAAAATGATGGTTACCAGCATTTCTTCCTTTCCCGCAATGTTTTCACAGGAATTTTCCCCAGTATCGTTAAAACTTGGGATTGATTGGTAAAGGGTTAAGACTAGAATAACAGTTTAACATAACAGTATAACTGTACTCAATGATCTAAATAATGAATGACTAAATGAATGACAAGGGTTCCCTGTCCAGTGAGGGTTAATGTAACTGGGATTTGCTACAAGTTACCTAGGTGTATCTATTAATAGATTCATTCATAATGTTACAGTGGTGTAGGAAAAAGTGATTCCCTGCTTTGCATAGGTCACTTAATTTACATATAAGCAAAGATCTTGTACCTTATAAATGACATCCTGTTCAGTTTATTACTTTGTAACATGACATGTTCAAATTGGAGTGGTAGAGATTTAGTGGTTTTTGTCAATAGTGTCATATATAACAGAATTAAGATTTCTGACAGAAAGAAGTATTTTCTGTGAAGCAGTATTTGGCAACTGTGGGGTTTTTTGTTTACTTTGAATCTAGGTCAGTCTTGATGCTTATAGACTAGCTTCGCTAGTCAAAAACCCAAAAATAATAATATTATTTCAAAGTTATTTTTGGCGGAAAATATCTCCATATCGGACAGTGTAGATCAAAGATCAGACTGCACGTTCTGTGCAGTCTGATCTTGATCTACACTGGCCGCAAAAGGTTCTCAAGTCGCGCTTAGTAGCCTAAGGGTTAATATTATATCAGTTATATCACGGCGGCCGGCGTTGCCTGCGCATGTCATATTCTTGGAAGATTCGACCTGTCCATTCGGCATACCTCGGGTGATCCGGTGATCAGATGTAGGTACGGAATCGGCCGAGTTGTGACGAGTGTCGACCTGTCCTTGACGCATCACCCATCCCCCGTATACCTGGGAAAAGTAGGGCTTATATTGAAGCTATTAGCCTATTACCAAAGCATGTAGGGGCTGTTTTAATAAATGGTCGGTGCATAGGTTACATGTTAGCCGATCATAGCTGAATGAATGGCACCAGGTAGCGTTCTATTGAGTAAACGTTTATTTTATTTGAAATTCAAAGTCACGGTTGTTGTTTTGAAAAATTACTCCGCTTCTGTACCCAGGATGCCCAAATTAGATAGATGTGTATTTGTAGAATGCCATCTAGCGGGAGATAATGCGGCGGCCGGTGCACCTATCCTCGCCTTCCCGGACTTTCTGTCCCCAGGACTTCGCACACCCTTCTTCGCAATTAATTCTTGCTTTTCGAGATAGAGAAGAAATCAGACGAGCCGGGGATGCTAACTTAACCCTTTCCCAAACGACAAATTTTGGACTGGTCCAAACTGAAAGAGTTTGCTGACGACAATTTTAAATTTGATGAAAATGGCAGAAAGTTCTCAAAAAGGGTAGAAAACACTGTGGGAAAAGGAGAAATTGCTCGCTCGTTACGAGCAATTTCTCCTTTTCCCACGGTGTTTTCAAAAGACTTGTACTGCAGACACGTGAAAACCAGGGCTTGTTTGGGAAAGGGTTAATGAAGCTGATATTCTCGTGTAAGTACTTAATCCCTTACCAGACGACAAACGTCCAAATTGAAAGCATTTGCAGACGACAATTTCAACGTGGCTCAAATGATGCGATTTTTCTTAGATAGGATAGAAAAACACTTGCGGGAAAAGGGGAAATGCTGTTAACTGGCACTTTCTCCTTTTCCCACAAAGTTTTCAAAAGGTTTCTTTCTCAGGGTCGTTAAAACTCGGGATTGTGTGGAAAAGGGTAAACATATAGACACTGCAATTTTAAAGCTTTTTTTTTTTTGTCACGAGTTGTAACAAAGCAACAGAGCATTACAGTGTAGATCAAAGATCACACTGCATACGTTCTGTGCTGTCTGATCTTGACCTACAATGTCCACATTAAATTAGCAATTCAACCCTTTACCACACAATTCGGACTTTTAATGACTCGAAAGAAGATTTTTGAAAATATTGTGGAAAAAGAAGAAAATGCTGGTAGCCAGCATTTTCTTTTTTTCCCGCTATGTTTTCTACCATTTTAAAATCAAACTTGGAGGTTTGGGGGTCACCTTTATTTCATTTACTGCAAATGCTTTCAATCTGGACAAGTCCAAAATTTATTGTGTGGAAAAGAGTTAAAGGCTCCACAGCGGCCAAAAAAATACAGGTGCTAAAATGTATTCAGATCTATATTTAAGTCGTTCTATATAAAAGTATGGAAAATATTGTTAAGATGACAATCTATTTTGTGTTGTCGGTCCATGTGTAAGTCGCGGGGGGGGGGGGGATGAATTCTAAAATCAGGCAAAAAGTAAACTAAAGATAGAGTGACCTGGCAGGTTTTAACCATAGGCCACTGAAACTCCATTGTCAAAGAAATTTTCCTTATCGGACACCGTTACTATAAATAGCACATTGGCAACTGCCTCTATGTTGTATAGTAGTTGCCAATGTGCTATTTAAAGTAACGGTGTAAATGAAAAATTGAGTATTCCCTGACATACAGGCGATGCACGCAAGTATTCGATGATCAACCAAGAAAAATGTTAGTGTTCCGTAACAGACCAATGGAGCTTCAAAGGCCTGTGGTTTTAACATAGATTTGAAATTATTTTATTTTTGACTGGAACTAACATTCGGACCGTCTGTACAGTAACAGATTGCCATCTTCTCAATAATTTCCATACTTTTAAATGGTATGATTTAAATTTAAATGCATTTTAACACCCACTTTGTTTAGTTTTGGCAGCTATTGTTACCATTACTGCCTTGTTACCGAAATATCCAATCAATTTACACTATAAGTCCAATTTACCGAACTCGTCTGTTACCGAAACATCCGTAAATCAATGTTGGAGCGCCTAACATGACTGGCATCATACAACCCGTCTAGTCTATATAGATATAAGGACTTCATTCAAGTCTTTATTATATCTATAATAAAGAGGGGTTGTATGATACCAGACATATGTGTTGGAGAGTCAGATTTAGCACAATCCGATAACAGACTTTTCTTTCATTAATGTAAAATCTTCCTGTTCAAAATCAGACGGTCGAGAGTTTTGATATTTCATGTGTAGTATCGCTACAATGACCTCTACCAAGTACTAGTGTGTTCAAATGGTGGCCTTCGGGTCAAAAGTTGCCATATGCTCCCCTCCACCCAGATGTCACAAATTTGCGCATAGCCATATTTGTTACACACTTTTCAAAATCTTCTATCAAATATCAGAAAGGCAACAGCTCTAACATTTCTATCTACCAATTGTGTTCAAATGATGTCCTGTGGATAAAGAAATGGCCCAGTCCATGGATAAGAAGTTTGCAAATAGCGTTCAATGATATGAAATTTTAAAATCTTGTCAAAAACCAGATGGCCCAGAGTTTAAATACAGTATTACTACTTGGACCTCTACGAAGATTGTGCAAGAGATGCGTATTAGGAAATAACCCAATGCATTGTGCCCTATTACAGAAACAACTAGTTTGCGGCGCCATTGATGTTCAGCATCAATATTTTCTTGTTTTATTTTTGACTGGAATTAACATTCGGACCGTCTGTACAGTAACAGATTGCCATCTTCTCAATAATTTCCATGCTTTTAAATGGTATGATTTAAATTTAAATGCATTTTAACACCCACTTTGTTTAGTTTTGGCAGCTATTGTTACTTTAATCCGGGTTTGACAGGGGTAAATTTTCGTCTGCGATTGCTTTTAATTCTAACATGTCTAAAATATTTTCGTTTGGTCAAGGATTAACGTTGAATCGGGGACAGAATCTTTCTTAACCCTTTACCGCACAATGCCGACTTTTAACGATCCTGGGAAAGACGCCTTTTGAAAACATTGTGGGAAAAGGAGAAAATGCTGGTAACCAGCATTTTCTCCTTTTCCCACGGTGTTTTCTATCCTGTCAAAGAAAAATTGCACCATTTGAGCCACATTGAAATAACTGTCGTCTGCAAATGCTTTCAATTTGGACAAGGCTAAAATTTTGTCGTCTGGTAAAGGGTTAAAGAAAGCACGGTTGTAAATATACTACTCACACTTTGATAGGGATCATTTTCAATATTCCAAAAAATGTTACATTTCAGTATCACATTAAAAAAAGATGATTTTCCACAGGCAGTCGGTTTTATCAGTGTTACAATGAAGCATATTTCAGTATCCAAAATATAGCATATTTCAAATATATGGACTAGTTCTTTATAAAAAAAGATTTTCTGAAATTGAAGGGGATGGAGGAAAACATGGTGATCCCTAGCAAATTTTGAGTAGTATATAAATCTGTTACAGTTGAAAAAGTAGCCTAATATTCGGCATCCGCGATTTGTGCATAGTTGATCTATACATAGCTAAAATTTTTGGTAAGATTGATTTCCTTTAGATCTAAGTCGCAATTTATATTTTTACAGATATGCTTGAATAATACAGAAAGATGGAGGAGTTTTTGGTTTTCGTTATTAGATCTAGATCATGTTTAGCCCGACGGCAGAGAAAAACTGCATTTTTCGACCCCAATCACTTCTGAGCTTCTTGGAAACTATGTACCACGTGACTGAACCCTAATCCCAACTTGCACATAGTCCACATGTAGACTCTGTTTGATACGGTAGATTTCACCAGGGATCGCATATTACATCACTGATTTCACTTGGCGACGTGGCTTAACCCTTTCCCAAACGACAAATTTTGGACTGGTCCAAATTGAAAGAGTTTGCAGACGACAATTTTAAATTTGATGAAAATGGCAGAAAGGTCCCAAAAAGGGTAGAAAACATTGTGGGAAAAGGAGAAATTGCTCATTACGAGCAATTTCTCCTTTTCCCACAGTGTTTTCAAAAGACTTGTACTGCAGACGCGTGAAAACCAGGGCTTGTTTGGGAAAGGGTTAATTTTTTATTGTAATTTGTTCGTCTTGGTAAGAAAAGATCCCCATGGCATTAAAAAAAAAAAGTCCAACAAGCATAGTAGAAAAGCATGCTTATTCCTGAATATGGGCTAACTTTCTAGATTGTATGAATTCACAGGTGTGAAAGCGAAATGTTGGTGGAATGAGTGTGGATTTCAGCAGTTTCGTCTGATTGCATCTAAAAAAGGCGCTTTTAAATGTCCACGCCCTTTCTCTAATTCTATTGGATGAATCACCAGTCACGTGATGTAAAACTCCTCCCGTTTAGACCGGAAGCATGTTGGCGACTTTGATCATAAACAGTAATACTACAAACGCGCCAGATGACCATATTAAATGAATCTTTCTGGATAATCTCAGCCGAAAGAACAGATCACTCACTTACCGAAAGTGACCTTTAAGTTTCAGAGGTAAGTTATTACTTGAATACTCTACATCATATTTTAAAATTTCTTCCTTGATTCACGTTAATACAGATTGCCTGTGTCAATGCGGATTGCCACACGCGTTTTTTCTCTTGATTTATGAATGAAACATGGGTTTTATTTATTTCAGGAACAGTGGGTGTTGTAAAAACAATTAATATAAAATGACAGAACTGCCAAGGAAGGGTTCCAGTGCCAGCCAAACAGGCAGTGACGGTCAAGTTCGGCTAAAAAAGGAAATAGGACTACACAATGCAGTGGCTATTATTGTAGGGGTTATCGTGGGGAGTGGAATTTTTATTTCTCCGAAAGGTGTTCTGCTCGAGGCAGGATCTGTCGGCCTTTCCCTCTCAGTATGGACCATGTGTGGAATCATTTCGCTCGTGGGAGCTCTCTGCTATGCCGAATTAGGGACATGTATTCTGAAATCGGGAGCTGACTACGCCTACATTAGAGAATCTCTCGGGAATTTCCCGGCGTTTTTATACTTATGGGTTGCCTTAGTGGTCATCATGCCGACAGGAAATGCCATAACAGCATTGACATTTGCAGAATATGTACTCCAACCATTGTATCCCGATTGCGTCATACCAGAAGCGGCGAAAAGATTATTGGCAGCGCTATGCATCAGTGAGTAAACACATGTTGTTATGATTGATCGTAAACAAAACCCGTGGTGAACCTCAAATTGATGCAATCCATTCACGTGGGGTTATCGTGGTATGCTTGCATCACCTAAAAAAGATTACTGTCTGACCAGTATCTTCGCCAGACGAGAAATTTTTAGATTGGTCCAAATTCAAAGCAATTGCAGGCGTCGATTTCAGATTGTCTCAAAGGATGGTTTGTCTTTGAAATGGTAGAAAACAATGTGGAAAGAGGACATAAAAAGATAAACATATCCTCCTTTCCCAAATGCTTTCTTCGCCAGATATTCTATAATTGTTTGGTAAAGGGCAAAAATCACAGGCACGTGTTTGTAATTAAGTTATTTAACAGCTGTTTAATTATCTTATGTTTTTTAGGCTTACATTAATTAGACATTCAAATGTATCAGATACAATTCTAGACTTGTCCAGTTCGAAAGCATTTGCAAACGAAAAATTAAACATGACTCAAAGAGGAAGATTTATCTTTGAAAGGATAGAAAACACAGCAGGAAACCATAACCCTGTCCCATCACTGAGAAATTCTTACCAGGGCACTGGGGAAACCCTTACCACACATTCAACCTGAAAGAAAAGGCTAATAACATTGTAGGAAAAGGAAAAATGCTGGTAACCATTATTTTTTTTTTCTTGTTCTACAATGTTTTCTAGAGACTTCCTTCTAAGGGTTGTTATAACTTGGGATTGTGTGGTATAGAGCTTAATTGTAACTGTTGGAAAAGTATCGGCCCAACCAGGACTCAAGCACAGGACCCGTTGGCAGAGCTCCAGATAGAGGGAGTGATTTTGATTTCAAAATTGAAAATATAAATTATTCTCCACTAAACCCTATGTTATGGGTACTCACTAGAATCGTCTCATTGAGATCAAATTCATAGCATTTGCAGACGACAGCTTAAGCATAGCTCAGATGATGATTTCTGTCTTTGATAGGGTATAAAAAAACATTGTGAGAAAAGGAGAAAATGCTGGTTACAAGTATTTTCTACTTTTCCCACAATGTTTCAAAACCTTTTCTTTCAGGAATGTTAAAACTGGAGATTGTTTGGTAAAGGGTTCAACCCTACCAAATGACAAAAATGTAGGCTTGTCTAAATTGAAAGCATTTGCAGACGGGGAATTAATTGTCTCCTTTTCCTAGAATGTTTTCACAAGTTTTTTTCTTTAGGGTCATTAAAACTCAGGATTTTGTGGTAAAGAGTTACGGTAACTCTTTACCAAACAAAAAAATTTTTGACTCCACCAAATTAAAACCATCTAGAGACAAGCCAGACATAAAAATAAATGCAGTTAACCCTTTACCAAACGACAAAATTTTAGACCAGTCCAAATTGAAAGATTGAACAGACGAGAAAATAAATGTTATTCAAAAATTGAAATTTGTTTTTTGGAAGAGTAGAAAACATTGTGGGAAAAGGAGAAAATGCTGGTTACCTGCATTTTCTCCTTTTCCCACAATGTTTTCAAAAAGCTTCTTTCTCAGGGTCGTTAAAAGTCGGGATTGTGTGGTAAAGGGTTAAAATGGTGATTTCTGTCCTTGATAGGATTGAAGACATTGTGGGAATAGGAGAAATTGCTGGTTTACCAGCATTTTCTACATCAATCCTGTGTTCTTACAGCTCTGATGAGGAAGTCTTTTGAAAACAGTATGGGAAAAAGACAAAATGCTGGTAACCAGCAGTTTTATTTTTCCCACAATGTTTTCTGTACTTTGTCAATTTTCATCCATGAGTCGGTTTTAATTTTTTATCTGATAACCCTTTACCACATGATAAAATTTTACACTTGTCCAAAATGAAAGCATTTGCAGATGACAAATTAGATATGGCTCAGATGTTGAGATTTGTCTGTAAAAGGACAGAAAACATTTTGGGAAAAGGAGAGCATTTTTCTTCAGGGTTGTTAAAACTCAGGACTGTGTGGTAAAAAGTTAATTCTTTACCAAACAACAAAATTTTAGACCAGTCCAATTTGAAAGCGTTTGCAAACTACAAAATAAATGTTACTCAAAAATTGAAATTTGTCTTGGGGGAAAAGTAGAAAACATGTTCTCAATACGGAGGGGTCATAAATTTGTGGTCTATAACAAAATTTTAGACCAGTCCAAATTGAAAGTGTTTGCAGATGACAGATAAAATTGGGTACAAACGACAGTACTGGTATCTGTCTTTGAGATTGTTGAAAACATTGTGGGAAAAGAAGAAAATGCTGGTAACCAGCATTTTCTTCTTTTCCCACAATGTTTTCAAAAGCCTTTATCTTCAGGTCGTTAAAACTTGGGATTGTGCATAAATTTTAAACTTTTCCAAATTGAAAGCTCTTGCAGATGACAAATTAAATCTGACCCAGAACTGAAATTTGTCTTTGGAATGGTAGAAAATATTACGGAAGAAAAGACGAAATGCTAGTTACCAGCATTCTGTCTTTTTCCCACAATGTTTTTGAAAGGGTTGCTTTTGAAAATGATTGTAACCAGCATTTTCTCCTTTTCCCACAATGTTTTCTTACCCTTTCTTGACAACTTTCCTTATTCTAATCACATTTAATTTGTCGTATGCAAATGCTTTCAATTTGGACATGTCCAAATTGTCATTGTCTAGTATAGAGTTAATCCTTTCCAAAACAAGCCCAGGTTTTTACGTGTCTGCAGTACAAGTCTTTTGAAAACACTGTGGGAAAAGGAGAAATTGCTCGTAGCGAGCAATTTCTCCTTTTCCCACAGTGTTTTCTACCCGTTTTGATAACTTTCTGCCATTTTCATCAAATTTAAAATTGTCGTCTGCAAACTCTTTCAGTTTGGACCAGTCCAAAATTTGTCGTTTGGGAAAGGGTTAAGAGTTGAATATTCTCGGAACAGAAGTAAACTGGAATAAAACCCTTTACAAAACAACCTTATGTTTTAAAGACCCTGAAAAAGAACACTTTTAAAATCACTGTAGGAAAAGTAGAAAACTGCTGTTAGCCAGCATTTTAACCCTTTACCAAACAACAAAATTTTAGACTGTGCCAAATTGAAAGCATTTGCAGACGGAAAATAAAGTGTAGCGTAAATAGTAATTTATGTATTGGATAGAATAGAAAACATTGTGGGAAAAGGAGAAAATCCTGGTTACCATTTTCTCCTTTTCCCACATCGTTTTCAAAAGGCTTCTTCTTAGGGTCGATAAAAGTTGGGATTGTGTGGTAATGGGTTAATTATATATTCCCATGATGGTTTCTACTATTTGAAAGTCAGACTTGTGCTTTAACCCTTTACCGCACAATGCCGCCTTTTGACGCCCCTGGGAAAGAAGCCTTTTGAAAACATTTTCTCCTTTTCCCACAATGTTTTCTACCCTGTGAAAGAAAAATTGCACCGTTTGAGCCACATTAAAACTGTCGTCTGCAAATGCCTTCAGTTTGGACAAGGCTAAAATTTTGTCGTCTGGTAAAGGGTTAAGTTGCATTGAATTTTTTTGTCTGCAAAATTGTTTCAATTTGATAAAGTCTAAGTGTTTGTGGTTTGTTTGAGAGTTGATTTATCAAACTAGTCCATGATTGATCAACCCTGAAAAAAAACTTATGAAAACAATGAGGGAAAAGCAGAAAATGAAAAAATTAACTTTTACCACCTATTTTTTTTAACTTGTTAAAATTTTTGCCAGCTAAAAAATAGAATTTTGTCATCAAGTTAGGGGTCAAATAGGGTCCTGGCCTAATTTATAAATTGCCCCCCAAAAATAGAGATGAATTCATATCAAAATAACAAATATTTAAACATGTTTTTAACGCTTTACCAAATGACAGTATTTCAGACTGGTCCAAATTGAAAGCATTTGCAGACGACAAATTAAATGTGGCTAAAATAATTGCATTTGTTTCTGAAAGGTTGGAAAACATTGTGGGAAAAGGAGAAAATGCTGGTTACCAGCATTTTCTCCTTTTCCCACAATGTTTTCAAAAGGCTTCTTTTTCAGGGTTGTTAAAAGTCGGGATTGTGTGGTAAAGGGTTAAGCGGAAGTGAACTTGAATTAAACCACAAAGTTGTTTATTTTGAAGAAGCCATATCAAAAATTTCTGTGACTGAAGCAGGATTCATTAATTTGGTCAAAAGGGCATAAAATGGTCAAGAAAATAGACTTCCTTTTTAATTTTTTATCAGAGGACAAAATTTTAGACTTGTCCAAATTAACTCTTTACCACAAGACAAAATTTTAGCCTTGCCAAAATTGAAATACATGTATTTGCAGACAACAAATTTGTCAGTCATAGGGTAGAAAACATTATGGGAAAAGCAGATAATGCTGGCTCCTTTTCCTACAATGTTTTCAATAGCCTTCTCTCTCAGGATCGTTAAAAGTTGGTATTGCGTGGCCAAGCCTGTATGGGTGACAAATTATATATGGTTCAAATGTTTGAAATTGTTTTTGAAAAGTTAGGAAAACATTGTTGAAAAAGGAGAAAATGCCAGTTACCATAATATTCTCCTTTTGTGACACTGTTTTCAAAAACTTTCTTCCTCAGGGTCATTGAAAGTCGGGATGTTTGGTAAAGAGTAAATCCATATATCAAACAATCGTGAGTTTTTGTAACTCCCGGAAAAAGCCTTTGACTCTGTACTACATGATCTCAAGTTTTAACCACACTAAGGAAATGCCTTTTGAAAACATTGTTTTCTACCCTTTCAAGGGTGAATTTTTGTTTTTGAGTCACAAAATTTACTTCCTGTATTTAGATGTTTGAATTTTCTAACCCTTTATCACACAATCCCGAGATTTAACGACCCCCCCCACATAGAAGGCTTTGGAAAGCATTGAAGGAAAAGGAGAAAATGCTGGTAACCAGCATTTTCTCCTTTTCCCACAATTTTTCCTGTCCTTTCACTTGCAAATTCAATCATTTGAGCCACATATCATTTGTCGGCTGCAAATGTTTTGAAATTGGAGAAATCCGAAATCTTGTGGTTCGGTAAAGGGTTAAACAAATATTGAAATTAGAAGGTCACACTTCTGAAAAGGTCCCTCATTTCCTTTGGCTAGTGTCGCTGAGTTGTCTGTTTCTTGGACACAGTAACCCTTAACCCTTTCCCAAACAAGTCCTGGTTTTCACGTGTCTGCAGTACAAGTCTTTTGAAAACACTGTGGGAAAAGGAGAAATTGCTCATAACGAGCAATTTCTGCTTTTCCCACAGTGTTTTCTAGCCGTTATGATAACTTTCTGCCATTTTCGTCAAATTTAAAATTGTCGTCTGCAAACTCTTTCAATTTGGACCAGTCCAAAATTTGTCGTTTGGGAAAGGGTTAAACTGGTAACTGCGACTTCCTGACCATTTGCAGACAGGGTAGATCAAGATCAGACTGCACAGAATGTGCTGTCTGATCTTGGATCTAGACTATCCAACAAAGCCACATCTCTCCTCCAAAAATACCTTTGAAATAGTAAAATTTGGGTTTCAACTTTGCTTGAAACAGCATGCCCACTGGGTTTTCTACTTGGGGGTACATGTGCGCCCTCAAGGTTTTGAATTGAAGGTACAGAGAACACATTATGGGTATCATTGTACACTCTGGGTTTTTACCGCGAAAATGTTTTTAAAAGCCCTCTTTCTCAGAGTCATTAAACCTCTACATTGTTTGATAGAAGATTAAAACAAATAATAGGACAGGACATGACCTGGGGGTTGCAGTTGGTAGAGCCCTCATGCAGTGAGCAAGGGGTCCATGTTTGGGGTCCTGGTTACGGTCTCTGTAGTTTTCTCCTCTTGTTACACTAACTTCTATGTTGTATATTATATACACTGAATGATGGCTGAAGAAATAACATACCCACCCTTTGCATTTGACAGCTTTTAACTTAACCCTTTCCCAAACAAGCCCTGGTTTTCACGTGTCTGCAGCACAAGTCTTTTGAAAATACTGTGGGAAAAGGAGAAATTGCTCGTTACGAGCAATTTCTCCTTTTCCCACAGTGTTTTCTACCCTTTTTGAGAGCTTTCTGCCATTTTCATCAAATTTAATATTGTCGTCTGCAAACTCTTTCAATTTGGACCAGTCCAAAATTTGTCATTTGGGAAAGGGTTAACCATACAATCCGAAGTTTTAACGATCCCGAGAGAGAAGGCTTAAATTGAAAACATTGTTGGAAAAGGAGAAAATGCTGGTAACCAGCATTTTCTCCTTATCCAAAAGTGTTTTCTACCCTTTCCTATACCCAAACCATCATATCAGTCTTTACCAAACAACAATTTTAGACTGGTCCAAATTGAAAGCATTTACAGACGACAAAATAAATATGACTCAAAAAATAAAATTTGTTTTGGAAAAGATAGAAAGCATTGTGGGAAAAGGAGAAAATGCTGGTTATCAGCATTTTCTCCTTTTCCCACAATGTTTTCAAAAGGCCTCTTTTTCAGGGTCGTTAAAACATGGGATTCTGTGGTAAAGTGTGCTCGTGCTGTGTCTGACGTCTATAATGCATCGTCCGTCGCGTAGTCATCAACATTTACCAGAACCTTGTGTGCACTGTATAGGCCACATTTTTAGCCTGATACCCAGGAAACTTGGTCAGAATGTTTGTCTTGATAAAATCTCAGACAAGTTTGAAATTGGGTCATGTCTGGTCGGAAATTAGGTCACTGACCCAAATCTTAGAAAAAACCTTGCATGCACTCTAGAGGTGACATTTTCAGCCAGACCCTCATAAAACTTGATCAAAATTTTTGTCTCGAAAAAATCTTGGACAACTTTGACATTGGGTCACGTCGGGTCAAAAAGTAGCTCACTGGTCCAAATCTTAGAAAAACCTTGTGTGCACTCTAGGCAACATTTTCAGCCTGATACTCATAAAACCTTGTCAGAAAGTTTGCCTGGCTAAAATCTCAGACAAATTTCAAACTGGGTCACGTCGGGTCAAACAGTAGGTTATTGGTCCAAATCTTAGAAAAACCTTGTGTGCACTCTAGAGGCCACATTTTCATCCAGATCCACATGAAACTTGGTCAGAAAGTTTCTCTGGATAATAACTCAGACAAGTTTGATATTGGGTCATGTCAGGTCAAAAAGTAGGTCACTGGGCCAAATCTTAGAAAAACCTTGTGTGCTCTGTAGAGGCAACATTTTTAGCCTGATACTCATGAAAATTGGTAAGAATGTTTGTCTTGATGATATGGCAGACAACTTTAAAATTCAGTCATTTTTGGTAAAAAAGTAGGTCACTGGGTCAAATCATAGACAAACCTTATGTGCAGGCTAAAGGCCACTTTTTCAACCAGATACTCATGAAACTTGGTTAGAATGTTTCTCTGGATATTTCGGACAAGTTTGATATCGAGTCATGTAAAGTCAAAAAGTAGGTCACTGGGCCAAATCTTAGAAGAACCCTGAGTGCACTGTAGAGTCGACATTTTCAGCCAGATTCAAAATTCAAAAATAGGTCAAGTCGGTCAAAAAGTAGGTCACTTTCACTCATGTGTTTTACATCATCAATAGCAGGATCTTTTCAGCTTTATCAGTCCTAAATGACCTTACTCAGGTGAGCCCTTTAGGGCCTATAATGGCCCTCTTGTCTAGAGTGGTCAGCTGTAAGATGAGGTGAGGTGTCCTCACTCATACAGAAGGTAATTAACCCTTTACCACACGACAAAAAATTGGACAAGTCCATATTAAATGCATTTGCCGACAACAAAATAAATCTGGTTGAAATGATGGAATTTGTCTTCGATAGAGTAGAAAACATTGCGGGAAAAGGAGAAAATGCTGGTTACCAGCATTTTCTCTTTTTCCCGCAATGTTTTCAAAAGGCCTCTTCCTCAGTGTGGTTAAAACTCGGGTTTGTGTGGAAAAGGATTAATTATGTCTTTGCTGTTAGACAAAAGTGTCCACTTGCTATCTAGATATTGAAAGCAAATCAAAAAGCCAAATGACTGGACTAAGCCTTGGTAACACGGTCAGTAAAGTACAACACTTGAGAAGGGGGGGTCGGTGGTTCAAATCTCCAGCTCGGCCAATTTCTATCCAAGGACTGATTATAGTTGTTGCAACAGTTGTTGCATTCCCCTCTCACCAGTGGTCCTTGTTTTGACGATGGTTATATGGGAAAGTAGCCAGTGGCTTGGTAGGAATATTGTACATAGTACTGGTAATAGAAACTCCAGGAAAGCATAGAAAGGTACACTGTCTGCCTTGGTATATACGAAATAATTTTGAAATGGCATAAACATCATATAGAAAAAAAAAAACCAAATGATTGGATTTGGGGAGATCAGAAAAAATTATGCATAAGGATAAATTGATCATCGCAAACTTTTCTCCTTTCTCCATGATGTCTTTAAAGTCCCAAATCCGAGGGGAATGTTAACCCTTTCCCAAACGACAAATTTCGGACTGGTCCAAATTGAAAGAGTTTGCAGACGACAATTTTAAATTTCATAAAAATGGCAGAATGTTCTCAAAAAGGGTAGAAAACACTGTGAGAAAAGGAGAAATTGCTCATTACAAGCAATTTCTCCTTTTCCCACAGTGTTTTCAAAAGACACATGAAAGCCAGGGCTTGTTTGGGAAAGGGTTAAACATGGGGTCGAATAGTAAAGGGGTGATAGGATTATCGGGAGAAATTCGTTAATCTGTTCTTCATTTTCTGATCATTGACAACAATATGCTGACAGCTGTTGCTAGATTGTAACCCATTACTTCATTGAAGTCATCTTTGACTTGTTCCACACTGTTGTCAATCTTGTATGACCTAGAGTTAAAAAAAAAACGAAATAAATGTTTTTAATAACTAGGCAATTTTTTAGCAGATTTGTATTGGCAGTAAGAATTGACCTGGCAGAGCGGAGCTATGTTACAGTTCACAGCAGTTTAGATTGAGGTAGTTATAGGTACTTAGGAAAGCATCGTGAGTCGCCTTGTTTGGATCTATAAAGTACTGTTATGATGCATGTGTGTATGTAGATTTACGACAAACTATTCCAAACTGGCCCGAGGCCACTAAAATGAAAATTGAACTGGTCGACTTTTGTTAAAGGTTGGCCACGCTCTGCAAAGTCAAGACTAGAACAAAATGCTCTTGATAAACATGCGCTCTACACAATCTACTGTCAGAATTTGTTAATACTAATCTACCCCGACCAGCTTTATTTGCTACAATATTATACGAACATGATAACAGCTCTACATCAAATAAAAGATTGATTTGCAGACTTTTTAGTCCATTGGATCAATTAATTAAAGCGCCTTTCTTACTTTACAGCCAGCCAATTAATTAAAGCGCCTTTCTTACTTTGCAGCCAGCCAATTAATTAAAGCGCCTTTCACAACTGTAGTCACCTTTGCAGCCAGCCAATTAATTAAAGCGCCTTTCACAAATGTAGTCACCTTTGCAGCCAGCCAATTAATTAAAGCGCCTTTCACAACTGTAGTCACCTTTGCAGCCAGCCAATTAATTAAAGCGCCTTTCACAACTGTAGTCACCTTTGCAGCCAGCCAGCTAATTAAAGCGCCTTTCACAACTGTAGTCACCTTTGCAGCCAGCCAATTAATTAAAGCGCCTTTCACAACTGTAGTCAGCTTTGCAGCCAGCCAGCTAATTAAAGCGCCTTTCACAACTGTAGTCAGCTTTGCAGCCAGCCAGTTAATTAAAGCGCCTTTCACAACTGTAGTCAGCTTTGCAGCCAGCCAATTAATTAAAGCACCTTTCACAACTATAGTTACCATTGCAGCCAGTGTAGATCAAAATCACAAAACGTGCAGTCTGATCTTTGATCTACACCGTCTGCTTTGCCAAAACACTGAAGACAAAAGCACCTGGGTTTGTTTGGTTCTAGTTCTTTTACCAAACGACAAAATTTTGGACCAGTCCAGATGACAAATGTGGCTGAATTTATGAAATTTGTTTTGAAAGGGTAGAAAACATTGTGGGAAAGGGAAAAACTGGTGTTTGGCTCATTACAGCATTTTCCTGTTTCTCATGTTTTCAAAAGTCCTCTTCTGTGGGGGGGGGGGGGCATTAAAAGTCAAGATTGTGTGATAAAGGGTTAACTTTAAAAACTTGACGTCTGAAATATTTTTAATGAAAGAAAACAAAGAATGGGTATGTATGATTTTTCGATGATTATTTTATTTATCTTTGTTTTCCAGCTGTCCTCACTGCCATTTATCTTTGTTTTCCAGCTGTCCTCATTGCCATTTATCTTTGTTTTCCAGCTATCCTCACTGCTATCAACTGTATCAATGTAAAATGGGCGACCCGGGTTCAGGACATATTTACAGTCGCCAAGGTGCTGGCGTTGATCATGATTATCATTACTGGTGCCGTGATTTTCTTTACGAGTAAGTATGATATTTAAATAGGATCTTACATTCATGTCTATGTATTATCATTGTTATCAAACAAGTTGACAAAAATTAGATGATGTGAGCCTTGGCGAGTGTCATATACATTTTAGTCAATGAGTTTGATAAAAATGATAATGCGTAAGCATGAATGAAAGATTCTATTTATAACATAAAATGAATGATAGGTAACATCATCACCTTAGCCTATATATTGTTCACGGGTCCATCATTACTGATGTAATTCGGTTTGAAATATGTACATGTACATACAAAAGAAGACAGTTCTCTAACATTTACATTGAAATTAGAATAAAACAATTTATAGAGGAGTAAATAGAAATATTTTCACAGTTTTGTTGACTTAACTCTTTACCAAACTACAAAATTTTAGACTTGTCCAAATTGAAAGGATTTGCAGACGACAAATTAAAATGTGCCAAAATTATGAAATTTGTCTGTGGAAGGGTAGAAAACATTGTGGGAAAAGGAGAAAATGCTGGTTACCAGCATTTTCTCCTTTTCCCACAATGTTTTCAAAAGTCCTTTTCCTTGGGGTCGTTAAAACTAGGGATTGTGTGGTAAAGAGTTAAATAACTTATGTTGCATTTCCTGTCGTTATTAAAGATGAAAATCATAACGTTTTCCGTATGCACATACGTCGTAGCAACACTCGACGTCATTTTGCTGTGAGATGGCGAAGTAGTACAAATTTTGGCACATGCTGTGGTTTGTTTTGCAGGCTTCACATGCTTCTAACTACAAAAATAACCAGAACCGGGACCCAAAAAGTGATAATACACCAGTGTGTCATCAAAAATAAGTCATGGGTTTAACCCTTTACCGGACAGTCCCGTGTTTTCACATCCCTGAGGAAGAGGCCTTGTGAAAACATTATGGGAAAAGGAGAAAATGCTGTTAACCAGCATTTTCTCCTTTTCCCATAATGATTTCTATCCTCTCATAAAATCTTAAGTTCATTTTTACCACTTTCAAATTTGTCGTCTGCAGATGCTTTCAATTTGGAAGGGGCTAATATTTGTAGTTTTGAAAAGGGTTAATACAGTACTGGAGGAGGTTTTGTATTATTAACATCAAATATATTGGATTTTTAAATCTTAATTAAAAAAAAAAAAATGTCTAAATCAAAAGCATTTGCTGACGACAAAATTGAAATGACTTAAAAATGAAATTTGTTTTTTGAAAACTTTGTGGGAAAAGAAGAAAATGCTGGTAACCAGCATTTTCTCCTTTTCCCTTAAAGTTTTCAAAAGTCATCTTCTTCAGGGTTGGTGAAACATTGGATTGAGATCAGTCACATTCAGTCTGAGCCAGGTTTTACACAGATAATTGTGAAATAAACCCTTTCCCAAACAACAGATTTTGGACAGGTCCAAATTGAAAGAGTTTGAAAGATGACAATTTTAAATTTGATGAAAATGGCAGAAAGGTCTCAAAACGGGTAGAAAACACTGTGGGAAAAGGAGAAATTGCTCGTTATGAGCAATTTCTCCTTTTCCCACAGAGTTTTCAAAAGACTTGTACTGCAGACACGTGAAAACCAGGGCTTGTTTGGGAAAGGTTAATAATCATAATTATCTGAATCAGGACTGTGAATTTTTGCATAAAGAAATTTGCTCTTTTTCCTAGAAAGTTTTATGTATTCACTTTTTGCTCAATTATTTTTAATAATTTGTCTCATTAGATTTCTACACTGTACAGTAATTGATTGATTGATTGATTTGGTTGGTTGATTGATTGATTGATTGATTGATCGATCGATTGATCGATTGACTGATTGATTGATTGATCGATCGATCAATCGATTGATTGATTTGGTTAGTTGGTTGATTGATTGATTGAGTGATTGATTGATGACACAATTTTAGACTCAACCAAATTGAAAGCTTGTGCAGACGAATTCATTGTGACTCAAAAATTGAAATTTGCCTTTGGAAGGGTAGAAAACATTATGAGGACGAAAATCATGGTTACCAGCATTTTCTTCTTTTCCCATAATGTTTTCGAAAGCTTTCTTTCTCAGGGTCATTAAAAGTGGGGATTGTGTTGTAAAGAGTTCAATGCCATTTTCAGCCTAATTTCAGTTATATTGTGGATGCTAGATCACCTACCCATGCTTTCCTGGAGTTTCTTATTTCAGTACTTTGCATTAGATTTTTCCAAATTGAAAGCATTTTCAGACGACATATAAAATATATGTCTCAATTGTGATGGGATTTGCCCTTGAGAAAGAAGAAAAACATTGTGGGCAAAGGATAAAATGTTAGAAAAGGAGAAAATGCTAGTTACCAACATTTTCTCCTTTGCCCACAATGTTTTCAAAGCTTCCTACGGTCATTAAAGCTTTGGATTGTTTGGAAAACAGTTAATTCACAAAATGGTATATACATGTATGTCAGATAGCATTACATACGGCTGGTTGTTGAAATATGTTTTTACGCATCTTCAGATGAACAAGTTGACAGTTTTGAAGACCCCTGGGAAGGAACAAATACAAATGTAGGGGGTGTGGCTCTTGCCTTCTATTCAGGCTTGTTTTCATATTCTGGCTGGTAAGTGACTTAGTTGGTTGTCGTTTAGTGTCTGCCACACCTTTCTGGACAGTCAAAAGTGGTGTAACACAAATAAATGTTTGTTTGACTTTTTTTGCTTTCCTCAACAATTTTATTTATATTGCTGGGGCCAGTGCATCTATTAAAATGTTCCTCTGTTTACCGGTACTTTATATAAGCGTATCTTCTTGTCTATTCAAACATAGCCGTTACGTGTTCCAGCAGAAGGAAGTTTGGTTAGTGATTATATATAGATAAACATTGGAACTGACAGAAAAATATATTTTCAACGGCTTTAGAAAGCAAGAGTAATTTTTTGTGACATGCCATTGCTATTTTCACTGTTTTCCCAACGGCTGTCATTTACAGAAGCTTAAAAGCAGTCAGTGGCTTGGGAAGAAAGTTTTGTCAGTACTGGTGTGAGAAAACCAGGAAATATACATGTAGGTGCCTTGACCGCAGTGGTACGACCTAACTGCTAACCCTTTACCAGACGACAAAATTTTAACCTCGTCCAAATTGAAAGTATTTGCGGGCGGTAATTTCAATGCGACCCAAATGGTGCAATCTTTTGTTGATCGGGTAGAAAAAATTGTGGGAAAAGGAGAAAATGCTGGTAACCAGCATTTTCTCCTTTTCCCACAATGTTTTCCAAAGGCTTCTTTCTCGGGGTCGTTAGAAGGCAGCATTGTGTGGTAAAGGGTTAAAACGGCATTACACTCCAATACAAACAAACTGTATCAGACCATAAAATTGTCTAAAACTGAAAGCAATTCCAGACAGCTTTACCAAACAACAAAACCTTGGACTGGATCAGACTGAAAGCATTTGCAGACGACAAATGATGTTTCATAAAATGATGATTTCTGTCGTTGATAGGGTAAAAAACACTGTGGGAAAAGGAAAAAATGCTGGTTACCAGCATTTTTACCTTTTCCCACAATGTTTTCAAAAGCTTTCACAGGGTCGCAGAAAATTTGAATTGTGTAGTAAAGAGTTAAATTTAGCTAAAATGAGGGAATCATTTTTGAAAGGGAAGAAAACATTGCAAGAAAAGGTGAAAATGCTTTTTTCACAATGATTTCAAAAGGCATCTTACACAGGCTTGTTAAACTACAGAATTTTTGGTAAAGAGTAAACAACCGTAAAAGTGCCAAATAAAACATATTTTCAGTGTAGAAGAAAGTCCCAACTACCGTTGCTCTCATTTGTAACCTTTCGGTAAAGTAGACACGTGTAAATCAAAGATCAGACTGTATGTTTTGTTGTGTCTGATCTTGATTTAAACAGGCCTGTAAAGCAACTTTTTTGTGTGAAAGGCACATCAACTTCCTACTACAAGACCAAATTTTAGACTTGTCTAAATTAAAAGCATTTGCAGACGAAAAACTAAATGCTTCCACAAATTAGGAAAATTTTCTGTGAAAAGGTAGAAAACATTGTAGGAAAAGGAGAAAATGCTGAAAACCAGCATTTTTTCCTTTTCCTACAATGTTTTCAAAAGTCCTTTTCCTTGAGGTGGTTGAAACTTGGGATTGTGTGGTAATTGGTAAAGGGTTGAAAAGGTGTGATTGTACCATAATCGGTCAACTCTTTACCTCACGGCAAAAAGATAGACTACTTCAAATCGAAAGCATTGGCAGATGACATTTTAAATGTAGCTCAAAACAAAAAAATTGTCTCTTAAAGGGTAGAAAACGTTGTGGGAAAAGAAGAAAATGCTGGTTACCAGCATTTTCTTCTTTTCCCGCAATGTTTTCAAAAGGCTTCCTGTTTGGGGTCGTTAAAAGTTGGGATTGTGTGGTAGAGGTAAAGCACTCACTGGTATTTGTAAACAACAAATAAACTTTTTGAATTTAAATGAAACAAGCATTTCATTGTTTTTACCAACTATTTTTTTTTTCAACTGGAAGAATGATTTTAACCCTTTTCCAAAAAATCCCATGATTTTACAACCCTGAGAAAGAAGCCTTTTGAAAACATCTTTTGAAAAGGACTAAATGCTGGTGCCCAGTATTTTCCCTTTTCCCTTCCGCAGAAATATATGAGTCACAATTTTCTATCCATATCTTTCTAAGGATATTTCTGTCGGCAAACAGTTTGTACGCTCAATTTTAAAGCATGGTTTATCAATGCCGTTGGGAGCTTTCATCGACAGATCGATAGATGTGAATAACTTCGCTTTGGTTGTTCATGTTGTTGGTAAGTGATTTACATGGGCTCCGACATGTTTAACCCTTAAGCTGCTAATTGCGACCCACCGACCTTTTGCGGACAGTGTAGATCAAGATCAGACTGTACAGAACGTGCAGTCTGATCTTTGATCTACACTGTCCGATACAGTATTTTCTTTCCAGTGAAATCAACTTTGAAACCGCAATTTTTGGACTTTCAGTATTGAGAAGAAATTTGCGTTTCATTTATTCAGCAGCTTAAGTCATGTGACTGGTAGTTAAAAATGGAAACCTCCTTTATATGGACGAGCCTAGATGTAGGTATGGAATTGGCCGCGTAGCGACTAGTGCCATTGTGATATGACTAAAATATTGTTGAAAGAAGTGTAAAGCATTAGAATTTGTGCAAATTGTACAATCGGAAGAAAAGACAGCTGTCCTCGGCTTGTCACATTGAATCTATGTGCCAGTAAATGGTGAAAATTGTAAATGATACTTTTTTCAAACATCCTGTAGTATGTTGTTACGTGTTGTGTCAAATGCTGGAGAAAGTATCTTATTTAGCGCTTTATGATACAATCGAGTTTTAACCCATTACCTGACGACAAAATTTTAGCCTTCTCCAAATTGAAAGCATTTGCAGACGACAATTTCAATTTGGCTAAAATGGTGCAATTTTTCTTTGATAGGGTAGAAAACATTGTGGGAAAAGGAGAAAATGCTGGTTACCAGCATTTTCTCCTTTTCCCACAATGTTTTCAAAAGGCTTCTTTCCCAGGGGCGTCAAAAGGCGTCATTGTGTGGTAAAGGGTTAACAACCCTGAGGAAGAAGCCTTTTGAAAACATTGTAGAAAAAGGAGAAAATGCTGATAACAAACATTTTCTCTTTTTCCCACAATATCAAGGACAAATTCTATCATTTAATTCTTTACAACATGACAAAATTTTTGCCATATCCAAATTGAAAGTGTTTGCAGACGACAATTTCAAATGTTACTGAAAACATGAAATTTGTCTGTGATAGAGTAGAAATGATCTTTGGAAAAGTAGAAAATGCTGGTTACCAGCATTTCCTCCTTTTTCCACAAAGTTTTTAACCCTTTCCCAAACGACAAAATTTGGACTGGTCCAAATTGAAAGAGTTTGCAGACAACAATTTCAAATTTGATGAAAATGGCAGAAAGTTATCAAATAGGGGAGAAAACACTGTGGGAAAAGGAGAAATTGCTTGTAACGAGCAATTTCTCCTTTTCCCACAGTGTTTTCAAAAGACTTGTACTGCAGACATGTCAAAACCAGGGCTTGTTTGGGAAAGGGTTAATAGGCTTCTTCCTCAGGGTCGTTAAAGGTCGGGATTTTGTGGTAAAGGGTTAAGCTACATTAAAATTGTTGTCTGCAATCTCTTGCAGTTGGAAGACTGAGGAAGAAGCTGTATGTAACATTGTGGGAAAAGGAGAAAATGCTGGCTACCAGCTAACCCTGTTCTCACAATGTTATCTACGCTATCAAAGACAAACTCCATTCTTTAACCCTTTACCACACAATCCCAACTTTTAACGATCCTGAAGAAAATGCCTTTTGAAAACATTGTAGGAAAAGGAGAAAATGCTGGTTACCAGCATTTTCTCCTTTTCCCACAATGTTTTCTACCCTTCCCAAATCAAATATCAAGTTTTGAGCAACATTTCATTTGTTGTCTGCAAATGGTTTCAATTTGGACCATTCTAAAATTTTGTTGTTTGGTAAAGAGTTAAGCTACATTTAAATTGTCGTAAAATGCTTTCAGTTTGAAGGAGTCTATATTGTGCTCATGTTGCAAACAATTAACAAAAGATCTTTTTTTTCCTGATACTGAAAAAAGGAGCCTTTGGAAAATCCTGATAACCAGCATTTTCTCCTTTTTCCATAATGTTTTTTACCATTTTAAAGGCAAATCCGCGTCAGTTTAGTCATATTTTATTTGGCGTCTGCTACTGCTTTCAGAACTGACAAGTTTAAAATTTTGTTGTCTGATAAAGAGTTTATTGTGGTTTGCATGCATTGCTAGAGAAATAATTTATTTGTTGTCTTAAATGTTAACCCTTAGGCTGCTTATCGCAACCCATGGACCTTTTGCGGACAGCGTAGATTAAGATCAGACTGCACAAAACATGCAGTCTGATCTTTGATCTACATTGTCCGATAAAGAGATATCTTTCCTCCAGAAATACCCTTGAAACAGGAAAATTTTAGGCTTATACTATCGGCTTGAAAGTTTCATTTCTTTTATTCAGCAGGATAAGGGTTAAAGAAACAACAAAGTTTTGGACGAGACCAAATAGAAAGCATTTGCAGATGGTAAATAACTGTAGTTCAAATGATGATTTCTGTGTTTGATCGGGTAGAAAACATTGTGGGAAAAGGAGAAAATGCTGGTTTCCAGCATTTTCTCCTTTTTCCACAGTGCATTCAAAATCTTTCTTTCCAAGGGTCGTTGAAATTTAGGATTGTATGGTAAAGAGTTAACTCTGTACCACAGAAACAAAATTATGGAATAGACGAAATTGAAAGCATTTTGCAGATGACAAATAGAATTTAGCTGAAATGATGATTCCTGTCTTTGCTATGGTTAAAAACATTATGGGAAAAGGAGAAAATGCTGGTTACCAGCATTTTCTCCTTTTCTTACAATGTTTTCCAAAGGTTTCCTTTCTTGAGGGTTGTTAAAACTCAGGATTGTGTGGTAAAGGGTTAAAATGACAGTCCATTTGTCCAACTGTAACTCTCTATATTATTTATTACATTCATTCATAATGCATTCTGTCACGGTGTTTTACCTCTTTACCAAACAACAAAATTTGAGACTAGTCCAGATTGATAGTATTTGCAGACGACAACATAAATGTGGCTGAAAAATTGAAATTTGTATTGGGAAGGGTAGAAAACAATGTGAGAAAAGGAGAAAATGCTGGTTGCCAGCATTTTCTCCTTTTTCCACAATGTTTTCAAAAGGTTTCTTTCTCAGGGTTGTTAAAAGTCGGGATTGTGTGGTAAAGGGTTAATCCTTCAACCTATAGCCAAGCTCTTGTAGCTCAGTTGGTAGCGTAGAGAACTTGAGCGCATGGGGTCGCTGGTTTGATCCTTTGCTCGGCCAATTTCTTTCTGAGGATTGATGATAGTCTTTGTGACAGGATTCATTCCTTTCTCACAGCTGACCATTGTTTTGATGATCGTTATGTGGGAAAGCAGCCAGTGGCTTGGAAAGAATCTTGTGCCTAGTATTGGTTAAAGAAACTCTAGGAAAGCATGGATAGGTGCACTGGCTGCTGCGATACAGCTGAAATAATTGTGAAGATGGCATTAAGCACCATACAATCAGTCATTGAATCCTGAGTTTTAATGACCCCGAAAGGGAAGGCTTTTGAAAAAATTATGGGAAAAGGAGAAAATGCTGGTAACCAGCATTTTCTCCTTTTTCCCTCAATAATGAATATCTTTGACCCTATCAAAGAGAGAAATCAGCTTTTTGAGTTACACTGAATTTGTCATCTGCAAATGTTTTCAGTTTGGACCAGTCCAATATTTTGATGTTTGATAATAGGTTAATCATATAAGTGGCTCCGTACGAGCAATTTCTCCTTTTTCCACAATATTTTCGAAAGTGTGCAGCAGTCAGACAACAAAAAATTTTCTACAGAAGGTAAATACATGGTTGTTATTGCCAGTGAGAAGAATCAAGTTACTATTATTATATATATGACACTGATATTTACTTGTCTGACCTTAACCTTTAGAACACCGAATAAACCCAGTTGACATTTTCATTCTAGGAAAAGGGGCCTGATAAGAGCAATGTCAAGATTGCTAATGTCCAGAATATCACAGCAGAGTGGACAGTATAGATCACAGATCAGACTGCACATTTTGTGCAGTCTGATCTTGATCTACACTGGCCAGAAAGGCATTTATAGAATGTTGTGAAAGGCACTTTAAGGGTTACCATTCATGAATACTTGACAAGAGATAAACTAGCTCTATTTTGAAATCTATCCTACCAGCTGTTTGACCGGTTTGAGGAGACATCACAGAGCTATTTGTGATAATAAATATGTGGTAATAGGTTGTTTTTGTAAATGCTTTTTTACAAATGAATAGTAGTTTTTTAGCTAATGTAGCTAAGTGCCACTTCTTGCTATTGATATACCAGAATGAATAGACACTTGCCATATTTGACCTAATTAGTGCTCCCTCACTAACAGTAGCACCTCCACTGTATTTCTTACTCCAGAGGCCTCCACGCAACCCTCACCCACACCGACCTTACCTTAAAATAGACGACTGGAGTGACACACTTCCAAACGCAAGATAACTTGGCTAAAACTTTTCAAATGCAGACTTACGAAAATCACTAATGACCAATATTTTATATATAAACTTACCGGTATGGTCTTGACATACTTTGTGAAAAGGGGACTTAATGTATCTGCGAAAAGGATCGACCCAAGCTGAAACTTTTCACCATTAGTCAAGTTTCCGGATGTCAAAGGACCAGTCTACTGTACGATACAGTCGGTTGTTGGACAAAATGAATTTTATAGATCTTTTATACTGCGATGAATTATTTGGTATAATGCGTCGCGGAGATGCATTAAGCCCCCTTTTGCCAGAGCATGGCTCACTTATTTTCGCTAGATCAATGAGGTAATCTCTTTTTGACCACTCTTGTGTAAAGATAGTAAACCAAGAAACATCTTTAGAAAAGATAGGTGATGTAAGCGATACTGGAATATGGATATTGACTCTCTTTTGTGGTGCAATATGAAGTAAAATAATGAGAAGTAACACCATAAGCAATTGCCTGTTTTTTCCTCACTGTTTTCCATTTTGTTGAAAAGTAGTGTTGGGTTACTGGGGAAGGAACGCTTATGATAATATTGAATTTCCAAACAGCACAAGAAAAGAATCATTCTCCACTACATGGGTTTGCTATTGTAGGGATCAAAGCCCTTGGGTATTGATTAACGGTGGCACCACTTGTGGTCTCATAAATGTGAGAGCAAATATGCAAGCAAGGACTCGCTGAATAAACATGTGCATTTTTTTTACCAATTGCAAATTACCATCTGTTCATTCTTTATCAGCACCAAGAAGTAGGTCATAAGTCAGTGCATTCAGCTGTGCTGAAAAAATTAACAAGTCTCGCAAGACAGTGTGATATTGTTGGAACTGACATGGTGCCCAAATTGTTAACTTACCCACAGTGGGAAAAGAAAATGAGAAATAAAGGCCTTGATACACTGGTAACCAGTATTTTCTCCTTTTCCCACAATGTTTTCTATCCTTTCATAGACAAAACTTATGGTTTGAACCAAATTCAATTTGTCACCTGGAAATGCTCTTGATTTAAATCCATCTAAAATTATGTCGTTTGGTGGATAAAAGAGTTAAAATATTTGAACCATGAAAATTCAGGCTATTAATTATAGGTCGTTAACTCTTTACTACACAATCCTCACTTTTAATGACCTGGAGGAGGAAGGCATCTGAAAACATTGTTGGAAAAAGAGAAACTTCTGGTAACCAGCATTTTAACCTTCCCCACGTTTTCTGCTTTATGAAAGACAAATTTTATCTTTTTGGTAAAATTTCATTTGTTGTTGGTAAAGCCTTTTAATTTTGACAAGTCTAAAATTTTGTCATGTGGTATAGAGTTAACCTCCTACCACACAATCTCAAGTTTTAACAACCTTGGGGGAAAAAGCCTTTGAAAACATTGTGGGAAAAGGAGAAAATGCTGGTAACCAGCATTTTCTCCTTTTCCCACAATGGTTTCTAACTATTGGAAGGCAAAGTTTACTGTTTGGGTCACATTTAATCTGTTGTCTGCAAAATGTTTTCAATTTTGACAAGTCAAAAATTTTGTCATGTGGTAAAGTGTTAGCTCATCAGAGGACAAAATTTTAGACTGATTATTAACCGTACAGCTGACCCTTAGTAGCTCAGTCGGAACAGGGGATTGCTAGTTCGATCCCCGGCTCGGCCAATTTCTTTCCGAGGATTCATGATAGTCATTGCAACAGGATTTATGCCTCTCTCACCGCTGACCATTGTTTCGATGATGGCTTTGTGGGAAAGCAGCCATTGGCTTGGAAAGAATATTGTGTGTAGTACTGGTAAAAGAAGCTCCAGGAAAGCATGGATAGATGCACTGGTTGCCACAGTAAAACTGAAATAATGCTGAAAATGGCGTTAAACACCATCAATCAATCAATCAATCAATCAATCAATCAATCAATATTTACCCTTACAGCGTCAACTAAACCAAGCCAAGATGAAGTAGATTCAAATCTAGACATAAAACCCAAGTAAAATTAATGTAATATTAAGAATTTCTCAGCAAAGAGAAGTGTGTTGATCAAAGATCAGACTGCATATTTTGTACAATTTGATCTGGATCTACACTAGCCACAAAAAGAAACTGTTGTTGAGAAAGAGGTTTTTACCCCTATCCTGCTATATAACTTAACCCTTCACCAAACAACAAAATTTTAGACTAGCCCAAATTCAAAGCATTTGCAGACGACAAATGTGACACAAAAATTGAAATTTGTTTTGGGAAGGGTAGAAAACATCGTGGGAAAAGGAGAAAATGCTGGTTACCAGCATTTTCTCCTTTTTCCACAATGTTTTCAAAAGGCTTTTTCCAGAGGGTCGTTTGAAGTTGGGATTGTGTGTTATAGGGTTAAATGAAACATTCAAGCAGATAGTAACAGAAAAATGCTGTTTCAGACCTGTGTTTTTTTTTAGAAAGATATCTCCTTATCGGACAGTGTAGATCCAAGATCAGACTGCACGTTCTGTGTAGTCTGATCTTGATCTACACTGTCTGCAAAAGGTCAGTGAGTTGGGCTTAGTAGCTTAAGGGTTTAATGGCATGGCAGATTTTAAATTAGATATGGCTGAAATGATGAAATTTGTCTTTTATATGTTAGAGAACATTTTGTGAAAACATTGTATAGAGTGAAGTGCTTTTGATCTTTTGTTATCTATTCACCACACAGTCCTGATTTTTATGGACCCTTAGTTAGACAGCTTTGGAAACATTGTGGAAAAAGGAGAAAATGCTGGTAACCAGCATTTTCTCCTTCTCCCACAATGTTTTCTACCCTTTCAAAGACAGTGCTTTTGGTTTAGTCAAGTCTGTAGTTTTATTGTTTTGGAAAAGGTTAAAGATTTAATCCTTAAGCTGCTAAGCGCAAATCACTGACCTTTTGCGGACAGTGTAAAGCAAGATCGGACTGCACAGAACGTGCAGTCTGATCTTGGATCTACACTGTCCGATACAGGGATATCTTTCCTAAATGATAACTTTTGAAATAGTGAAATCATGTTTTTACTATCGGCTTGAAAGTTTCATTTTACATATATTTATTGACAGGATAAGGGTTAAGACTTGTATACAAATTAACCCTTTACCAAACAATGCAGCGTTTTAACACCCCTGGGAAAGAAGCTTTTTGAAAACATTGTGGAAAAAGGACAAAATGCTGGTAACCAGCATTTTCTCCTTTTTCCACAATGTTTTCTACCCTATCAAAGAAAAAATGCACCATTTCAGCCACATTGAAATTGTCGTCTGCAAATGCTTTCAATTTGGACAAGGCTAAAATTTTGTTTTCTGGTAAAGGGTTAAAAGTACATTTTCTTTGTTTATATGACCTCTCTACCACAAAGGTGGATTCAATTCTTTTTCTTCTTAATACTTAAGCTGTTGAATAAATGAAACGTAAATTTCTACTCAATACTAAAAGCCCAAACATTGAGGTTTCAAAGTTGATTTCACCGGAAAGAAAATACCGTATCGGACGGTGTAGATAAAAAATCAGACTGCACGTTCTGTGCAGTCTGATCTTGATCTACACTGTCCGCGAAAGGTCAGTGGGTCGCGATTAGCAGCTTAAGGGTTAAGATGATTGAAGTTTGGGTTTTTTTCCAAACAATCTTGTGTTTTTAAGATCCTTCGGAAGACAGCATCAGAAAACATTGTTGGAAAAGGAGAAAATGCTGGTAACCAGCATTTTCTCCTTTTCCCACAATGTTTTCTACCCTATCAAAAACAAATTCCATCATTTGAGCCACATTAGAATTGTCGTCATTTGGTGAAGAGTTAATGTTTTTCCAAACAATCTTGTGTTTTTAAGATCCTTTTGAAGACAGCTTCTGAAAACATTGTTGGAAAAGGAGAAAATGCTTTGAATCTGGACAAATTTAATATTTTGTTGTTTGGTAAAGAGTTAACCCTTTCCCAAACAAGCCCTGGTTTTCACGTGTCTGCAGTACAAGTCTTTTGAAAACACTGTGGGAAAAGGAGAAATTGCTCGAGCAATTTCTCCTTTTCCCACAGTGTTTTCTACCCTTTTTGATAACTTTCTGCCGTTTTCATCAAATTTAAAATTGTTGTCTGCAAACTCTTTCAATTTGGACCAGTCCAAAATTTGCCGTTTGGGAAAGGGTTAATGGATTTGTTATCCAGATGTTCTGGCTTTATTCACCGCCAGCTTGCTAATTTTATGATGATGGCAATTTACTCAAATTGAAACAATTGTTTGAAACAAAAAAGAACAGCTTGCAGCATGTGAAGCCAAAAAGGTAAAATGTGGTCCAAAAGATTGGATATGCCTTTGATAGGGTAGAAAACACTGCTTATCAGCATTTTGGTCTTTTTATACAATGTTTTCAGAAGCCTTCAGTGTAATTGTTAACATACAAGATCATTTGTTAACTCTTTACCAAACGACAAATTGTTCGGACTGGTCCAAATTGAAAGCATTAAATTTTGCAGACAACAAATTAAAGGTGGCTAAAATGATTGCATTTGTTTCTGAAAGGTTAGTAAACATTGTGGGAAAAGGAGATAATGCTGGTTACCAGCATTTTCTCCTTTTCCCACAATGTTTTCAAAAGGCTTCTCTCTGAGGGTCGTTAAAAAAAGTCAGGATTGTGTGGTAAGGGGTTAAAGGGTTAACTCTTCACCAATCAACAATTTTTGTAGACTTGTAGAAGGCATTTGCAGGAGACAAACTAAATGTTACTCATGAATTGAAATTAGGTTTTGGAAGGGTTGCAAATATTGTGGGCAAAGGAGAAAATGCTGGTTACCAGCATTTTCTCCTTTTCCCACAATGTTTTCAAAAGAATTCTTTCTCAGGATTATGAGATAAAGAGTTAATTATGGAATAATCTTTTTTCTATCGTAATCGTTTAATAAACCATGGTTGTGAGTTATGAGGCACAGTAAATAATCTATGAGGGTGATAGCGTTAAAAGTCAGGATCCTGTGATAAAGAGTTAATTAAGAAATAATCTTTTTTCTATCATAATCGTTTAATAAACCACGGTTGTGAGCTATGAGGCACAGTAAATAATCTATGAGGGTGATAGCGTTAAAAGTCAGGATCATGTGATTAAGAGTTAATTAAGAAATAATCTTTTTTCTATCATAATCGTTCAATAAACCACGGTTGTGAGTTGTGAGGCACAATAAATAATCCACAAGGGATATAGCGTTAAAAGTCAGGATCCTGTGATAAAGAGTTAATTAAGAAATAATCTTTTTTCTATCATAATCGTTTAATAAACCACGGTTGTGAGCTATGAGGCACAGTAAATAATCTATGAGGGTGATAGCGTTAAAAGTCAGGATCCTGTGATAAAGAGTTGATTAAGAAATAATCTTTTTTCTATCATTATCGCTCAATAAACCACGGTTGTGAGTTGCAAAGCACAATAAATAATCCATGAGGGCGATACCTGAGTGGTCTATTCATTGCGCCTCATAATTCACAACCGTGGTTTATTGAACAATAAACCATGATAGAAAGAAGATTATTTCGATCCTAACATGACCAAGTCTTGATAAAAAGAAAACGAGTTCACACATAGTGTCCAAAAGCAGATGCGGATTAAGTCTCACGTTACACAGAATATAGAATGATGTCAATTTTATCACGTATCCGCTACAGTGTTTATAGAGCTGAAATCACTCGTCATGCTATAATATTTTTTTTTATTTACTTTCAGGAATTATCTGAACTTTGTGACAGAAGAATTGAAAGACCCATACAAGTAAGTTTGTGTGATGCAGACAAAAAGAGATTTATAGTGTAGTTTTGTAGGGACCTACATGTCTTGGTGGTAGACTCTGTATTACTGTGCACTTTTCATTATTGAAAGCATTTGAAAACAACAAATTTAATGATCTAAAAGTTAACTCTTTACCAAACGACAAAATTTTAGACTAGTCCAAATTGAAAGCATTTGCAGACGACAAAATAAATGCAACTCAAAAACTGAAATTTGTTTTGGGAAGGTTAGAAAACATTGTGGGAAAAGGAGAAAATGCTGGTTACCAGCATTTTCTCCTTTTCCCACGATGTTTTCAAAAGGCTTCTTTTTCAGGGTCGTTAAAAGTCGGGATTGTGTGGTAAAGAGTTAATTGAAAGGGTGACAACACAGCTTTTGAAATGGAGAAATGAACTACTGGTTACCAGCATTTTTAGCTCGGCTGTTTTCGAAGAAAATGGCGATTTATTGTCGTAACCCTCATGCCATTGTGTTGTAGTGCAAAAAAGTTGACATTTTATAATAATTCTGTTATGACTGAAGATATATATTTTTTTAAACTTCAAACTTGGACAAGTTGTTAACTATCAAAAGGGGAACCCATACAACAAGAGCAGATAACCATCAAAGTAATTTTGACACAGTTATGTTCTTTTCTGGAATTAGAATTTTCACAGAAAAAAAGCAACCTCAGCCAAGTGCTGGCACCCGCTTGAGGCACTCTTGTTTTGTTTTTCAATACACATGGTAATTGAAGAAGAAATATGCACGGGTGGACTTGTGTTGGCTGCTGCACACAGATTGGCTGCTGTTCATGTGTGGCTGCTTGCACAGATTTGACTGTACATGTATTTTTTTTCTGAAGCCTACAATCTCAGGGTCATAGAATTATAGTAACCAACTGGTAAAAGATTAAGGCATTGGATTTATAATCAGGTCAGTTCTGAGATCAAGTTCTTTAGATAGCGCTTGTCAGGTAGGAGTTTCCTTTGACAAGGCAGTGCAGAGTCCCAGCCCAGTACTAGTCGAAATACCAAAGATATTACAAAAATACTGTCAAAAGGGATATTAAATACCAGTCAAGCAAGAAATGAGCTTTGCTCTGGCAAAAAGGGTTAAACTCTTTACCACACAATCCTGACTTTTAACGAGCCTAGGGAAGAAGCCTGTTGAAAACATTGTGGGAAAAGGAGAAAATGCTGGTAACCAGCATTTTCTCCTTTTCCCACAATGTTTTCTACCTTTCCAAAAGCAAATTTCAAATTTTCAGTCACATTTATTTTGTCGTCTGCAAATGCTTTCAATTTGGACTGGTATAAAGTTTTGTCGTGTGGTAAAGGGTAAATTTATCTTTATGATGCATTGTACAAAGCAAGTCAAAAGTATAATTATTGATCCATAAAATCCGTTTTATCTAACAACTGAAACCTGTGGTAGAATGGTCCTTTGAAAAATAGAGAAAATTGACCTGTAGCAAAAAGTTTTGACCCAGGTCAGCCAACGCGAACTGCACAGGCTGACCTGGGTCGATACTTTTTGCAGATGCACTAAACTGCCTTTTCACCGAGCGTGGCTCGAATGTATTTCTGTTATTACATGTTTGCTCTAGGCCCTGTGACAGGAGTGAAATATGGTAAAGAATATGTCTATCCAATTATCAAACAGTCCCTTGTTTATTGGGCATAGCTGATTCTGCTGGCTTTTGACTTACTTTTTGGTTCTAATTACAAATGAATAAATAAAAATTTGTGATTGGCCAAAAATGTAGACATGTTTATTTTAAGGGCCCCTGTGGTAAAAAATGTAGACAAGTTTATTTTAAGGGCCCCTGTGGTAAAAAATGTAGACATGTTTATTTTAAGGGCCCCTGTGGTCAAAAATGTAAACAAGTTTATTCTAAGGGCCGCTGTCTATTTGCTGGCAAATTTATGCAGTCTATCTTTTTTAACGCTTTCCCAAACAAGCCCTGGTTTTCACATGTCTGCAGTGCAAGTCTTTTGAAAACACTGTGGGAAAAGGAGAAATTGCTCATTACGAGCAATTTCTCCTTTTCCCACAGTATTTTCTACCCTTTTGGAGAACTTTCTGTCATTTTCGTCAAATTTAAAATTGTCGTCTGCAAACTCTTTCAATTTGGACCAGTCTAAAATTTATCATTTGGGAAAGGGTTAAAGATACTTCTTGTATCAACCTGAGGCTTGGAGGTTCGAAAAATACTGTGGTAACTAGCATTTTCTTCTTTTCTCACATTGTTTTCAAATGTCTTTTTTCTCAGGGTTGTTAAAACTTGTGATTGTGTGATAAAGTGTTAACTGATTACCTTCTTAAACAAAATTTCGACAGACAACTTTTGAAAAGTGGATGATAAACAGGAAATAGATCAGGTTACTTGAAATTCGAATGGAAAGGAAGGCAGTGTGGTAAAAGGAAAACTTGTTGATGTCGTAGGAAGAGGGAAGAAATATACTGGTTACTGGCATATCCTTCTTTTCCCACAAAGTTTCTGATTTCTTCATTCTAAGGATGATTAGCTCTCTACCACACAACAAAATTGTAAACCAGTCCAAATTGAAAGCATTTCCAGACGACAAATAAAATGTGGCACAAACAGCAATATCTGTCTTTGAGATCATTGAAAACATGGTGGGAAAAGGAGAAAATGCTGGTTACCAGCATTTTCTTCTTTTCCCACAATGTTTTCAAAAGCCTACTTCTTCAGGATTGTTCAAAACCGGGATTTTGTGGAAAGGAGTTAAAAACATGGGATAGTTTAGTAATGGGTAAAACAATATAGGGACAGACTGTTGTATTGATAGAAAACTTGAGACATGTAATAAAGAGGAAGTTTTATGGTAATCTGTATTGCTTTCTCAAATGGCCATGGGGCATGTTGAATATGAACCATGCTCTGTGAAAAAGGGGCTTAATGCATCTGCAAAAAGTATGGACCAGGTCAGCCTGCACAGTCAGGGCAGGCTGACCTGGGCAGAAACTTTTCGTTACTGGTCAATTTTCTGTATGTTCAAGGACCAGTTTATGATCAGGTTTCTTATAAACCTTTTCAGCGCCATAGTCGAAAAACAGGGACTTTTGCGGACGGCATAGATCAAGATCAGACTGCACAGAACGTGCAGTCTGATCTGTGATCTATGCCCTCGGCTTGTTTGGTCAAGCCTATAGGATATAAATCTTCCGGAGACTCAGCGGATTGTATTTACAGTCAACAAAAGAAGCAGAGTTTGCTTAATTGGCGCCGAAAGAGTTTAAAAAAATAAAAGGGCTTTTAACTCTTTACCAAACGACAAAATTTAGACCAGTCCAAATTGAAAGCATTTGCAGACAATAAACTAAATGTGACTGAAAAATTGTACTTTGTTTTAGGAAGGGTAGAAAACATTGTGGGAAAAGGAGAAAATGCTGGTTACCAGCAGAGAAAATGCTGGTTACCAGCATTTTCTCTTTTTCCCACAATGTTTTCAAAAGGCTTCTTTCTGAGGGTCGTTAAAAGTTGGGATTGTGTGGTAAAGGGTCAAGGAACCAAAATTATGCAATGACTTGCTTTGTATAGTGCATTTACCCATACCACACAATCCCGACTTTTAATGACCCTGTGAAAGAAGCCTTTTGAAAACATTGTAGGAAAAGGAGAAACGGTAACCAGCATTTTCTCCTATTTCTCACAATATTTTCTACCCTTTCCAAAACAAATTTCAAATTTTCAGTCACATTTATTTTGTCGCCTGTAAATGGCTTGAATTTGGGCCAGTCTAAAATTTTGTTGTGTGGTAAAGAGTTAAGGAGTTGCATTGAGCCCCCTTTTGCCAGAGCAAGGCTCAACTAGATTTGTTTTATTATACAGGCTGATAAATTCTTTACCATACTATCTCTACTTATGACCACCTTGAGAACGAAGCCTTTGAAAACAGCTTTTCTCCTTTTCCCACAATGTTTTCTACCCTATCAGAGACAGATTCCACAATTTGAGCCACATATAGTTTGTCGTCTGCAAATGCTTTCATTTTGGACATGCACAAATTTTTGTCATCCATTATTTCAGAAACACATCCAATCATTTCAGCCACATTTATTTTGACATCTGCAAAAGCTTTCAATAAAGACGAGTTTAAAATTTTGTCGTCTGGTAAAGTGTTTATCTCTACCAAATGACAAAATTTTAGACCAGTCCAAACTGAAACTGTAGCAGACAAAAAAAAAATAAATGTTACTTAATTATTGAAATTTGTTTTGGGAAGTGTAGAAAACACAATGGTTTCAAAAGGCCCTTTTTCTCAGGGTTGTTAAAAGTCGGGATTGTGTGGTAAAGGGTTAACTCTTTACCAGACGACATTTTTTTAGCCTTGTTCACATTGAAACGCATTTGCAGACAATTTCAATGTGGCTCAAATGTTGCATTTTTTTTTTTCATACTGATAGGTTAGAAAACATTGTGGGAAAAGGTGAAAATGCTGGTAACCAGCATTTTCTCCTTTTCCCACAATGTTTTCAAAAGGCTTCTTTCCCGTCTTTCGCAGGGTCGTTAAAAGTCGGCATTGTTTGGTAAAGGGTTAAACTTGAGATTATTTGGTAAAATGGGAATACGTCTGTTACGAAAGCTATTTATAGACTGATGGATGAGTTCCAGATAGGGACATAATTGGATAAATGAGATGAATGGGGTCAGACTTCAACAATTGTTTTATCCAAAATTGGAAAATCCAAAATTTTCCCATAGTTTCATCAGTTCAGAATTTTGTTAAGAGGGGGATATTTTTAGACATTAACTATTCGAGCGCTAAACAGAATTTGCTATGCTTTGCTTCTGTGGACAGTGTAGAACAAGATCAGAACTGCACAGGATGTGCCGACTGATTTTGGGATATGGTGTCTGCTACCTTGTTGCACGGTCTGGCAAACACAACCTTGAAAAAGAGATTGACGTTCTTTCCTTGTTAACCCTTTACCACACAATGCTGCCTTTAAATGACCCTGGGGAAAAAGCCTTTTGAAAACATTGTGGGAAAAGGAGAAAATGCTGGTTCCCAGCATTTTCTCCTTTTTCCCACAATGTTTTCAACCCTATCAAGGAAAAATTGCACCATTTGAGCCTCATTGAAATTGTCATTGCAGATCCTTTGATTTTGTCAAGGTTTTTTGTCGCCTGGTAAAGTATTAAACAGGTCGGTTTTATTAATTCAGTGCTCAAAGTATACTTGGTTAACGCTTTACCACACGATAAAATTTAAGGGAAGACCAAATTGAAAGCATTTGCAGACAACAAAATAAATGTGACTCAAAAATTGACATTTGTTTTGGGAAGGGTAGAAAACATTGTTGGAAAAGGAGAAAATGCTGGTTACCAGCATTTTCTTCTTTTCCTACATTGTTTTTAAAGGCTTTCTTTCTCAGGGTCATTAAAAGTAGGAATTGTGTGGTAAAGGGTTAAGCCTGTACTCCGTAATGCTGCCTTTTAGTGAGCCTGGGAAAGAAGCCTTTTGAAAACTTTGTGGGCAAAGGAGAAAATGCTGGTAACCAGCTTAAGGGTTAAGGGAAGGGAAGCATTTGATTTTAAGAAGTAGAAATTTAAGTAGCATGACCGATGGATTTTCCATTCGGGGGTACATGTGCACCCTTAAGGTTTTGAATTGGGGGTACAAAGAAAATGTTAGGGTTACAGCGTACCCCCTAAGTTTTGAATCGGGGGGTACAAGGAAAAATTAGGGGGTATAGTATAACCTTGGGCTGTTTCACTTTTTAGCTCCACTGGCCAAAGGCCAGCGGGCTTATGTCATGGCCCGGTGTCCGTCGTGCGTGCGTCCGTCCGTCCATTCGTTCGTCCGTTCGTCCGTCCGTGCGTTAACTTTTATTTCAAACATCTTCTTCTCTGAAACTACCCATCCAATTTTCATGAAACTTCACAGAAATGATCCTGCCATGGTCCTCTTCAGAATTTCTTGAAAGAATTTGATTCCTTCAAAAACTCTGGTTGCCATGGCAACAAAACTGAAAAATATTGGAAATCTTTAAAAATCTTCTTTTCTGAAACCATAAGGCATAGGGCTACCAAATTTGGCATGTAGCTTTATGTAGTAGACCTCTATCATGTTTCTTGAAATTATAGCCCTGGGGTCAAAATTGGCTCTGCCCCAGGGGTCACAAGTTTTACATAGGCTTATATGGAGCAAAACTTTAAAAATCTTCTTGTCTGAAACCATAAGGCATAGGGCTACCAAATTTCGCATGTAGCTTTATGTAGTAAACCTCTATCATGTTCCCTGAAATTATAGCCCTGGGGTCAAAATTGGCTCTGCCCCAGGGATCACAAGTTTTACATAGGCTTATATAGAGAAAACTTTAAAAATCTTCCTGTACCTAGCCATAAGGCCTAGAGCTACCAAATTTTGCATTTAGCTTGATCTAGTTGGGGGTCTACCAAAAGTGCCCAAATTATGGTCCTGGGGTCAATTTGGCCTCATGCTGGGTGGGGGGGGGGGGTTCACAAGATTTACACAGGCTTACATAGGGGAAACTTTTAAATCTTGGTGTACATAGCCATAAAGCTTAGGCTACCAAATTTTGCATAATTATAGCATTATCTAGTGTACAACTACAAAGAGGGCCCAAGTTACAGCCCTAGGATCAAGTTTGGCCCTGCACCAGGGGTCACACGTTTTACATGGGTTTATGGAGTGAAAAGTTCAGAAACCGTCTTGTTACAAGCCATAAGGCCAAGAACTCCCAAATTTGGCATGTTATTCTTCTAATACACATATTCCCCATTTAGTTCGACTGTAGCCCAGGGGTCAAAGTTTTATAAGGGCTTATATAGTGAAGACTTCTCTTCATGGTTTATATTTATAAGCCAGTGGAGCGATACAGGGCCATCATGGCCCTCTTGTTTAGCTCACCTGAGCACGAAGTGCTCATGGTGAGCTCTTGTGATTATGCTGTGTCCGTCGTGCGTCGTGCACTCTAGAGGCCACATTTTCAGTCCGATCCTCATGAAACTTGGTCAGAATGTTTGTCTTAAAATCTCAGATGAGTTTAAAATTGGGTCATGTGGGGTCAAAAACTAGGTCACTAGGTCAAATCTTCGAAAAACCTTGTGTACGCCCTAGAGGTCACATTTTCAGTCCGATCCTCATGAATCTTATTCAGAATTTTTGTCTTGATAAAATCTCTGATGAGTTTAAAATTGGGTCATGTGGGGTCAAAAACTAGGTCACAAGGTCAAATCTTAGAAAAACCTTGTGTACGCTCTAGAGGCAACATTTTCAGTCCGATCCTCATGAAACTTGGTCAGAATGTTTGTCTTGATAAAATCTCGGACGACTTAGAAATTGGGTCATGTGGGGTCAAAAACTAGGTCACTAGGTCAAATCTTAGAAAAACCTTGTGTACGCTCTAGAGGCCACATTTTCAGTTCAATCCTCATGAAACTTGGTCAGAATGTTTGTCTTGATAAAATCTCGGATGAGTTTGAAATTGGGTCGTGTGGGGTCAAAAACTAGTTCACTAGGTCAAATCTTCGAAAAACCTTGTGTATGCTCTAGAGGCTACATTTTCAGTCAGATACTTGTGAAATTTGGTCAGAATGTTTGTCTTTATAAAATGTGAGACGAGTTTGAAATTGGGTCATGTGGGGTCAAAAACTAGGTCACTAGGTCAAATCTTAGATAAACCTTGTGTACGCTCTAGAGGCCACATTTTCAGTCAGATACTTATGAAACTTGGTCAGAATGTTTGTCTTGATAAAATCTCGGATAAGTTTGAAATCAGGTCATGTTGGGTCAAAAACTAGGTCACTAGGTCAAGTCTTAGAAAAACCTTGTGTGCGCTCTAGAGGCCACATTTTCAATCAGATACTTGTGAAACTTGGTCAGAATGTTTATCTTGATAAAATCTGGGGTGAGTTTGAAATTGGGTCATGTGGGGTCAAAAACTAGGTCACTAGGTCAAATCTTAGTAAAACCTTGTGTGCGCTGTAGAGGCCACATTTTCAGCCAGATACTTGTGAAAATAGGTCAGAATCTTTGTCTTGATAAAATCTCGGACGTGTTCGAAATTGGGTCATGTGGGGTCAAAAACTAGGCCACTAGGTCAAATCTTCGAAAAACCTTGTGTGCGCTCTAGAGGCCACATTTTCTGTCAGAAACTCATGAAACATCGTCAGAATGTCTTGATAAAATCTCTTGATCTAAAATGTCTTGTTTGTCTTGATAAAATCTCGGATGAGTTCAAAATTTTTTGTCTTGATAAAATCCCGGATGAGTTCAAAATTGGGTCACATAGGGTCATAAACAATGTCATTGGGTCATATTGAAGAAATACCTTTTGGGCACTCTAGAGGCCACAATTCTAGCTAGATTGACCTGAAAATTGGTCTACATATTTGTCAGCATGTTTGACTTGATGATATCTTGAATGGATTTGAAATTTGACCACATAGGGTCATAATCTAGGTCACTAGGTCAAATTACAGAAACCCCTTGTGGGCACCTAGAGGCGGCAATTCTTACCCAATTCACCTAAACCTTGGTTTACAAGTTTGTTTTGATGTTTCGTATGAGTTTGAAATATGGTCACATAGGGTCATAAACTAGGTCCCTAGGTCAAATTGAAGAAAGACATTTTGGACACTCTGGAGGCCACATTTTCAGCTCAATGGACCTGACAATTGGACAGAATGTTTGTCTTAATAATAGATCAGATGATTTATAAATTGGGTCATTATGACCCTGGAGTGAAATTTGGCCTATTGACTCAGGTGAGCGATCAAGGGCCATCATGGCCCTCTTGTTAAAGTTGTCATCTGCAAATGCTTTCAATTTGGTCCAGTCTAAACTTTGGTCGTTTGGTAAAGAGTTAATACAAATTGTGTACTTGGTGATTATATGGATGCATCATACGTCTCCGGCGTGCTTGTACTTAGATATTATCTCGATGGTGGCCAAGGTTTAAAAACCGAACATGGCCATGATTTTTGATAATTAACGGCCTTTACGAAAGGATCTTTAGCTTTATTCCTGTCTCAAAATGGAGAAATACATTAGAGCTGCTTCAAAAAGGAAGCGTACACAGATTGAAACTCGTTGTTGAAGATGATGCTCGTAGATCTTGCAATTTTAAAATCACAGATGGGCAGGCCGATCGGCTCACTGTAAGCTCAAACTCTGCCAAATAAAGGCCTTGCCGTGTTAGGGCAAAATAAAACAAAATGTGTAATGGTAGAATTACTTCTGTCAACCTGCCTTTCTCAGATCTTGTAACATATTTTAACAGTTTTTGTTGTGATGACATTTTTTCTGCTGCAGACGCCATACATACGGTAATTAAAAAATGAATTTGCAGCTCAAAATTTTAGCTTTCATTTGTCAAAAAAGATGTTTTTAACAATAATCGGGCATCATGGTAATATTATTACTAATTTTGATTCTCGAAGAAAATTAATTATATGATTTCCTGTACACTTGGCACCTTAAAAAAATCATAGCGAAAATTATGAAGACAGACAAGGGAGCCGCAAAATAGTACATAGTGAAAATATTTGGTAACCCGTTGGGTATACTAATTACTGGAATGTCGGTACCTAATTCACGAAATGTTACAAAATTTTACAAAATGTTACGGAATGTAGATGCCTAATTCACGGAATGTTATGGAATGTAGAAGCAGCAACAACGAAATGTTACAAAACGTAATTTTAAAAGCCTAAATAACAGAATGTAGCTAAATGAAGAATAAATGTAGAGGAAACTTAAGAATAAATGTAAACAAAACACACACACACACACACACACACACGCACACTTACCAAATACACCCGAAAAGTAAATATTCACCAATTGAACATTGAAATAGCCAGATTTAGGGATCTTACAGATTGTAGATGCCAAATTGATGGAATGTTGCAGAATGTGGATACGGCAACAATGAAATGTTACAAAATGTAATTCCAAAAGTCCAAATGTAGCTAATAAAGAATTAATGAAGATAACACACACACAAAGGCATGCATGCACGCAAAACAGACATTAAATGTAAATTTTAAGCAATGAAACATAAAGATAGTTAGATTTAGGGGGTTGGTTGATGAGGAGGGCAAACCATTGTTTACCTAAGCTTCTTTGATTGCACTTGTGCATTGAGTAAAAAATTGGCTGCAAGAACTGGTGAAATCCAGGATGAACATGAACGAGTGGGATGTGGCCGTGAGATGACTTGAACGATATTGAAAGCTGCTCGAATATCAATTGATTAAAAAATCAATCAGTCAGTCATGGAGCTTGCACTAAAATTCAAAGCCTTCAACTCCACAATCCTACATCGAAATGTTTTGAAATCAAGCAGTGGCAGCTGAAAATTTGGTAGTCGAAAGGCACCCATTGAAGGTTTAGGCACTATTTTAAACTTAACGGCAACCATGCCTTTTTTGCAGCTGGGAGGGGGGGAAATGTTGCAGAGGGGAGGGTAATTGAGTAAAGATTTAATGCATGTCGGCCGAGTATCATTTGATCTCTGTCCTGCGCCTGGATTTTGTTTGTATTGCAGTTTAACGCTGTTTTAACAGCTTAGGTCATCAAAGAGGTCAGTGCACCTACACTTGTGTATTTTTGGCCTTCTCACACCAATACTGACATAACTTTCTTTCCAAGTCACTGACTACTTTTCTCACATGCATCAGAGGTGAAAGGCGATAAATCGCCAGAAAGAATGTTTGTGTCAACTGGGTATCAAACTCGCAACCCCAAGGTCACAAGTAGGATACGCTAATCACTGAGTTACCCTGCGGGGCCCGGCGCCTGGAAGACACTTGCTTGGATCGGATGTACGAGAATCTCAAAAAACAGCTGTCTCAATGGCCATCATGCAGGTACCTCTCCAGGCCCATGAAGGGCTTGGAAAGGCTCTGTCTGATACACACTCGTATAAATCATCATTGGGGTATGGAAACTCCGGGCAGTGGTGCCTGGCTTTCATGTTGGCATGACCAATGAATACTGCAGTCATCAACATTATGTCTTGGTATAATTTTGTCGGTGTGAATTTTGCCAGTAATAAGTTGAAGAATAGATGTTGTTATTAGTATTCCTTTTGATGGGAGGCTTTGGGTGTGAGGTAAAATGCTATCAGTTGGTCACAACACTCCCAAAAGTCTAAAAAAAAGGGCTGTCTCATTTATGTTGTGTTGTATACAAACAGTTTCAAGGCCATCTGCTGCAAACTTGTTTCAGCTTCTCTATTTGTGATAATTCTGTCTTGGATAGTTCGAAGCCGCCAGCTACAATCTTGTTGTATAATGCATCACTTATGTATTGTTCATCAATTCAGGTTTGCTTTATACGGACTGTTTCAAACCGTCTGCTGCATATTAATTTCAGAATGTAGTACCCATGTTTATGTTGACTTTATTATACGTATATGGATTGTTTCTATGCTGTCTGCTGCATATTTGTTTCATGAAATATCACATCAAATCAAAGTACGTAATTTCATGAGTCCTTCATTTATATGTGTTATATGTGTTTATATGGTTAAATCTTTACCAAACGACAAAATTTTAGACTGGTCCAAATTGAAGGCATTTGCAGACGACAAAATAAATATAACTCAAAAATCAAAATTTGTTTTGGGAGGGCTAGAAAACATTGTGATAAAAGGAGAAAATGCTGGTTACCAGCATTTTCTCCTTTTCCCACAATGTTTTCAAAGGCCTTCTTTCTCAGGGTCATTAAAAGTCAGGATTGTGTGGTAAAGGGTTAAATCTAGAAATGAGACCCAAATAAATGCAGCATGAAGGCTGATTTTACCTAGAAAGTCTCAGCAAAGCAGAGAGTGTAGATCAAAGATCAGACTGCATGTATTTTGCAGTCTGATCTTGATCTACACTGGCTGCAAAGGCAACTATAGTAGTGAAAGGTACTTTAACCCTTTACCACACGATCCTGACTTTTGATGACCCTGAGAAAGAAGACTAGTGTAAAATTTTGTCATTTGGTAAAGGGTTAAGGGTTAAAAGATTGAAAATATCGTTGGAAGAGGAGAAAATAATGGTTCCCCTTTTTTGTACACTGTTTTCACAAGACTGTCTGGTAAGGGTCATCTCTTTACCATCCAACACATTTTTGACTCTCTAAAATTGAAAGCATTTGCTGACTACAAAGTCATTGTTTCAATATTTTGAATTGTCTTTTTAGGTGTAGAAAACTTTGTGAGAAAATGCTGGTTACGGCATTTTGTCCTTTTTGCACAATGTTTTCAGTAGCCGTCCTCTTCTTTGTCATGAAAACATGGGATTGTTTGTGGTAAAACTTAACGACTGTTTGTATTTTTTACAGAAATTTACCACGGGCCATTTGGATATCCATTCCATTAGTTACGTGCATTTATGTGTTGGCAAACATAGCTTACTTCGCTGTTTTAACGCCGTATGAAATGATCGCATCCAATGCAGTTGCTGTGGTAAGTTCAATTTGTTTGTTCGGTATTTTCAACTTCATTTCAGTAATATTGCAGCAGCCAGTGCACCTATCTGTGCTTTCATAAAGTTTCTTTTACCACTACATTGTACAGTAATCTGCCCAAGCCACTGGCTGCTTTTCAACATAGCCATCATCATTAAAATGATAAGCATTGGATGGGCAGTGAATCCTGTCACAATGACTTTCATCAACCTTTGGAAAGAAATGGACAGAGCTGGGGGTTCAAACCAGCAACCACCTGTTCTCAAGTCATGTACGCTATTAACTGTGCCACCATGGCCCGGCGGTAAGTTCACTTCTGGAATTAGTCTATCATTGTACACTTCTTAATTCTTTAGCAAACAACTCTGACTTCTAATGAGCCTGAGGAAGAAGACCTTTGAAAACCTTGTAGGTAAAGGAGAAAATGCTGGTAACCAGCATTTTCTCCTTTTCCCACAATGTTTTCCAACCATCCTAATATAAATTTCAATTTTTGAGTCAAATTTATTTTGTCGTCTGCAAATGCTTTCAATTTGGACAGGTCTAAAATTTTGTAATGTGTTAAAGGCTTAACATCCCCTTCTCACAAGAGCATTGTTGGAAAAGGGTGATTGAATTGTATCTTAACTCTTTACCAGACAACAAAATTTTAGCCTTGTCCAAATTGAAAGCGTTTGCAGACGACAATTTCAGTATGGCTCAAATGGTGCAATTTTTCTTTGATAGCGTAGAAAACATTGTGGGAAAAGGAGAAGATGCTGGTTACAAGCATTTTTTTCCTTTTCCCACGTTTTTAAAAGGCTTCTCTCCCAAGGTCGTTAAAAGGCAGCACTGTGCGGTAAAGGGTTAAGCTGATTGCACCCCTATTTTTGTCATATCACAGCAATGGCACAGTTATTCACCATGTCTTAGGATTCACTAGTTCTAGGCTGGGGCTCAGTAGTGTCTTGCCCTAGGACACACCTACAAAACTCAAATTGCTTCTGATGGATTTTGAACCAGACATCACCTGATGGAGAACTACGTCCATTAGTGATTGAGCAAAACAGAATTTTGTGTTTTGAGAGGAAAAGTTGATTGTAACACAAACAAAATATACACCAAGTGTCAACAGATAATAAAAATTATTTTTGAAAGAGCATTTATACATAGCCATATTAAGAATGCAGCCCATACCTACTGTTATTCCTTAATCCTTCAACACACAGGTCGGAGTTTTAAAGCCGAGCCCTTGTAGCTCAATCGGTAGCATACAGGACTTGAGAACAGGAGGTCACTGGTTCAATCCTCGGCTCGGCCAATTTCTTTTCAAGGATTGACGGTAGTCATTATGACAGGATTCATTTCTCAGTCACTGCTGACCTTTGTTTCGAAAATGCTTATGTGGGAATATTGTGGGGAGTACTGATATAAAGAAACTCCAGGAAAGCATGGATAGGTGCACTGGCTGCCACAATATAACTGGACTAATGTTGAAAACAGTGTTAAACACCATACAATCAATCAGTCAATCGATCAACTGAGTTTTAACGACCCTGAGATAGAAGGCTTGTAAAAACATTTTGGGAAAAGGAGAAAATGCTGGTAACCAGCATTTTCCTTTGTTCCCTACAATTTTTTTCTATCCTATCAAAGACAGAAATAATCATTTTAGCAACATTTAATTTTTCGTGTGCAAATGCTTTCAATTTGGTCCAGATGAACATTTTGTCGTTTGGTAAAGAGTTATTTTAAGGGTTTGAAAGTAAGGGACTTTTTGAAAATGTTGTTTTCTACCCTTTCAGAAAACTTAACCCTTTCCCAAACAAGCCCTTGTTTTTACGTGTCTGCAGTACAAGTCTTTTGAAAACTCTGTGAGAAAAGGAGAAATTGCTCGTAACGAGCAATTTCTCCTTTTCTTACAGTGTTTTCTACCCTTTTGGAGAACTTTCCACCATTTTCGTCAAATTTAAAATTGTCGTCTGCAAACTCTTTCAGTTTGGGGGAGTCTAAAATTTGTCGTTTGGGAAAGGGTTAAGTTGTTGTCTGCTGATAAATTAGCCTAACATTGGTTGTTAGGTAAAGTGTGAATTATACAATCTTGTCTTTGAAAAACCCTGGAGAAGAGACATTTTTAGAACAATTAGGGTCAAAAAGAAAATGTCTGTAATCAGCAATTTCTCCTTTTCCCACTCTATGTTCTACCCTTTGAAAGACCAATCCAATCATTTTAGCCATATTATATTTGTCGTCTGCAAATGTTTACAACATGGACTGGTGTAAAATTTTGTCCTTTGATAAAAGGTTAACTCTTTACCAAACGACAAATATTTTGATTTGATTTGTCCAAATTGGAACCATTTGCAGACAACAAAATTAATCAGTTGTGACCCAAACACTGGAATTTACCTAGGAAAGGGTAGAAAACATTGTGGAAAAAGGAAAGAAATGCTGGTTACCAGCATTTTTTTCCTTTTCATACAATGTTTTTAAAAGCAATCTTCTTCAGGGTAATTAAAAGTCGGGACTGAGTGGTAAAGGGATAAACAACATGCTGTGGAGATTTATGTTTGTCTATTTTACATATTTCAGGTATTTGCAAACCGTGTTTATGGTGTCGCAGCATTTATCATGCCACTGTTTGTCGCCTGTTCCACATTCGGAAGTGTAAATGGGGCCATTTTCACATCATCTAGGTCAGTTATTATACTCCTTTGTAAATGACAAAAATTTAGATTTGTCCAGATTGAAAGCATTTGCAGACTACATAATACTAACAATGATCCTGCTATGTAACTTAAATAGAACTTTGAAGTTGATAGTAAAATCCCAAACATTGCTATTTCAAAGTTATTTTTTTGACATTCTGTGCAGTCTGATCTCGATCTACATTGTCCGCAAAAGGTCAGTGAGTCGCGCTTAGCAGCCTAAGGGTTAACCCGTATCCTGCTAAATAAGTAAAGTGAAATTTTCAGACCCGTTGTAGAAACATGAATAATTCTATTTGAAACTTGATGTTTGGAAAAAAATATTTCCTTATCGGCCAGTGTAGATCAAGATTAGACTGCACAGGACATGTGGAAAAAGGTCAGTGAGTCATGCTTAGCAGCCGAGGGGTGAACTTTTTCACTACTCACTCCAGAAATTCCTCTTTTTTTCTTGCTTGTAGATGTAGATTTCCACTGCTATAGAGGATGACTATGGTCATAGAAAAAGTACTGTGGAGTGGATGGTGTAGATCAAAGATCAGACTGCATGTTCTGTGCAGTCTGATCTTGATCTACTCCATCTGCTAAAGCTACTTAAGTCATTGTTGGTAATGAAAGAATTAAACGTGGCTCAAATAGTTTATCTATGAAAAATGCGGTAGAAAAAGTGGCAAGGGAGAAAATACGGGAAACCAGCAGTTCTACTTTTTCCGCCATGTTTTTGGGATGCTTCATAATCCTAGGCTTGTTAAAACTTGGGTTTTTTTTTTTTTTAAACAAGGTTAGCCCTTACGTCTGGAATTTGCCGCAGACGACTTCTAAATCATCCTTGTAAAGTGGGGATAATTATTCCTTATACTTCTAAGTGCGACTTGGGAGCGTTTGCAGACAGCGTAGATCAGGATCAGACTGCATGAAACATGCAGTCTGATCTTGAATCTACACTGTCTGATATGGTATTTTTCTTCCTTGTGAAGTCAACTTTGAAATCACAATTTTGGGTTTTTACTATTGAGTAGAAATTTTGGTCTTTACCAAACGACAAAATTTTAAACTGGTCTAAATTGAAAGCATTTGCAGACAACAAAATAAATGCGATTGAAAAATTTAAAATTGTTTTGGGAAAGGTAGAAAACATTGTAGGAAAAGGAGAAAATGGTAGTTGCCAGCATTTTCTCCTTTTCCCACAATGTTTTCAAAAGGCTTCTTTCATAGGGTCATTAAAGTCGGGATTGTGTGGTAAAGGGTTAAAAGTCCCTTTCTGGTATTCTTTTGTAAAAGGTGCACCAGCTCTATCAGACGTGAGTTTGATAAAATTAACTGCAACAGGTGTACTTGTGGAAGTCATTGGTTCAAAACTCAGCTGGATCGTACAACAGTTTTGATACTGAAAGGGTTATAAAGTACTTGTCAACTTTAGTCCCACAGGATGATAGCTGTATTGCTTGTATACTTAGCCTAGCAGCATAGCTCAGTGATTAGTGTATCTGACTCCTGACCTTGCGGTTGCAAGTTCAATACCAGGTTGAGGCAAATTTTCTTTCCGGCAATTTTTGCATTGGAGAAAAGTTAGTAGCTTTGAAACAATGTTGTGTTAAGTAATGGTGTGAGAAAGCCAGGAAGCACATGCCTAGGTGCACTGACCACTGTAATAAGACCTTAGCTGTTAAAACAGCGTTAAACTCCAATATAAACAAATAAACTTGTCTACCATAACCAAGCAATCATTTCTTTTCAGGACTCTGGCATAGAAAGATGTTTTTAAAATATGACCTCCTTTTCCCACAATGTTTTTGGTCTCTTTCAAAAACAAATCTCATTGTTTCACTCAACTACTTTAACAACTGCTAATGTTTTCAATATGGCCACATGTAGATTTTATCAGACTGGTAAAATGTAAATATCACAATGTCACAATCTACTAAACTGGTAGATAGATGTGATACATGTTATAAGCATAGGATTAAAATATTTATGGGCTTTGCATAATGGGCATTACGCCCTAGCCACGCAATCTTGAGTTTTAACGGCCCTGAGAAATAAAAGTTTTATAACATTGTGGGAGGATAAAATGCTGGTAAACCAGCATTTTCTCCTTCATCTGTAATGTTTTCTACCATTTCACAAACAAAATTTGTCATATGAGCCACTCTTAATTTGATGTCTGCAAATGCTTTCACTTTATACAAGTCTAACATCTTGTTGTGTGGTAGATTGAGATCAGACTGTATACTGTTAAATACCAAACAAACAAACAAGATTTTAATACAGTGTTCCTTTTAATCTGTTGTAGGTTATTTTTTGTTGGTGCTAGACAAGGTCACCTGCCTGGTTTCCTAGCAACAATCAGCATCAGGAATCTAACACCGATGCCTTCTTTGATATTTGGTGTAAGTTTGCAACATATTTCCTGATTAACCCTTAACCGCACAATGCCACCTTTTAACGACCCTGGAAAAGAAAGCCTTTTGAAAACATTGTGGGAAAAGGAGAAAATGCTGGTAACCAGCATTTTCTCCTTTTCCCACAATGTTTTCTGCCCTATCAAAGAAAAATTGCACCATTTGAGCCACGTTGAAATTTTCATCTGCAAATGTTTTCAATTTGGACAAGGTTAAAATTTTGTCGTCTGGTAAAGGCTTAACTCAAACAATCCCAAGTTGAAGAGGCTTTTGAAAATGTTGTGGAAAAAAAAAGGAGAAAATGCTTGTGACTAGCATTTTCTCTTTTTCCAACAGTTTTTTCACCCTTTCAATGAAAAATTTCATGATCTGAACCATGTTTAATTTCTTGTCTATCAGAGCTATCCATATGGACCAGACTAAAATCTAAGGTGGTGTAAATACATGTGGTTAACCAGTTATTATAGAATATCTCAATAATCTGTATGGGACAAATTCATACTGTTCAAGGGCAAAAGTTTAATGTGGATTGTTCAATGACAAGTCCAGCTTTTTCAAGGACAAATTTAGCTTGTTCAAAGACACATGTAGTCTGGTCAAGGACAAATTTAGCTTGATCAAGGACACATGTAGTCTGGTCAAGGACAAATTTAGCTTGATCAAGGTTACATGTAGTCTGGTCAAGGACAAATTTAGCTTGATCAAGGACAAATTTAGCTTGATCAAGGACACATGTAGTCTGTTCAAGGACAAAGATTGTTCAAGGACAAATTTAGCTTGATCAAGGTTACATGTAGTCTGGTCAAGGACAAATTTAGCTTGATCAAGGACAAATTTAGCTTGTTCAAGGACACATGTAGTCTGTTCAAGGACAAAGATTGTTCAAGGACAAATTTAGCTTGTTCAAGGACAAACTGATATTGTTCAAGGACAAATGTAGCCTGTTCAGGGCTAAATTGAGATTGTTCAAGGACAAATCTAGATTGTTGAAGGACAAATTTAGCTTGTTCATGGACAAATTTAGTTTGTTCATGGACAAATTTTATACTGTTCAAGGACAAATGTAGCCTGTCCAGTGATAAATCAAGGACAAATAAATCTAGATTGTTGAAGGACAAATTTCGCTTGATGAAGGACACATTTAGTCTGTTCATGGACAAATTTAGCTTGTTCAAGGACAAATTTTATACTGTACAAAGACAAATGTTGCCTGTTCATTGATAAATTGAGATTGTTCATGGACAAATATAGATTGTTGAAGTACAAATTTAGATTGTTCAGGGACAAATTCATACAGTTCAAGGACAAATGAAGCCTGGTGAGTGATAAATTGAGATTGTTGATGGACAAATTTATCTTGTTCAGGGACAAATTTAGCTTGTTCAAGGACAAATTGGTATTGTTTAAGGACAAATGTAGCCTGTCCAGGGATAAATTTAGATTGTTAAAGGACAAATTTAGATTGTTGAAGGATAAATTTAGCTTTTTCAAGGATGAATTTAGCTTGTTCAAGGACAAATTGAGCTTGTTCAAGGACAAATTTGAATTGTTGAAGGACAAATTAAGCTTGTGCAAGGACGAATTTAGCTTGTTCAAGGACAAATTTAGTTTGTTCAAGGACAAATTTAGATTGTTCAAGGACAAATTTAGCTTGTTCAAGGACAAATTTGGATTGTTCAAAGGGCAAATATAGCCTGTTCAAGGATAATTCTAGATTGTTCATGGAAAATTAGGTTGTTCAAGTACAAATTTAGCTTAAGGACAAATTTTACTGGTTCAAGGGCAAATTAAGATTGTTCAAGGACAAATGTAGCCTGTTCAAGGATACTTCTAGATTGTTCAAGGACAAATTTAGATTGTTCAAGGACAATTAAGTTGTTCAAGGACAAATTTAGCTTGTTCAAGGACAGATTTAGATTGTTCAAGGAGAAATTTAGATTGTTCAAGGACAAATTTAGATTGTTCAAGGACAATTAAGTTGTTCAAGGACAAATTTAGATTGTTCAAGAACATATTATGTAGTCTGTTCAAGGATAATTGTAGATTGTTCAAGGACAAATTTAGATTGTTCAAGGACAATTAAGTTATTCAAAGACAAATTTTGCTTGTTCAAGGACAAACTTAGATTGATCAAGAACAATTGTAGCCTGTTCAAGGATAAATTTAGATTGTTCGTGGACAAAGTTAGCTAATTCCAACTCTTCAAGGATAAATTCACACTGTTCAAAATTGAAAACCTTTCCTCAGGGTTGTATAAAGTCATGATTAAGTTTACTAGGTGTCTAAGAGTCGTCACAAACCTTTTATCTTTTATCCAAAATAATTAAAGACATCACATGTTTTGTTCCCTTTTCAGTGTATTATGTCATTGATCATGCTGAGCTCAAGTAATATTTTCGAGTTGATTAACTATGCAAGTTTTGTGGAGGCTTCCTTCATTGGTTTAAGTATTACGGGAATGCTGTACCTACGATACTCACGGCCAGACATGGAACGACCAATCAGAGTAAGTGTCTTATCTTAACTCTTTAACAGACAACGGAATTATAGACTGGTTCAAAATTCAAGCATTTGTAGATGATAAATTAGATTTGGCTTGAATGATGGAGTTTGTATTTAACCCTTTCCCAAACAAGCCCTGGTTTTCACGTGTCTGCAGTACAAGTCTTTTGAAAACACTGTGGGAAAAGGAGAAATTGCTCGTAACGAGCAATTTCACCTTTTCCCACAATGTTTTCTACCCTTTTTGATAACTCTGCCATTTTCATCAAATTTAAAATTGTCGTCTGCAAACTCTTTCAATTTGGACCAGTCCAAAATTTGTCATTTGGGAAAGGGTTAACCCATTACCAGACAATTATGTGTTTTAACAACCTAGAAGAAGGAAGCTTTTCAAAACATGTAGAAAATGTAGAAAATACTGGTAACTGGCATTTTCTCTGTTTCCCTTTGTGGTTTTTTTTTTTTTTTTTTTTTTTTTTTTAAGAAATTGATCATTCAAGCCAAGTTTGATTTGTTGTCCACAAATGCCTCTGCAAATACGTTCAATCTAGCCAATTAGATTTGTTGTTTGGTAAAAGTTAAAAGATTTTCCAAAGCCTACTTTAAAGTTCCCAAACTACTTATCTTAAGCCAAATATAATCCATTTTGTCAATGTTTTATCAAAATATCGTCATTGTTGTGGCTTCATGAAAAATATTACACCTGGCTGTTGCAAGATTGCATAGATTACAATGAACAGAAAATTTTGGACGTGTCTGCTATCCATTCGTTCAGTCGAGGATATCACATGATGCTTGCCACGTGACTGTGTACCTTTGCCTTGCATATTCATGCGGCTGGCAAAAAAGTGGAGTGGAAATACACTATACTGGTATGCTGTCACAACAATCTATGCCACAAGAACCCAACAGCAATTTACTTGAAGATGTCAGAATTTGATATTGAGAGTGTAGTGGAATGATTTCGAAGACAGTAGAAATTTAAATTTTATATGTGTACATTAACATTTAGTGTTTTTACTGAAAGAAGGGGAAAAGATATGATCCTACAAATAGACAAGTCACCATTTCCCATGTTGCAACAAAAATTAGCTTTCTATTTTTAGATGGGGGGGGCGTATGCTAATGACTCTAGGGATAAACTCTCCCATTGTTTACAATTTTGACCTGACATAATTTACTCCCGACCAAGATTCATTCCCAATAACAAATCTGAAACTTCCTTTCATTCTTTGGTGCCATAGATATTGCTGATTTATTGATTGAAACACATTTCTATATTTGGCTTAAAGTGAGTACTTAGGGAACTTTAAACACGGGATAATTCAGAAAAATGTGAACTTGCACAAAAAATGATTTAAGTTGTAACTTTAAACTCTTGAATAGATTAACTCTTTACCAAACAACAAAATTTTACACCAGTCCAAATTGAAAGCATTTACAGACAACAAAATTGATGTGACCCAAACATTGAAATTTGTTTTGGGAAGGGTAGAAAACATTGTGGGAAAAGGAGAAAATGCTGGTAACCAGCATTTTCTCCTTTTCCTACAATGTTTTCAAAAGCTTTTTTTCTCAGGGTCGTTAAAAGTTGGCACTGTGTGTTAAAGGGATAAATCATTATCTCTTTAAACTACTTGCCACACGACAAAATTTTGGTTACAAGCATTTTCAAATGCTCTCTTTTTTAGAATTGTAAGGTAATGAGTTAACATTTTAAAAATTCATGAGAATTAGACAAAGAATGCAAGTCAGAATGGTCGTAGATTTCTGGCTAAGATTTCAATTTATACTGTAAATATATGCTCATTATATGCTTCCATATCGCAAGGCAGGTTATTATCTGCTAAAATCTATTATGTCGACTCAAAAACCAACAAGTGAAGGAAACTGAATCAATATCTTTTACCACACTGTTTTCTGTAGCCTTCAACTATAGAGCCATTAACACTTTTCTTTTATTGCAGGTATGGATTGTTTTTCCAATATTTTTCCTGATAATCTGTTTGTTTTTGATCATTACACCACTTACCAATGGACCAATGGAGTGTTTGATGGGAATATTGGTAGTGTCGACTGGTATACCAGTCTATATTATTGGTGTGAAGTGGAAGTCTAAGCCAGAAATGTTCCAGACATATTTAGGTAAGCCAGTGTAGTATACCTTAGTGTAAGCAGTTATTATGGACTGGTGTACCAGTCTATATTATTGGTGTGAAATGGAAGTCTGAATTACAAGTGTTCCGCAAATGATATCTAGGTAAGCCAGTCTAGGAAAGCTTAGTATCAGCAGTTGTTAAGCCAGAATAAAACCTAAAAGTAAACAATGTAGGCATTAAAATGTATTTAGATTTAAATCATACCATATAAAAAGTATGGAAATTATTGTGAAGATGACAATCTGTTATTGCATTGTCCAAGTGTTAGTCACTGGCAGAAAAATGAAATTTAAAAGTAGGTTTTAGATGGTTTTTCCACAGAAATGTTTCATGGAAAAAAATGCTCAAAAGGTTCCTCTCTGTGTAATAAGATGGCTGCCAGAGCTAGTTTACAATAAGCTCTTGAACCAACTTACCACTTCTCTTAGGACAGTAGGAGAATTTTAAAATGGCCACCAGAGGTAAACGCCTGTTAACAGCATATCCTTCTTAACCCTTTACCACACAGTCCTGACTTTTAACGACCCTGAGAAAGAAGCCTTTTGAAAACATTGTGGGAAAAGTAGAAAATGCTGGTAACCAGCATTTTCTCCTTTTCCCCGCAATGTTTTCTACTCTTTCCAAAAAAAATATCAATTTCTCAGCCACATTTATTTTGTCGTCTGCAAATGCTTTCAAATTGGACCAGTCTAAAATTTTGTGGTTTGGTAAAGAGTTAAATTACCTAACATTTCATTTTGTACAATTTTGATCAGGTTAGTGATGTAGGGCTGTTATGGCTCTCTTGTTGACAGAATGGTTGCTAAAGGTGAAATTTCACAGTATTTCTTTGTGGTCACTATGTGTCCACAAGATACTAACATTAATTCCTGTTTCCACATTTACAAGGATGTTTTCAAAGTCATTCTCACTTGGGCAATCAGATCGCTAATCTAGGAAATTAAGTTCAGGACTTTTTTTTGGTAGATATGCTCCCTAATCGAATGAGATTGGATTATTCCATCATATAAGTTACATTGACAGGTATTTTTTTTTTTTCATTTCAGCAAAGTTTACAGAACTCACTCAGAAGATTTGTCTGTCCGTCCAGGAGGAGATGAAGGAGAGTTAATCAACCTGTGTATATAAGCCATGCTCTGGAAAAGGGGGGCTTAATGCACCTCTGTGATGGATCATCACGCAAGTCATCACAGTATAACACGTCCCTAGAATCCATTTTGTATCACAGCTGACTGAATCATGAGCTACACTGGTCCTTTGATGAACAGAAAGGTGACCAGAAGCAAAATGTTTCGGTCCAGGTCAGCCTGCATGGACTGCACAGGCTGACCTGGTTTGATACTTTTTTGCAAATGCATTAACCCTTTCCCAGACAACAAATTTTGGACTGGTCCAAATTCAAAGAGTTTGCAGACGACAATTTTAAATTTGATGAAAATGGCAGAAAGTTCTCAAAAAGGGTAGAAAACACTGTGAGAAAAGGAGAAATTGCTCGTTACGAGCAATTTCTCCTTTTCCCACAGTGTTTTCAAAAGACTTGTACGGCAGACAGGTGAAAACCAGGGCTTGTTTGGGAAAGGGTTAAGCAACCTTTTCACAGAGCATGGCTGGTATATTTTTAGATGATCACCACATTAACCCTGTCCACCACCCTTTTCTTAACCCTTTACCTCACAAACCCAGGTTTTTCAGCCCTGAGGAAGAAGCCTTTTTAAAACATTGGGGGAAAAGGAGAAAATGCTGGTTAGACACATTTATTTTGTGGCCTGCAAATGCTTTCGATTTGAACAAGTCAAAAATTTTGTCATGTGGTGAAGGGTCAGTCCTCATCCTCCATTACTTTCAGAAACAGTTTTGCAAGTGGAAAAATTATGATGTTTCTCCAGTTGTGTCAATCTGTCTAATCACCTACATCTCAGAATATGATGATTATAAAAAAAAAGGCAACACAAAAATGAAATTTATGACCTAAAGGCCCAATAGTGGCCAAAAAATCAATGCAGATGTTAAAACGCATTGAAATTTAAATCACACCATTTAAAAGTATGGACAATATTGTAAAAATGACAATCTGTTATTGTGGGGTTGGTCCAAGTGTTAGTCGCTAGCAGAAAATCAAATTTGAAAATCAGGCAAAAAGTAAACAAAAGATGGAGTGACATGGCAGGTTTTAACCTAGTTTTGAAAGTATTTTCTCTGCCAACCCGTTAGACTTGGACCAACCCCACAATTACAGAGTGTCATCTTCACAATAATGTCCCTACTTTTGTAAGGTATGATTTAAGTTCAAACACATTTTAACCCCCTCTTTGTTTACTTTTGGCAGCTATTGTTACTTTAAGGGACATGCATTTACAGAGACAGGTTATGAAAATTTTTATCATAGAGCTGAGCCTGGTAGCTGAGTCGGTACTATACAGGTACTATACAGGTATTATACAGGCACTATACATAATACAATACAGGTACCATACAGGTACTATACAGGTACAATACAGGTACCATACAGGTACTATACAGATACAATACAGGTACCACACAGGTACTATACAGATACAATACAGGTACTATACAGGTATTATACAGGCACTATACAGATACAATACAGGTACCATACAGGTACTATATAGATACAATACAGGTACTATACAGGTACTATACAGATACAATACAGGTACCACGCAGATACAATACAGGTACTATACAGGTACAATACAGATACTATACAGGTACCGGTACTATACAGGTAATATATTATACTATGGTAACGGGTTATAATGCCATTTTTTACTGATTTTAGGCTGTTGGACATAAAATTATTGTTAGTTTTCATGTAAACTTTTTCTCAGTCTTATATTAACCCTTAAGCTGCTAAGCATGACTCGCTGACCTTTAGCGGACAGTGCAGATCAAGATCAGACTGCACAGAATGTGCAGTCTGATCTTGGATCTACACTGTTCGATAAGGAGAAATTTTTCTCCAAAAGTTAAGTTTGAAATAACATCATTTAGGTTTTTACTGTCGCTTGAAATTTTTAACTTTTTAAGCAGGATAAGGGTTAACTCTTTACCAGACAACAAAATTTTAGACTATTCCAAATTGAAAGCACTTGCAGACTACAAATCAAAGGTGGCTCAAATGGCAAAATTTGTCCAAGATAAAGTAGAAAACATTGTGGGAAAAGGAGAAAATGCTGGTAACCAGCATTTTCTCCTTTTCCCACAATGTTTTCAAAAGGCTTCTTCCCCAGGGTCGATAAAAGTCGGGATTGTGTGGTAAAGGGTTAAAAAAAAATATTTTTTTCTGTCTTTTTTTTCTGAAAAACTTACATTTGCTCACCTATGTATTGGACCAAATATATGAATTTTACAAACTACAGCTTTTTTGGCTTGACTGTTTTCAAGAGAAAACATGAAAGTATTGTCCTAGCCTTGTTGTTATCTGCATTCTTGTCCAAAACCTTTTGACATTTCATCATATCTCTATCATGACTGAAGATATTTATTTCAAACTCAGGCTAGCTATTTACGAATGAGCCATGCTCTGTGAAAAAGGGGCTTTATGCATCTCTGTGATGCATTGTACCAAGCAGGACATCACGTAATTACGGATTCTTAAAATTCACTTTGTCGTACAACCGACGGAATCATGAGGTGGACTGATCCTTTGACATGCAGAAAATTGACCAATAGCGAAAAGTTTTGGTCCAGGTCAGCCTGCGTTAAATGCACAGGCTGACCTGGGTCGATACTGTTTGCAAAAGCATTAAGCCCCCTTTTCAAAGAGCACGGCTTAAGTGGTTATTACCCCCATACCAGTATGGCATTTACTAGTGAAAAAAGGGGCTACCACATTTTGCTTGTAGCTTCATCTACCAAAATTGTTCATTTTGTAGCCCTGGGGTCAAAATTGGCTCTGCCATGGTGGTTACAAGTTTTACATGTGCTTATATCATGAAAAGTTAAAAATTTGCCTTGTTCCTTACTGTGAGAGCTACACCTGTAATATTTTGCATGTGTTGTCAATTAGTAGGCCTGTACCAAGATCGTTTAAATTACTGCCCTGGGGTCAAAATTGGCCCCCACCCCAGGAGTCACAAGTTACATGTTTGCTAATATAGATTTACTTAAAAAAAAAAATCTTCTTGTTCCTGTAACTGCCAAATCTTTTTTAAATTTAGCCCTTGGGTCAAAATTGGCCCTGCCTCAGTGGCTTACACCTTTTACAGGGGTTTTCTATCATATTAACTTTGAATTTCTTATTTCTAACTATTCAGCCTAGACCTGTACGATTTGATTGATCAGTGCCAGGGGTTGCCCGTATGGGCAACGCCCCCCTGACAGCTGTTAGTTACGTTATGGGGATAGAGCAAGATACAGGACAAAATCCACCCTAAGTTACACCTAGTTCCTTAAAATGCAGAGTGAAAAGCACGTCCACACGGGACCTCGGTTTAAAGTCTCGTCTAAAAGACTGTTGGTAATTTTACATGGAGTACACATTTATTGGGAAGTGGAGCAATAACAGGGCTTCTTGTTTGATTTAGTCATTATCTTCTGCAAGGTGGCATTTTTCAAATACATAACCTATCTGATGTGGGCATTCTGGGTACTGAACCGGGCTACTTTTCAAGGCGGCATCTCAATGCAATGAACTTCAAAATAAAATATACATTAACTCACTAAAACCTACCTTGTGCGATTCATCCAGCCATGGTTAGCTTGTATGTAACCTATGCACCAGCCATTTATAAACATAGCCCTTATCAGCTTAGGAAATAAGCTTAGCCTTTATAAGCCCAGCAAGGTGGGGACATTTTTGTTGTCAGTCTTTTGCACAAATCCCGGTTTTCCCCATGTCTATATTTAGAAAATGTCTACAGAGATTTGCAGTAAACAATTGGTATTTTAAAGAAATATTTTCACTGTTTGAAACCATTTTGTTTTTTGAGAAATTTGTAGTGAAAAACTGGCTTGATTTTTTGACATACGTAATATATATTGCCGTTTTCCACCTGCACTTTTTATGTGGCAATGTACGCACCATGTATTAATATGATGCGACAGGTGAAATCTTCGGAGAATATCGAAGTGCGCAGACGTGATTTAGTAGTACACATACTTTTCCTTGGAATCAAACACACCCTGTATATTTTTCATAGCAACTGCAGCCGAGTGCCAGCACCCCAGAAGGTGCTTCATAATTTTGTAGCATTTGTGTACGATATTTACTGTTTATGAAATGACTTGTTCAGATTGAAAGCATTTGTAGATGTGAAACTAAACGTATCTAAATAGGACTGGAAACATTTAGGGAAATTGTTACCTGCATTTTCTGCTTTTCTCATAATTTTTTTGAAAGGAAGTTTTTCAAAGAGTAGCTTAAACCCTTTACCACTCAATCCCAGGTTTTAATGACCCTGAGAAAGAAGCCTTTTGAAAACATTGTGGGAAAAGGAGAAAATGCTGGTAACCAGCATTTTCTCCTTTTTCCCACAATGTTTTCTACCCTTCCCAAAACAAATTTCTAGTTTTCAGTCACATTTATTTTGTCGTCTGCAGTTTTTTCAATTTGGACTAGCCTAAAATTTTGTTGTTTGGTAAAGAGTTAAACATAAGTTTGTTTAGTACTTGGTGAAGATTTGAAAAATAAATTTTTTATGCTCAGCTGTATGAAGGACCAAGCATGATCAATTTTTACAAATGTAAAACATTTTATAACCTACTTTTGTATGATATTAAATATTTTTTCTTTATGTAGAAGAATTTTAGATTGATATCAAAGGTATATCACACAATACAGAATGTAATGTAAAAATAAGGGAATAGATAAAACATGTTATTCTTGTTAGATGACAGTTTTAGATTTACTGTATGAAATATAATTCTTTACCAAATGACAAAATTTTTGACACAACCAAATTCAAAACATTTGCAGACCACAAAATAAATGTAGCTCAAATGATGAGTTCCATCTTTGATCGGCTAGAAAACATCATGGGACAAGGAGAAAATGCTGCTTACCAGCATTTTCTCCTTTTCCCATAATGTTTTCAAAAGCTTCTTTCGTCAGGGTCGTTAAAACTCTGGATTGTGCCGTAAAGAATTAAATCTGGGTCAGCCATCTAGATATTATATAAATTGTGAATCTCATTGTGTTCAGTATTGAGTACTTGTATGTAAAGTCAGCTTTCATAAAATTTCATAGATGACCTTCTTCTGTCATGTATACTACATATGAAAACATTGTGGCAAAAGGAGAAATTGCTTATAGCAAGCAATTTCACCTTTTGCCACAATCTTTTCACTTGATTGTAATGAACGTGGCTATGGTGTTTGTAGATATTTGAAAACACCGAGGCAAAAGGAGAAATTGCTTGTAACACACAATTTGTCCTGTTGCCACAATCTTTTCACTTCATTGTCGTGAACTTGGCAATAATTCATGATTATCTGTATTTCACACCGGTACATTCAAAATGGCCTGCTGGAAGTTTGTGAACTTAACGACCCTGAGACGTGGGAAAAGGAGAAAATGCTGGTAACCAGCATTTTCTACTTTTCCCACAATGTTTTCTCACCTATCAAAGAGAAATTCCATCATTTGAGCCACATTTAAATTGTCATCTGCAAATGTTTTCAATTTGGACAAGTCTACATTTTTGTCGTTTGGTAAAAAGTTAAAAGTTAATATTTACCTCATCTCAATCAAAGCCTTGACGACACTGGCGCCATTGTGTGGAATTAATGATTTGAAAAAAAAACACAGAAATAGTTTCAAAATATTCGCTTTAAAGTCAACCTACTATATAGTTATGCAAAATCTGATAAATAAGGGTGCAGTTTTGTGGTTTTGGGACGAATAAGCACGGTATGTGTGTATCATTACGCTACCATAGAAGGCTATAGCAGATTAAGCTATTTTCGATAGAAGAACGTATTTCCACGATCGATGGCCTAATCCTATTTATTGTAATACGCCATTTTCAATTTAATATCTGAGTGCAACTGAAACACTTATTTGTCTCAGAAAAATTGATTTTAATTGGGTTTACTTCCTTCGGTTTTGCACAAACTATGATACATGATTTTCAAAATGCCATATTGAACTCATAGTGGCATTGTCTTTGACAGATGACAGATGTCACAAAAACCCTAGATTTCATTGGCAAGTTTTTTTTCAAAGTTTTGATTGTTGTAAGTTCGACAGGATAAATTACTGTCTCCAGCTGACCATTGTCTTAACAACATCTGAGCCATGCTGTCTAAAACAGGGGCTTAATGCATCTGCAAAAAGTGTTGACCCATGTCAGCCTGGGCACTCCGCTCAGGCTGACATGGGTCGAAACTTTTTGCTATTTGTAAAATTTTCTGCATGTCCATGGACCACTCTTCATGCAGATTCGGCCAATCATTACACAAAATGTAGTCTAAGGATCTTTAACCCTTTACCACACAATCCCGACTTTGACCCTGAGAAAGAAGCCTTTCGAGAACATTGTGGGATAAGGAGAAAATGCTGGTAAACAGCATTTTCTCCTTTTCCCACAATGTTTTCTACCCTTCCCAAAACAAATTTCAATTTTTCAGTCACATTTATTTTGTTGTCTGCAGATGCTTTCAATTTGGACTAGCCTAAAATTTTGTCATTTGGTAAAGAGTTGATTAGGTGATAACTTGCTAGGGTGTGGGTTAGGTATAATACATTACAGACATTTTGCTAGTGCATGGCTTATGTAAGGGAGGACCAAGTGGCTTGGAGAAAGTGTTGTGAGAGAATACCAGTGTAAGAAAGTCTACAAACAGACGGGTAGGTGCATGGACTGCCTTAATTAATATTATTGTGAGATATAATGTTGGAAATGGTGTTAAACACCAAACAACCAACCCTGTAGGTACCCACAAAATGGGTTTTGGTGAAGAACTGATGAATTTAGAATTTGAATAGATAATTATATATGTACACTGTTTACTTGTGTCTCTGTGTGACAATTATAACTGTTCAGGGCCTGGTTTCACAATAAAACCTAAGTCTCTTGTTTTGCTCAAATCTTGCATGAACTCGTTTTCAGACTTAAGTTGAGCTCATCATTTGAGTTGCATTTTAGTTTTAGATTAACCTCAGCAAACAATAGACCTAAATGGGTTAAAAGTCCATATCGTTCTGAGTTTAGCCTGAAACGTATCAACTTAGGATTTGAGAATGTTACTGAAGTCTGTTAGTGAAATGCTTCTCAAACTGAAGTTGGAAAACAAGTTCATTAGTGGATTTGAGCAAACTAATCGACGCAAGTTTTTTCTTGAAACGGGGCACTTTTTCCCCACAGGTTTTGTTTTTCTACAGCTTTGACTCAAATTTTGTTGTCGGGTTTTCTTGATATATATTTTAGTAATGATATTGAAAAACACATTTTTTACTTGTCAAGTTTGTAGAGACATTAAATTTTAAAATACAGTATAGTATCATTTTAACAAAGTAACATTTCAGGTTATCTCTTTACCACACAATCCCGAGTTTAAACAACCTTGACAAAAGAAGGCTTTTGAAAACGTTGTGGGAAAAGGAGAAAATGCTGGTAACCAGCATTTTCTCCTTTTCCCACAATGTTTTCTACCTTTCCAAAAACAAATTTAAATTTTTCAGCGACATATATTTTGTCATCTGAAAGTGCTATCAAATTGGACAAGTCTATAATTTTGTCGCTTGGTAAAGAATTAAAACTTTGCATGTAATTTTACATGTTGCAAATTTTCATCATACCAACCACAGATCTTTTTTTGGGTTTGCACTTCAAAACGCCGTAACTTGGAGTACAGTACTACAGTGTATATCTAGGACAACGTGCTACATGTATAAACTGACATTACCTCGGTGTTCTTGTCTTACTGTCATGTATCCCAGTACAAAAACCACTACGCAAATGTAAAACAGGTACCAGGCATTAAAAATCTGCTTTCTCAGGATTTGTCCATGTAATTTTTTATACTATTTGTAGTTAGACTTGTATTAGGTGAGAAAAAAAACATTCAACTCTGTACCAGACAACAAAATGTTTTATGGTACTTGTTTATATTTACAGCATATACAGGTAACAAATTAAATGTTTTTCCACATGAGAAAAATGTAGACTATTCCAAATTGAAAGCATTTGCAGATGACAGTTTAAATATAATTCAAAAGATGCAATTTGTCTTTGATAGGGCAGAAAACATTGTAGCAAGAGGAGAAATGCTGGTAAGCAGCATTTTCTTCTTTTCCCACAATGTTTTCAAAAGCCTTCTTTTTCAGGGTCGTTAAAACTCAGGATTGTGTGGTAAGGGGGTTCACTGACAAGATCTATCTCTCAAAGGGTAGAAAACACTTTGGAAAAAGGAGAAAATGTTGATAAAAAGCTTTCTCTTCTTCTCCCATAATGTTTTTAAAAGCCTTCTGCTGCTGAATGTATTTTGTCTTGTAAAAGGTTAACCCTTTACCAGACAGTCCCGAGCTTTATAACCCTAAAAGAGTAGACCTTTGAAAACATAGTGGGAGAAGGAGAAAATGCTGGTTAACAGCATTTTCTCCTTTCCCTCCAATGTTTACTACCCTATCAAAAGACAGAAATCATTATTTAGACTACATTTAATTTGTCGCCTATAAATACCTTTAAGTTGGTCTATTCCAAGATTTTGTTGATTACAACAAATCCCGACTTTTAACAACTCTGAGAAAGAAGCCTATTGAAAGCATTGTGGGAAAAGGAGAAAATGATGGTCACCAGAATTTTCTCCTTTTCCCCTATGTTTTCTACCCTTCCCAAAACAAATTTAATTTTTTCAGTCACATTTACATATATTGTCATCTGCAAATACTGTCAATTTGGACAAGTCTAAGATTTTGTTGTTTGGTAAAGAGTTGAAGAGTTAAACATATGACAATCTTACCTCCCTTTATTTGGAAGTTACCGACGATATTGGTGGGAGTAAAATCTCTGTAGATTAGATATATAGGATGTGGCACGAGCTGGTGTTTGAGATAAAATTTTAACCCTTTACCACACAATCCCGAGTTTTAACGACCCCGAGAAAGAAGCCTTTTGAAAACATTGTGGGAAAAGGAGCAGCATTTTTCTCCCACAATGTTTTCTATCTTTCCCAAAACAAATTTCAATTTTTGGGTCACATTTATTTTGTCGTCAGCAATGCTTTCAATTTGGACAAGTCTAAAACTTTGCTGTTTGGGAAAGAGTTCTAAAAAGATGTTATTAAGTGAGCCTTTGGCAAGTTTAACCCTTTCCCAAACGACAAACTTTAGACTGGTCCAAATTGAAAGAGTTTGCAGACGACAATTTTAAATTTGATGAAAATGGCAGAAAGTTATCAAAAAGGGTAGAAAACACTGTGGGAAAAGGAGAAATTGCTCATTACGAGCAATTTCTCCATTTCCCACAGTGTTTTCAAAAGACTTGTACTGCAGACACATGAAAACCAGGGCTTGTTTGGGAAAGGCTTAAGGACATTTTTTATGGATAAGTTTAATAAAATTTTATCTAAAACACCAACCAATGTCAGATTCATTTTATCACATAACTGCGTCTCAAGAATTATAGTTAATACATAAGCCTACATGTTCATGTGTATTGAAATTTTTACATAAAGCCTATTTGTCTCTTCAACAGGTGAGTACATCACAGACAAAAAAAATAGTTCCAAAGAAATGGTTTTGTTTTACATCTAAAAATACTAAAATTTGTAGCTTTGTCACGATCAGCAGTTTTGACAGTTAATTTCACTCGGGAATCTTGGTCGGCAATAGTTTAGAAATGAGGCGTATAATTACGTGTTGACCAAATAAGGCACTATTTTCTTATCTCACACGTGACACTTGAGTAAGACAAGAAAATTTTTTACTGGCTTTCTTACATAAAAAACAAAGGTAGTTATGTGATAAAACCATTTGATGGATAATCTAAGTCATTTATGTTTGATATCAAAACTTATTTTCAGTATTCACCCTTGTAGTGTTATGTCTGTGAGATGGACAATGGATTTTTGTTTGAAATGGTAGAAAACATTGTGGGAAAAGGAGAAAATGCTGGTTACCAGCATTTTCTCCTTGTCCCACATTGTTTTCAAAAGCCTTCTCCATAAGGGTTGTTGATATTCAGGATTGTGTGGTAAAGGGTTACAGTTGCAGATATTGGAACTTAAAAGCTGTTTTTGTCAGAATATCTGGTAAAGAAGGGAATAGTGAGGATCCAAGATCAGACTGCACAGAATTTGCAGTCTGATATTGATCTACACTGTCTGCATATGCAAGTAAATCTGGGTCCATATTCACTAGCCATTCTTAAGAACACTCATAGTCTGATTCTCCAAGATTTCCTAAATTTGAAAGTAACACAACTTCTGATTGGCTTAACCATTTGGTTTAGCCAATCAGAAGTTATGTTTCTATTTAAATGTAGAAAATGCTGGGGTCAGCGCTACAAGGGTTGAACTATCTACAGGTCTTTTGACAGTTATGTTGTTTATGAGTATATTATAGTATACAAGTTTTACTGTACATTGTTGTAGAATTTTTGCATGATGTGTAACAGGATTGATATTAATTTTGTGCAGACAGTACTGCCTTAAAACTTATAGATTAATTGTGCCATTTACAATGTGTTCACTATATTTACTTTCATGTGGTCATAGGGTCAGGGTAAATTCACCAGATTGGACCTGATTTCGTGTTATTTTACACTGCCTTTCACATTTTTTTTCCTTGTCTTCCTTTATTTGTAGTGTCACACAGTATTTCAGTCAGATACATAAATCATACAATATTTTTTAAATTTAACCTTTTACCAAACAATCTCGGGTTTTTACGACTGTTGGACAGAAGGCTTTTGAAAACATTATGGGAAAAGGAGAAAATGCTGGTAACCAGCATTTTCTCCTTTTCCCACAATGTTTTCTGCTCTTTCAGAGAGCTTAAGCTCATTTATACCAAAGTTGAATTGGTCGTTTTCAAATGCTTTAAAATTGGTCTAGTCTAAAATTTTGTCACGTGGTAAGGGTTAAACGGGTGATAACAATAGAACCATATTTATACCCAAAAGGAGGTTACTTCAAGGTGAAAGAAAGGGGGACAACTCATCCCAAAGAAATCTTCGCTCCAAACTTTTTATTTCCATTAGTTAAAGGGCGTGTTTAGACGTATTACGAAAGGAAGATAACTGAAAGATATTGGACTGGCAATAATAGCTTTTGAAGAAGACATGTACCCCTCTGTTTTGTAGAATTATGCATCTAACTGTATCCTGTTTGAATCATCGCTAACAAAAAGTTCAATAACAAAAATCTATGTGAAAGCCTTTCTTTCTTTACTTGAAATAGGTTTCTAAGGTCTGATTCCGTCCTTATGTTTGATCTGGTGAATTGACCCTCCTGTGTTCAAAGTATTGACTTGGACATTCCATGTACAATAACCCGGGGATCAACATGCTGGGATATTTACCCTTAACCCTTTACCCGACAATCCTGAGTGTAAACGACTCTGAAGAAGCCTTTTGAAAACATTGTGCAAAAAGGAGAAAATGCTGGTAACCAGCATTTTCTCCTTTTCCCACTATGTTTTCTACCCTTTCAATGACAAATTCCAATATCTAAGCCACACTTTTATTGCCAATTTCTCTGCATATGCTTTCAATTTGGACAAGTCTACATTTTTCTTGTATGGTAAAGGGTTACCTCTTTATCAGACACAAAAAAGTTTTTAAATGTGTCCATTATGGCAGAATTTGTAGACAAAAAAATCAGCTTTTGTTCAAATGATTGGATTTGTCATTTTGGCATTATCGTAAACAGCATTTCCTTCTTTTCCCACAACTTTTTATCCATTACAACACGACAAAATTTTTAACTAATGAAAGCATTTGCAGACGACAAATCAAAGGTGGCTTAACTCTTTACCACACACTCCGGACTTTAAATGACCCCGAGAAAGAAGGCTTTTGAAAGTATTGTGGGAAAAGGAGAAAATGCTTGTAACCAGGATTTTCTCCTTTTCCCACAATGTTTTCTAACCTGCCCAAAACAAATTTCAAATTTTCAGTCGCACATATTTTGATGTCTGCAACTGCTTTCAATTTTGTCGTTGGTGAAGAGTTAAATGATAGAACTTGCCTTTGATCAAGAAAACATTTTGGGAAAAGGACAAAATGTCGGCTACCAGCATTTTCTCCCTTTCCCACAAATCGTCTGTAAATGCTTTAATATTGGTTAACTCTTTACCAAACGACAAAATTTTAGACTGGTCCAAATTGAAAGCATTTGCAGATGACATAATAAATGTGACTGAAAAATTGAAAGTTGTTTTAGGAAGGATAGAAAACATTGTGGGAAAAGGAGAAAATGCTGGTTACCAGCATTTTCTCCTTTTCTCACAATACTTTCAAAGGAGAAAATGCTGGTTACCAGCATTTTCTCCTTTTCTCACAATACTTTCAAAGGAGAAAATGCTGGTTACTACAATATTGAAATTTGTTTTAGGAAGGGTAGAAAACTGTGGGAAAAGGAGAAAATACTGGTTACCACAATATTCTCCTTTTCCCACAATACTTTCAAAAGCCTTCTTCTCCAGGGTCATTTAAAGTTGGGAGTGTGTGGTAAAGAATTAAACATAAAAGTCTGTCGTTTGGTAAAGAGTTGAGAAAAAATAATACTGCATTTGAAGAACGTTGCCTTTTTACTCTGAATAAATGGAGTAAAATAACACTGATGCCTGTCAGCTTTTAACTTGTACAATATTTTACTCATGTTTTGTCACAATGTCCACTCTACTTATTGTAACATAAAAATTATCTGCAACCATATTTAAATTTTGTGTTTTCTTTCCCTTCCGCCATCGTGCAAAAATCATGCATCGACAGTAATACCTCCATCCATTGAACATATCATGCCCTGAAACCTATGTGCAGCAAAAGATTTTGAAAACATTCTTGTAAAATAATGATAATATATGAGCAATGCTCTGTAAAAAGGAGGTCTAATGGATCTTCAAAACAGTATTGACCCAGGTCAGCCTGCACAGTCCACGCAGGCTGACCTGGGTCAAAACTTTTTGCAATTGGTCAATTTTCTGTATGTAACAGGACCAGACTGTCTCACGATTCTGTCGGTTGACCAAATGGATCTGGTGGGTCCATAATTATGGGATGACTTGCTTGGTATATTGGAGCACTGGGACGCATTAACCCCCCTTTTCCCAGAGCACAGCTTAATTGTAACCATGCCCCGCCAGTGATTACGTTTGAAAACATCGCGAGTAATTTATCTTTTAGCCACAATGTTTATATAGGTAGTCTGTTTCACAAAAACATGTACAACCCCCAAGACTTGAAAACATTGTGGGAAATTTTAAAAGCATAGAGAGAAATTGCTGGTAACTAACAGTTTCTTCTGATGCCACAATGTTTTCTATTCTTTCAAAGGCAAATAACAACATTTTGAGCCACATTTGATTTGGTCCAAATTGAAAACATTTGCAGATGACAATCCAAAACATTGTCTGGTACGGAGAAAAAAAAACAAGATATACATTATGAGCCATGCTCTGGTAAAAGGGGGCTTAACCCTTTCCCAAACAAGCCATGGTTTTTACATGTCTGCAGTACAAGTCTTTTGAAAACACTGTGGGAAAAGGAGAAATTGCTTGTAACGAGCAATTTCTCCTTTTCCCACAGTGTTTTCTACCTGTTTAGAGACCTTTCTGCCATTTTCATCAAATTTAAAATTGTCGTCTGCAAACTCTTTCAATTTGGACAAGTCCAAAATTTGTCATTTGGGAAAGGCTTAATGCATCTCCGTAATGCATTACACAAAGCAAGACACCGTCTTAATTATGGATCCATAAAATCTTTTTTGTCTAACAACCAATGAGAGCCATTCTTCAGTTATCTCCCCTGATTCCTCTCCAGTACTACATTGGTCCTGATAAGGAGATTACTTGGATTTTATCCTTGATTTTCTTGCACTACACAAATATGTTTTTGAGATAATATCTCGGCTAAATCAGGTTAGACTGTTTTACAAATCCACATATATACATTTTTCCGTTGATTGAGACCATGATTTGCTTTAAATTTACATGGAGACTTTAAATATAATCATAAATCAAATTATTTTTATCGCAACATCCCCAAGGGAATCAAGGATAAAAACAAAGGAATACAGGTAAAAGGACCAATCTGTTATTTGGTTACCTTTCGTCTTTATCTGGCAAGGGAGATAATTTGATTTACAGGAATGGCCCTCATTGGATCTGGAGGTAGAATTGTCTCTTAACCCTTTCCCAAACAACAAATTTTGGACTGATCCAAATTGAAAGAGTTTGCAGACGACAATTTTAAATTTGATGAAAATGGCAGAAAGGTCTCAAAAAGGGTAGAAAACACTGTGGGAAAAGGAGAAATTGCTCGTAAATGAGCAATTTCTCCTTTTCCCACAGTGTTTTCAAAAGACTTGTATGGCAGACACATGAAAATCAGGGCTTGTTTGGGAAAGGGTTAATATGAAGAAATTTCAAAGAGAGTGAAAAGGTTCGGCCCGTGTCAGCCTGCGTGGTCGATGCTTTTTGCAGGTGCATTTAGCCCCCTTTCCAGAGAGAATGACTCATATATACATAGTAAAATTAGTGTTGCACCCCCTGTGTTTTTTACCGGGTTTGATTTTCTGACGTGAATGAGATAAAATTGGGTCGAAATTAGAAATCGGCTGCTGCATACACCAACAGACTCGTCTTTTGCCCATAAAATGAACTGAACTGAGGTATCCCTTAACCTCATGGTAAGTGGGAATCTTTTGCCTAGATGTTGCTTTCAAATTTAAGAAAAACGAGAAGGGTTTAAGTTTGGTTAAAACAGGGAATTTAATATCGAAACAAAACTTAGGACAGGTTGAAAGTGACCTGCAGAGAATGGACACACAAAATCAGGCAATATTGCGTACTTCCACCCAGGGCATGCAAAACAGCTTGCAGTCTTTGTCTCACACCTCTCATGAGAGGTTGAAACAGCTTGATCAGTAGCTGCTGCCATGAGGTTAAGGGATACCTCCGTTCATTCCATTTCAGAGACAACAGACTTGTTTGTTCTTGTATACAGCAGCCAGATTCTAATTTCCACCCCATTTCATATCATTCATGCCAGAAAATTAAACACGTTAAAAACACAGGGGGTGCAACACTAATTTTACTATGTATATAATAAAACATTTGGTCTTCAACCATTCTTGTCCCAGTCAAACCTTGATAACTTAGCTCTGTAATAGACAACAATATTTTAGCCTGGTCCAAATTGAAAGTATTCGCGAGACGAAAAATCTAAAATATTGTCTGTTAAAGAGTAAAACTACAGATAGATAAAGATCTAGAATGAAACATTTGGTCATTCAACAGTTCATGTCCCAGTCCACACTTTGTAACTTAGCTGTTTACCAGACAATATAATTTAGATTGGTCCAAATTGGAGAATTTGCAGACGACAAAATAAAAGTGACTCGAAAACTGAAATTCATTTTGGGAAGGATAGAAAACCCTGGTTAAAAGCATCTTCTTCTTTTCCCACAATGTTTTTCTGCCCTACCAAGCATTAACTTAGTTATTTGAGCCATGTTAAAATTATCATCCGTTCTGCAAATGCTTTCAATCTGGGACAAGTCATATGTTTAAAATTTTAGAACCGTCCAAATTCAAAGCACTGGCAGACAACAAAATAAATGTGACTCAAATGTTGAAATATGTTTTAGGTAAGGTAGAAAACATTGTGGGAAAGGTAGAAAATGCTCCTTTTCCCACAATGTTTTCAATATGCCATCTTCCTCAGGGTCGTTAAAAGTCGGTATCTCAATCACTATCACTCTCTCTGTCGGATGGAATACCAAATCTCTGCGCTTTTCGAGCCCTGGCTTCCTGTCTCTCCTTTACGTAAGTATCGTGGCTGTATTTTGACCACATTACAGGTAAAAGGTCACCAGCTTGCACTCTTTTTAAGCTCTGATAAAGTTTCCTTTGGAAAAAAAAAGAACAGATTATCTTTCAACCCTTTACCACACAATTTGGTGTTTAACCCTTTACCAAACAACAAAATTTTAGACTGGTCCAAATTGAAAGCAGTTGCAGACAACAAAATAAATCTGGCTGAAAAAATGAAATTCATTTTGGGAAGGGTAGAAAACATTTTGCAAAAAGGAGAAAATGCTGGTTACCAGCATTTTCTCCTTTTCCCGCAATGTTTTCAAAAGGCTTCTTTCTCAGGATCGTTAAAAGTTGGGATTGTGTGGTAAAGGGTTAAACGACCTTGAGGAAGAATGCTTTGAAAGCATTGTGGAAAAAGGAGATAATCCTGGTAAACAGCATTTTCTACTTTTCCCACAACACTTTCTACCCTTTCATAGACAAATCAAATCATTGGACCAACATTTAACCCTTTCCCAAACAAACCCTGGTTTTCACGTGTCTGCAGCACAAGTCTATTGAAAACACTGTGGGAAAAGGAGAAATTGCTCGTTACGAGCAATTTCTCCTTTTCCCACAGTGTTTTCTACCCTCTTTGAGAACTTTCTACCATTTTCATCAAATTTAATATTGTCGTCCGCAAACTCTTTCAATTTGGACCAGTCCAAATTTTGTCGTTTGGGAAAGGGTTAATTTGTCTTCTGCAAATTCATCAATTTGGATGTGTTTAAAATTTTGTTGGCTGGTAAAGAGTCAATAAAACAAGAAAATTTTAAACTTGTAGGATTTTACTGGAATAATTGGAAGATTTGTTTTTTCTAAAGTGTAAAAAAAAATATTGTGGAAAAAAGTAAAAATGCTGCTTATAAGCAACTTCTCCTTTTTCCAAAAATGATTTTTCAAAGGGCCTTCTTTCAAAAGGTTTCTGAAACTCAGGAATAATTAGTAAAGTTTCCGCCCTTCATGAAACAACAAAATTTTAAACTTGTCCAGACTGGAAGCATTTGCAAACAAAGCTATTTTGTTGAAATAATATCCCCCGCCGAAAACAGCCCCTTTTTTCCATGACATTAAATAAAAAGGAAAACAAACAAAAAATATCAGTAGACTATCAAAAGGAACACATTCATGAAATTTCATCAATTTTTTTGTCAAGGATTTCATAAGATATTTGTCTGGACGAATGGACAACACAAAAACTTTATCCCTTTGCATTATGCAGGGGATAGTAAGATACGTCTCAAAGGACAGCATTTGTCTTCCACCGGGTAGAGTACATTATGGTGAAAGGCTAAAATCCTGGGAACCGGCATTTTCACCTTTTCCGATGATATTTTAAAAAAAATATTTAACTCTTTACTACACAATCCTGAGTTTTATACACCCTCAGGGAGAAGCTTTTTGAAAACATTGTGGGAAAACGAGAAGATGCTGGTAACCAGTATTTTCTCCCCTTCCCAGCATGTTTTCTTCCCTTTCAAAGACGAATTGAATCATTCGAACCATATTTATCTATTTGTCTGCAAATGATTTCAATTTAGACAAGGGTACATTTTTGCCATGTAGTAAAGGTTTAACTCTTCACCAAACCAGAAAATCTCAGACTTGTACAAATTAAGTGCATTTGCAGACAACAAAACAAATGTGACTGAAAAAACAAAAATCAGAATTTGTTTTGGGAAGGGTACAAAACATTGTGGGAAAAGGAGAAAATGCTGGTAAGGGTTAGCTGGTAACCAGCATTTTCTCCTTTTCCCGCAATGTTTTCAAAAGGCTTTTTTGTCAGGGTTGGTAAAACTCAGGACTGTGTGGTAAAGGGTTTAAACAGTGCACACTTACCCTCCACAAGCTGACCTGCCTATCACATATTTATGCATCTCTCCATTTGGGCAGCACATCAGACAATCTGCTCTCTTTTTGGAGTCAGATTTTTGAAGTATTCTTGGATATTCCAAAGCTAGATATAAAAAAAATATGTTACTTTAATTTTAGCATCCCTGAGCAAGAAGATTTTCAAAAACCATTATGGGAACAGAAGAAAAAGATGGTAGCCAGCAGCAAATAAGCATCATGTAAATTTCAACACATACGTATATGTAGGCCTCAGTTTCAACACTTCAAAAACACTAATTCTTGGGATAAAGTTACATGATAAAATGAATCTAACATTTTTTAGCTTTTGGAGTACAAATATACTGAAACCTGTAAACAAAAAGTGTAATTAAGCTCACCATAGGCTTGTTTAATAACATTTTTTCTAGACTTCTTTGATATAATTTTATCTAACCAGCATTTTTTCTGTGTTCATCAAAGTTTTCTATCCATTTCAAGACGATTGCATACAGCCCACCACTTGCCTGTAGTAGATTGCCTTTGAAAACTGTTTACCAACATTTTCTCCTTTTCAAACAATATTTTTCTCTCTTGCTAAGGAAAATCTATCATATAAGTCATGTTTGGTTTTTCGTCTTCAATTGTCTTCAATATTGGCCAATCATCTTGTTGAATTTTGCTCTCCAGTTAACCCTTTATCCCACAATCCCTAGCTCAAATGTCCCTGACAAGGAAAGGTTTTAAAAACATCGTGTGAAAAGGAACACATGCTGTAATCAGCATTTTCTTCTGTTCCCACAATGTTTTCTATGCTATCAAAAGCAGATTTTTTCATCTGAGCAACATCTAATTTGTCATCTGAAAAGGCTTTCAATTTAGACCAGTCTAACATTCTGTTGTTTGGTAAAAACTTAACCCTTTACCCACAATCCTGACTTTTAATGACCCTGAGCAAAAAGCCTTTTGAAAACATTGTCGGAAAAGGAGAAAATGCTGGTAGCCAGCATTTTCTCCTTTTCCCACAATGTTTTCTACTCTATCAAAGACAAATTTCATCAATTGAGCCACATTCAATTTTTCCTCTGCAAATGCTTTCAATTTGGAGAAGTCTAAAATTTTGTCGTTTGGTAGAGGCTTAAGAGTAAACATGTATCTTACAGCAGACTTTTTACATCTTCTAGCATGCCAATTAATTTTGTTTGTATTGGAGTTTAACCCTTTCCCAAACGACAAATTTTGGACTGGTCCAAATTGAAAGAGTTTGCAGACGACAATTTTAAATTTGATGAAAATGGCAGAAAGTTATGAAAAAGGGTAGAAAACACTGTGGGAAAAGGAGAAATTGCTCGTTACGAGCAATTTCTCCTTTTCCCACAGTGTTTTCAAAAGACTTGTACTGCAGACACGTGAAAACCAGGGCTTGTTTGGGAAAGGCTTAATGCTGTTTTAACAGCTTAGGTCATATCGCGGTGGTCAGTGTACATATGCAGGTGTTTCCTGGCTTTCTCACACCAATACTGACACAATTTTTTTTCCAAGCCACTGGCTACATTTTGCACATGCAACACAGGCGAGAGGCTAAAAATCAAGAGAAAGTTTGCCTCAACCAGGTACTGAACCCACAACCACTGGGTCACAAATCAAATACACTAATCACTGAGCTACCATGCCAGGCCGTCAGCCAATTAAGCAAACATTATCATGAGCAATTTCTTCTTTCACAATGTTTGAACTTGCATTTGGGCAGCACTTTGGCAAAAGGGGGTTTAATGCATTTCTGTGACGCACTATACCCAGCAAGTCATCATAATATAATTACAAAGCCATGAAATTCATTTTGTCTAACAACTGACTGATTCCTGAGTAAGACTGGTCTTTCGAAATGCAGAAAATGGACCAATAGCAAAAAGTTTTCACCCAGTTGTTTGCTCTGAAATTGTTTTAAAAGGAATATGAATTGATTATCCCTTTCCCATACAATCCCTACTTTTAACACCCCTGAAAAAGAAGCCTTTTGAAAACATTGTGTGAAAAGGAGAAAATGCTGGTAACCAGCATTTTCTCCTTTTCACACAATGTTTTCTGCTCGTCCAATAACAAATTTCAGTTGTTGATTCACATTTATTTTGTTGTCTGCTAAAGCTATCAAATTGGACTGGTCTAAAATTTTGTCGTGTGGTAAAGAGTTATAGAGGAAGATCTCACAAACAGTCAGTCATTAGCTGGTAGCATGGCATTATAGGTTATTGCATTGGTCATTATAAATCATTGGTCTGCAAAAAAACAGACGAGAAAACTAGAGAACAAATACCTTTTTCTTTTTGACCTTTCTTGAAAATCACATACATATACTTCTCAGTCTCCTTTCGAAAATTTATAGTCTGTGGAAAAAAAAGGAGGAAGAAAAAAAAAAAAAAGAATGTCAACATTGACATACCTTAACCCTTTACCACATAATCCCGACTTTAACGACCCCGAGAAAGAAGTCTTTTGAAAACATTGTGGTAAGGAGAAAATACTGGTAACCAGCATTTTCTCCGTTTCCCACAATGTTTTCTACCCTTCCTGAAACAAATTTCAATTTTTCAGTCACATTTATTTTGTCGTCTGCAACTGCTTTCAATTTGGACTAGTCCAAAATTTTGTCGTTTGGTAAAGAGTTAAAGTGCTTAAGTTTTGGGACTGTAAAAATAATTTTTTTCTTTAAATGTTCCAATACTTAGGTCTACAAAGAATTATTATTTTTTCAGGTGTCCCAAAACTTATGGTCAGACAAGACAAGCTGTCATACTGTTTGTCACTGACCACTAACCAGTCAAATATTGTTACATCATTTGTTTCAATAAAATTTAAGATCACATGCAGGTTGGTCTATTTTCAAACAAATTGGAATCCCAGTGATTAATTTGTGCAGTTAGAGTTATAAACTTTGTATTTTTTCATTGTTTTTGTTACTGATCAGCCTAATATCTTCCCTCATTTTTGTCTGCATCCTGGGATGCAATGAGCATTGGTATTTTATGTTTATAGATACTTTTACAACATACTTTACCTGTTAACGTGAAGTTAACAACGATTTTATTTCAGGTATGAAAACTACCAAACTGCTGCTCTGCCTGGTCTCAAATCTGATTGGTTCATGATCTTTGATCAGTTTTTATTTATAAACAACAAAACCTGATTGACCATTAAACACATACACGTATTAACAACTCGTCAACTTCGGATGTAGATGTATACATGTATCTAGGGTACAAGTTTATCACACCCTTTTTACCCTTATACTGGATTTTTTTCAAGTCAGGGTTTTTTAACTGTCCAGGTGATCAGGCTTTTTGTCTTGTATCAGGAGACTCCTGATGAAATTGGCCAGGTTGGGGAGTATGCTTATGTTCTAAATGGAACTGTTCAAATCAAATGCTTGTAAACATTAAACAGATGACTGAAGACTTTTTTGAAAGTAGATATTCACAGTCCCAATTCTTATGAACAAAAAAAAATCAATCTTGCTTTGCAATTTTTTGTATGACCTAAATCTTTGGGTCATGAAAAATAATTCTTTTCATGTTTTTTGATGGTGTCCCAATACTTTGGATGTCCCAAAACTTAGGCACAATATGATACAAGTCCTAAACATACAGTCAAACCTGGTGATCCGTCCACCTCCATTCAGCGTGAACCTCCACTTAACGGCCAGTTCAATGTCCCCCCAACTACTTTTACTCTATATGAACCTTTATTCAACACGCACCTTTAGAACGCACGCAACGGCCGCCGAAATTGTGTCCCATTTTTCAAAACAACCTGGTATGTAGCAGCCAGTAACCAACATAAGTCAGACTGCTAACTTATACTTCACACTTAGTGTACTTCTCACATCCGACCGTTTTCGGATTAACAACTAGAGTGTCAAAATCGAACAATCATATACACACGTCGCCAATCAACAGGTGTATGCATATAACCTGATATCCTCTAGAACAGGTTATTTTGATGCAACTGATGATTTCGTAAGCTATTATTCCCGATTTGTCAAAAATTTTGAAGTTAGAAATCAAATGTAAATTACCCGAGTCAGACTACCAAAAATGTTTTTCTGCTTTCGATTTAATCTGAAATTACGTAACCTACGTGTAGCTGCCTCGACATCTTGTCTGCTTACTTCTAAAAGGTGAGAAAAGATTAAAGAAAACTGTCCTGACAACCGATTGCACCCAAATTAGTATAGGTTATTACCTATGCCGGTGTGTTTAAGAAATTATCTTTGATGACATTAATTTTAATTGACGATTACACCTGTGTCACATTTTAACTGACCAGTAAATCTACGACTGTTTGATCTTTATGCCCAATCATCTTTCGACCATTCCATTGTTTTGATTGGTGATTATACCAAAGATGCAGATTTCTTATGTTTTGACTGTACGATTTGTCTATTGTATTTTTGACTCGAGACTGTTAACATCATATTTGGAATTATGGCTTGTACCAAGAGAAAAGTGTTGACATTAGTACAAAGAGTGGAAGTGATTAGACTTTTAGAGTCTGGAAAGAGTTCTCGGATTGTAGCTGAACAATTTGGTGTTGGTAAAACACAGGTTCAACAGACCCTGAAGCGAAAATGTATATGGACATGTACCCAAGCCCTTTATAAATGTTTAGGAAAAGATAACTCCGAGAACATCTTGCGTGATCGACCTCTTTTAAGCAAGCACCTGTCTTAAGCAAGCGATTTTGGAAGGGCCCTTGACCGCTTGCTTAAGCCAGGTTTGACTGTAATTTTAGTTCCTTTTTTTTTGGATGTCACCAGTACTGGACAGGGCCTTTGCAGTGCCTTGCCTGACAGCAATACCCATCAGTAGGTTCTATTCTCTGTTACAAATACGGCAAAGTCAATAAGCTGCAAATAAAAATCTAAAACTGTGATTCACTAGCGGTTGCAAAAGAAACAAAAACTGTGATTCCCTACCTTGATATTAAATATATTGTCCGCCAAAGATACCTCAAATGTACAAATAGGTCTCTTCATTATGTGTTTCGGACAAACCTCATCATGTGAACACTGCAATACAATAATTAACTTAATCTGTAGGATGCCAAATAAAAATTTTCAATTTTTCATTGTCAACCTTTTACCAGTCGACAGAAAGTTAGATTTTTCCACATCAAAGTCAGGCAAGAAAAAGGACTTCCAGATTTAGAATTAAATGTGGCTCATTTTATGGGTTTGTTGTGAAAAGACAGAAAACCTTGTGGGTGAAGGACAAAGTGCTAGGTAACTTTTCCCACAATGTTTTCAAAAGCCTTCTCTGTGTCTTTAACTCTTTACAACACAATCCTGAGTTCCAGCAACCCTGAGGAAACAGCCTTTTAAAAACATTGTGGGAAAAGAAGAAAAATGCTGGTGACCAGCATTTTCTCCTTTTCCCACAAGGTTTTCTATATTTTCACAATTACCATCATTTCGTCTACATTTGTCATCTGCAAATGCTTTCAATTTCAATGTCTAAAATTTTATAGTTTGGTAAAGAGTTAAAACTGGGGACTGTGCGGTAAAACGTTTTATGTTGTTTCATCCTCCCGAGTTGTTTATACTCAGTTTTCCCAACAATCATCCTACAGCACAGCCACCAAAATCTTTCTTTAAACTCTTCACCACCAATGTACATGGCACAGCAGCGACTACGGGCTTGTTCCTGGCCCTGTTTTCACCAACCATTCTAATTTGCATTCTTCATCACAGCCCTTGTTCACCAACCATTAATTAACCCTTTACCAAACAATCCCATGTTTTCACATCCCTGAGGAAGAGGCCTGTTGAAAAGATTGTGGGAAAAGGAGAAAATGCTGGTAACCAGCATTTTCTCCTATTCCCACAATGTTTTCTACTCTGTCAAAAAACCTTAAGTTCATTTGTACCACTTTCAAATTTGTTGTCTGCAGATGCTTTCAATTTGGACGGGGGCTAAAATTTGTTGTTCTGTAAAGGGTTGAGAACATTTTCATCCTTATTCTCCAGAAGTTTCCAAATTTGAAAGTAACACTTCTGACTGACTAAACCATTTGATTTAGCAAATTACAAGTTGTGTTAACTTCAAATGTTTGAGAATAAGATTATGAATGTTCTTAAGAATGGTTGGTGAATACGGACCTTGATTCTAGGTTTCGAAAGTAACATGACTTCTGATTGGCTAAACCAAATGATTACTCTGAAAGTAGAAAATATTTGACTGTTAGACAAAGAAAATTATTAAAAATGGTTGGCAAATACAGGAACAGGAATCTTGAAAAGATTTCTTTTGTGGGGAATAAAAAATATTGTCTGTAGATAACAGTATTCATATATCAACTACATAAGGACAAAATCATACAAGCTACACTCTGGCAATAGGGGATTTAATGCAAGTCATCACATAATTATCGATCCATAAAAACCTTTTTGTCTAACTACCGACTTACGGGTTAGGATTAGTTTGTCTAACTACTGACTCACGGGTTAGGGTTACTTTGTCTAACTACGGACTCACGGGTTAGGGTTACTTTGTCTAACTACGGACTCACGGGTCAGGGTTACTTTGTCTAACTACCGACTCACGGGTTAGGGTTACTTTGTCTAACTACCGACTCACGGGTTAGGGTTACTTTGTCTAACTACCGACTCACGGGTTAGGGTTACTTTGTCTAACTACCGACTCACGGGTCAGGGTTACTTTGTCTAACTACCGACTCACGGGTCAGGGTTACTTTGTCTAACTACCGACTCACGGGTCAGGGTTACTTTGTCTAACTACCGACTCACGGGTCAGGGTTACTTTGTCTAACTACCGACTCACGGGTTAGGGTTACTTTGTCTAACTACCGACTCACAGACTGAATTATGAGGTAGACTGTTCCTTTAACATGAAAATTTACCAACAACAAAAAGTTTCAAACTGGGTGGATACTGTTTGCAAATGTGTTAAACCCCTTTTCACAGAGCATGTTTCAATTATATTATACTGTACTTACCGGTGCAATTATATAACCTTCTAAACTAGAATCTTTTAACATCATCTGAAATTTTAAACCAAACATGAGTTAGATTTTCCATTGTAACCCTATAGTTCGAAAATATTAGAAAAGGGGGATAATTTCTGGTTTGCTGTTCCAATCTCTACGCATCCTTGAGGTCCTGTGTGGCTCAGTGGAGATGTAGGATAGAAACTGGTTGTCCTACGTCTGATCCTTATTTGTGGCTCTGGGCACACTTTCACAAAAAAAAACTTAAGTCTCTAAATTTACTCAAATCTACTAATGGTCCCGGATTCCGACTCGAGTTTGTTATCCCAGACACATTTCAGCGATATTTTCAGACTGTAGTAACATTCTCATATCCTGGGTTGACACAACGTTTCAGACTCAACTAAGGAAAATAAAGGGGGGTAAGTCAATTAACAGACTTAAGTCCATTAATTTGTTGAGTTAAGATCCTTTACCACACATTGTGCCTTAAGAAGAACATGATGGTAACAAATCTCTACTTCTTCCATAAATTCTTTCACCATTTCATAGACAAATGGAAAAGTCCAAATCTTGTGATCTGATAGAGAGTTTGGAAAAAAAGTTGCATGTAGGATTGGTTAACTCTTTGCCAGACGACACAATTTTAGACCAGTCCAAATTGAAAGCTTTGGCAGACAACAAAATAACTGTGAATCAAAAATTGGGAATTTGTTTTTGGAAGAGAAGAAAACATTGTGGGAAAAGAAGAAAATGCTGGTTACCAGCATTTTCTCCTTTTCCCACAATGTTTTCAAAAGCCTTCTTTCTCAGGGTCGTTAAAAGTAGGGATTGTGTGGTAAAGGGTTAAGAACACTTCAGGAAAGCATGTATAGGTGCACTTCCCACCATGACAGAACTGTGAAACTATTTAAAATTAAGTTTAACTCTTTACCACACAATCCCAAATTTTAACTACCCTAGGGAAGAAGCCCTTTGAAAACATTTTGGGAAAAGGAGAAAATTCGGGTAATCAGCATCTTCTCATTTTCTCTAAATATTTTCTACCCTCCCAAAGGTAAATTTCTATTTTTGAGTCACAATAATTTTTTTGTCTGCAAAAAACTTTAAATTTAGCAAAATTTTGTTGTTTGGTAGAGAGTTAACACGAAACAAACAAAAAGTTAGGGCTGAAGTAAACACGCACCTCTTGTATAGTCTGTCTGGCTTCCATGATCAACTTATAGCCTGCCGTTGTTCCATACTCAACAAGCACCTGTCAGTATAATATACAAGTTGTGCTCTGACAAAGGGGGGTTTAATGTATTTCTGTGATGCATTATACCAAGCCAGTGATCACATAACTATGAACCCATTAAATCCATTTTGCCTGACATAAAACTGAATACAGAGGTAGAATCATCCTTGAACATGTAGGAAATATACCAAAATCAAAAGTTTCGACTCAGATCAGTCTTCCAAGGCCTGCGCAGGCTGATCAGGGTCTATACTTTTTGTAGATGCATTAAACCCCCTTTTCCACAGAGCATGGTTCAAATGCTTTTATAGCAGTAATTATCACATGTTTTGAATATCCTGAGAAATTAAGCCTTTGAAAACATTCTGGGCAATGGAGAAAAACCAGCATTTTCTCCTTTTGCTACAATGTTTTTCACCCTCTCAAAGACAAAGCCCATCATCTGTAAATTTTAATGTCTTGCAGCAGAAACTTCTTCAACCCTTATCTACACAATCCCCCATTTTAACAACCCTGGGAGAGAAGGCCTTTGAAAACATTGTGGGAAAAGGAGAAAATGCTGGCCTAAACCCTAACCCTGGTAACCAGCATTTTCTCCTTTTCGAACAATGTTTTCTACCCTATCACTGACAAAAACCATCATTTCAGTAACATTTAATTTGTCGCCTGCAAAAGCTTTGAATTCAGTCTAGTCCAAAATCTTGTTTGGTAAAAAGATAACTATTCACCAAATGACAAAATTTTAGAGTAGTCCAAATTGAAAGCTTTCGCAGACAACATCATAATTGTTATTTAAATATTAATATTTTTTTATGGAAGGGTAGAAAAAATTATGGAAAAAGAAATGGTGGTAACAATTATTTTCTTCTTTTCCCACAATATTTTTAAAGGTCCTCCTCCTCGGGGACATAGCCCGCCCGGGTAGCTCAAAGGTTAGCTTGTCTGACTCGTGACCTGGTGGTGGCAAGTTTGATACCCGGTTGAGGCAAACTTTCTCTCTGGTGATTTTTTGCCTCTCACCTCTGATGCATGTGAGAAACGTAGTCAGTGGCTTTGGAAAGAAAGTTGTGTCAGTACTGGTGTGAGAAAGCCAGGAAACACATGGGTGCATCACTGACCGCCATGATATGACCTAAGCTGTTAAAATGGCATTAAACTCCAGTGCAAACCAAACCAATCCTCAGGGTCATCAAAACTTGGGAAGGTTAAACAAATCTTACGAGGTATTTTTCTGTCTGTTTCCACAATGTTTGTACAAGTTCTTTTCTTTCCTTTTGTCGCATCTCCATCATCAAATATCCACTGACCACCAGACTGTACAGATTCTGACAAAAAAGTAGCAAAAAAAAATCTGAGAGTTCAGTTTTCGTGGTTACTGTTCACAGTAACTCTCGTATGTAATACAAATAAATCATGCTTTGGTAAAAGGTGGCTTAATACATCTCTGTGATCCATGATACCAATCAGGCCATCACATAATTATGGATCCATAATAGCCACCTCTTTTAACAACCGACTGAATCATGAGGTGGACTGGTCCTGGGACATACAGAAAATTGACCAATAGCAAAAAGTTTTGACCCAAGTCAGCCTGTGCAGACTGCGCAGGCTGACCTGGGTCAATACATTTCGCAGATGCATCAAGCCCCCTTTTCACAGAGCATGGCTCATATAAAATATAACTACAGATTATGCAGACCTGAACAAGTCATGTCAAAATATAGATGTGCCTTGCTCTGGCAATATGGGATCTAATACATCTCCGTGATAAAATATACCAAGTCAGTCATCACATAATTGTTATACCAAGCCAGTCATCACATAATTGTTGTACCAAGCCCAGTCATCACATAATTGTTATACCAAGCCAGTCATCACATAATTGGTATACCAAGCCAGTCATCACATAATTGTTGAACCATAAATCCATGATGTCTGAAAACCAATGGAATCATGCGGAAACTGGTCCTTGGACATAAAGAAAAGTTACCAAAAGCAATAGAGTTTCGACACAGGTCAGCCTATGTGGAATGCTAAGGTTAAACTTGGTAAATAGGTTCTGCAGATGCATTAAGTCCCCTTTTTACAGAGCATGGCTCAATAATATAATTTATAAAGAAAAAGAAAAGAGTGCTTTTACTAGTTCTCCTTCAGACAGACAGTTGTAAAAACAGGAAATTTTTCAGTCATGTGTCAATACATCTCGGCACTCTTGCCCCGGACTATATTTACTCTTGATTCTAGGAGATTATTTGAGCTACTTCAACCCTTCACCACACAATCCTGACTTTTAGCGACCCTAAGGAAAGAACGTTTTTGAAAACATTGTGGGAAAAGGAGAAAATGCTGGTTACCAGCATTTTCTCCTTTTCCCACAATGTTTTCTATCCTTCCCAAAACAATTTTCAATTCTGAGTCAACTTTATTCTGTCGTCTGCAAATGCTTTCAATTTAGACAAGTCCAAAAACAAAACAATTTTAGACTGGTTCAAAATGAAAGCATTTGCTGATGTTAAATCAAATATGGCACAAACAACGAAATAAATTTGTCTATGAAAAGATAGACAACAATCTGAGACAACGTAAAAATGCTGGTAATTAGCATTTTCTCTTTTTCCTTCTTTTTAAAAAGTTCTTTTCCTAGGGTCATAAAAACTCAGGATTGCGTGAAAAAGGGTTTAACTTTGGGTTAAATGAGAAACAAGAGCACGGGATGTATGTGCTATTTCAGTGAAAATTCTAAATTCTAAACTGATGATAAAAGATTGTCCAAAATAATTTGAGTGTTACCAGGGTCCTTATCCTTAAGAACATTCTTTGTCTTAATCTCCAAGATTTTCAAAATCAAAAGTAACACAACTTCTGATTGGCTAAACCACACGGTGTAGCAAATCATAAGTTGTTTTACTTTTAAATTTAGACAATTCTGGAGAATAAGACTAAGAACCAAGAATGGTTGGTGAATACAGACCCAGGCCTTCTAATACCAGTTTCCTTCTTCAATAGATTACAGCTTGACTAAGTTTGAAGCAAATATCTTCACTAGTAGTGAAGTAGTGAGAAATTACCTTTTCAGAAGATGGGAACATTCTAAAATGCACACCTTCAATAGATGACATGTTTGGATCATCTAGATCTGTAAAGATAAACATGGACAGGCTTTGAGTTTCTATAATCTAAACTTTATCATGTTATCATACCTGTCCCATTACTGTACAACCTTCCACCGACACATTTAACCCTTTCCCAAACAAGCCCTGGTTTTCACGTGTCTGCAGTACAAGTCTTTTGAAAACACTGTGGGAAAAGGAGAAATTGCTCGTCACGAGCAATTTCTCCTTTTCCCACAGTATTTTCTACCTGTTTAGAGACCTTTCTGCCATTTTCATCAAATTTAAAATTGTCGTCTGCAAACTCTTTCAATTTGGACTAGTCCAAAATTTGTCATTTGGGAAAGGGTTAACAGTTTTTAACCTTTACTTTGCAATCCCAACTTTTAAAGACCCTAAGGAAAAGGCCTTTTGAAAAAATTGTGACAAAAGGAGAAAATGCTGGTAACAACATTTTCTCCTTTTCCCACAATTTTTTCTACCCTTCCAAAGGTGTATTTCTATTTTTCAGTCACATTTACTTTATTATCTCTTAATGCTTTCCACTGAATAAGTAAAAAAGTTTGTTGTCTTGTACAGATTTTAAACATGAGAACCTATGTAAAAACATTTTAACAAAAGGAGAAAAGACTTGTTAACAAAAGGAACTTGCCCTAAAACATAGACTGAGCCACCTGGCTCTGTCCTAAAAATTAGACTGAGCCACCTGGCTCCACCCTAAAAGTTAGACTGAGCCACCTGGCTCTGTCCTAAAAATTAGATTGAGCCACCTGACTCCACCCTAAAAGTTAGACTGAGCCACCTGGCTCCACCCTAAAAGTTAGACTGAGCCACCTGGCTCTGTCCTAAAAATTAGACTGAGCCACCGGACTCCACCCTAAAAGTTAGACTGAGCCACCTGGATCCACCCTAAAAGTTAGACTGAGCCACCTGACTCCACCCTAAAAGTTAGACTGAGCCACCTGGATCCACCCTAAAAGTTAGACTGAGCCACCTGACTCCACCCTAAAAGTTAGACTGAGCCACCTGGCTCCACCCTAAAAGTTAGACTGAGCCACCTGACTCCACCCTAAAAGTTAGACTGAGCCACCTGGCTCCACCCTAAAAGTTGGACTGAGCCACCTGGCTCCACCCTAAAGGTTAGACTGAGCCACCTGGCTCCACCCTAAAAGTTAGACTGAGCCACCTGACTCTGCCCTAAAGTTAGACTGAGCCGTCTGACTCTGCCCTAAAAGTTAGACTGAGCCACCTGACTCCAACCTAAAAGTTAAATTGAGCCACCTGGCTCCACCCTAAAGGTTAGACTGAGCCACCTGACTCCACCCTAAGAGTTAGACTAAGCCACCTGACTCTGCCCTAAAAGATAAACTAAGCCAACTGGCTCTGCCCTGAATGTTAGACTGAGCCACCTGGCTCTACCCTAAGAGTTAGACTAAGCCAACTGACTCCACCCCAAAAGTTAGACTGAGCCAACTGACTCTGCCCTAAAAGCACAGAAAAAAAACATACCTTTTGCCAGGAGTTTCAAAGCTAACCTGCTCATATCTTTAGATGAATCAATACAGAAATACTCAAACACTTTGTTTCCCCATACTTGGTTGGCAGCCCTGTAAATATTTCATATTTCAAACCTACGAGTGCTGCTCAATGCCTAATTCTTCACAATGTAATCTGACAGAATGGGTTTTTGAAAACATTTTGAAAAAAGGAGAAAATGCTGGTAACCAGGATTTTCTCAATTTTCCACAATGTCTTCTACCCTTTCACAAACAAAAACTTTCATTTGATTAACACGCCATTTGCAGTATGAATATGCTTTCAATTTGGACCAGCCAAAAATTGTGCAGTGTGATATAAGAGCCAATTGTCAGACAACAGAATGATGTTAGCCATGCAATGATTTAACTCTTTACCAAACGACAAAATTTATGACCGGTCCAAATTGAAAGCATTTGCAGATGACAAAATAAACATCACTTAAGAAATGAACCAGCATTTTCTTCTTTTCCCACTTTATTTTCAAAAGCAACCAGCATCTTCTTCTTTTCCCACAATGTTTTAATTTAAGGAATGAAGACAATTTCTTTTTTCATGGAGGTATGAAAAAAAAAAAATCCTAACCACACTGCATGAAACCACTTCATAAAAGTGTGATTAGGTTTTTTTTTCCGACCTCCATGAAAAAAAAAAAAAAAAATCTCTTCATTCCTTATAATTTAATATTACAGACAACATACACCCAAGGAAATAATTCAAACTGCATTCATTTTCTTTATTTTTAAATATAATGTTGGAGTATGTAAAGCCCCTTCCACTCTTATTTGTATGGTGCAAGAATACAATAGGGAAGCAGTTTTCAGATCCCCAATACTAACGTGTTCTCAAAATCAACCAATAAAACTAAAGTAAATTAACATGGCAGTGTGTAGGACCCGCAATGTGTAACCTTCACTCTGAGTAGAAGCATGGTGAATATTGCAGTAGGAATTCATGATGAGAATTTTTTGTCTTGTAACTTTTATTGTTGAATTGTTATATTATTTTTTTTTTCTTCATAAAATGATATTCAGGGCGAAAAAAAAAGCTAACTAATAACTTGGGACTCTGTATAAAATTCTTAAAAAAAAATTTGGAATATTGTATACATGTTTGTTTACATCAGTTTGACAGCTAAAGTAGTTCCGGCACAACATGATTCTTTTTTTCATGGAGCTATGAAAAAATTTTTTCAGCCAATTAGAACTCGCCAATATTCATGAAAACAACTGATATTAAATTATACCCTATTGAAGACAAGTTCTACAATTTGAGACAATTGCTTTGTCATCTACATATGCTTTTTAATTTGGGCGAGTCTGAAATTTTGTTGTGTGATGAGGAGTTAATTCTTTACCAAACAACAAAATTTTAGACTGGTCCAGTTTTGAAAGCATCTGCAGACGACAAATCCAATATGGCTCAAGAACTGAAATTTGATTGAGGAAGGGTAAAAAAACATTAAGGGAAAAGGAGAAAATGCTGGTTACCAGCATTTTCTCCTTTTCCTACAATGTTTTCAAAACACTTTTTCTTCTGGGTCGTTAAAAGTCGGGATTGTGTGGCAAAGAGTTAACTCCTTACCAAACGACAAACCTGTAGACTTAAAACCATTTGCAGACGACAATTTAAATGTGGCTTAACTCTTTACCAAACAACAAAATTTTAGACTGGTCCAAATTGAAAGCATTTGAAGACGACAAAATAAATGCGAATGAAAATTTGAAATTTGTTTTGGGAAAGGTAGAAAACATTGTGGGAAAAGGAGAAAAAAATGCTGGTTACCAGCATTTTCTCCTTTTCCCACAATGTTTTCAAACGGCTTCTTTCTCAGGGTCGTTAAAAGTCGGGATTATGTGGTAAAGAGTTAAATCATGAAACTTGTCCTTGATAGGGTTGAAAACATTGTGGGAAAAGGAGAAAACGCTGGTTACCAGCATTTTCTTATTTTCCCACAAAGTTTTAAAAAAAGGTTTCTTTCTTAGGGCTGTTACAACTCTGGATTGGGTGGTAACGGGTTAAGCAGAAGTACAAACCAAACTACTGAACCAGACCCAGACGCATGACTATACACAAATTGTGGAACAAATTCTGGATCATCTCGCTTTACCTGGAAAAAAAAAAAAGCCAACAATCGCAGTTTATAATAATTATCATCTATTTAAGCATTCATACTAACCAAAAACTCGATTTTTTTCCCCTTGTTAACTCTTTACCAAACGACAAAAATTTATACCTGTCCAAACTGAAAGCATTTGCAGACGACAATTCTAATCGGGCTCAAATAATATGATATTTGTTTGACAGGTTAGAAAACATTGTGGGAAAAGGAGAAAATGCTGGTTACCAGCATTTTCTCCTTTTCCCACAATGTTTTCAAAAGGCTTCTTTGTCAGGGTCGTTAAAAGTCAGGATTGTGTGGTAAAGGGTTAACTCTTTACCAGACAACAAAATTTTTGACTGGTCAAAATCGAAAGCATTTGTAGACAACAAATTAACTCTGACCGATGACAAATATTTAGAATTGTCCAAATCAGAAGCATTTGCAGACGACAAATTAGATGCTATTGAAAATATTATTTTTATCCTGAAAAGAGTAGAAAACATTGTGGGAAAAGGAGAAAATGCTGGTTACCGGCAACTCCCCCACAGTCATTATAACCTGTGATTGTTTGGAAAAGGTTTAACTCCTAAAACAAATTACAGCAAAAATTTCTGAAAAAATCATTGAGGCATAGGGATAAACACCACAAATTAAGGTTTTAATCCATGAAAACAGGTGAAAACATTGTAGTAGAAAAACATACATTACAATCAATTTCTCCATTTACAACATGGTCATCAACAGGAATAAGCTACAAAACCAATCAGAGATCTTTAGCTAGAAACATCTCAACACTTTACTTTACAAAATAATTTTATACCCTCCTAATCTGAAAAGCATTTGCAGACGACAAATTTACCATGGCTCAAATAATGGGATTTGTGTTTCAAAGTTAACTCTTTACCACATGACAAAATTTTGGACTTGACCAAACTGAAAGCATTTGCAGACGACAAATGAAATGTAACTCAAGTGGCAATTTCTATCTTTAACAGGATAGAAAACATTGTGGGAAAAGGACAAAATGCTGGTTACCAGCATTTTCTCCTTTTCCCGCAATGTTTTCAAAAGGCTTCCTCCTAAGGGTCGTTAAAACTTGGGATTGTATGGTCAAGGTATAAAAAACAATGTTGACAATCGGGATAAGGATATTCTGATCCTTTCCCAAATGACAAATTTTAGACAATTTCAAATTTAACATGTCTGCAGACGACAAACTCAACTTTGGTACAAAATGAGCTTTAGTTCTCTGAAAGGGTAGAAAACATTGTGGGAAAAGGAGAAAATGCTGGTAACCAGCATTTTCTCCTTTACCCACAATGTTTTTAAAAGCCTTCTGTCCCAGGGTCATGAAAACCAGGGATTGTTTGGTAAAGGGTTAATTGTGATCGGCTGCATATTTGTTTCTGGGAATAACGATGTATCCAGCATACCTCTTGTAACACCTGCAGCATGACGGCGTAGTTACGTACAAATCTTGCACCAGTGTAAATCAAGGCATCTTGACCTGAGTATCTGCAACAAATATCAAAATAAGAAACAAGATCATTGGGAATTGTACTATGAGCCATGTTCTGGCAAAAGGGGGCTTAATGCATTCCCGTGATCCATGATTCCTATCAAGCTATCACATAATTATTGATCCAAAATAGCAACTTCTTTTAACAACCGACTGAATTATGAAGTAGGCTGGTCCTTGAACATACAGAAAATTGACAAATAGCGAAAAGTTTCCGCTGACCTTGGTCGATACTTTGCTCAGATGCATTAACCCTTTCAGCGCCATAAGCGAAAACAGGGACTTTTGCGGACGGCATAGATCTTTGATCTATACCTTCCGCTTGTTTGGTCAAGCCTTTATGATAAAAATGTTCTGGAGACACAGTGGATTCTATATACAGCCATTAAAAGAAGCTGAGTTTGTTTATTTGGCGCCGAAAGAGTTAAGCCCCTTTTTTCACAGAGCATAGCTCATATATATATATATGTGTGTGACACAGTATTGAAGCTGTAACAATAAGCCAGAAGCATAATTACAATGTACTGCAACATTATGGTTAGCGTATTGCAATAATATCACAATATACTGCTTCAAAAGTTCAGTTATCATTTTGGAGTACATTACAAGAGGACTCTGAGGTAATCTGCTCTTCTTTCTTTTTTTTTTATTCAACTCAGAAAGTTAAAAAGAAGACATGAAAAAAACTTGATTGAAACCATTTTCCATAGAAAATCAGCACATCTACCGATTCTCCACTTTTTTCAACCACATCTGGTTGTCGTTAAATGTGCACCATATAATGCTAGTCATAGATTTGTGACAGGATGCACACACATAACACAGAATCAAGGCGTGGCTTTAGAAATTATGGGCGGCGACTATATCTCATACATGATTCCTGATTGGTGTGCAGTACATATTGTGTGAAAATTCTGTGAGCACAAAATTGGATGCGGGTGGGCGTGACGAAATTGCCATTTAATTGATTAGCATAGTATGGTGTGTATGTATGTATGGCGTGTAACTAGACAAAATCTGTGTTTGTTGATTACGCATTATAGGTCGGCCGAATCTGCTATGAATGACCCTGATACACTCATCATAACTCGGCCAATTTTGTACCTACATCTAACTTGACCAACAGATCAACCAAGGTTTGATGAATGATCCAGATAAAAACCGGTATTTAACGGTAAATTCAATGCACATTGCGATACAATATCGGCTGGGGTCTGTACAGCAATATACCGGTAAACAGATTTATTGTTACACCACTACACAAGATACATCAAAACACTACATTTTATACTGTCTTTAACAGTAACTCTTTACCATACGACAAAATTTTAACCAAGTCCAAATTGAAAGCATTTGCAGATGACAAAGTAAACGTTAATCAAAACATAAAAATTTGTCTTTGATTAGGTAGAAAACATTGTTGTAAAAGGAGAACATGCTGCTTTCCAGCATTTTCTCCTCTTTCCGCAATGTTTTCAAAAGTCTTCTTTCTCAGGGTTGTTGAAAGTCAGCATTGTATGGTAAAGAGTTAAACAAAAACAGCATTTATCAATTCCCATCATGAGACATATTTAACCCTTTAGCTGCTAATTGCTACTCCTTGACCTTTTGTGGACAGTGTAGATCAAGATCAGAGTGCACAGAACGTGCAGTCCGATCTTTAATTTACACTGTCAGATATGGTATTTTCATTCTGGTGAAATCAACTTTAAAACACAATGTTTGGGCTTAAGTATTGAGTAGAAATTTGGGTTTCATTTATACAGCAGCTGAAGTGTTAAGTTGTTGTCTGCTATTGATTTAATACGGACAGTATGCAAGGTGTTCTTGTCTAGTAAAAATCAGGTTAACCCTTTCCCAAACAAGCCCTGGTTTTCACGTGTCTGCAGTACAGGTCTTTTGAAAACACTGTGGTAAAAGGAGAAATTGCTTGTAACGAGCAATTTCTCCTTTTCCCACAGTGTTTTCTACCCTTTTTGAGAACTTCCTGCCAATTTCATCAAATTTAAAATTGTCGTCTGCAAACTCTTTCAATTTGGACCAGTCCAAAATTTGTCGTTTGGGAAAGGGTTAAGAATGTTCAATGACGTACCATAGTTATTTATATTCAATAAACCATATTTGGCACTTTACCTATCAATTCAGTGTTTCTGCCACCTTGAGGAAGAAGGTATTTGTAAATATAAAGGGGAAACAAGAAATATATAATACTTATATAGTGTGATCGTATATCAAAAATATCTAATGAGGTTGGGAGAATTGATGATTATCAAGCCTTGACGAGACAAGTATCATTTCTCACAACCGAGTTAAATATTTTTGATATACGACAACAATGTGTATATATTGTATTTATCTTTTAACGTCTGATTTGTTGGTGTTTATCATATTGTTGACATGTGGCTGACAAATACAAGTTGAAAGTTCATTTCTATCAGAACTCCATTTAAAATGATATTATCCACATATAGTACTTTACGGTAGTAAAACGTCCGAAATTCCGATTGAGATCGCTTTGGATTATTCTATTTGAGGAAACAAGGTAAGGAGAGATTCAAATGATGTCACAGGCAGGAATTACATAGGCAAAACATTGGAAAGTAAAGTGTGTGCCATGACAACCTTTTTTTTTACAGGCTTTCTGTAGTGATCGTTACCATATTTGGAATACATTTCATCCATATGTTGTAAATGAGCGCAGTCACTGAAAGATACTGTACTATAAATATCCTTGGTATGTCAAACAACAATAAATATGCACAACATATCAAAAATAAATATGGTGTAAGTGCTACGGCATGGAATTCCGGTTAGTTGAAAGATAAAGCGCTTTTCAACAGCCTATTTTTCCCTACAATGCTTTCAATCCTTCCAAAGACAAATCAACCCTTTACAACACATCCCAAGCTTTTACAACCCTGAGGCAGAAGCCTTTGAAAACAATGTGGGAAAAGGAGAAATGCTGGTAACCAGTATTTTCTCCCTTTTTCACAATGTTCTCTACCCCATAAAAGACAAGTTGCATCATATGAGCTACACATTTAATTTGTTGTCTGCCAATGCATTCTACCACAAAAACCACAACATTGTGAGAAACGGAGAAAATGCTGGTAACCAGCATTTTCTCTTTTTTCCAAAATGTTTTCTAGCCTATCAGAAAAAGAAATCACCATGTTACAAAATTTTAGACATTTTAAATTTGAATGCATTAGCGGACAACAAAATTTAACCCTTTTACTGCACAATGCCGCCTTTGAATGCCCCTGGGAAAGAAACATTTTTAAAACATTGTGGGAAAAGGAAAAAATGCTGGCAACCAGCATTTTCTCCTTTTCCCACAATGTCTTCTATGCTATCAAAGAAAAGTTGCACCATTTGACCGACACTGAAATTGTCGTCTGCAAATGTCTTCAATTTGGAAATGGCTAAAATTTTGTTGCCTTGTAAAGGGTTTTAATATGGTTCAAAAGATAGAGTTTGTCTTCAAAAAGGTTGAAAAAAAAAGGAAAAATGCTTGTCACTTGCATTTTCTCCTTTTCCCACACTGTTTTCAAAGGCTTTTTCTCCCCAGAGGTATTAAAACTCTGGCTTGTTTAGTTTAAGGTTACAAGAAAAAAAAAATCACTCACTTCAATGGCTTCCAGTTATGATTCGTAGCATGAAAAATGCGCCTTGCTTTGTTGTTGGCCTTCTGAGAAAGGTCGTCAAACATTTCCTTTGACATATTGCTAAGCACAAGGTTCCTTTTCTCAACTTCCTCTGTAAAATACGGCAGACAGTAAAATCTTGTTCGTTCGTATAAAAGTTTGTTTGGTTGTGCAATGCTGTTTACAACCATTTGTCGCTATCAGCAGCACTTATAGATCACTTTAACCCTTTACCACACAACAAAATTTTACACTTGTCCAGAATGAAAGCATTTGCAGACGACAAATTCAATATGGCTGATATGGTGAGATTTGTCTGTAAAAAGGACAGAAAACATTGTGGAAAAAAGGAGAAAATGCTGGTTACCAGCATTTTCTCCTTTTCCTACGATGTTTTGAAAAGGTTTGTCTCAGGTTCCCAAAAACCAGGGATTGTTTAGTAAAGGGTATTTTAAATAGCTATTTTAAAGTGACTGCTTTGACAGTTTACCAAACAACAAAATTAAAAACCTGTTTAAAGTATTTGTAGACGACAAGATAAATAAGAAAAAAAATTAAAATTCACACTGAAAGGGTTGTAAACTGTGTTAAAGGTAGAAAATGCTGGTGACCTGCATTTTCTACTTTTTCCACAATTTTTTTCAAAAGGCATTGTCCTTTGTGTCGTTAAAAGTCAGGATTGTATGGTAAATTGCTTAAATGGTTTCATTTGCCTGTATTCTACATCCTACTTTGCATTATCCCTTTACGAAATGACCCCAGTCTGTTATGCAAGTTGGGGATCAATTAAAGACACATTTTTACTCCTTTCCACTTATTTTTCAGCTGGTTTATATTTAATTTCATCTTGTGATCATTCTTGTATCTTCATGTTACATATTGGCCCTGATGGGCAAGATTGCAAGATATATCAGAAATGCCAAAAATCTTGGTAATTGATCTGTTTACACAACTGATCAAATTCTAAGCCATTCCACACGATTTCAAGTTTTAAAAAAGCATATTTCTTTGGTTCCCTCAAAGCCTTAAAAAGGGTAAATAAAATTGTTGGTACACACACAAAAATTCATCCACACTTTTTCCTTGATCTGCAAAAGTTTTCAAAAGGTGTCTTCTTTGTGCCTTATAAACGTTGTAGTACTAAATGTATCACAGGTATATATTTAAATCTCTCTTTCTGTCAATATATCTGGCAGATAAATGTACAGCATAAATCCAAGATCAGACTATGTTCTATGAAGTCTGATCTTGATCCATAATGTCTGTGAAGACAATCAAATTCAGATTCAACACTTTGAGGGTTAACTCTTCAGCACACAACAAAGTTACAGGTTTGTCAAAATGAATTTTCTGAAGACAACATATAAAACCCTTTTCCAAACAACAAAGTTTTGAACTAGACTAAACTGAAAGTGTCTGCAGGTGACAAATTAAATGTACCTTACATGACACATGTCTTTCAGAAGGTAAGAAACGTTATGAAAAGAGAAAAACATGTTGGTTACCAGCATTTTCTCTTTTTCCCACAATAATTGCAAAAGACTCCTTTAACAGGGTAGTAAAAACCATGATTTGTGTTAGACATGCTAAACTCTTTTCACACAAGAAAACTGTGGCCTTGTCCAATTTGGACCAATTTGCAGACGACCATTTAAATACGACTTAAATGACAAAATTTTTCTTTGATAGACTAGAAAACATGAAGGGAAAAAGAGAAAATGCTGGTTACCAGCTTTTTCTCCTTTTCCTTTAATTTTTTTTCAAAAGGCTGCTTCCTCAGGGTCATTAAAAGTTGGGATTGTGTGGTATAGGCTTAAAAGTGGCTCAAGAAGATTTTTAAAGATTTCCTTCTTTATCTCTATGTGAAATCCGAGAACCCACAACATAGGGCCAATTTTTAACAACAGTGCCATAATTTGAAGTATTTTGGTAGAAGGTCACTAGATGATATTACATGCCATATATGAGAGCTCTAGCCCTTACGGTTTGGGACAAGAAGATTTTTAAAGATTTCCCTCTTTATCTCTATGTGAAATCCGAGAACCCACAACATAGGGGCAATTTCCAAACTAGGGCCATAATTTGAAGTATTTTGGTAGAGGGCTACTAGATGATGCTACATACCAAATATGAAAGCTCTAGCCCTTACGATTTGGGACAAGAAGATTTTTAAAGTTTTTTCTCTTGGTTGCCGTGGCAACCAGAGTTCTTCATGGAATTCAAATCTTTGAAGTATTCTGAAAGTGCATCACCTAAGGATCATTTCTGTGAAGTTTCACTGAAATCTGTTGGGTGGTTTCAGAGGAGAAGCTTTTTTTAAGTAATTGTTCACGGACGGACAGACGGACGGACACACGGACGGACGGACGGACGGACGCCAGACAACGATTGATCACAATAGCTCACCCTGAGCACTATGTGTTCAGGTGAGCTAAAAATGAATACGAAAAGTTCAATATACCCTTCACCATACAATCCTGAGTTTGAACCAGCCTGAAAAAAGAAGGCTTTTGAAAACAATTTTGGTTAACAGCGAAAGAGAAGGCTTTTGAAAACAATTTTGGTTAACAGCATTTTCTCCTTTTCCCACAATGTTTTCAAAAGGCTTCTTTCTAAGGCTTGTTAAAACTCGGGATTATGCGATAAAGAGTTAAAAGGGTAGAAAACATTGCTGTAAATCGTAATTTTTCTCCTTTTCCTCTTGTTTGACAGCCATCTTTCTCTAAGTCATTAACTCTTTATAACACAATCTCTAGTTTCAACGACCCTTGGAAAATAAACTTTTGACAACACTGTAGGAAAAGAGGAAAATGCTAGTAGCCAGCATTTTCTCCTTTTCCCACAATGTTTTATGACCTTTCAGAAACAAGTCAAATTATTAAAGGACAAATAATTTGTTGTCTGCAAATGTATTCAATTTGGACCGGTTGAAAAAATTGTTTGCTAAAGAGTTTACTCTATAAAATTTTAGACTAATCCAAATTGAAAGCATTTGCAGACGACAAAATAAAGTTGACTCAAAAATTGAAATTTATTTTGGGAAGGATAGAAAACATTGTGGGAAAAGAAGAAAATGCTGGTAACCAGCTTTTTCTCCTTTTCCCACAATGTTTTCAGAAGGCCTCTTTCTCAGGGTCGTTAAAACACACTAAATGGTTAAAAATTATTTATAATATACCTGAAATCTTTCCGGCTCAAATTCTTGCGGATAAAATAACACACAATAAAAAATAATCTGTATCTACACACTGTGAAATACACGTCCAAATATGGTAGTGATGATGTAACTCACGCGGGGAAAACATACATATTGATTTGCAATTGGATTGGTCAAAATTTACACTATGATATTCTGCCATTCACTGAAATGACGTTACTAGCTACTACACCATTGTTTGTTTTATTTTGTCTACCAATTTACAAATAAAATGTCAAGAACTGCAAAATATTGTCGTTGAAAGTGGTAGGTATATAATGACAGGAATATTATGTTGTAGTAACTTTCCTGATGCTTGTATTTACTTTTCGCTCCGTAAGAAAATTTTGACATTCGCTTGACCTTCAGTCTCACGTGACATCAAATTTTCTCACGCTGCTCGAATTAAATACAAGCACTAAGAAAGCTACAACAACATGTTTCCCCGTATATATATATATAAAACAAACGATTATACAAGTACAATATAAAGGTTACCATCAATAACTTTGTCTAGAATATCTTTCATTTTTTGTTTCATGTCCGAGACCTCTGCTGGCGGATGACGGCGCAAGAGTACTTCCCTCAGATGAACGCATGATTTCTCAAATCCTTTGTTTAAACATTCATTTTCTGGCAAAAAAAGAAAACAACACAAGTAAAGCAGTAAAACCTGTCTCAGGGGCCATCTATCAACCACCTATCACACAATCCTGACTTTTAATGACCCAAAGCCTTTTGAAAACATTGTAGGAAAAGGAGAAAATGCTGGCAGCCAGCATTTTCTCCTTTTCCCACAATGTTTTCTACTCTATCAAATACAGATATTGCCATTTAAGCTACATTTAATTAGCGATCAGTATGATTATACTTTCAATTTGCTCCAGCCCAAAATTTTGTCATCAGGTAAAGATTTATGAAGTTAACCAAACAATCCCAAGTTTTAACAATTCTGAGAAAAAAGCCTTTTGAAAACATGGGAAAAAAGAAATGCTGGTAACCAGCATTTTCTCCTTTCCCCATAATGTTTTCTACCTTATCAAAGACACTTTCCATTACTGAGCCACACTTATATCGTCATATGCAAATGCTCACAGTTTGGAAAAGTCTACATTTCACTTGAATGACAAAGAGTTATGCAGGTAAACTTTATTAAGTCTAGACCAAACGACAAAAAATGTTCATGTTGTCCAAAATGAAAGCATTAATTTTTGCAGACATATCAAATGTGGCTCAAATGATGAGATTTATCTTTGAAAGGGTAGAAAACAGTGTAGGTCAAAGGAGAAATGCAGGTTACCAGCATTTTCTCCTTTTCACACTATGTTTTCAAAAGCCTTCTACCTCAGGGTCATTTAACTCTTTACCACAAAGTTGCAACTTTGGGAAAAGGAGGAAATGCAAATAACCTTCATTTTCTCCTTTTCCAACATTGTTTTTACCCTATGATACAAAAAGTTTGTGTTTTGAGTAACATTTATTTTGATGTCTGCAATTTGGACAAGGCTAAAATTTTGTTTGTGATAAAGAGTTATACTTGGAACTGCATGGTTAAAAATAATTAAATTGTATAAATAAAGTTTGCTCTGTATCAGTCGATCTAGCAATACATACCAGCTAGTATTGCCTGAAGGTTATCAAAGGCTAGATGTGGTGGATGGACTGTGGGTAGACGGACAATGCCCGCATGTTCCTTAAAGTATTGGTCTGGGTCCGCATTCAACTTCTCTAGCTCTTGGGGATCAATGGGCACGTGTTGTGGAAATTTCTTCTCTTGTAAGCCAGTTATGGCTCCCTAATAAAAGGAAAAACAGTTTGTTTGATCTTTAACTCTTCGCCACACAACAGAATCTTAGATTTATCAAATGTAACTAAAAATGACTGGACCTGTCTTTGAAAGGGTAGAAAAAATTATTGGAAAAGGAAAAAAAGCTGGTTATCAGCATTTTCTCTTTTTCCCACAGTGTTTTCAAAAGGTTCTTTTCTAGGGTGGTTTGAAGTAGGGGTTGTGTTGTAAAGGGTTAAATCTTTACATAACAATCAAATGATTGATGGACCTTGAGGAGGAAAGCTTTTGCTCACAGTGTAGAAAAAGGAGAAAAGGCTTATAAACAGCATTTTCTTCTTTTTCCACAATGTATTCTCACTATTCTGTAGCCTTCTTCTCAAGGGCTTTCCATCTTTATCATTGTGTGGTAAAGGACTAACCCACACGTCACTTCAGAACAAAACATGATACATGACTTCAGACAGGAATAGTTTTTTCTTACATCTTACTGCTTTCAAAAATGTAAAGTAACCCATAGCAATCAAGTTCTCCATTTGCCATAATGTTTTCACATACATGTAGCAGGGTTTTCCCAGATCCCATGTTTTTTTTTTAAATTTTGACTCTGAAATTTTCTGGATATCTCCCTAAATCTCCATGTTAACCATATTGATTCATTTCAAGGACAGTCAAATGACCCCATATGACAAAGTAAAAGGAAACCCGACGCATCAATGTCTTAATCCTTAAGCTGGTAAGCGCGACTCACTGACCTTTTGCAGACAGTGTAGATCAAGATCAGACTGCACAGAATGTGCAGTCTGATCTTGGATCTACCCTGTCTGATTAGGAGATATTTTTCTCCAAAAAACCAAGTTCGAAATAACATTATTTGTGTTTTAGCTAATGCCTTGAAAGTTCCGTTTAACCCTTTCCCAAACAAGCCCTGGTTTTCACGTGTCTGCAGTACAAGTCTTTGGAAAACACTGTGGGAAAAGGAGAAATTGCTCGTAACGAGCAATTTCTCCTTTTCCCACAATGTTTTCTACTCTTTTTGATAACTTTCTGCCATTTTCATCAAATTTAAAATTGTCGTCTGCAAACTCTTTCAATTTGGACCAGTCTAAAATTTGTTGTTTGGGAAAGGGTTAACTTATTAAGATGGATAGGGTAAATCCTTTACCAAACAAATCAGCCTTTTACCAACCGAAGGAAGATGACTTTTGAAACCTCCTTTCCCAACAATATTTTTCTTCTCTTTCTACTCTTTCAAAGACAAATCCCAAAATTTAGTTTGTCGCTTTAAATTTTGACGATTCTAAAATGTTGTTGGGTAAAGACTGAAATCCTAAATCATAATACTTTACAAGGATGTTTTCAAAGTTTACTGGAAAATTTATTTCAGGAGGTTGAAATCAATTAGTATCATTTGGAGTATTGTCCATTACATATACTCTGACAAAAGGGGATTTAACCCTTTACTACACAATCCTGAGTTTTAATGGCCCTGGGAAATTGGACTTTTGAAAACATTGGTAACCAGCATTTTCTACCTTTCCCACAATGTTTTCTTACCTTTCAGAAATAAATCATGTGAGTCTCATTTGTCGTCGGCAAATGCTTTCAATTTGGACCAGTCCAAAATACTGTCGTTTGGTAAATAGTTAATGCATCTCCATGAAAGAGTATGTCATGCAAGTTATCAGATAATTATCTATCCATAACATCTATTTCAAAGTCTAACTGTCTCATGGGGTAAACTAGTCCTTTAACCCTTTCCCAAACAAGCCCTGGTTTTCACGTGTCTGCAGTACAAGTCTTTTGAAAACACTGTGGGAAAAGGAGAAATTGCTCGTAATGAGCAATTCCTCCTTTTCCCACAGTGTTTTCTACCCTTTTTGAGAACTTTCTGCCATTTTCATCAAATTTAAAATTGTCATCTGTAAACTGTTTCAATTTGGACCAGTCTTAAATTTATCATTTAGGAAAGGGTTAAGCTGCAGAAAATTAACCAATAGCAAAAGGTTTTGACCCATGTGCTGACTGCGCAGGCTGACCTGGGTCAATATATTTTACAGCTGCAGTAAACCTCCTTTTCATACAGCATATATAAATCATCAATTTACTGACATGTATATACTTATGATATCTACTGATAATTTGTGAAGCAAACTGGATAAGTCTAAAACTACAAGTGAATATACTAAACAAACCTTTGAGTCCACTAAGTAAGTATCTGCAACCTTCTTCTCCTTCTGTAATATACAAAATTAATTAAATGATAAACAAAAGAACAAATAAATATAATTAGTTAAATAACTAAATACCAGTGACTGAATAAATACTTGTAAATTAATAAATACCAATAAATAAATACATGAATAAATAACATATATAAATAAATACAACATACCCAAAAAATAACATAATGTCCATGTCCACTGATAATACCGCCATGATTATATAAAAGGATGCCTTTGCTAAAGTTTTCAGATACACATGCAGAAATATATGCAAATAAACATTATCGAATCGACAGAAAAACAAACATGAGCCATGCTCTGTGAAAAGGGAAAGCCTGCGCAGTCAGCACAGCCTGGCCTGTGCCGAAACTTTTCGCTATCAGTCAATTTTCTCTATGTCCAAGGACCATTCTATCTCATAATCAAGTCGGTTGTTAAAAAAAGTGGGTATTATTGTTCATAAGTATGTGATAGTTTGCTTGGTACAATGCATTATGGAGATGTATTAAGCCCCCTTTTTCCAGAGCTTGGCCCATGTTTACAACTATCTATATGGACAAATCAAAATCTGTGACTCATCTGTACTTAACCCTTTACCAAACAATCCCGAGTTTTAATGACCCTGAGAAGGAAGGCTTTTAAAAACTTGTGGGAAAAGGAGAAAATGCTTGTAACCAGAATTTCCTCCTTTTTCCACAATGTTTCTTCCCTATAGTAGGCAATTTCTTATTTTGAGTTACATTTACTTTGTCGTCTGCAAATGCTTCCTATTCGAACAAGTCTAAAATTTTGTCATATGGTAAAGAGTTAAACATTAAACAGTCTTCAGAAGACAAATCTCCAGCTCTAACATAGTTAGACGAAAATGTCCAAGTTTTAGCACAAGAACATGGAGACAGACGCTGACAGTGATATCACAGCAACTCAGTACTTTCTTTAAAAACACAAAGACAAGATAGAAAAAAAAAATGTGGGGTCTTTTTCCGCTATGGCCCAGTTTTCTTGGGGTGAGTCTTCTCTGTTTCTGCCTTGTGGCTGAATCTTTTCCTGGTCAAGTCTAAATAGTTCTATTGCGATTTCAAATTTCTGTATGTTATATGAATCTACATGAAACAATGCAGTGAAAGTTTTAAGATAATGAGATAAACAGTGGAAAAAAACATTTTGAAATTTGGCCTGATCAGTTTAGTCTGGTCCAGAGAATTTATTCATCTGCTCAAATGTTTCATGGTTTTGTCATCTTTAACAAGTCATACAAATCTTTCAACAGATACAAATGAAAATATATGAAATACACTACGGTATGTGAGAAAATCATTTGCCTCCAAAATCCAAGTTGTGCTACAACTTTCATTCTCAGTTGCCCAGTATGATTATTACTGGTGACGAATGGTCTCTCGCGAAAACCGGTTAAAAATTAAACGATATGTGATAATCTACAACAAATGATACAGAAAGATAATTACTACAGTGCAAAACCCTTTCCTCCTACAAGTCAGTGTGACAGCGTGTAGTTTAGAGTAGGTAACAGGTTCTTTCAGTTGAAATAATATTGTCCTCGTGAGAGCTGACATACTGGGTTCCCGCACTATTTTAAATACATGGCGCTCATGATTTAAAGCAGGGCACCATGAGAAATATTGGTACATTCGTCCCCGGTAATTTCGTAATGGAAACTTGCACGTGCAGTGCACCTGTCAACATCGCTGTTGTAAAGTATTGTAAGTAGTGTAAAACGTAGTATAAAAGGTATAGTTTTTTCATGCACATATTTCATTGAAAATGAAGCAAATGGGTGGTTACACCAATTTCTCCTTTCACCACAATGTTTTCAAAGATTGCTATTAGCAGCATGGAAAAAGTTGTACTGCAGGTTATAATTAAATGTGTTTATATAGAGTATCTGGGGCATTCAAATAGACAAAGGGACTCTTTACCAGTTTACAAAGTTTTAGACAAAGACTTTTTGAAATTAAAAGCAAATTGACCTCACAACTAAATTTTTGACATCAAATTCCAAAGCATTTGCAGACAACAAAATAAATGTGACGCAAGAAGTGAAGTTTGATTTTAAAGGGGTAGTAAACAGTGTTGGAAAAGGAGAAAACACTAGTTAACAGCATTTAATCCTTCTCCACAATGTTTTCAAAGTTTTCCCTTTAGGGTAGTTAAATCTCGGGATTGAGTGTTTAAGGGTTCAATGATGGGATTTGTCTTTGAAAGTGTAGACTTTAGTAAGTATTATCTCCGTTAAACACAACTTTTTCTGAAGCTTTTTCCTCAGGATCGTTAAATCATGGACCTGTTTGATAAAGATTTAACCCTTTACCAAACTAACTTGAGTTTGAACGACCCTGAGAAAAAAAGCTTTTGAAAACATTCTGGGAATGGGTTAGGGTAACCAGCATTTTCTCCTTTTCTCACAATGTTTTCCACCCTATCGAAGACAAATTCTATCATTTTAGCCACTTAAGATTTTCATCTGCAAATGCTTTCAATGTAGACAAGTCCACCTTTTTGTTGTGTCGTAAGGAGTTGGAGAAACCAAACCATTGAAGTCAATGTACAATATACTTTCATTGATCAAAAATACAGTAGTGATAGACAAGTGTTCATTGCTGGCAGAAAAATGAATTATAAAGCAAGGTAAAAAGTTAACAAAAAATAGAGTGACCTGGTAACCTTTGACCTTGCTCTAAAATTCATTTTTCTGTCATCAAACAACACTTGGACCAACCAAGCAATGACAGATTGTCATCTTCACAACATTTTCCATATTTTTATATGGTATGATTTAAATACAAATCAGCCATGCTCTGTGAAAAGGGTGCTTTAGGTATCTGCAAAAAGTATCAACCCAGGTCAGCCTGCGCAATCAGTACAGGCAGACCTAGGCCAAAACTTTATGTTATTGGTCAATTTTCTGTTTGTCAAAGGACCATTCTAATTCATGATTCAGTCATTTGTTTGGTTTTTTTTACTTTATGGATCCATGATCGTCTAATGACTTGCTTGGTATCATGCATCACAGAGATACATGAAGCCCCCTTTTGCCAGGGCATGACTCAGATGCATTTTTACTCTTGGCTGCTACTGGGACTTCAACCCTTTACCACACAATCCTGAGTTTTAACAACCCTAGGGAAGAAGCTTTTTGAAAACATTGTGGGAAAAGGAGAAAATGCTGGTAATCAACATTTTCTCCTTTTCTCACAATGTTTTTGACCCTTCCCAAAACAAACTTCAATTTTTCGGTAACATTTATTTTGTCGTCTGCTAATGCTTTCTATTTGGACCAGTCTAAAATTTTGTCGTTTGGTAACGGGTTTATCTGGTCCCATGGTTCCAGACCAATGGTGATATTGAGACAGGTTTTTTTTTTTTTAAATTTCAGGGGGTAAAAGAGATGAAACACTTGTTCTGCCTATTAATTCATCAGTGAGTGTTACACTGTCTCAAGACCAGGTCAGTAGATCTCGCTGGGCTCTGAAATTCAGTGATATTGACCAATACTTACTTTGCTAGTTGGCTAAATTTACCTCGCTGAGCAATCTTGTTCTTACATGGCAGCGAAAATAAACAAGTCTTGCGAGACAGTGCAATATTATCGCCACCTACATTATGCCCGTAATGTACCCAAATCGTTAACTCTTTACAAAATGACAAAACTTTGGACTTGTTCAAATTCAGAGTATTTGCAGACAACAATTGAAATGTGGCTAAAATGATGGGATTTGTTTTTGATTGGGTAGAAAACATTGTGGGAAAAGGAGAAAATGCTGGTTACCGGCATTTTCTCCTTTTCCCACAATGTTTTCAAAAGCCTTTTTTGTTAGAGTCGTTAAAACTCAGGAATGTGTGGTAAAGAGTAAACTAACCCATAATGGAAAAAAAAAAAACGAAATGAGAAATGAAAGCCATAATATACTTTTAAGACACTGCTTTGCAATGAAGGTTGCCTCCATCGGTGCAGATGGCTGCGTTTGATGGTACTTCAGTAATTATATGATGCCATTGATTTTTGTTTACGCGTGGTCCTCGTAGTAGGTCTAAACACGCCTTGAAGTGTTCTAATAAAAGTTATAAGAAGTTTTTTTCTGCTTTTATCTAGTCAGATGAAGGCTTGTAGGGGAAATGTTTAATTCCTTAGGGCCATTAAAATGCTTAAATGTTTAGTAAAGGGTTAACTCTTTACCAGACGACAAATTTTTCAACTGGCCCAATTCAAAAGATTCGCAGACGACAAATTAAATGTGGCTCAAATAGTTGGATTTATTTCTGAAAGGTTAGAAAACATCCTTTTCCCATGATGTTTTCACAAGTCTAATTTCCCAGAGGTGCTAAAACTCGTAATGGTGTGGTAAAGAATTAATTTTCAGAAAGAATTTTGCTGAGTCTGAAAACAAACCTTTCACCCTTGAATTTCAAGCTGTGTATGTTACAGACTGAGCTGCAGGGTGTGGCCATTGTTATAACTGTTTACCACACAATCCCGACTTTTAACAATCCTGTGAAAGAAGCCTTTTGTAACATTGCGGGAAAAGGAGAAAAACAGCATTTTCTCCTTTTCCCACAATGTTTTCTACTCTTCCCAAAACAAATTTCAATTTCTCATTCATGTTTATTTTGCCATCTGCAACTACTTTCAATTTGGACTGGTCTAAAATTTTGTTGTCCGGTAAAGAGTTAATTTTCAGTGAGAATTTTGCCTAGTCGGGGATCAAACCTATCACTTGAATTTTAAGCCCTGTGTGTTAGAGGCTGAGCTGGGTTTAGCCATTGTTGTAATATTTATCTTTAATTTTTAGCTGAAAGCGAAAACAACGGTAGCTACAAGTAAAACTTTTGACAAAGACAGATTCTGGCTAAATGGAAGGTGAGCTATTTATATCTGTGAAAAGGGGTTTTAACCCTTTACCACATGGCAAAATTTTAGACTTTCTCAAATCGAAAGAGTTTTCAGACAACAAATTGCATGTGGATTAACCCTTTACCACACCACAAAATTTTATACCAGTCCTAATTGAAAGCATTTGCAGACGACGAAATAAATGAGACTTAAAAATTGAAATTCTTTTTTGGAAGGTAAGAAAACATTGTGGAAAAAGGAGAAAATGCTGGTTACCAGCATTTTCTCCTTTTCCCACAATGTTTTCTACCCTATATAAAGACAGAAATCATCATTTGAGCCACCTTTAATTATTGTCTGCAAATGTGTTCAGTTTGGATGAGTCTGTAATTTTGTCATTTTCATAAAGAGGTAGTGTGTCATTAAGTAGAAATTATTGTACATCCAGAAATATAAATGTTTGACTTTTTTCCAAATGACAAAATTTTGGATAGGACCAAATTGAAAGCATTTGCAGATGACAAAATAACTAGGAAAAATTGAAATTTATTTTTGGATGGTAAAAAACATTGTGGGAAAAGGAGAAAATGCTAGTTACCAGCATTTTCTCCTTTTCCAACAATGGTTTCAAAAGCCTTCTTCTCTTAGGGTCCATAAAAGTCGGGATTGTGCAGTAAAGTTTAAACAAGGACCAGTCTGCCTGTTTGTCCGTCTGTCTGTCAATCTGTGAATATGCACTAACTGCATATTATAAAATGGAAGAATATCTTAAAAAGTTTATTCAATGATATATTTTACTTACAAAACAGTGAAAACACAAAGGGCAAAGTAGCATTTAATAATCAACATTACAGTGCTTCCCTTACCACAGTGTTTTATATATATTTATAACTGTAATGATTGATTTAGTTGTTTTATAAATATTCACATACATTTGATAAACAGTAATATTTTATAAACAATAAACAGAAATAAATTGTAAAATCATAAACAAGACTCTTGTACAATTTTAAAGATATTTGACCTAGAGTGATTTGAAAATTAGCTTAAGAGAGACAATCCCGTACGTCTCAAAAAGTCTCCCCCTTGAAACCCCAAATCTCCCCCTTTGAAATAAAAAAAAAAAAAAAAAAAAACCCTGGTGTTGGAAAAAGTTGGAAAGAAAATGATTGTAACCAGAATGTTTTCAAAGCTAAGTTTTGAAAGTTTGTTAAAACTTGGGATTGTATGGTTAAGGGTTAAACATTTTTATGCACAATGCAATGAACATCAAGACGTTCTATATATATATATATTAAACAAAATGGTGGGGACATTAGTGACATGTGACATTTCTATTTGTTTCTTCCTTCTCCATCTACAGGGAGGAGACATTTTCTACACAAAGAATACAGAATTTAATCAGTGAAGGTATGTCGTATCTTACAAACATGAAAGCTCACAACAAATGCATAGCTTAAATACAAACCACCCCGGCTGGGATTCGAACCTGTGTGGCAAATATCCTCGTTTATTGAGGCTTAAAAGACCAATACACTAACCCCTGAGCTAAAGAGAATTCTCCCCCATGCAGTTGTCAGGTATTGATTTTAAGCGAGAAGAAGGTATGCTGTAAGGAAGGCGTGATCTCCCGTAACACAGCCCCTCTTAACCCTTTCCCAAACTATGAATTTTAGACTGGTCCAAATTGAAAGAGTTGGCAGACGGCAATTTTAAATTGGATGAAAATGATAGAAAGTTCTCCAAAAGGGAAGAAAACACTGTGGGAAAAGGAGAAATTGCTAGTTACGAGCAATTTCTCCTTTTCCCACAGTGTTTTCAAAAGACTTGTACTGCAGACACATGAAAACCAGGGCTTGTTTGGGAAAGGGTTATGAGAAGTCATCATTTTGCTGACGGAAAGCTTTACTAGGCAGGAAGTCTATAATTTAGACTAGGTCACTCTCAATGGCCAATAATGGGCAATTTTATAGACAACAAGTGGCTCAGTGGCCAATCCCAGGGGAGGCCCCATCTTACGAACATGAAAGTTCGCAGCAAATGCATAGCTCAAATATAAACCTTCACGGCTGGGATTCGAACTTGTGCGGCAAATATCCTCGTTTATTGAGGTTTAAAAGACCAATACATTAACCACAGAGTTAAAGAGAATTCTCCCCAATGCAGTTGTCAGGTATTGATTTTATACGGGAAGAAGGTATGCTGTAAGGAAGGCGTGATCTCCCGTATCACGTATGTTTAATTTTTCTCATCCAGTAGATCTTAATGTCTTGTTTAACTGTTTACTCTGTACAACATAATCCTGACTTTTAACAACCCTGAGAAAGAGGCTCTTTGAAAACATTGTGGGAAACTCTTTACCAAACTGCAGAATTTTAGACTAGTCCAAATTGAAAACAAGACAATATAAATGTGACTCAAAAATTGAAGTTTGGTTTTTGGAAGGGTAGAAAACATTGTGGAAAAAGGAAAAATGCTGGTCACCAGCATTTTCTCCTTTTCCTACAGTGTTTTCAAAAGGCTTTTTGTTGAGGGTTGTAAAAAGTCGGGATTGTGTGGTAAAAGGTTAAGCCATTTTGATATCTCTTTCTGTTAGTACCATAATTTTCACTTTGTTGTAAAATCTGGCTGTTTGAATTTGCAAGCAGTAATGGTTGCTCCAGGGGAAAATATGTGTACAGTTATTTGTTTATGTGAGAAAGCAATAAGTGGTTAGGAAAGAATATGGTGCTTTCGCTAAAGCTAGAAAGTACATCTATAGAAAATTTACATGTACACTGATACAGATTCTGTAGAAACTTGTGTTTCATAGAGATATCATCTAATATGGCATTGTGCAATTAAAGTGTTGAAAGCAGTCAAAGAAGGAAAGGGAAAAAGATGTCAAAACACAAGAAATGCTGATGCATGTATGTAACTTAATGAGAAATAAAAAGGAGAGAATTGCAAAAACGAGTGATTTTTTTTTTTTTGACTTAAAACATTACTGAAATCTATGTCATGACAGCAAACCATGACATCTGCACTTTTGGAAATGCTTTTAATTTGGTCTAGCCCAAAATTTTGATGTTTGATCAAAATTATCAAGTTCTCCAAATTGAAAGCATTTGCAGAAAACAGAGGTAGTTCAAATGATGATTTTTTACTTTGATTAGGTAGAAAACATTGTTGGAAAAGGAGAAAATGCTGCTTACCAGCATTTTATCCTTATCCCTCAACATTCTCAAAAGTCTTTTCTTTTCCACATAAAAACTTGGGATTGTGTGTAAACCCTTCACATAACAACAAACTTTGGAGTTGTCCAAATTGAAAGCATTTGCAGATGAAAATATTTTTGTTGCTCAAATGTTGGGATTTGGGTTAGGGTTAACCCTAACCCTTTTCCACATAAAAACTTGGGATTGTGTGTAAAACCCTTCACATAATGACAAATTTTGGAGTTGTCCAAATTGAAAGCATTTGCAGACAAAAATATTTTTGTTGCTCAAATGTTGGGATTTATCTTTGAACGATTAAAAACATTGTGGGAAAAGGAGAAAATGCTGGTTACCAGCATTTTCTCCTTTTCCCACAGGGTTTTTTAAGGCCTTCTTCAGGGTCGTCATTGTGTTGTAATGTGTTGTCTTTACCAAACAACAAAATTTTGGACTAGACCAAATTGAAAGCATTTGCAGACAACAAAATAAAAGTGTCTCAAATAATGATTTCTGTCTTTGATTTGGTAGAAAACATTGTGGGAAAAGGAGAAAGTGCTGGTGATCAGCATTTTCTCCTTTTCCCACAATGTTTTGAAAAGCCTTCACCTTGAGGGTCTTCATTGTGTGGTAATGTCTTAAAGTGTATTTTTATTTCAGTTAGACAGAGAGCATCTTTGCAGAACTCAGTGAATCAAGAAGTATTGTCATGGAAACTTCATATTTGTTCTGAAAACAACTTTCCTACCGCTGCAGGCCTCGCTTCATCTGCTGCCGGATACGCCTGTCTTGGTGAGCTTTACGTATCTTTCTTCCGTGTTTCTATCTTTGGTTAACCCTTTACCCAACAGTCCTGAAGTTTGACAATCCTGAGCATAAAAGCTTTTAACTTTAACCCTTTACCAGACAACAAAATTTTAGCATTGTCCAAATTGAAAGCATTTGCAGACGACAATTTCAGTGTGGCTCAAATGGTGGAATTTTTCTTAGATGGGGTAGAAAACATTGTGGGAAAGGGAGAAAATACTGGTTACCAACATTTTCTCCTTTTCCCACAATGTTTTCAAGAGGGTTCTTTCCCAGGGTGGGTAAAATGCAGCATTGTGCAGTAAAGGATTAAAGCCCCTTTCACGACAATAGTTGTCTTTGTGGCCAGTGTAGATCAAGATCAGACCAAAATTGTTTTATTTGCTCTTGCAAATGCTTTCAGTTTGGACAGGTCCAAAATTTTCTTGTTTTTTAAAGGGTTTTACTCTTTACCACATTCTCTACAGATTTGACGAGGACTGAAAGGGTTCTGAAAACACAGTGGGAAAAGGAGAAAATGCTAGTATTTTCTCATTTTCCCACAATGATTTCTACTCTGTCATAAACAAACACTTTCATATGAGTAAATTTAATTTGATGTCTGCATATGCTTTCAATTTGGACAAGTGTAAAATTTTGTTTGTGCTTTAAAGATGTAATGAAATATAGAATTATTATTATACCTGTAGCTTTTAGAGTAAGTTTGCTTTGCATCGGACAGCATGCCATAACGGACAGTCTGAGAAATACCGCAATAAATACCATGACTCATCACATCTTAATGCCACTGTCATCCTAAAACCATTTAAAATGCCCTGCTTAGTAATTGATTTACACTTGTTGATTACTGTGAGATAAGTATTCACTTTAACACTTTAACCCTTCACTACAGAATCCTGTGATGTATGTGAGAGAAGTAGTCAGTGGCTTTGGAAAGAAAGTTGTGTCAGTACTGGTGTGAGAGAGCCAGGAAACACATGGGTGCATCACTGACTGTGATGATATGACCTGACCTGTTTAAATGGCATTAAACACCAAAACAAACTAAACAAAACAGAATTCTGACTTTTAAACAACTCTGAAAAAGAAAGCTTTTGAAAATATCATTGGAAAGGGAGAAAATGCTTGTAACCGTCATTTTCTCCTTTCCCAACAATGATTTTCTACCCTCCCCTCAAAAAAAATCAGTTTTTGATTACAACTATTTCGTAGTCTGCAAATGCTTTTAATTTGGACTAGTCTAAAATGTTTTTGTTTTGTAAAGAGTTAAATGGTTATTAGTGATGTCAGACAGATTTGAGTTCATGACTTTTTCTGATCTTGAATCAGTTGGCTTCAGTCTGTACTTACTGGTTATATACATGTATACTTTCAGCTAATATACACTGGTTATGTATATATTTCTAGCCAATATACACTGGTTATGTATATATTTCTAGCCTATATACACTGGTTATGTATATATTTCTAGCCTATATACACTGGTTATGTATATATTTCTAGCTTATATACACTGGTTATGTATATATTTCCAGCCTATATATGCTGGTAATGTATATATATTTTCAGCCTATATACACTGGTTATGTGTATATTTTCAGGCTATATACACTTGCTATGTATGTATTTTCAGCCTATACCCTGGCTAAACTGTACAAGATTGAGGGGGATATATCAGATATAGCAAGGTAAATAGAGGTAACTTCCTATTAGAATAATGACACTAGATTTAACACAGTGATCAGGTTTGTGATAAAATTCATAATTTGTGAATAATCTTTACCAGACAACAAAATATTGGCCTTATCCAAATTTGGTATGATAGTTCAGTACACTGTACAAAGTTTGTTACATGTCTATACTGGATATGATTCTGCAAAATGAAATTTTAGACACATCTATAGTTGATATAGCACTGCAGTATATATGAAATATTATGTTGTTGTAACTTTCCTGGTGCTTGTATTGAATTTGAGCAGCGTGAGAAAATTTGATATCAGGCGAGACCGAAGGTCGAGCGAGATGTCAAAATTTTCTTACGCAACGAGAAGTAAATACAAGCACCAGGAAAGTTACTGCAACATAATATTCCATTTTATTTTATCCTGTAACTTTCAACGACAATATTTTGCAGTTCTTGACATTTTATTTGTAAACTGGTAAACAAAATAAAACAATAGTGTAGTAGCCAGGAACCTCATTTTTATGAATGGCGGATAAATATCATAGTGTAAATTTATGCTAATTAAATAGCAAATCAGTGCGTACGTTTTCCACGCATGAGTTATGTCATCAGTACCATATTTGGAACCGTATTTCACAGTGTGTAGATACAGATTTTTTCTGTCGTGTGTTAGTTATGGTATGTATTTGGGCAAGAAAAATTTCAGGTATATAATAAAAAAAATTCACCCATGTCTGTACTAAATATAGTACATAATTATACAATACCAATTAACTGTTTACAAAATGACAAAATTTTAGACTAGTCCAAATTGAAAGAATTTGCAGACGACAAAATATATATGACTGAAAAATTGAAATTTGTTTTTGGAAGGGTAGAAAACATTGAGGAAAAAGGAGAAAATGCTGGTAACCAGCATTTTCTCCTTTTTCCACAATGTTTTCAAAAGCCATTTTTTCTGAAGGTCGTTAAAGGTCAGAATTGTGTGTTAACCCTTTACCACACAATCCCGAGTTTTAACGACCCTGAAGAAGATGCCTTTTGAAAACATTTTGGGGAAAGGAGAAAATGCTGGTGACCAGCATTTTCTCCTTTTCCCACAATGTTTCCTATCCTTCTCAAAACAAATTTTAATTTTGTCAGTCACATTTATTTTGTCATCTGCAAATGCTTTCAACTTGGACAAGTCTAGAATTTTGTTGTTTGGTAAAGAGTTAAAGGCTTAAGTATAATTACATATATTTAGTGGTGGGATTTGTCCCTTAGCCCTTTACTATTCAATCTTGAGTTTTAACAAGGCTGCATTCAAAATTTGATCATGTGGTAAAGAGGTAAAGGGAAGAACATATTTAACGGTTTACCACACAATCCCGAGTTTTAACGACCCTGAGAAAGAATGCTTTTGAAAACATTGTGGGAAAAGGAGAAAATGCTGATAACCTGCATTTTCTCCTTTTCCCACAATGTTTTCTACCCTTCCCATCACATATTTCAATTTTTGAGTCAAATTTATTTTGTCGTCTGCAAATGCTTTCAATTTGGACCAGTCTAAAATTTTGTTGTGTGGTAAAGAGTTCAGGAAAAGGAGATAATGCTGATTACCAGAGTTTTCTTTTGCCCACAATTTTTTTGTAAGCCTTCTCCTGTGTTTGGAAGACACCTGGGGGTTGTTTTATGGAGAGATGAACAGCAGACCTACTGGTACACATATAGATGTAGTCTAGATTATGGTACTTGCCCCTAACACTATGTCAGGGTCAGGCAAAGCGCAATAGTGGCGGCCTCAAGGGTAGCCCAACATCTTTGGTGTTTTTTTTTCCAATTTCATGTGATCCAATGTGATAAATGAATAAAATGAGATCAATTTTGTACAAAATATACATTACCGAATCTGAAATGTGCTGTTGGGTTATGGTTTAAATGTGAATTGGACTATGAATCATTTTTAAAAGTAACCCTATTTTTGGATGTTATATAGGTCCATTGAATTTCAGATATTTAATTTGTAGTTTTCTCACTAAATAAGAATGACAATTTATAAAAACTCACTGCCATTACTTAATTTCAACCGATCTGTTTTTAATTCTGCCTATGGTCCGGATTGATCAAGCAAAATAACAGTATCACATTACCTCTGCATATTTCCAATGAAGGCTGCCATTACTGTGCTTTTCCTGACGTACTCTTGAAGTACAGTGGGGTACCAGACTAACATAGATATTGGTAATTTGGGAAAGTTACAGTTGCAAAAGAAAATAACTCTCTGCGCGATAATCCTGTGTTTTGAGAACCCTGATTAAGAATTTTTTTGAAAACATTGTTGGAAAAGGTTTTCTATAGGAAATTATTATTTAAGTATTTTCCACACAATCCTGGGTTTTAAAGACCCTGAGAAAGAATGCTTTTGAAAACATTGTTAGAAATGGAGAAAATGCTGTTAACCAGCAATTTCTCCTTTTCTAACAATGTTTTCTAACTTTTCAAAGATATATCCAAAGAATGAGCCACATTTAATTTGTTTGTGCAGATGCTTTTAACTTTGGAAAGTGTGAAATTTTGATATCTGGTATAGAGTTAACTCTTTACCACAGGGCAAAAATGTAGACATGTCCAAATTGACAACATCTGCAGATCATAACTTAAATGCAGCTAAAATGTCTTTTATGTGTTAGAAAACATTGTGGGAAAAGGAGAAAATGCTGGGTACCAGCATTTTCTCCTTTTCCAACAATGTTTTCCAAAGGCTTCTTTCTCGGGGTCGTTAAAACTTGGGATTGTGTGGTAAAGGGATAAAGACATAATTATTGTATATTTACTTTGTAGACGAGGATCAGGGAGTGCATGTCGGAGTGTTTACGGCGGATTTGTTGTCTGGGAAAAAGGGACAGAACCCAATGGTAGTGACTCAATATCTAGGCAGCTGGCCCCGGACACATACTGGCCAGGGCTGCGAGTACTTCTCCTTGTGGTACCTATAATATTTCTGTTTGTTTAACCCTTTACCACACGACAAAATTATAGCCTTGTCCAAATTGAAAGCATTTGCAGACGACAATTTCAGTGTGGCTCAAGTGGTGGAATTTCTCTTTGATAGGGTAGAAAACATTGTGGGAAAAGGAGAAAATGCTCATTACCAGCATTTTCTCCTTTTCCCACAATGTTTTCCAAAGGCCTCTTTCCCAGGGTCGTTAAAAGGCAGCATTGTGCAGTAAAGGGTTAACCCTTTTCAAAGGAAGTGAACCCAATGGTAGTGACTCAATATCGTGGCAGCTGGCCCCGGACACATACTGGCCAGACCTTAGAGTGCTTGTTCTTGTTGTTTGTGTGACTGTAAAGACTTGCTCAACCCTTTACCAAACGACAAAATTTTAGACTGGTCCAATTTGAAAGCATTTGCAGACAACAAAATAAATGTGACTGAAAAATTGAAATTTGTTTTGGAAAGGGTAGAAAACATTGCGGGAAAAGGAGAAAATGCTGGTTTCCAGCATTTTCTCCTTTTCTCACAATGTTTTCAAAAGGCTTCCTTCTCTGGGTCGTTAAAAGTCGGGATTGTGTGGTGATGGTGATAGGTTAACATTTTACCTGGGTCCTGCATGGCTCGGTGGTAAAGTGTAGGACCTGTAACTTGGGGGCCCCAGGTTCAAGCCTCACTGGAAGCACTTGATTTTTCTTGAGAGTGTCCTTGGGCAAGATACTTTGGAGCCCTAGCCTGGTACTTGTGAAACCCAAGATGTACACGAATCTGTAAACTGTCACTGTATAATGACTTAAATAATGTTGAAAGCGGGGTAAAACACCGTTCAATCAATCAACCAATACATTACCAAACAATCCCAAGATTTAATGTCCCTGATAGAAAAGAGTTTTGAAACATTTCCTCCTTTTCCCACAATGTTTCCTTTCCCTCGAAACTCAAAATTCAATTTTTTGAGTCACTCTTATTTTGTCTGTAAATGCTCTCAATGTGGACTGGCCCAAAATTTTGTCGTTTCGTACAGAGTAAAACTCTTTACCAAATTACCAAATGACACAATTTTACAGACAACAAATCAGTTTGCAATTAATTATCTTTATTTCAGAAGATGGCTTTGTCTTTGATAGGGTTAAAAACATTTTGGGGATAAAGGAGAAAATGCTGGTTACCAGCATTTTCTCCTTTTCCCACACAGCATTTTCTCCTTTTCCCACAATGTTTTCTACTCTTCCCAAAACTAGTTTCAATTTTTGAGTAACATTTATTTTGTTGTCTGTAAAAGCTTTCAATTTGGACTGGTCTAAAATTTTGTTGTTTGATAAAGCCTTAAGAGACAGGACTGTTTGGTAGAGGGTTTACCCTGAGATTGCTGCATAAATAAAATGGACATTGTCGAGTAGGGACAGTGGTTGAAATACTGCAAGTTTAAAGCTGTTTTGGCTAGAATGTTCTAGAAATTAGCAGACTCTGTAGATCTGAGATCAAATAAATTGTCCTGTGGAGTCTGATCTTGATCTACACTGTCTGCTAAGGCAGTGTAAGTTTTGCTTAGATGCCAAATATTTCTATACAGGTAAAACATTTAACTTTTTACCAAAAGACAAAATTTTCAACCAGTCCAAGTAGAAAACATCTGCAGAAAACAAATGTAGCTCATCTAAGGTAATTGTCTTCGAAATAGTAGAAAGCATTTTGGGAAAAGGAGAAAATGCTGGTAACCAGCATTTTCTCCTTTTCCCAAAATGTTTTCAAAAGGCATCTACGTCAGGGCTGTTAAAACTCGGGATTGTGTGGTAAAGGGTTAATCCCCCCCCCCCCATCAATGGTTTATGAAAACTTTGGAGAAAATTTAGGTGTTACTTGCAGCAAACAGTTTCTTTCCCCACAGTTTTTTTCCATGCTGTTGAAAGGTCCTACTTTCTTTGCTTTAGAATATTTGTCATTTTGTTCAACTCTTTATCTGTCGACAAAAATATGTCCAAATTAGAAGCATCTGCAGACAACAGAAATAGATGTAGTTAGAATTATTGGATTTGTCTTTTCAAATGTCTTAGGTTGTACTGAACGTAGTGTCAACTTTGTGAAAAGGCAGGAATTTTCCTGAAAAGAGTGTTTTGCACAGCAAAATTTCATGAATGCATAGCTGCACTGACCACTGTGTCATAACCAAAATATTGTGGAAAAAATTGTTAAATTCAGAGAAACAAATGTTCAGAATTTCTGTCACTGTTTTACACAGGTTAGTGATCAAAAGAAGCATATAGGAAGTTCTGAAGGAATGCAGACGACAGTTAGGACTAGTCAGTTAATCAAAGAAAGAGTGAACCAGGTTCCTGCGAGAGTGGAGAAAATTAAAGAGGCCATTCTGACCAAAAATTTTGAAGTGTTTGCTGAGGAAACCATGAAGGTAAGATAGAACAATGTCAAAAAAAGATGATGGACAATGGTGGTAGAGTGTCGGTCTCTTGCACTAAAGGTTCTGGGTTGGAATCCCGTGAACAGCGGGATCAGCCTTTGGAACTTACCACATCCTGGTGTGACTACAGGTCTGCAGGAAGCAGTTATCAGGACTGGTTAGTTTAAGTTGTAAAAACTTGTTTTATCATTGATGTAAAATAGATAGGTTAACCCTTTACCACACAATCACGAGTTTTAACAACCCTGAGGAAGAAGCCTTTTGAAAACATTGAGGAAAAAGGAGAAAATGCTGGTAACCAGCATTTTCTCCTTTTTCCACAATGTGTTCTATTTTACCACATGCAAATCCTACCATCCAATCATTATTTAATTTGTCGTCTGCAAATGCCTTCAATTTGGACCAGTCTGAGAGTTTGCCGTTTGGTAAAGAGTTAACCCTTTCCCAAACGATAAAATTTAGACAGCTCCAAATTCAAAGAGTTTGCAGACGACAATTTTAAATTCGATGAAAATGACAAAGTTCTCCAAAAGGGTAGAAAACACTGTGGGAAAAGGAGAAACTGCTCGTTACGAGCAATTTCTCCTCTTCTCACAGTGTTTTAAAAAGACTTGTACTGCAGACACGTGAAAACCAGGGCTTGTCTGGGAAAGACTTAAACTAAACTTGTGGAATTGTTTACTCTTGACAAGACGACAAAATGGTGGACCTGTCATTTGCAGACATCAAATTAACCCTTTACCACACAATCCCGACTTTTAACAACCCTGAGGAAGAAGCCTTTTGAAAACATTGTGGGTAATGGAGAAGATGCCGGTTACCAGCATTTTCTCCTCTTCCCACAATGTTTTCTACTCTTCCCAAAATAAACTTCAATTCTAGAGTCACGTATATTTTGTCGTCTGCAAATGCTTTGAATTTGGACGTGTCTAAGATTTTGTCGTTTGGTAGAGAATGATTCAGATGATAAGATTATTCAACAAAAGGGTAGAAAACATTTTGGGAAAAGGAGATAATGTTTTCCAAAGCCTTTAATCAGAGCTTTTAAAACTGCAGATTGTTTGATAAAAAGGGTTTACCCTTTACCATACAAACCCAAGTTATAACGACCCTTGGGAAAAAGCCTTTTGAAAATGTGTAATGCTGGTAACCAGCATTTTCTCCTTTTCCCACAATGTTTTATACCCTATCAAAGACGAATTCCATCATTTGATCTACACTTAAAGTGTCATCTGCTAATGCTTTGAATTTGGACAGGTCAACATTTTTGTCGGGTTGAAGGGTTAACTTTTTACCAAACAAGAAAAATTACCGGTAAACTTGTCAAAAGTTAAAATTATTACGACAAATTAGGTGTGGCTCAAATGATGGAATTCGTTTTTGATTGGATAGATAACAGCATTTTCTCCTTTTCCCATAATGTTTTTAAAACCTGGCTTCCTAAAGGTTGTAAAACTTGAGATGGTGGTAAAGAATTTTTAAAGGAAAGAAACAATATTCAAACAAACCCAAATAAAGGACCGTTACGGTTTTCCTATATCATTTCAGGACAGTAACCAGTTACATGCTGTGTGTTTAGACACGTATCCGCCCATCTCGTACCTGACAGACACGTCGAGACAAATTATGTCCCTTGTACATGCGTACAACAACTATCACCAACAAGTCAGGGTAAGTATCGTATGACTTAACTCTTCACCACACAATCTCATGTTTTAACGACCCTGAAGAAGAAGGCTTTTGAAAACATTTTGGGAAAAGGAGAAAATGCTGGTTACTGGCATTTTCTCCTTTTCCCACAATGTTTTCTACCCCTTCAAATACAAATTCCATTATTTTAGCCACACTAAATTTGTCATTTGCAAATGCTTTCAATTTGGACAAGTCAAAAATTTTGTCGTTTGGTAAAGGGTTAACCTTTATCAAACATTCTCATGTTTTAACAACCCTGATGAAGAAGCTTCTTAATGACATTGTAGAAAAAGGAGAACATTACATATGGCTTAAATCATTTGATTAATTTTTTTTATTTATCAAATCACTTTGTTAACCCTTTACCAAACAATCCTGTGTTTTAATGGCTCTGACCAGAAAGTGTTTGTAAAACATTGTAGTAACCAGCATTTTCTCCTTTTTCCACAAGGTTTTCTACACTTTCTCTGACAATAACCATCTATTCAGCTACATTTAGTTTGTCTTCTGCAATTGTTTTAAATTTGAACTAGTCTAAAAATTTTTTAACTCTTTACTACACAATCCCGACTTTTAACGAACCTGAGAAAGAAGCCTTTTGAAAACATTGTCGGAAAAGGAGAAAATGCTTGTAACTAGCATTTTCTCCTTTTCCCACAATGTTTTCTACACTTCCCAAGTCAAATTTCAGTTTTTGAGCCACATTTATTTTGTCGTCTGCAAATTGTTTCCATTTGGACTAGTCTAGAATATTGTCATTTGGTAAAGAGTTAAGTGGCAGATAAATTTAAACTAGTCCAAACTAAGAATGTTTGCAATTGACATATCTTTAAGGGTAAAAAATTAACTAAAAATGTTAAATATTTACCAAAGCCACAGGTCATTAACCCTTTTACCATACAATCCTGGGTTGTACTGACCCTGACCAAGAGGGCTTTTGAAAAGAAGGAGGGGGAAGGAGAAAATGTTGGTAACCAGCATTTTCTCATTTATCCATTATCTTTTCTACAATTTCCAAGTCATTTATTCAGAATTGTTCCATATGAGCTAACAGATATAGTAAGAAATTATAGATTCAAGCAGTAACAACATTTCGTTAAACAAAAACTTTGTTAACCCTTTTCCAAACAATTCTAAGTTTTGAGGACCCTTAATCCTCCTGAAAAAATTGTGGGAAAAGGACAAACTGCTGGTAACTAGCATTTTCCCTGTTTCACACAGTTTCCTAACCTTTCAGAGACAAAGTCCATCATATGAGCAACATTTATCCTGTCATCTGAAAATGCTTTCAGATTGGACAAGTTTATATTTTTGTTACCAAAGACAAAATTTTAGCAAATTAAAAGCATTTTTAGACAACAAATTAACCCTTGCCCAAACGACAAATTTTGGACTGGTCCAAATTGAAAGAGTTTGCAGACGACAATTTTAAATATGATGAAAATGGCAGAAAGGTCTCAAAATGGGTAGAAAACACTGGGAAAAGGAGAAATTGCTCATTACAAGCATTTCTCCTTTTCCCACAGTGTTTTCAAAAGACTTGTACTGCAGACACGTGAAAACCAGGGCTTGTTTGGGAAAGGGTTAAATTAGCTCAAAAATGACTAGAAGCCAGGAAACATTGTGGGAAAAGGATTAAAAGCATTTTCTCCTTTTCCTGCAGTGTTTTCCGTAACCTTCTTTGTCAAGGTTGCTAAAACTCGGGATTGTGTGGTAACATGGGAACTGATCGTATGATACTTTACACATGGCTTTCATATTCAGGTTGCGTACACGTTCGATGCAGGACCAAATGCGTGTCTGTACCTTCTTCAAGAAGATGTGCCCAGAGTGATCTCCCTTGTATCTCACTTTTTCCCACCAGAAACAGAAACAACTGAGTTTATTACTGGGTTGTCATTGGGCAAAATCAGTCTTGATAAGGTATTTTGTGCCTGTGGATTTAACCATAGCCAGACTACATTTTAGGGCAAATATGACATTTGTCATTATACCCCGGACCTACGAAGTAGAGGGAGTATACTGGTTTCACCATGTCTGTCTGTCTGTCTGTCCATCCATCCATCAATCCATTCTTCTGTAGACTTTTCCATTTCGGCCCTCTTACTCATAAGCTGTTTGACTTATGACCCTGAAACTTTATACAATTGTTGCTCATGACACAAGGAGGTACCCTATTGTTTTGGGTCACATGGGTCAAAGGTTAAGGTCACAGGTGAACTTTGTTTGAAAATCGTTTTTGTGCTCTAACTCAGTAGCTGTTTGACCGAGGACCCTGAAACTTTATACAAGTGTTGCTAATGACCCAAAGAGATGCCTTATTGTTTTGGAGTCACATTTGTCAAAGGTCAAGGTACCTGGTGATCTTTGTTTTGAAAATCATTTCCATTCTGTGATTGTACTACTTAAGTGACAAGGTGCTGGTGGGGGAGGTATTTGTCCGCTTTGCAACAGTTCTAGTTTAACATATGGTTGCCCTTATTTTTTGATAACTAACCTTTGACCTTATACCACACAATCACAAGCTTTAACAACCCTTAGGAAGAATCCTTTTGAAAACAGTGCGGGAAAAGGAAAAACCCTGATAACCAGCCTTTTTGCCTATGAAAGACTAATTCCATCTTTTGAGCCATGTCTGAAATGTCATCTACAGATGCTTTCAGTTTGAACATGTCTAATATTTTTTTGTGAGGTAAAGTCTGTAGAGCTAACTCTTGACCAATTAACACTTTACCAAATGACAAAATTTTAGACGTGTCCAATTTAAAAGCATTTACCTACAACAAAACAAATGTTACTCAAAAATTGAAATTTGTTTTTGGAACGATAGCAAAACATTGTAGGAAAAAGAGAAAATCCTGGTTTTCCAAAAGCCTTTTCTTTCTAGGGTAGTTAAAACTTGTGACTGTGGTGAGGGGTTAAATTTAAATCATACTATTTAAAAGTATGGAAATTATTGTGAAAATGACGATCTTTTATTGTATTATATCTGTTATTGTATTGTAGGACCAAGCTGGCAGAAAAATGACCTTTAAAATCAGGTAAAAAGTAAACAAAAGATAGAGTGACCTAACAAGTTTTAACCTAGTTTCAAAATTCATTTTTCTGCTACTGACTAATGCTTGGATGGATCACAAAATATAGATTGTCATCTTCACAATAAATTTCATACTTTAAAATAGTATGATTCAAATTTGAATGAGCCATGCCCTGTGAAAAGGGGTTAATGCATCTGCAAAAAGTTTTGGTCCAGGTCAGCCTGCGCGGACTGCGCAGGCTGACCTGGGCCGAAACTTTTTGCTTTTTGTCAATTTTCTGCATGTCAAAGGACATTCATCCCCCAGATCCAGTTGATTGTTAGAAAAAATGGATTTTTATGGTTCCATAATGACGCAATGATTTATTCGGTATCATGGATCACGGAGATGCATTAAGCCCCCTTTTTACTAGAGCACAGCTCAAATACATTTTAACATTGACATTGTGTAACTCTTTACCACACGACAACATTATAGACCAGTCCAATTTCAAAGTTAACTCATTACCACACGACAACATTATAGACCAGTCCAATTTCAAAGTTAACCCATTACCACAAGACAACATTATAGACTAGTCCAATTTCAAAGTTAACTCTTTACCACACGACAACATTATAGACTAGTCCAATTTCAAAGTTAACTCTTTACCACACGACAACATTATAGACCAGTCCAATTTCAAAGTTAACTCATTACCACACGACAACATTATAGACTAGTCCAATTTGAAAGTTAACTCATTACCACACTACAACATTATAGACCAGTCCAATTTCAAAGTTAACTCATTACCACACGACAACATTATAGACTAGTCCAATTTGAAAGTTAACTCATTACCACACTACAACATTATAGACCAGTCCAATTTCAAAGTTAACTCATTACCACAAGACAACATTATAGACTAGTCCAATTTCAAAGTTAACTCTTTACCACACGACAACATTATAGACCAGTCCAATTTCAAAGTTAACTCTTTACCACACGACAACATTATAGACCAGTCCAATTTCGAAGTTAAGTCATTACCACACGACAACATTATAGACTAGTCCAATTTGAAAGTTAACTCATTACCACACTACAACATTATAGACCAGTCCAATTTCAAAGTTAACTCATTACCACACGACAACATTATAGACTAGTCCAATTTCAAAGTTAACTCATTACCACACTACAACATTATAGACCAGTCCAATTTCAAAGTTAACTCATTACCACAAGACAACATTATAGACTAGTCCAATTTCAAAGTTAACTCTTTACCACACGACAACATTATAGACCAGTCCAATTTCAAAGTTAACTCATTACCCCACGACAACATTATAGACCAGTCCAATTTCAAAGTTAACTCATTACCCCACGACAACATTATAGACCAGTCCAATTTCGAAGTTAACTCATTACCACATGACAACATTATAGACCAGTCCAATTTCAAAGTTAACTCATTACCACATGACAACATTATAGACCAGTCCAATTTCAAAGCATTTGCAGATGCAAAATTTAGCTCTGGCACAAACGGGGATAAGCTCTCTGATAGAGCAGAAAACATTGTGGGAAAAGGAGAAAATGCTGGTTACCAGCATTTATTCCTTTTCCCACAATGTTTTCAAAAGCCTTCTTTCCTAGGGTTGTGAAAACCCCAGATTGTTTGGTAAAGGGTTCCATATGTCTGATATTGGGGCTTGAACCCTTTTCTAAATGTACAAATGATCAGAAGTTCTCTGATAGGCTAGAAAACGTCGGAAAAGGAGAGTATGCTGGTCACCAGCATTTTCTCCTTTCCCTTTAATGTTTTTAAAAGTTTTTTTTTTTGTTGGGGTCATTAAACATCATTATCAAACATGATAGGCTGGAAAACATCGTCGGAAAAGGAGAATATGCTGGTTACCAGCATTTTCTCCTTTCCCTTTAATGTTTTTAAAAGGGTTTTTAGTTGGAGGTCGTTAAAAATCATTATTTTTTGGTAAAAGGTTGAAACACAATACCATGTGGAAAATGATTGATATATGAAAGTCTTTAGTATAATATGAACTTTTTTTTTTCAACATTTTTAGGATTACTTAGAAGCCATGAACTTTCCCATTCAGAAAGGGACCATTAAATACGTCATGTACACAGAACCTGGTCCAGGACCCCAGCAGTACTTTGATCCAAAGGACTCCTTATTGGATGAGATGGGACTTCCAAAATATTTAAATGGCGCTAAAAGAAAGTGTGAATTTAGTCCAGATTCTTGTGATAATGAGAAAAGGGAATTAGAAACAATATCAAAGAAAATTGTTAAAACTGAAGAAAGGAATTTGGATATAAAAGAAGCATTTTGACATGACGTATTAAGCTTTTATCATGCGACAAAACTTTAAACCACTCCTAGTTGAAAGTATTTGCAGACGACAATTTTATTGTGGCTAAACTGATGCGATTTTTCTTTGATAGGAGAGAAACATTGTGGGTAAAGGAGAAAATGCTGATTACCAGCATTTTCTCCTTTACCTACAATGTTTCCAAAAGGCTTCTTCCTCAGGGTCGTTAAAAGTTGGCATTGTGTGGTAAAGAGTTAAGTGTGTTTAGATAAATTATGATATTTTGTTTTGATTTTTTTAACCGTTTAGCAAACAATGCCTGGTTTAGACAATTCCAAAAAAGAAGGATGTTGAAAAACATTTATGGAAGAGGACACAATGCTTGTTACTAGCATTTTCTTCTGTCCTGAAACAGTTCCAACCCATTCAAGGACAAATTGTGTCATATGAGCCACATTTGATTTGTTTCTTGCAAATACTTTAAAAATGGGCAAGCTTAAAATTTCATTGTCCATTGACGGATTGATTGCTGGATTGATTGTATGGTGTTTAACCCTTTACCAGACGACAAAATTTTAGACTTGTCCAAATTGAAAGCATCTGCAGACGACAATTTCAGTGTGGCTCAAATGGTGCAACTTTTCTTTGATAGGGTAGAAAATGTAATAAACTAAGTAAGGCAACCATGTTGTTATTAGAAACTGCGTTTAATATTGATCTTCACAATAGAGAGTGTTCAATAATCAAAGTATCAATGGTATCGCATAGCATACATTTATCAATACATTACAGAAAACATTGTGGGAAAAGGAGAAAATGCTGGTTACCAGCATTTTCTCCTTTTCCCACAGTGTTTTCAAAAGGGTTATCAATACATTACATCCCCTTTTCTTTGAAAAAAAAACCATTGTCTTTAAAATCATGACTAGATTCATTATCACTCAATTATGCATGAAGTATACTGACTATGTGAGTGCAGTGAAATAAATTTGCAGGATTTCTATATAGACTATGTTATACATGTAATATTAACTTCTTACTACTGAAAAGAAAAGAAAAACTTCTCTAACTAATGGAAAAAAACATGCAATATAAACTTCTAACTAATAAAAAAAAACATGCAATATAAATTTCTAGCTAATGAAAATATGAAATACAAACTTTTAACTAATGAAAACATTATCTCATGCTTATCATTGTCTAATGTGTGACTTGTGAAAATATTGTCTGATGCCAATAATTTTTTGGTATGTGAAAACATTTTCTGATGCAACTCATCTTTAGATATGTGATATATAGACTCAATATGTGCACAATTTTTATGAGAGCCAAAAAACAAATGAGTATCACTGAATGTTAATAATCGTTCTCGAATCTTTTTGGTTTGCGGATAACCCTGCCGGATCGTGTTGTCTTTTGTTCGGAGACATCTGTCTTCTTTTGGCTTGCTTTGACCGAATTATTTTCACTTGCACTCTCCTTTTCATCCCGTTTGTTTATGTCTCTGCTGTCTCTTTCACTAACTCTGGGTTGTACCTTTATATTCTCACCGGCTGGAGTAGGTTGAATATCATTTCCGACCCATGTTTTGATTACGTGTGGTTTTTCACATGTTTTCAACAACAAGTCTGTATTACGCCTGTATTCACATCCTGAATCCCCTGCTTTAACTATGTGAGAACGTGGATGATCTGATGGTTTTACATATTCTGCTGGTTTCCAACCAGATGGAGTGTTAATCCTCACGGCATCATTCGGCTGGATATCATCTCTGACCTTGGTATGTTGATCATAATAGATTTTTTGCTTTTTTCTGAGGTCAAGTAGCTTCGATGCGACCACTTCAGAATGTTTTGATTCAGGGTTTCGTAATTTTTCTACAATAGGTATGAGTGTTTTTGCCCTACGGCCCATAAGACGTTGCATTGGTGAGCCAATTTCGTTGTCTCGAGGCGTGTTTCGTAACTCTAACAATGAAAGATAGATGTCGTCACCTGTTTCTACACATTTTTTAATTAACTTCTTCACTGTTTGGACTGCCTTCTCTGCAAGACCGTTTGTTTGCTGGTGTAGTGGTGACGACGTGATATGATGGATGCCATACTTTTCAACAAAATCTTTAAACTCTGTACTAGTGAACTGCGGACCGTCATCACTTATGATTCTGTCCATAATACCATAACGAGCAATGTTTTGTTTAACATGCTTTATGACAGTGCTCGATCTTGTTTCCCTTTGCAACAGTGCCACCTCGATAAAGTTCGAATAGTAGTCTACCATGATAAGATAATGGTTACCCTCATGTTCACATAGGTGCATCCCTACTTTGCTCCATGGTAGTTCTGGAATAGGCTGAATTATCATTGGCTCTTTCGGTGATTTATTACGCTGACCCAGACATGTGCTACATTTGCTGACTAATTCTTCAATCTGCTTGTTCATTCCTGGCCAGAATACCAACTCTCTGGCACGTTTCTTACAGTTTACTACTCCCAGGTGAGAACTGTGTATTGCTTGGAGTGTTTCTTTGCGCATTTCAGCTGGAATACATACTCGTTCACCTCTGTATAGTACACCATTGTATACTGCCATTTCATATCTATAGTCCCAAAACGGTAAAGCTTCTACTGGTAACATGCTTTTTGATTCTGGCCAACCATGACAGATGACCTTTGCTAGAACTTGGAACTGGTTGTCTGTTTGGGTTAAAGCTGCAATTTTCTCATGGTTAGTACAAGATAGAGAGTCTACCATTAAGACCATCAGCTCTTCATCTATTGACTTTGTGCCTGATTCTTCCAATGGCAAATGACTTAAGCAGTCTGCTAAGCCCATTTCTTTACCAACTTTGTGTATCAATGTAAATTCATATGGCTGAAGTTTAAGCATCATTCTTTGAATTCTCAGCGGTGCTTTGTGTATGGGTTTTTTAAGGATAGACTCCAGGGGTTTGTGATCTGACACAATGGTACAGTTTTGTCTACCATACAATAATTTGTGGAACTTCTCACAACCAAAAACCACAGCCAACATCTCTTTTTCAATTTGAGCATATTTCTGCTCTGTTGTTGATAGAGCTCTTGATGCGTATGCTATAACCCCATCTTCTTGGATAATGGCTGCTCCTAAACCTTTCATTGATGCGTCTACAGTCAATGTGACTGGTTTATCCAAGCTGTAAAATTTCAACACCTTAGTTGACACTAATGTCCTTTTAATTTTCTCGAATGCTTGTCTAGCAGCGTCGTTCCAAGCCCACTGTTCTTCTTTTTTTAACTCCCTGAGTGGTGCATTGAACTCACTGAGGTTGGGAATAAATTTGGATACATAGGATAGCATACCGAGAACTGTTTCTAGCTCACCAAAGTTTTCAGGTTCTTTCATATTCATGATTGCCTTGATTCTCTTGTTCGTTGGCTTGATACCTTCGATAGTCAACTTATGACCTACATAGTCCACTTCAGGCTTAGCGAAAACACACTTTTCTTTGTTCAGCTTTAGATTTATGGTTCTGGCCTTATCATGCACTGGTTTCAACCTTTTGTTATGTTCTTCGATGGTTCGTCCATGCACCAGTATGTCATCAACTATCACTTCAGCTCCTTGAATACTACCGAAATGCATTTCCATGCATCTTTGGAAAACCTCACTTGAACATTTAGCTCCCATAGGCATTCTCAGGTAACGGTATCTACTGAATGGAGTGTTGAATGTTGTCAACTTGGAACTAGCTTTAGACAGTTTGATTTGGTAGTAGCCTATATTTGTTAGTCAGGAACGATAAAACAATGTGTCGGACAATCATCTGATTTTATTGACCACTGCGCATGTGTACAATTTATATAAGAAGGGAAATAACTATGCAAAATAAACCTTAAACTAATGTCCAGAGTTGTCTACCTTAACATCTCCCTTCTTAGGTTGAAATGTCAATTTAAATGAGAGTTCTTTTTTTTTTTTCAAATAGCTTCTCAACCAATTGAAACTTTCTTTTTGGAAATTAATAACGGAAATCAGAAATTAAAAAAAATGTCAAAGCTCTAAAAATAAACTGAAAAGAACACTGATTTTCACTCTGATTTGGTAGATAAGAGGATTATTATGCCTCTGTCAACACTATCTACCCAATTTCATCACTGAATCTACTTGGTGTCTTGATGATACGACCACTAACGCGACTAATACGTGGTTCTTCTTTTTGTTGGTTTGACGTCTGACTGTTGTTGGTGATTCTGTCAGATTTGCTGTGTGTTATGTCTGATGAAATCTGTACTTGATGTGACTTCTCTGTATTTAGTTCTATTTCACACGGAGCCTGTAAATTTTCCTTTGTTTTCAGTATGTCACGACGATTTCTTCGGAATCTTTTATTGTTTCTTTGAAGAATAAATGACCGAGGCTGTGGTGAGGTCTCAATTACTTGCGCTTGTTCCCAAGTTTTACTGTCATTGTTCCGCATTCTAACTGTGTCGCCTGGTTTGATATCAGGAAGTACTTTTGAGGATTTATCATATTTTGATTTGACAATTTGCTGTTTATCTTGAAGTTGACGCTTTACTTTCATACTGTCATAATGTGGTTTAAGAAGGGAAGCTTTCATTGGTAAACTTGATCGTGTTTTTCTTCCCATCAGAAGCTCTACAGGAGATATGTTTAGCCCCATAACATTTGAATTTCTCAGCTCAAGCATGGCTAAATATGGATCACGATTATCCTCGTAAGCCTTTTTCAAAGTCTTTTTAACAGTTTGTACTGTTCTTTCTGCTAATCCATTGCTCTGCGGATAAGTCGGGGAAGACGTAATGTGTTGAACTCCGTATGTTTTCATGAATTTTGAGAATTCATCACTCGCATACTCTGGGCCGTTATCGCTCTTCAGAATTTCTGGAATGCCATGACGTGAAAACTGTTGCTTGAGACAAAGTATGATTGAACTGCTTTTCCCATCTTGAAGAATGTTTATCTCAAAGAATTTGGAAAAATAATCTACCAGTAAAATGTATCTTTCTCCATTGAAAAAGAAAATGTCTGAGGCCAGTATTTGCCATGGTCTGTCTGGAACTTTATGAGAATGTAATGGCTCTCTTGGTTGCTTGTTTTTGTGACGATTACAAATGCCACATCTGGCTATTTTTTCCTGAAGATGCGTTCTCAGTCCAGGCCAGAAAATAGCTTGTTGTGCTCTTGACATACATTTTTCTAGACCCAAGTGACTACTGTGAAGTTTATCAAGCATTTCTTCACGCAAAATCCCTGGAATAATGATTCTATCTCCTTTTACAAGAAGACCATCACAAATGCTTATTTCGTCTCTGATATTCCAGTATTCAACAATGTCTTTAGTGATCTGTGATCTATCGTTTGGCCAGCCGTGTACAACAAAGTCCTTTACTTTTGACAGCTGCTCATCATTGTCAGTTGCAGACATGATTTCCATTGCTTTTTTATGACTTATATCAACAAGGAGATTTATCTCAAATTCTTGGCTCAAATTCATCTCAGCACTTTTGTCACTTTGAACAGGTGCTCAACTCAGTGTATCAGCTATGTGAAGATTTTTTCCTGGACTATATTTCACTTCAATGTCATATTTTTGAACTTTCAACATCATTCTTTGAATTCGTTGTGGTGCCTGAGATAATGGCTTTTTGAATAAACTTTCTAAGGGTTTGTGATCGGAGATAACGGTTACTTTTTTGCCATAGACATATTGGTGGAATTTTGATAAGCCATACACTATGGCCAACATTTCCTTCTCTATTTGTGCATAATTTCGTTCTGCAGTATTTAGTGTTCGTGAGGCATAAGCCACTGGCTGCTCCTTTTGTTTAAGACAAGCTCCCATGCCATATGAGGATGAGTCAACTGTAATCATAACATCATCATCAACATTGTAATATCTGAGAACTGGTGCTTCTGTTAACATCACTTTGAGATGATCAAAGGTTGATTGGTGGCGTTCTGTCCAATGCCATTCTACAGATTTTTCTAAAAGCTCTCTCAGAGGATGTGTCACTGTTGCTAAGTTTGGAATAAACTTTCCTAGATAGTTGACCATACCTAGAAATCTTTGCAGTGATTTTTTATCCTCAGGTGGAGACATTTCTGTCACACTGTGAGTTTTTTCGACACTGGGTTTCATGCCATCAGCACTAAAAATGTGTCCCACGTATTCAATTTCACTTTGGCCGAATACACATTTTTGTTTATTCAGTTTCAGGTCGACTGCTTTACATTGTTTAAGTACCTTTTCTAGCCTATCATTGTGTTCTTCCTCATCCGAGCCCCAAATCAAGATATCGTCAACTATGACATCACATCCTTCGATATTTTCAAAGATTTGTGATAAAGTTCTTTGAAAAATTTCTGGAGTGGAATTGATCCCAAAAGGAAGTCGTTCAAACTTGTAACGTCCAAATGGAGTGTTGAATGTTGTTAGCCAGGTACTTTCTTCAGCAAGTTTTATCTGGTAAAACCCAGAGGAGGCATCGAGTTTTGAAAATACTCTAGCTGATTTCAGATTTGCAGCAACATCTGCTGTTTTCATTGGATAGTGCTCTCTGCGAATAGCTTTGTTCAAATTCCGAGGGTCAAGGCAAATTCTAACGTCTCCTGATGGTTTTGTAACTATCACTATTGAGTTGACCCATTTAGTAGGTTTTTCAACCTTGCTTATAATCTTCATTTCTTCCATTTTCTCTAGTTCTGCTTTCACTTTGCTACATAGCATATGAGGTATCCTCCTAGGAGGTTGAATTACTGGCGGTACTGTTTCATCAATTTCAATTTTGTATTCACCAGGTAAACAGCCAATACCTTGAAATACAGTGTTGTATTTGTCTTTAAGGTCGTCTAATGGGTTCACTTTCTCTGTGCTGCAAATTCTTTTGACTAAGCCCATTTCAATGCTGCTCTGTAGACCTAGTACAGGGACTGTTTCATTTTCTACCACTTGCACCTCTGTCACATGATATTTACCATTTATTAAAATGGCAATGTCTGCTCTACCAACAGTTTCAATTTGGTGGCCTGAATACGACACCAATTTTGCTCTTGTCCTTTTGATATTCTTGATTCCTGCCTTAGCACATAACTCTTTTGAAAGTACATTACACTGTGCTCCACTGTCAATTTTAAAGTTAATGCTTTGGTTGTTCACAATGCCCTCAACATACCATTCTGATTCTATTGATTTATTTTCATTTTTGTTTACAACCAATCCAACAAAAAAGGACTCAGAATCTGACTCACAGTCTGAACATTCCACAGTGTTTACTTTTTGTGTGTTGCTTAAGCACATTTTTGCGAAGTGATTTAACCCCTTGCATTTGGAGCAAATTTCACCATAAGCTGGACAATGTTTGGGACCACGGTGGTGTATTTTACCACAATATTTGCGCCTTTGACTGTATTGTGATAGTTTTTTAGAGGCATCGGGGTTTGGATTTTTAGCTCACCTTAGCACAACGTGCTAAAGGTGAGCTATTGTGATCGCCCTATGTCCGGCGTCCGTCGTCCGTCATCCGTCAACAATTTCTTTAAACATCTTCTTCTCCTAAACCACTGGGCCAAACTTGATGAAACTTGGCAGGGATGTTCCTTGGGTGAAGCTCTACCAAAATTGTTCAAAGAATTGAATTCCACCTACAACTCTGGTTGCCATGGCAACAAAAAGGAAAAAAAAGCAAAATCTTTGAAAATCTTCTTCTCTGAAACTAGAAGGCGCAGAGCTTTGATATTTGGTATATAGCATCTCCTAGTGGACCTCTACCAAATTTGTTCATATGATGCCCCTGGGGTCAAAACTGGCCCCGCCCCAGGGGTCACAAGTTTGAGCATAGTCACAAAGAAGGAAAACTTTAAAAATCTTCTTCTCTGAAACTTGAAGGCGTAGAGCTTTGATATTTGGCATGTAGCATCTCCTAGTGGACCTCTACCAAGTTTGTTCATATGATGCCCCTGGGGTCAAAACTGGCCCCGCTCCGGGGGTCGCAATTTCCAACATAGGAACAAAGAAGGAAAACTTTAAAAATCTTCTTCTCTGAAACAGGAAGGCATGGAGCTTTGATATTTGGCATGAAGCATCTCCTAGTGGACCTCTACCAAGTTTGTTCATATGATGCCCTTGGGGTCAAAACTGGCCCTGCCCCGGGGGTCACAAGTTTGAACATAGGAACAAAGAGGGGAAACTTTAAAAATCATCTTCTCTGAAACTGGAAGGCATAGAGCTTTGATATTTGGTATGTAGCATTGCCTAGTGGACCTCTACCAAGTTTGTTCATATGATGCCCCTGGGGTCAAAACTGGCCCCACCCTGGGGGTCACAAGTTTGAGCATAGTAACAAAGAAGGAAAACTTTAAAAATCTTCTTCTATGAAACTTGAAGCCGTAGAGCTTTGATATTTGGCATGTAGCATCTCCTAGTGGACCTCTACCAAGTTTGTTCATATGATGCCCCTGGGGTCAAAACTGGCCCCACCCTGGGGGTCACAAGTTTGAGCATAGTAACAAAGAAGGAAAACTTTAAAAATCTTCTTCTCTGAAACAGGAAGGCATGGAGCTTTGATATTTGGCATGTAGCATCTCCTAGTGGACCTCTACCAAGTTTGTTCATATGATGCCCCTGGGGTCAAAACTGGCCCCGCCCCGGGGATCCCAATTTCCAACATAGGAACAAAGAAGGAAAACTTTAAAAATCTTCTTCTCTGAAACAGGAAGGCATGGAGCTTTGATATTTGGCATGAAGCATCTCCTAGTGGACCTCTACCAAGTTTGTTCATATGATGCCCTTGGGGTCAAAACTGGCCCTGCCCCGGGGGTCACAAGTTTGAACATAGGAACAAAGAGGGGAAACTTTAAAAATCATCTTCTCTGAAACTGGAAGGCATAGAGCTTTGATATTTGGTATGTAGCATTGCCTAGTGGACCTCTACCAAGTTTGTTCATATGATGCCCCTGGGGTCAAAACTGGCCCCACCCCGGGGGTCACTAGTTTGAGCATAGTAACAAAGAAGGAAAACTTTAAAAATCTTCTTCTCTTAAACTTGAAGGCGTAGAGCTTTGATATTTGGTATGTAGCATCGCCTAGTGGACCTCTACCAAGTTTGTTCATATGATGCCCCTGGGGTCAAAACTGGCCCCGCCCTGGGGGTCACAATTTCCAACATAGGAACAAAGAAGGAAAACTTTAAAAATCTTCTTCTCTGAAACAGGAAGGCATGGAGCTTTGATATTTGGTATGAAGCATCTTCTAGTGGATCTCTACCAAGTTTTGTTCATATGATGCCCTTTGGGCAAAAGTTGGCCCTGCCCCGGGGGTCACAAGTTCGAACATGGGAACAGAGAAGGAAAACTTTAAGAATCATCTTCTCTGAAACTGGAAGGCTTAGAGCTTTGATATTTGGTATGTAGCATCGCCTAGTAGACCTCTACAAAGTTTGTTCATATGATGCCGTTGGGGTCAAAAGTGGCCCTGCCCCGGGGGTCACAAGTTCAAACATAGGAACAAAGAAGGAAAACTTTAATTTTTTTTTTCTCTTAAATGGGAAGGCATAGAGCTTTGATATTTGGTATGTAGCATCTCCTAGTGGACTTCTACCAAGTTTGTTCCAAGGATGCTGCTTGGGTCAAAACTGGCCAGGCTCCTGGGGTCAAAAGTTCGAACATAGGAACAAAGAAGGAAAACTTTAAAATTCTTCTTTCCTGAAACCGAAAGGTGTGGAGCTTTGATATTTGGTATGTAGCATCTCAGAGTGGACCTCTACCAAGTTTGTTCATATGATGCCCCTGGGTCAAAACTAGCCCCGCCACGGGGGTCACAAGTTCGAAGATAGGAACAAAGAAGGAAAACTTTAAATTTCTTTTTCTCTTAAACGGGAAGGTGTAGAGCTTTGATATTTGGTATGTAGCATTTCCTAGTGGACCTCTACCAAGTTTGTTCATATGATGCCCCTGGGTCAAAACTGGCCCAGCCCCGGGGGTTACAAGTTTGAACATAGGAACAAAGAAGGAAAACTTTAAAATTCTTCTTTAAAACTGGAAGGCGTAGAGCTTTGATATTTGGTATGTAGTGATTCTCTTCTAAGTTTGTTTGCCCATCTAAGCGCAACAAGTTCATTGAGTTCAAAATTGGATCATATTGGCTCATAAACTAGGTCATTAGATCAAATTAAAGAAATACCTTGTTGGCACTCTCGAGGCCACATTATTTGCTCAATTGCCTTGAAGATTAGTTAGAAAGTTTGTCTTTATAAAGTCTGACATAAGATTAATTTTGGTCAACTTGGGTCATAAACTAGTTCACTGGGTCAAATTAAAGAAATACCTTGTTTGCACTCTGGAGGCCACTTTTATTGCTCAAATGACCTGAAATTTGGCCAGAATGTTTATCTTGATGAAATACCAGATGAGTTTGGATTTGGATCATCTGGAACCATGAACTAGGTCACTAGGTCAAAATAAAGAAATACCTTGTGGGCACTCTAGAGGCCACATTCTTTGCTTAATTGCCTTGAAAATTGGTCAGAATGTTTGTCTTTGTAAAATCTCACATGAGTCTGAATTTGGGTCAACTGGGGTCATAAACTAGGTCACTTGGTCAAATTAAAGAAATAGCTTGTGGGCACTCTAGAGGCCACATTTATTATTCATTTGATTTGAAAATTGGTTAAAATGTTTCTTTTGATATAGTCAATGACCAGTTCAAATTTGGGTCACCTGGGGTCGGAATCTAGGTCACTAGGTCAAATTAAAGAAATATCTTTAGGGCACTCGAGGCCACATTTTTTGCTCAGTTGACCTGAAAATCGGTCAGAATGTTTGTCTTCATGAAATATGAGTTTGAAATTGGGTCATGGTCAAAAACTAGGTCACATGGTCAAATTAAAGAAAAACCTTTCAGGCACTCTACTAAGGTGAGCGATCCAGGGCCATCATGGCCCTCTTGTTTGATTTTGGCTTCACTTTAGGTTTGTTCTGTCCTTTAGTTGATTTTTGATTTCGGTTTGTGGGGTTTTGCAACATACCATGTACCATTTTCTCTTCAGCTAGCTCCTTCATTTGGACTTCACTTGCTTCTGCAGCTCGACAAATGTCAATACATTTTTGTAAAGTTAAATCTTTTTCTCGTAGTAATCTAGATCTGACACTATCATTCTTAGTGCCACAAACGATTCGATCACGTATGAGCCCCTCTTTCAAAATGTCAAATTCGCAAGTGGAAGCTTTGTTTCTCAAATCCGTGACGTACGCATCGAATTTCTCTCCCTCCTTCTGATTTCTCGTGAAAAATACATGTCTTTCGTACGTTACATTCTTCCGAGGGTTGCAGTAATCGACAAATTGCTCAAATATCTTATCGATTCTCAGTTTGTCATCTTCATTCTCCCATGAGAATGTGTTGTAGATCTCGAGAGATTCAGAATCAACAACATGAAGGAACGTCATTGCTCTTACTTTGGCATCTTTCTTGTCGGTACCTGAAGCAATTTCGTAAATCTCGTACTGCTGCTTAAATCTGCGCCAATTCTCGGCCAGATTACCGGTAAGACTGAGCTGTTGCGGTGGTAGAAACCGATCCATTAGCGATTTTCTTCTGACACCGTGTTAGTCAGGAACGATAAAACAATATGTCGGACAATCATCTGATTTTATTGACCACTGCGCATGTGTACAATTTATATAAGAAGGGAAATAACTACTCAAAATAAACGATAAAACAATATGTCGGACAATCATCTGATTTTATTGACCACTGCGCATGTGTACAATTTATATAAGAAGGGAAATAACTACTCAAAATAAACCTTAAACTTCCAGTCATTTCGTACCTAGATCATTTCGTACCTAGGTCATTTCGTACGATTTTGGTCATTTCGTACCCACCCATAATTTTCATTTCGGTCATTTCGTACCCACTTTGGTCATTTCGTACCCACTTTGGTCATTTCGTACCCACAATGGTCACCCACGCAAAAAGGGTTGACGGATGTTTCGTTGACCTGCAAGATAGGAAAATTGGATTTATATAGTAAATTGGTTGGAGATTTTCCGAAACCTCCAACCACTTTACAATATAAGTTCAGTTTACCGAACCAGGTGTCTTTTACCGAAACTACCGTAGGCCGTGGGAAGAGTACCATCAATGATACGAAAGAAATTACGTTGAAATCAATTTATTAACAAAGGCCAATACATCCAAAATTATTTTGATTATACGGGTAAAAAATCCTGATATCCCAATATTTAAATATTTTTTTCTGTACGTTTTTATATTTCTTTCTTTGGTATCTTCTTAGCCTTTCCTCCGATACCAATGTCACTTGAATGTCCACGATTTTTGATTCTTCGTAAAGAAGATGCACTAGGTTATAAAATGCAGGAACGCCGTTCGCCCGATAATTAAGTCGGCGATGCCACCCTGAAAAAAAAATATAATTGCAAAGTAAATGCAGTGTAGGAAAAGGTAAAATTATTCATGATGAACAGTTCAAAATTTTGAATCACTTTTCCAGGTGCTGGTTTGTAACGGAATATTGACGTATTAATTAATACAACTCATCACTATTTGGCATGCCTTCCCCTGCACAGAGTTTTTAGGGGTGGTGGTGTTTAACTCTTTACCGAACGAAAAAATATAGACTTGTCTAAATTGAAAACATTTGCATATGACAATTTCGATGTGACTGAAATGATGGAAAATGCCTTTGATAGCGTAGAAAACATTTTTGAAAAAGGAGAAAATGCTGGTTACCAGCATGTTCTACTTCTCACACAATGTGTTCAAAAGGCTTCTTTCTTCACTGTGGTTAAAAGCCGATATTATGTAGTAAAGGGTTAATAGAACAATGAGTTAGGGGGAAAATAATGTTGTATAAACTTCTGGGTTATGTAGGACATTTAGGACTCATGGTCAGGATTCAAATTATTCTCGATGTGTTCAAATCAAAAGCACACGCTTTACCTTCTACATCATTATTTGTCCTCACAGACTGCTGGCCGAACACAGACCAATTTTCCGGGGCCCATATATTTGAATTACAGCTTGTGTCCAGTGGAAGGCGCGACCACTTATGACGACCCCAGGAAAGACTTGTCTGACACTTTCCCACATGGCTGGTTCAAAGTCTATCACAATCCCGTCTACGTTTGGTTCACGGTCAAGCAGGCGACCAATTTTCTGAAATCAGAAGGGCAAATATCAATTTCTCAACTGACTCGTACTTCTCAACTGACTCGTACTTATCTTAAGTATAGCGATTGCTGCATTAACCCTTGACCACATGACAAAATTTTTTTTTTAGAGTCCATATTGAACGCAAATTATACGATGCATAAATGATAGGTTGCCAGCATTTTCTCCTATTAGCATGATGTCTTCAAAAGGCTTCTCAGTCATGTTAAAACTCGGAATTGTGTGACAAAAGGTTAAAACGGCAAATATCAATATCAAATATCAGCGGCTTACCTGTCACATTAGAAAATTTGGCCTAATCATCTGATTTTAATAACTGGAACAAATATCACTCTTGATTTTTTCTGCGTCATCTGTTAATTGTTTCAATTTGGTTGAGTTTAAAATCTTGAAATATAAATACTAGATATATAATTACCTTAAACACTTTAACGTAATCAGCTGTCTGGCGTCTAGACATTATAACGTAGATTAGTGGAACACACTTTGCTTGATCCCCACTTCTTATAAATGCATGAACGGTCAACAACTGTTTGAAGGGATCTCTCACAACTTTGAATGTTCCGTCAATGTACCACCGCCTAGCCTCTTTGAGTAGCCTCTTTGAGTAGCGAAAGTTGTTTTTTTGTCGCAAAAAGCAAGTGGCGTTGTTCTCCTACTTTCATCTCACCCTGAAGGAAGTCCCCTGGCATAAAACTACTATCAAGCTGTAACCAAAAAATTAATGGTCTGGAATTAGATTGACTTTGATATGTTAATATTACGTTCAGCCGGATTTACACGCAAAATTGTAGACTTGTCTAATTTGAATACGGAAACAATTCTGTGAATAAATTACAAGTGAACTTTATGTATGATAATCAAAGTATGGCGATCTGTGCCGCAGTTTGCTCACTTTCATGTGCATCCAATGGAACTTCCTAATTATAACACTGAATTATCGAAGCAAACATCATGTTCAGCTGTTCTAGCTAAAGTAATTTCATATTTTTATTTTCAATTGACAGTAGGTTATTTGCAGACCGATTGCATTTGAAATTACAGATTCGTTTTTTTTTCCCCATAGACTCAGGCTTATACGTAGAGAAGATTACAATGCTTCCATGTAAAAAAACAAACATACTTCCAAACACATATCTATAGGCTCGTCAGGTCGATTCTTCTGTCTGATACGGTTTGCTTGTCGCGCTATTAGTTCCATACTGGGATTGCTTATGGCAGGAAAAGGCAAATTGTCTTTGATTTCTACCATTATTTTCTCTACAATACCCATAGCAGGACAAAATATATTTGTCACGGCTTTCTCTTTCGCCTGTAATAGAAAACACCATTTTCTGAATATCTTAAATTTAGAACATGTGAGTTTAGTGGAAGCTGTGTTCAATAGTTTTGAAGGGAGAAAGCAATTAACAAAAATTGAAATTGTTGTAAAAATTGCTGCTAAACAGTTTACAGAAAAGAGATCAGTAACTTTTATTCCAACAAATACAACCAAGTTATTCTGGATTGGTACGAAATGACCAGATCATAGTCATTTCGTACCCATTACAATGGGTATGAAATAAACTAGGTACGAAATGGGGGCCACTAGGTACGAAATGACCGAAGAAGTAGGTACGAAATGACCAAAAACGTACGAAATGACTTAGGTACGAAATGACCTAGGTACGAAATGACCGGTTACCAGTTTGGCAAACTAATGTCCAGAGTTGTCTACCTTAACAATATTTGCGTCAAGTGTAGTGAAGTATTTACTGCCACATAATCTAGTAGCTACATCTTCAAAGCTGTTCATTGGATAGTGTTAGCGATGTATGGCCTTGTTTAGGTCTGTTGGGTCAATGCAAATCCTTATTCTACCGTTTTTCTTTCTAACACAGACTAAGCTGTTCACCCAGTCGGTTGGTTCTGTTTCTCAGACTATTATTCCACATTGTTCTAGGTGATCTAACTCGCGTTTCAACTGCTCCCTTATAGCAGCTGGCACAGGGCGCGGAGCGTGTATTGCTGGTGTTACAGTTTCGTCATTTTGATATCATATTCTCCTGGCAAACAGCCAATTTCATCTCCAAGGACATTGCTATAATCTTCAATGATGTGATCAGTTTCAGTCTTGACAGAGTTCACACGCATTATCAGCCCGAAATTTACAGAGTCATTTCTGCCCAATAAATTAACATTTCTAGGAGTGTCCATCACTTGGAATTCTATATCCCTGGCTATGCCTTTATATTCACAGGGTAATGTTATTTTCCCATAAGCTTTGGATTTCCACTCACCCCATTGATTATAATGTTACTTTCCTCAATCTGTGCAATGCTGTTGAATTCATTTGCTGTTTTTCTGGACAGAACATTACACATTGTACCAGAGTCTATTTCTAAGGCTAATGGCAATTCTGTATTTGCTATGTTAAATGTGACAGACCAGTTTTTGTCAAACCCCCCTGATGTTGCTACAAAAACATCTTTCACTGAAGCTGTTTGTCCAAACATTTCGGCAAGATTATCATCTTCCACTGCTTCAGTGTAATTTACTCTACGTCTCCTGCCACCACGACCACAATGTGACCTTCTACCCCGACCTCTGGTGTTGTTGGTGGCATTGCCGCTTGCTGCGTTTCTCCCTTTGCACAATGAAGATGCTTTAAAATGACCTATAAGCCCACAGGTGTCACAGTATCTGTTGTATGCTGGACAATTTCTATATTCGTGGTGTCTACAGCACTTTTTGCAAACTGACTGTCTCTCTTGTCTTTGATGCCTATTGGTTTTAGCCAAATTAACAGCTGGATTTTCTTCTAAAGTTTTAAGATGAGCGGTAGTTAGCTCTACTTGTCTGCAAATTTGCATCACCCTGTCTATGTTTAACTGGTCAGCTGGAAGCTCCATTAATTTCTCAGAACATTTTTTGTCATTGACACCGTTAATTATCATGTCACAAATTAAACCCTCCTTTTGCTCGCCATACTGACAGTGCTCTGCCTTTCTTTTCAACTCTGCTATGTAGTCCATAATCGACATGTTACCCCTCTTTGTGTTTAAGAACTCCTGCCATTTAATGTTCCTGTAGTTATGAACACCAAAATGTCTGTCAAATTTCCAAAAGACAGTGTCGAGATCGTATTTATCTTCAGCCGGTCTTCCCACAATTCCATGCTCTTCGTCTGCTTCAACGGCGGGTGCCCATTCAAAAGCATCATAAATTTTGACGCATTCTTGGCTAGCAACACGCCGACCTTTCATCTACCAGGCTTGTCGTCGAGGCCTAATGCATCTAAATGGATCGTGAAATCGCGTTTGTAAAGTTCCCAATCCGGAGCGCTAGAGTCTGATGGGTTGAACTCTTGCAACGGCCTAATCCCTTTTGTCGCCATAATTATGCGGTATACGTACGTAGAATAATGTCTCGCCTATATAACGGCACCTATATTTTCTTTGAAATCTTCTTTGTTACGCCGATGCGAGCGGATTTCTGACACCATGTAATAAACTAAGTAAGGCAACCATGTTATTATCGGGAAAACTGCGTTTAATATTGATCTTCACAATAGAGAGTGTTCAATAATCAAAGTATCAATGGTATCGCATAGCATACATTTATCAATACATTACAGAAAACATTGTGGGAAAAGGAGAAAATGCTGGTTACCAGCATTTTCTCCTTTTCCCACAGTGTTTTCAAAAGGCTCCTTTACCAGGGGCGTCAAAAAGCGGCATTGTACGGTAAAGGGTTAACACTGTTTCAAGATTATTTCAGTATTATTGCAGCGGCCAGTGCACCAATCCATGCTTTCCCTGGAGTTTCTTTCACCAGTACTCCGCACAATGTTCTTTCCAAGCCACTGGCTGCTTTCCCACATAACCATCTTCTACACAAAGGTCAGTGGTGAGAGAGGAGTGAATCCTATCGCAATGACTCTCATCAGTCCTAGGAAAGAAATTGGCCGAGTCAGTAACCAGTAACTCCCTGTTTTCAAGTCTTGTAAAAGAAACTCCAGAAATGCATGGATAGGTGCACTGGCGGCTGCCATATAACTGAAATAATGTCGAAAAACATGTTTAACACCATAGAATCAATCAATGCAATCATTATACCCCCGCAAAACGAATGTTTTCGGGGGTATACTGGAATCAGCCTGTCTGTCTGTCCATCCGTGTGTCCATCTGTGTACAAAATACTACTAATTTTGTGTCGCAAAATCCTCCTTCAGTTTTCTTTCAATTGTATTGAAACTTTGCACATACATTCGTCATATATTGAAAGTTTGCAAGATGCAATTTTCAAGTGTCAACTCCTCCTGCTTCATGAATTATCTCCCCTTGAACTTGACACTTTTTTTTCTCTTAACATCAATACTAGTTTCTGTCAAAGCGCTGGGGGGGGGGGGGGGTATTAAGTCACATTTAGTGAGAGCTCTAGTTTAACACTGCCATCAACGAAATTTCACCAGTGCATCTATTTATGCTTCTTCCCTAGCTACTGGCTGTTTTCAACAACCGTTACTGGGAGTGAGAGAGGAAAGATTCCTGTTGCAATGACCATCATCAATCCTTAGAATATAAAGTGGCTGGGCCTGGGATTCAAACCGTGACCCCTGGTTTCTGGCCCTTTATGTGGAGCTTTACATTTAGGCAGCTAAGCACGACTCACTGACCTTTTGCAGACAGTGTAGATCAAGATCAGACTGCACAAAACGTGCAGTCTGATCTTGGATCTACACTGTCCAATAAGGAGATAGCTTTCCTCCAAAAATACCTTAAAGCAGGAAAATTTATGTTTTTACAACTGGTTTGAAAATTTCAATTTCTTCTATTTAGCAGGATAAGGGTTAAATAAACTGAAAATATTGTGACAAATGTGTAAATTGCTTAAAAATCAGCATAGTGTGATCATGCTAGATTTTTTTTCTAGATTCCCTTTTCATTTAAATCTTTTGTTTCTGCTCGGATGATGATTTCAAACTGGCGCATTTAACAGAAATTGTACATGGAGTAGATACATTACCCTTTACCACACAATCCTAAGTTTTAACAATCCTGAAAGAGAAAGCTTTCGAAAAACATTGTGGGAAAAGGAGAAAATGCTGGTAACCAGCATTTTCTCCTTTTCCCATAATGTTTTCTGCCTCATCAAAAGCATAAATCATCATTTGAGCTACATTTATATTGTAGCACTTGCAAAGTGCTTTCAATTTGCTCGTCTAAAATTTTGTCGTTTGGTAAAGAGTTAAATGTCTTATCATCAGCCATTTACCAGTTTTGTTGATTGATTGATTGTATGGTGTTTAAACCCGTTTTCAACATTATTTCAGTTATATCTTGGCCACCAGTGCACCTATCCATGCTTTCCTAGAGTTTCATTTTTACTAGTACTTCGAGTACCGGTAATATTATTTCCAAGCCACTGGCTGCTTTTTCTTATAACCATCGTAGCAACAGTGATTAGTGGTAAGAGAGGAATGAATCTTGTCACAATTTCTATCATCAGTCTTCAGAAAGACATTGGCCAAGCCTGGAATTTGAACCAGGGACGCCCTGTATTCAAGTCCCGTACTCTACCAACTGCACTACTGCACCAGTTTTGTAACAGCAACTTTCTAACATTTACAGAAACATTTCACATAAAAAAAAAATAAAGTTTTTTGATAAAGGACAAGTGGATGTTATTATTTTTTGCCAATAATTTCCTTTACATTTTGGATGTTTCCAAATTGAAAGCATTTGCAGACGACAAAATAAAAGTGACTCAAAAACTGAAATTTGTTTTGGGAAAGGTAGAAAACATTGTGGTTACCAGCATTTTCTCCTTTTCCCACAATGTTTTCAAAAGGCTTCTTCCCCAGGGTCGTTAAAAGTCGGGATTGTGTGGTTAAGGGTTAAGAGGCTGAGACATTACTTGGTGTGTTTTAACCCTTTACCACACAGTCCGGACTTTCCACAAGCTTGAAAAAGAAGCCTTTGGAAAACATTGTGGGAAAAGGAGAAAATGCTGGTAACCAGCATTTTCTCCTATTCCCACAATGTTTTCTACCCTATGAAAGACAGAAATCATCATTTGAGATCCATTTATTTTGTCTGTAAATGCTTTCAATTTTGACAAATCTGTAATTCTGTCATTCGGTAAAGAACCTTTACAACACAATCATGTGTTTTAATGAGCCTGAAGAAGAAGGCTTTTGAAAACATTGTGGAAAAAGGAGAAAATATTGGTAACCAGCATTTTCTCCTTTTCCCACAATTTTTCCAAAGGCTTCATTCCCAACAATGTTTTGTACACTGTCAAAGACAGAAATTATCATTTTAACTACATTCATTTGTCATCTGCAAATACTTTCAACTTGGTCTAGTCCAAAGTTTGTTATTTTGGGAAAGGAGTCACCACACTTATTTCGTTTGAACTTGGCCTAGTCCAAAGTTTTGTTGTTTTGGTGAAAAGCTGATTTTTGACCAGACAATAAAATTTGGACTACAAACCTTCACAGATGACAAATTGAATGTGGCTAGAACAATGGGAGTTAGCTTACATAGAAATCATTGCTGGAAAATGAAAACATGCTGAATACCAACAATGTTTTCTACCCTCTTAATTTCCAAAAATCGATGATAGTCATTGCGATGGGATTCATTCCTCTCTCTACCTTAATCATTGTTTCAAGGATGGTTATGTGGGAAAGCAGCCAGTGGCTTGGGAAGAATATTCTGCAAAATACTTGCAAAAGAAACATGGATAGGTGCACTGGCTGCCTCAATATAACTGAAATAATGTTGAAAACGGCATACAATATACTACACACAAACATCAATCTACTCCCTTAATTCTTTACCACACAACTCCGAGTTTTAACGACCCTGAAAGAGAAGGCCTTTGAAAACATTGTGGGAAAAGGAGAAAATGCTGGTAACCAGCCTTTTTCGCCTTTTCCAACAATGTTTTCTATCCTATCAAAGAGAGAAATCATCATATGAGCTATGCTTAAGTTGTTGTCCGCAGATGCTTTGAATTTGGTCCAGTCCAAAAGTTTGTTGTTTGGTAAAGGGTTAAAGACAAATGCCATCATTTAAACCCACTACACAGTCTCGACTTTTAATGATTCTGAGAAAGAAACCTGTTGAAAACATTGTAGGAAAAGGAGAAAATGCTGGTAACCAGCATTTTCTCCTTTTCCCACAATGTATTTCTACCCTATCAAATCATTTGAGTTACATTTAAGTTGTCGTCTGCAGATGCTTTCAATTTGGACAAGTCTGAAAATTTGTCGTTTGGTAAAGTGTTAAAGAGAAATGCCATCAGCCATGTTGACCTTGTGGTCTGCAGAGGCTTTTGATATGGAATTTTGTCAGCTTGGTAAAGAGTTCAGCCACATGGATGGAGTGGGATGTTACTCCGGTGCACAACATTTCGTCGAATGGGTGTTTTGTCAAAATTCATGTATGTTTTAAAATATTAACTGCAAGATTCCTAGATTTATTTCATAAAAAGATCTGTCTGGGAGGAAGATTTGGGCCACAATTTGTCTGGGTTTGGGGTAAGGGTCAGTGTTAGGGCTCATTTTCGATGCAAGTGGTTTAAAATGAAGATAGTTTTCAAGGAAATGTCAGAAATGTCGCAGACCCTGTAACTCAATGACAGTTTTCCCTCATCTTCTAAAAGCTGTCGCCCATATACAGTACAACCTCTGAACTCTTTACCAAACAACAAAATTTTAGACCAGTCCAAATTGAAAGCATTTGCAGACAATGAAATAAATGTGACTCAAAAATCGAAATTTGTTTTGGGAAGGTTAGTAAACATTGTGGGAAAAGGAGAAAATGCTGGTTACCAGCATTTTCTCCTTTTCACAGAATGTTTTCTAAAGGCCTCTTTCTCAGGGTCATTAAATCTTGGGATTGGGCAGTAAAGAGTTACGGGGACTAAAAGTTGTACATGTATTGGTGTGTCGAGCCCTTACCAAATGATGTCATGCTTTAACATTCTTCGTGTAGAAGCCTATTAAAAACAATGTGGGAAAAAGAGAAAATGTTCTCTTATTTTCACAATGTTTTCTATCCTTTCATCTAAATCCCATCATGTTTAACTCTCAGTACCAGACACCAAAATGTTAGAATTGCACAAACTGAATACATGTGTATACAATAAATTCATTGTGGCTCAAATGTTGTTTTTGAAAATGATGGTTACCATTATTTTCTCCTTTTCCCATAATGTTTCCAAAAGTCCTTTTCCTCAAGGTCCTCAACCCTTTACCACTTTTCAATGACCCTGAGAAAGAAGCCTTTTGAAAACATTGTGGGAAGCAGAGAAAATGCTGGTAACCAGCATTTTCTCCTTTTCCCACAATATTTTCTTCCCATCCTAGAACAAATTTCAATTTTTCAGCCACATTTATTTTGTAGTCTGCAAATGCTTTCAATTTGGACTGGTCTAAAATTTTGTCGTTTGGTAAAGAGTTGAAGGTTAGGATTGTTTGGTAAAGGATCAACTCTTTACCAAAATGTTGATTGATTGATTGATTGTATGGTGTTTAATGCCGTTTTCAACATTATTTCAGTTATATCTCGGGGGCCAGTGCACCTATCCATGCTTTCCTGGAGTTCCTTTTACTAGTACTCTGTACAATATTCTTTCCAAGCCACTGGCTGCTTTCCCACATAACCATCGTCAAAGCAATGGTCAGCAGTGAGAGAGGAATGAATCCTGTCACAATGACTATCATCAGTCCTCGGAAAGAAATTGGCCAAGCCGGGGATCGAACCAGCGATCTCCTGCTCTCAAGTCCTGTACGCTACCGACTGAGCTATGGGGCTTGCCTGAAAAGATTGTGGAAAAAGGAGAAAATCCTGGTAACCAACATTTTGTCCTTTTCCCCTGTGGTTTTCTACCCTCACGGACAAATCTCATAATTTGTCATCTGCAAATACTTTGAATATAGACGAGTGTAAAATTGTCACCTGAAAAAAGGTTAACTCTTTCCATACTACAGATGGCAGAAGCTTTTGTGGACATTGTAGATCAAGATCAGACTGCACAAAATGTGCAGTCTGATCTATGTTCTACACTGTCCACTACTGTAGCCTAGATTATAAATAAAAGGTCTCTTCATCTTCCAGGTGAACATTGTTTGTTGCTGTTTAACTCTTTACCAAATGACAGCATTTCCAACTAGTCATAATTGAAGGCACTTGCAGACGACAAATTAAATGTGGCTAAAATGATTGTATTTGCTTCTGAAAGGTTAGAAAATATTGTGGGAAAAGGAGAAAATGCTGGTTACCAGAGTTTGGTTTTTTTGTTTGGTTGTGAAACACTTAACCCTTTACCAGACAACAAAATTTTAGCCTTGTCCAAACTGAAAGTATTTGCAGACGACAATTTCAATGTGGCTCAAATGGTGCCATTTTTCTTTAATAGGGTAGAAAACATTGTGGGAAAAGGAGAAAATGCTGGTGACCAGCATTTTCTCCTTTTCCCACAATGCTTTCAAAAAGCTACTTTCCCAGGGTTGTTAATAGGCAGCATTGTGTGGTAAAGGGTTAACACGGTACATATCCTTTCAACGTGATCAAGTCTAACAGTTTGTTGAATGGTAAATAGTAAATGGGAGTATCAACTGATTTATGTTCACCGTTTTTGTGAATGTGACAAGTTACATAAATGAGCCATGCTCTGTGAAAAGGGATTTTAATGCATTTGCAAGAAGTATCTGTCCAGGTCAGCCTGTGCAGTCCACGCAGGCTGACCAAGATGGACACTTTTTGCTATCAGTAAATTTTCTGCATGTTACAGGACTTGTCTACGTCATGATTCATTTGTTTGTTGGAGAAAATAGATTTTATAAATCCATAATTACGTAATGATTTATTTGGTATAATGTGGCAGAGGCATGCATTAAACCCCCTTTTGCCAGAGCAAGGCTTTAATAAAATACACACTATATAATGATGACAAAGCTGTTTTTACATCCAGATTTAGGCCGGCCTTTTTTTTTTATGAAATTTCTTTTCAGTTAGATGTGCTGTTTCATATTTTGCTTGAAAAATGATTTACTGTTTAATTTGGTAGCAGATGACAAAATAAAAGACTGGTGTAAATTGAAACTGTTTGCAGACAAATTAAAATGGACTTGAAATATGGGATTTATGGGTGTGCGACATTTCGTCTAAAACCATGTTTGGTAAAAACATCCCTAGCCCTGACCCTTACCCTAACCCAGATGAATTGTGGCTCAAATCTTCCTCCCAGACAGCTTTTTATGAAATAAATCTAGGAATTTAGCCGTTGGTATTTTATACATACATGGATTTTGACAAAACACACTTTCGATGAAATGTGGTGCACTACAGATTTAACCCTTTATAACACAATCCCGACTTTTAACGACCCTGAGAAAGAAGCCCATTGAAAACACTGTGGGAATAGGAGAAAGTGCTGGTAACCAGCATTTTCTCCTTTTCCCACAATGTTTTCTACCCTTCCCAAAACAAATTTTAATTTTTGAGTCACATTTATTTTGTCGTATGCAAATGCTTTCAATTTGGATTAGTCCCAAATTTTGTTGTTTGGTAGAGTTAAAAATATGTGTGTACATGAGTTATTATGTACTAGTATTATGGGAAAAGAAGAAAATAATTAAAAACATTTTTCTCCTTTTTTCACAAAGTTTTAAAAGGCCTAATTCTTCCTCAGGGCTGTTAAAACATGGGCTAATATTGTAATGGGTAAACACTTGTTTGATTGATTGAATGGTGTTTTACACAGTTTTTTCATTCATATCACAGCGGCAGCTCACATACTTATGTATGTCCTGGGTTTTACCAATACTAGGCTAGGGCTCTGAAGTGTCTTGCCCAAGGACACTTTCACGCTAGACCCAGTGCTTCTAGTTAGAGTCGAACCTGGGGCCTCCGGGACGCGAGTCTTACACTCCTCCACTGAGTTAAGCAGGACCCCTTAACCCTTTACCACACAATCCCGACTTTTAATGACCCTAAAAAATAAGCCTTTGGAAAACAATTGAGCCATGCTCTGACAAAAGGGGGCTTAATGCATCTGCGTGATACATGATACCAAGCAAGTCATCACATGATCATGGATCCAAAATATCAATTTTTTAGAGCAACCGACTGAATCATGCGGTAGACTGGTCCTTTGACGTACAGAAAAATGACCAATAGCGAAAAGTTTCGGCCGAGGTCAGCCTGTGCAGACTCTGCAGGCTGACCTGGGTCGATAATTTTCACAGGTGCATTACGTCCCTTTTTCACAGAGCATGGCTCAATCATTTTCTACCCATTCCAAATCAAATTTCAATTTTTAAGTCACATTTAATTTGTTGTCTACAAATGCTTTCAATTAAGACTAGTCTAAAGTCTTGTTGTTTGGTAAAGAGTTACATACTAAACATATCTGAAACAACAGAAAACATGTGGAAACAAAAATATAACCATGCCTCAAGTTATGAGATTTGTAATGGATAGGATAAGAAATATTGTGAAAAAAGGACGAAAAACTAGTTACCAGCATTTTTTTCGTTTTAGAACATAAAAAGCCTTCTCTCTCAGGTATGTAAAATTACATGACTGTTTGGTACAAGATATAGAGGATATTTAGTTTTTTCGGTGAAAGATCGAAATTTATTTCATCGATTGAACATCATTGGTAATATTTTCATGATTGGTGCAGCCACAAGTGAAAATATTACTGATGATGTTCATGAGATGAAATAAATTTCGATCTTTCACCTAAAAAAAACAAATATTCTATTTATGTCATGCTTCTGACCCCCTTTTTTGTTGGTACTTTCATCAAAATCCAGTACAGTTGTTTTCGGTAATTCCCCGTGGCATACCCCCTTACATGGCAACGCATTACAATATTATGTAAAGCACGAGAAATATAGCATAAATTACGTCATATTTCCCTCTGGTTGAATGGCACATGCCATTTACCTAGGTAACTAGTGCGCAGAAACTACTGTTTTTGCCTTCAATTGGAGAGTTAGAAAACATGAAATATCAAACCATAATCCACCATTATTTCTTGATAAACTACTGAAAAGCACAAAATAATATTCCATACTATACAAATAGACATAGAAGCCTTCTCTCCCAGGTTTATAAAATCACATGACTGTTTGCTATAGGATCATTCCACTACTATACAAATATACATAAAAAAGTATTTCATTGTATGCCTCATACAGTAGGTAACTTTTGAAGGGAGTAATTCCAAGCAATTCCTTAAAATTCTTCCTTCTCCCACAATGTTTCCTATGTTATTGAATAAACATAGCTTATACAAAGTTAAACAAGTCATGTTTCTCTTTGAAGAAATTATTCTTCTCTTTTAGGGTTAACCCTTTTCCACACAATCCCAACTTTTAACAATCCTGAAGATAAACAACCCTGAAGAAAAACCCTTTTAAAAAAAAATGTTGAAATACGAGAAAATGCTGGTAACCAGCATTTTCTCCTTTTTGCACAATCTTTTCTACCGTTTTAAAGACAGAAATCCTTGTATGAGTTCAGTTTCGTTTGTTGTCTGCAAATGTTTTCAATGCGGTACAGTTTAAAATTTTGTCATTTGGTGACGGGTTAAATGTGGACCCCTCCCTTTGCTGACTGCAGGCTATCTCTGTCCTAAGTAGATAGATAGATATTGTTTGTTCTTCCTATATAAAAGACTTCCAAAGAACATGTTACAGAGAATACAAACAAGAGTAATGTACATACAGGCATTTACAGATAGAAAGACAGGGGGAGAGAGAGGGGGGAGAGAGAGATGTACATACAGGCATTTACAGATAGAAAGACGGGGGGTGGAGAGAGAGAGAGAGAGAGATGTACATACAGACATATTGTTAGATTCATTACTAGTCTCCTAATGCAAGATTGCAAGTTTTATTGAAAGGCATGTATAATCGTACACTTTTGGGATGGATGGATGCAAGGATGGATGGATGCCCAGCTGGATGAAAGGATGGATGGATGTATGAAAGGATGGATGGATGCCCAGCTGGATGAAAGGATGGATGAAAGGATGGATGGATGAATAAAAAGGATGGTTTAAAGGATGTATGAAAAGATGGAAGGATGGATGGATGGATGAAAGGATGGATGGATGGATTAGGAACTGGACTAATCTGTGACTGAATGGATTGGTAACTAGATTGTTGGACTGGTGAATGGAACAGCAAATTTATAGATGACTGTTGGATGACTCAATGGATGGATGGACTGGCAAACACAAGGATACAAGGAAGACCGGGTGTACACAAGGACACAAGGAAGACCAGGTGTACACAAGGATACAAGGAAGACTGGGTGTACACAAGAATACAAGGAAGACCGGGTGTACACAAGGATACAAAGAGGACCGGGTGTACACGAAGATACAATGAAGACTGAGAGTATACAAGGATACAAAGAGGACCAGGAGTAAACAAAGATACGAGGAAGACTGTGTGTACACAAGGATACAAGGAAGGCTGGGTGTACACAAGGATACAAGGAAGACCAGGTGTACACAAGGATACAAGGAAGACTGGGTGTACAGAAGGATACAAAGAGGACCGGGTGTACACGAAGATACAATGAAGACTGAGAGTATACAAGGATACAAAGAGGACCAGGAGTAAACAAAGATACAAGGAAGACTAGGTGTACACAAGGATACAAGGAAGACCGGGTATATCCAAGGATACAAGGAGGACCGGGTGTACCCAAGGATACAAGGAAGACTGGGTGTACACAAGGATACAAGGAAGACCAGGAGTACACAAGGATACAAAGGAGAACAGGCGTACACAAGGAAGACCGGACGTACACAAGGAAGACAGGCTGTACACAAGGATACAAGGAAGACCGGGAGTATACTAGGAAGACCGGGTGTACACAAGGACACAAGGAAAACCGGATGTACACAAGGATACAAAGAAGACCAGGCATACACAAGAATACAAGGAAGACCGGGTGTACACAAGGATACAAAGAAGACCGGGTGTACACGAAGATACAAGGAAGACTGAGAGTATACAAGGTTACAAAGAGGACCAGGAGTAAACAAAGATACAAAGAAGACTGGGTGTACACAATGATACAAGGAAGACCGGGTGTACACAAGGATACTAGGAAGACCGGGAGCACACAAGGAAGACCAGGCGTACACAAGGAAGACAGGGTGTACACAAGGATACAAGGAAGACCAGGTGTACACAAGGATACAAGGAAGACCGTGTATACACAAGGATACAAGGAAGACTGGGTGTACAGAAGGATACAAGGAAGACCGGGAGTATGCTAGGAAGACCGGGTGTACAGAAGGATACAAGGAAGACAGGTTGTACACAAGGATACAAGGAAGACCAGGTGTACACAAAGATACAAGGAAGACCAGGTGTACAGAAGGATACAAGGAAGACCGGGAGTATACTAGGAAGACCGGGTGTACACAAGGATACACGGAAAACTGGGTGTACACAAGGATACAAAGAAGACTAGGCGTACACAAGAATACAAGGAAGACCGGGTGTACACAAGGATACAAAGAGGACCGGGTGTACACAAAGATACAAGGAAGACTGAGAGTATACAAGGATACAAAGAGGACCAGGAGTAAACAAAGATACGAGGAAGACTGTGTGTACACAAGGATACAAGGAAGACTGGGTGTACACAATGATACCAGGAAGACTGGGTGTACACAAGGATACTAGGAAGACCGGGAGTACACAAGGAAGACCAGGCGTACACAAGAATACAAAGAAAACCAGGAATGCACAAGGAAGACTGGATGTACACAAGGATACAAAGAGACTGGGAGTACACAAAGATACAAGGAAGACCAGGAGTACACAAGGATACAAAGAGGACCGGGTGTACACAAAGATACAAGGAAGACTGAGAGTATACAAGGATACAAAGAGGACCGGGAGTACACAAAGATACAAGGAAGACAGGGTGTACACAAGGATACAAAGAAGACCAGGTGTACACAAGGATACAAAGAAGACTGGGTGTACACAAGGATACAAGGAAGACCAGGAGTACACAAGGATACAAAGAAGACTGGGTGTGTACTGGATACAAGAAAGACCAGGAGTACACAAGGATACAAAGAAGACCAGGTGTACACAAGGATACAAAGAGTACACAAGACCCAAGCTTTTCCTTGAGGAGAAACCCTTGGTTCTGTAACAGATCCAGTGTAAAGTAATTATCTATATACCCTGCAGGGTTACCTCTGGATTTCTTACTAGTTAACCCTTGGAGCACCAAATAACACCAAAAGAAATGTTCATCTTAGAAATATGACCTGAATAATTGCAATTTCATAGTTGCTTTTGTCTATTGTGTTTCAGCAAAGTGGACAGTGTAGATCAAAGATCAGGTTGCACATTTTGTGCAGATCTTCATCTACATTGGCCGCATAGGCAACTATAGTCGTTAATCTCTAGTTGGTTGAGGTACACGTTGTGTCCTTGAAATCCAACCTTTGACCTTCGGATTGATAGTTTTCAGGGACGTTTGAACCAAGTGTGGGACATTTCGACTGTGGAACGTTTTTACCGTGGCAAGTTTTAACCGGATACTGGAGTTTCAACCCTACATCACCGCAACCAAGATCCGTACATCTAATCTAGATATCTTTCTAAATGCCTACAAATCTACCTGTCATGAAGATAGCTCTCTAGGTCTATCATAATGGTTTAATAACGCTAAATAAAGCAGTCGATCAAAGTGTATATATAGGCCTACTATGTTTGTTTAAAAATGGTCAACAGTATGGTGGTGTCTGTGCTCCTAACTCGGAGCGTCGGTCTTGCAATCAAGACTTTCTGTGTTCGATTGCTATGAGCGGCCATCAACCTATGCAATATTTGTTGGGCCAAACATTCGTTAGCATTACCAGTGATAGTGTATTTGATGAATTGTTTCACATGATGACTGTTTTCGTCTTCGTAGTAGGCTAAAACAATTCATCAGTTTACTCTTGTTTTTCTCCAGGGATCATATGATCCCTGTTGTCTCGGAACTAAACAGCGAATTTAACAGTTCTATATAAACCTAGCGAACATTTTCAGTCTAGAAATAAGACCTAAATCATTGCAGTTTCAAGGATACTGTTGTAATGAACGTCTCAGCAAGCGGACAATGTACATCATATATCAGACCGAAAGTTCTGTGCAGCCCGATCTTGATCTACACAACCTAATCCCGTCAATTTCCCTTCCTAGTAATTATTCTGGAATTAATAGTCCTGACATTGTTATATTATTGACGCCCTCTATGCTTTCTGGTCTTGATCTAGATACGGTATAATGTGTCTATAGGTTGTGCCTTGCAGCCTGTGGATTAGAGAGAATTTTCAACGTGGGGAGGAAGTCGCAAGGGGTTCTCCCAAACCGCATAGTGCACGCTACGCATCTGTAAAACAACATTGACCAATCAAATTTGCGATCGATATTTGACCTTTGACACAGGGATGAATCCATGTTGCAGCAACAGCCGGCGTCACACATGGACATATTATTATGTAAGCATCTAAATTGTGTTACTCTGACTTATAACATACATTCAAAACACCACGGAATTTATGATATACAATCGATGTACACGGAGATGTGAACAGTTACTTTCCAGTTGAACACGAATCAGTAGCAAACACTGATGAATGGTAAGGACATTGCGCGTTACTTAAGACGCGTGGAGTTGTCAGAATTTATTAAATAATCTCTCGATAACGTTTTCTTTTATCGATCTTATTGTCACCTTTGATATCTAAAGACCTTGTATAACGGACACCAGTATTTAAAGCTACTGTGCACAACTGCTTAACTTCTGATTACTTTGTTTTGTTTATTTTTGAATAATCAATGTATTTTCGATGAGTTTATTTCCGTTATGGTTATCAATAGGATGTGTCGAAAATAAGTTGGACCGACCAGTTTTCTAGGGCCTAAATTTACTATTTCGATGCATACAGTAGATAATTGAATGAAGTACAGATTGCACAAATATTTCTTAAGAGACAAAATCGTTTGAGCTTTGTGAAATGGAGAATTAATGCGTAAGCGAAAAGAATCTACTCAGGTCAGTCTGCACGAACTGCGCAGGCTGGCCTTGGCCGAAACTTTCCGCTACTGGTCAATTTTCTACATGTCAAGGACCAGTCTACCTAATGACTTATGCGATTGTTAAAAAGCGATTATTATAAAGCCATCATAATGTGATGTTTTGCTTGGTATTATGCATCACAGATGCATTAAGCCACCTTTTGCCAGATTGATTGATTGTCTGGTGTTTAACACCGTCTTAACATTATTTCAGTTATATTGCGGCGGCCAGTGCACCTATCCATGCTTTCCTGGAGTTTCTTTTACCAGTACTCCGCACAATATTCTTTCCAAGCCACATAACCATCGTCAAAAAAATGGTCAGGGGTGAGAGAGGAATGAATCCTGTCACGATTACTATCATCAGTCCTCAGAAAGAAATGGCCAAGCCGGGGATCGAAGTCCTGTATGCTGCCAACTTAGCTACAGGGGCTTGGCCCTATTGCCAGAGCATGGTTATTTTTTTATGACTCTAAAAAATGTTTCCTGCTTGAATCAGACTTAAACCCGTCACACTAGGGCGTCGATCCAACAGCATACAGGAAAATATACAGAACACTTAGATGTGCACAATATGGTCGCAAGCATTGCCACAACAAAGCAGTGGCACCAACAGTACACGCTTTGGGATTGCATAGAAAGCTGAACAACTGAGCACACTTCGAGCTTGCGCTTGGCATTCTGATCAGAGCGCAGCGAGTAGACTTAACAGCTCATTAAGGTCTCCTGCAATGGCACAGGGGCTCCACCGGGGCTCACAGAGCTTGTACTGTGAAATTAAGCAATGCCGTGCCAACGCAGTGGAAATGTCATGTGTTGTAACAGGGGCTTTACTAACATCATATTCACTTTCAATTTTGTGCCAGATACTGTATACATAAATCTTACACCAGAAACAGAAAAGACCTAATTTCATGGGTCTCAATAGGTAAAATACACATTCAGTGTTTCTGTTTGAATAAGATTTTACTGAGTCCATGGGACCCAGTGCCACTGAAAAAGTTGAGTCCCATTCATTCTGAGTCCCATTTTTTCTTGCATAAATCATCCATTCATTAAAGCCAAATTTGGTTTGTGGATAAAAAGAGGGGAAAAAAAAAATGTTGCTGTTAGGGGCGACTGTCACTCAAAATATGGCCCACAACGGCAGGATCTTTGAACCGTTGGCCTTAGAAAGATTGCAAATGCCTTTTCTTTTTTGCCATTTTCAGTTTCAGTATAGAAATGTTAAGCAACAATGTTTACCTGCAATGGGTTTGCAGGAAAAGACTTGGAGTCGTAACGCGGGTAATCAGTCAAGGTCGAATACGAAGATATTTATTTTTAAAGTGTCTCGGGTACATCTTTGCATCCCAAGATCTATTTATAGACACTTCGGAATTCCGATGGTCTGTTTACACAGAAAGGATTAAATCTTTGCATTTTATATTGTTTTCGTTACTGGTGTAGTAAAACCAATTCATCGTTTTGATCTATATTTTGTCTGCATCCAAGGGACGCAATCAGCTTTGCTATTTTGAGTCCGAGCTGATTTTCATGCTTATATAGATACTTTTACGTCTTAAACGGAAACTCTGACATATGCGTAAATGAAGGTCTGACAAACATGATACAGATCAACAATAACACTCAACTAAAATAGTTACGAACATGAGAAGGAACTGTCTTGAGTTGTATAGATAGATAATATCTGAAGGGCAATGAAAGGGATGAAAGAATGTCATGGCCACCCTCTTGTAACAGCAAATATTAACCCTTTACCACATAGTCCGGAGTTGTAACGACCCTGAGGGAGTAGGCCTTTGAAAACATTGTGGGAAAAGAAGAAAACGCTGGTAACCAGCATTTTCTTCCTTTCCCACAATGTTTTCTACCCTTTCAAACACAACTTTTAATTATTGAGTAACATTTATTTTGTCGTCTGCAAATGCTTTTAATTTGTAATTCTACAATTTTGTTGTTTGGTAAAAGGTTAAAGCATTTTTGTCCCTTTCATCAACTTGTATGCATTGCTAAGATCAGATTACGACTTGCATAAAACCCTTTTAACCCTTTTCCAAATTACCAAATATTAGACCTGTCCAAATAAAAACCATTCGTAGAGAACAAATTAAATGTGACTTTAGAAGAAGTAGAAAACATTGTGGAAGCATTTTCTCCTATTCAAATGCCTTTTTTACCTGAGTTGTTAAAACTCAGGATTGTTTGTTGAAGGGTTAAATTGTTATCTCTAAATTTTCAACAGCCCTTCAAACACGTCGTGAAAGACTGGGTAATCTGCAAAACTAGATCAAGGTTTGTCACATGGAAAGATGTGACAGAAAGTGAAAACATAATAGTGGAAAAAGAAATTGCACTGCTTTTGTCACAATGCTTCACATAATGTTAAAATAGTCTGCTGCGAGGTAAATAGAGAGAGATAGTTTCATAGTGAACCCTTTACCACACAGTCCCAAGTTTTATGGATCCTGAGAGAGAAGGCTGTTGAAAGTATCGTGGGAAAAGGAGAAAACGCTGATAACCAACATTTTTGCCTCTTCTTGCACAATTTTCTAACCTTTCAGAAACAAATCAAATCATTTGAGCTGTGTTTAATTTGTTGTCTGAAAATGAGTTCAATTTGGCCAAGTCTAAAATTTTGCCGTGTAGTCAAGGGTTTCAGGAAAGTTACAGTGTTTTTTCACACTATGAAAAACTGCAGTATAATGATGACAAAGCAGAAACCAAAATATACTAACTTTTTTCACATCAGAGTGATTGTAATTGTCAAATAATGTCTTAACCTGTCTGTCTGAAAATAAGTTTTGAAAGGGCGACCTTCATCTGTCTGAGATCATGACTGAGCAGATTGTTCTGTCACACTCTTTCCCACATCACAAAATTTACACAGGTCCAAATTGAAAGCATTTACATTTTGCAGTTGACAAAATAAACATACTCAAAAAATTGAAGTTCATTTTGGGAAGGGTAGAAAAAACATTGTGGGAAAAGGAGAAAATCCTGGTTACTAATGTTTTCTCTTTTACCAGCAATTATGCTTTCAAAAGGCTTTTCTGTTGGAATTGGGTGGAAAAGGTTAAAGAAAAAAGAAATTCTTCTCTTTACATTACAGAAAAAGAAATTTTTACAAAACATCAGGATAGCAGGAGAAAATGGTCACTAGCATTTTCTTCGCTTTTTCTCTGTGATGTGTTCTAACCTTCAACTAATTTTGGGAAAGCCAAAAATACATGAGCCATGCTGTTTGATAAGGCAGCTGCAAAAAGTATCATCCAGCAGTCGCAGGCTGACCTGAGCTGAAACTTTTTACTTTTGGTCAATATTCTGCTTGTCAAGGGACTACTCTATCTGATGATGCAGTGACATTTGTTAGAGAGTGTATATAATAGATCCATGATTATGTGATGAATTGCTAGGTATAATGTGTCATGGAGCCCCCTTTTGCTAGAGCATGGCTCAATTATTCTGGTGACCAGCATTTTCTTTTTTTTTTCCACACTGTTTTCAATCCTTTCCGAGACATATCCTATCAAATTAAGATATAGGCAGCAAGAAAAGTACTGTTGGTATCACTATGGAAAAGTCTTTGGTTTTGTTTTCTGGTATAGAGTTTACGGATACATCCTTACAGCCAGAGAGGAAAAACACTGTCAAGAGTTGAAAGTGTGTAGAATAGCTCAGAATTTGGTCAGCTGTGTAAAGATAGATAAATTACCAATGTATACGGCGTAAGTGATAGAGAAACTCGAGAAATTTGTCCTCATTTAAAAGCGGAAACAACAACAAAGATTTCTTTGAAGTCTGCTAAAAAATGAAATGCATTTTCTATCTGACGTAATTTGTGCAACCTTACAACATTTGTTGTCTGCAGTTGCTTTCAGTTTGTACAAGGCTTATATTTTGTCGTTTGATAAAGGATTAACCCTTTACCGCACAATGCCGCCTTTTGACGCCCCTGAAGAAGAAGCCTTTTGAAAACATTGTAGGAAAAGGAGAAAATGCTGGTAACCCGTATTTTCTCCTTTTCCCACAATGTTTTCTGCCCAGTCAAAGAAATATTGCACTATTTGAGCCACACTGAAGTTGTCGTCTGCAAATGCTTTCAATTTGGACAAGGCTATAATTTTGTCGTCTGGTAAAGGGTTAAAAACGGGCTGAAAAGAGTATAGATGTATCTTTAATGATGGAAATTTTCTTTGATAAGGTAGAAAACATTGTGGAAAAAATAACCAGTATTTTCTCCCATATCCATAATGTTTTCAAAAGATTTCTTCCTCAGGATGGTTGAAACATAGGATTGTGTGGTAAAGGGTTAATTTTCTAGAAAACATTGATAGTTACCAGCATTTTCTTCTTTTCCCACAATGTCTTAATGTCTTCAAAAGGCCATTCCTCAGGGCTGTTAACACTTAAGCTGCTGAATAAATGAAACCCAAATTTTTACTCAATACTAAAAGCCCAAACATTGCGGTTTCAAAGTTGATTTCACCGGAAAGAAAATACCGTATCGGACTGTGTAGATCAAAGATCAGACTGCACGTTCTGTGCAGTCTGATCTTGATCTACACTGTCCGCAAAAGGTCAGTGGGTCGCGATCAGCAGCTTAAGGGTTAAAACAGGATTATGTGGTAAAGGGTTAATTTTTTTTTTTGAAGCTACAAAAAGGGTAAGATAGATACACATGAAATTTCATTCATAAAAATAACAAAGAATTGTGGTTAGTAACTGCCAGCCCTTTACCAATCAACAAAATTTTTGACCTGTCCAAATTGAAAGCATTATTTTGCAGATGACAAAGTAAATTTGACTCCGATATTGCAATTTGTTTAGGGAAGGGTAGAAAACATTGTGGGAAAAGGAGAAAATGCTGGTTACCAGCATTTTCTCATTTTCCCACAATATTTTCAAAAGGTCAATAAAAGTTGGGATTGTGTGGTAAAGGGCCAAGTGGTTTACTCCAGGTCACTACTGGACACCGTAAACATGAAATAGCTACGTCATCATTACAGGCTAATTTTAACTCGTTACCACACAATCCCGAGTTTTAACGACCCTGGAAGAGAAGGCTTTTGAAAACATTGTGGGAAAAGGAGAAAATGCTGGAACCCACAATGTTTTCTACATTATCAAAAGCAGAAATCATCATTTGAGTCTAATTTGTTGTCTGCAAATGCTTTCAATTTGTCCCAAAATTTTATCGTTTGGTAAAATTAAATAACCCTTTGGCTGCTAAGTTAAAGACAACCCTTTACCACACAATCCAGGGTTTTAACGAGCCTGGAAGAGAAGGATTTTTAAAACATTGTGGGAAAATGAAATGCTGGTAACCATCATTTTCTTTTTTTCCCCACAATGTTTTCTACCCTATCAGAAACAGAAATCGTCAATGTAGCAACATTTTGTCATTCTGCAAATTTATTATATATATTATGCTTTCAGGTGGTCCAGTCCAAAATTTTGTCATTTGGTAAAGAGTTGATGCATGTTTCATAGATAGTGTAGACAAAGATCAGACCACAAAGAACATACAGTCTGATACTAAGGGAAAACTGCACTTTCCTGTTAGGTAATATTTTTCTGGTCAAAAGAATTTGGAAATGGCAATATTGGTGGTTTGATTCGAAAATTTTATTTAACCCTTTACCACACAATCTGGAGTTTTGTTGACCCAGAGGAAGAGGCCCTTTGAAAACAGCATTTTCTCCTTTTTCCACAATGTTTTCTGTGCTTTTACAGACAAATCACACCATATGGGCAATATCTAATTTGTCGTCTGTATATGCTATCAATTAGGACAAGTGTTAAATGTTTTCCTGTGGTAAATTCATGTAGCAGACTAACCCTTTACCACGAGGTCCCGAGTTTTAACGACCCTGAGAAAGGGGCCTTTTGAAAGCAATGTGGGAAAAGAAGAAATGCTGGTAACCAGCATTTTCTCCTTTTCCCACAATTTTTTCTGTCCTTTTACTGACTAATCTCACCAAATGAGCCATATATAATTTGACGTCTGCAAATGCTTTCAATTTGGACAAGTGTAAAATTTTGTCATATGGTAATGGGTTAAAGGTTCAGTGTATATAAATGATATCTTTTACACAAATCTCTCTTACACATTTGTTTATTTATCTTTTTTGTTGTTAATTATATTTTTTTTTTACTTTCTTATATATATTGTGAAGATCTAAGACTAATATGAGAGTGTTCAGTAATCGTGATGTAGGTCTGTCTTAACATATATCCCAAGGAGTATTCCTTTTCCCACAGTGTCTTCCACCTTTCAAAAAACAAATTTTAATTTGTGAAACATATTATAGTGCAATCTGCAAAATTGCTCTCAATTTGGACAAGTCTAAGGTTTTGTTGTTTGGTAAAGAGTTAGGCATTAAGATATTTGAATGAATGGATTTGATCTTTTCATTTAGGAAATCAGCCAAAAGAATTGACATTTGAGTGATGTTAAAATTGGCCAGAATATCAAACTCAGTTGGGGACAGTGTAAATAAATGATCAGATCTTGATGTAGACATGTATACAGTCTGTAAAACCGGTGCACAGCATTTTGTCAAAAGGATGGTTCATCTAAATCCATGTAGCTTTTAAAATACCGATTGCAAAATTCCTAGATTTATTTCACAGAAAGTACTGTCTGGGTGGGATATCTGAGCCACATTTCGTCCGAGTTAGAGTCAGGGCTAGGGATCGTTTTCGAAAAACATGGTTTTTGATGAAATGTCACGAATCCCTGTAAAACACCTAGAGCCTGGATTAGTTTTCTTTATCCCTTTACCACACAATTCCGACTTTATATGACCCTTAGAAAGAAAGTTTTTGAAAATGTTGTGAGGGAGAAGAGGAGAAAATGTTGTTAATCTGAGCATTTCTTCCTTTTCCCACAATGTTTTCTGTCCTATCAAGGACAATCCCATCATATGAACCACAGATAAATTGTTTGCAAATGCTTTCAATTTGGACAAGTCTAAATTTTTCTTGCGTGGTAAAGAGTGAAGGAATTTAACCTGTTATTAAACTATAAAAAATTCAGACTCATCGTCCAAATTCAAATCATTTGCAGGTGGCAAGGAAAATATGGTTCAAATGATGCAATTTATTGTTGGTAGATTAGAAAACATTGTGGGAAATGGCCTAAGCTGAACCAGGTAACCAGCATTTCTCCTTTTCCCTCAAAGTTTTCAAATGCCCCTACTGTAGGGGCATTTAAAAAGACCTGATTGTATGGTAAAGGATTAAACCATTGGTACAAGACAACTCGGATGTGGCTCAAACAATCGTAGTTGAATGAATGCTGCTTACCCGCATTTTGCTTTATTTCCCCTGGAGTGTTTTAAAAAAGGCTACTTTTACAGGGTTGTTAAAACAAGGAATAGTTGGTAAAGAGTTAAGTCTCAAGTCAATCCTGTGCAAAACAACAGTACTGCATGTGGGTGCCAATGCTCTTCTGCCAGTGCTTGATTTTCAATGAAAATTCTAAGTCAAAAAAGGGGGTATAACTGAGTCAAAAGTATTTGATTGGTAACCTGCCCTTGTTTTATGGTTTCCCCTTGTGATAGTTAACAATTAGTTCAAGTTTCATGTAAATATCTTCAGTGAAAACAGAGGAGATTTTATATACTCACAGTCAAAGTTTTTAAAAAAATTGAAGTCAAAAAAGGGGCATAAATGTGTCAAATATATTTTCATGGTTACCAGCCCCAGTTGTATGGTTCCCCTTTTGATAATAAACAAGTAGACCAGGTTTGAAGAAAATATCTTCAATATCTAATAACAGAGATATGGGTCTTACAAAATGGCAAAGTTTGCAGACAATACAGATGACCAGACACCAAGGCTATGACAATATTTCAACATTTTCTTTGAAAACAGCAAAGCCAAAAATCCTGAGTATTTGCGAAACCAGAGAAAAAAGGCTTTTGAAAACATCATGGATTAAGGAGAAAATGCTGTTTACAAGCATTTGCAACCCTTCCGGTGATGTTTTCTGCTCTGGTAAAGACAAATCCTTTCATTTTACCACATTCAATTAGTTGCCTTTGATTGCTTTCTAATTGGGAACATCTAAAATTTTGTGGGGAGATAAAGATTTAACTCTTTCCCAAATGACAACATTTTAGACTGGTCCAAATTGAGCGCATTTGCAAACAACAATTTCATTGTGGCTGAAATGATAGGTTTTTTTTTAGATGGGGTAGAAAACATAGTGGGAAAAGGAGAAAATGCTGGTTTCCAGCATTTTCTCCTTTTCCCACTATGTTTTCAAAAGCCTTATGTTAGGGTAATTAAAATTTGGGATTGTGAAGTACAGATTTAGAAGTTCTACTTTCAGTTATTCTGTATGAGGTTAGGAATTCCAGACTTTGTATGCTGTTTGTATTGTTTGCTCTGATTCGCCTCCCCTCATAGATATTGCCAGGAAATATTGATTTTGCTTCTACATGTGATACATATAGATAAATTGTTCCTGGCTTGTCGGAAAATTGCAGGGTGGAATAGGAAATTATCTAGAGGTCAGAAATCAGTACTCTGTCCTAGTTATTTTACTTATGAAGGGCGCCGAGTCCTATTTGATAACGGCTACTTTTTTTTGGGGGGGGGGGGGGGGGGGGGTGTCCTTGATTATCATTGAACTTGTTACCAAACCACAAAATGTTGGACTTAATCGTGTTGAAAGCATATGCAGATGATATAATTATCAAATGTTGGCCAAATGGAAAGATTTGTATGTAACAGGATAGAAAACATTGTGGGAAAAGGAGAAAATGCTGAGTACCAGCATTTTCTCCTATTTTTACAATTTTTCAAAAGTCTTCTTTCTTAACCCTTTCTCAAACAAGCCCTGGTTTTCATGTGTCTGCGGTACAGCTCTTTTGAAAACACTGTGGGAAAAGGAGAAATTGCTTGTAACGAGCAATTTCTCCTTTTCCCACAGTGTTTTCTACCCTTTTTGATAACTTTCTGCCATTTTCATCAAATTTGAAATTGGCATCTGCAAACTCTTTCAAAATTTGTTGTTTGGGAAAAGGGTGAATTAAGACTGTCAACTCAGGATTGTGTGGAAAAGGGTTAAAGCATTATCTCAAGCAGGAATTTTTGACTTGTCCTGATTGAAAGCATTGCAGATGACAAAAATATAAATATTGACTGGACTTCTCTCGATTGGAGTTGGTATAAAAAAATCATCCACAAGGTTTTTAAAAGCTTTCAGGTTTTTGTGGCATTCGCAGATGACATTTATTAGATACGGCTCAAGTGGTGGAAATTGCACTTGAAAGGGTTGAAAACATCATGGGAAAAGCAGAAAACGCTTGTAACAAGTATTTTTTCTGTTTCGCCGCACGTTTTCAAAAGCTCTCTTCCTCATGATCATGAAACTCGGGATTGTGTGGTCTAGGGTTAAGTATAAGATGCTGCACTAATGATTGCAGCTGACAAAATTTAATGTGGCTCAGATGACTAGATTTTTCTATGAAAGGTTACAAAACATTGTTGAGAAATGACAACATGTAGAGAGACCCCCCCCCCTCCCCCCTCAAAAAAAAAAAACCTCTGTACCAAAGGACAAAAGTTTAGACTGGTCCATATTGAAAGCACTTGCAGATAAAAAATCAAATGTAACTCAGATGTTGTCTTTGAGAGGGAAGAAAACATTGTGAGAAAAAGGAGAAAATGCTGGTTATTAGCATTTTCTCCTTTTCCCACAATATTTTCCAAAGCCTTCTTTGTCAAGGTCATTCAGCCTTGGGATTGTGTGATAAAGGTTAAAACACAGAAATGCTGATACAGAACTTGAAACTGTCCTAGAATATTGCCTATGGGTTTTTATGCTCTATCAGACTTTATTATAATGTAATGAAAATACTTAAAAACAAACGTTTTTCACATATTTTTGTACAAGTTTTTCATGGATGGATTGAATCTCTTTTCATAATTATCAGGTTAATGTTTGACTCATGACACGAACAATCTGATGTTTTTTAGGATCCCGAGAAAGAAGGCTTTGACAAAGACTGTGAAATCATATTCATTGGGGGCTCATTAATTTTAGTTCGGGTAGTACCTTCAGTTTTCTGCAACTGTAAAATTAATGGGTCTGTCTTGGTTTTTTCTGTCGGCCCCCATAATTCCTGATGTTCCCATAATATGTTGTCAGAAATAATACCCTATGATACTACTAATCAACTTAATTGCCAGGCAAATCGGTTTATATTGCAGTTTGTTGATTAATTGCCAGGCAAATCGGTTTTCAATGCAGTTTGTTGATTAATTGCCAGGCAAATCGGTTTTCAATGTAGTTTGTTGATTAATTGCCAGGCAAATTGGTTTTCAATGCAGTTTGTTGATTCATTGCCAGGCAAATTGGTTTTCAATGCAGTTTGTCGATTAACCCATATCCTGCTGAATAAAAGAAATGAAACTTTCAAGCAGATAGTATAACCCCAAAACTTTCCTGTTCCAAAAGGATTTTTGGAGGGAAGATATCTCCTCATCGGACAGTGTAGATCAAAGATCAGACTGCACGTTCTGTGCAGTCTGATCTTGATCTACGCTGTCTGCAAAAGGTCAGTGAGTCGCGATCAGCAGCCAAAGGGTGAACTCTGTACCACATGATCTCAACTTTTAACGACCCTGAAAAAGAAAACTTTAGAAAACATTGCGGGAAAGAGAAAATGCCGGTAACCAATGTTTTTTACCCTATAAAAGACAGAAATTTTCATTTTAGCAACATTTTATTTGTCGTCTGAAAATGCTTTTAATTTGGTCCAGTCCAAACAAATGTTGTTTGATAAGTGTGTGCGACAGTTCGTTGAAAACTGCGTTTGTCGAAAAGGATGCCTTGTCCTGACCCTTACCTAAACCCAGACGAATTGTAGCTCAAAATTTCCTCCCAGATAGAGCTTTTCATGAAATAAATCTAGGAATTTAGCAGTCATAGAAATATACAGGAAGGATCTGATGTTGGTTGACATCAAAGATACCAGAGTCTAGAATTTTTTTTTACTCATTACCAAACGATCAAATTTTAGACTTGTCCAAATTGAAAGCATTTGTAGACAGAAAAGTAAATACGACTCAAAATCTGAAAGTCGAGGGGTGAATGCGAAACTATTCCATCTGCATTTTGGAAAATATTACAGGAGAGGAGAAAAAAAGTCAATTCCGTGAAAAGCGTTGTTAGATCGTCTTGTTTAATTATGTTGTGTTGAATTCATGCTCTCAATTCAACATAACATATCTAAACAAGATGATCTATCTACTCTTTTCACAGAAAACAGAAGCGTTTTTCCCTCTCCTGTAAAATTGTTCCAAACGCAGATGGAATAGTTTCATATTCACCCTTCGAAGTGCTCCATGGAAGAGTAGAAAACATTGCGGAAAAAGGAGAAAATGCTGGTTTCCAGTATTTTCTTCTTTTCCCACGATGCTTTCAAAAAAGTTCTATGCTAGGGTCATTAAAACTCGGGATTGTGTGGTAAAGGGTTAAAGCAAGTTTCTGGTAGTTCAACCAGAGAGCTTGATAACCTAATGGTATATAATGGTGGTTTCTTGGAGTTGATCCTTTACCACACAATGTTGACTTATAACGACCCGACAAAGACGGCTTTTGAAAACAATGTAACCAACATTTTCTCCTTTTCCCACTATGTTTTCCACCCTTTGAAAGACAAATTTTATGTTATATTTAATTTGTTGTCTGCAAATGCTTTCAGTTTGAACAAGGCTAAAATTTTGTTGTCTGGTAAAGAGTTAACCGTTTACCACACAATCCCTACTTTTAACCACCCTGAGGAAGAAGCCTTTTGAAAACATTGTTGGAAAAGGAGAAAATGCTGGTAGCCAGCATTTTCTCCTTATCTCACAATGTTTTCTACTCTTCCCAAAACAAATTTCCATTTTTGAGTCACATTTATTTTGTTGTCTGCAAAAGCTTTCGGGTCTGAAATTTCGTCGTTTGGTAGAGAGTTAAGATAATTTTGGTTTGTACTAGGACGGTGTTTAGGTAGTTGCATGTTCACAGAATAGGATAGTTTACTCTTTACCAAATGGCCAAATTTTGAGCTTTGCCAAAGTGAAAGCATTCGGAAACGACAAATGGAATGTGGCTTGAATGATGTGATTTCGTTTTGACATTGACATTTTGGTAAAAACCATTGTTGGAAAAGGAGAAAATTCTGGTTACCAGCATTTTCACCTTTTCCTACAGTTTTCAAAAAGCTTTTTTTTTACATGGTCAATAACGTTGTGATTTTGTGATAAAGGGTTAATTATAAAAGCACCTGTAGCTATCACAGTTTATGAATATATGGTAATATTGCCGAGAGGAACAGCTGGTGAATGATTATAAGAGGCCCAGTGGGGGAAAAAAATAGAGAAATAAGGGTAGTTATATTTTCTTTATATTTATATGTACTTAAAGAAAAGAGAAACGCAGCTCTAGGTTAAGCATAGAATCTAACTGTCAATTTATTCATAATATGAATTGATTTCACTCTGGAAATAAGAACACAAGAGTCTTTCCTTGATCCTCATTTTTTCTGACCTTAAATGAAAAGCTCATCCTTTTCCCAAAATGTTTTCAAAAGGCCTATTTCTCAGGGTCATTAAAACTCGGGATTGTTTGGTAAAGATTTAAATGTGGATCAAATGATGAAATTTATCTCTAAAAGGCTAGAAAACATTGTGGGAAAAGGAGAAAATGCTGGTTACCAGCATTTTCTCCTCATCCCACAGTGTTTTCAAAAGCTTTCCTTCTCAGGGTTGTAGAAACTTAGGATTGTAGGGTAAAGGGTTAACCCTCAGAGTACCGATATAAACCTGTCAGGTATTGTTTTCCTTGAAATACGACCCAAAATAATTGAAACTTCATGGTTGCTTTTGTCTACAGTGTTTAGTCAGGAAAGCTGACAGTGTAGATCAAAGATCAGGCTGCACATACTATGCAGCCTGATTTTGATCTACACTGGCCACCGAGGCAACTTTATAGTTGTGAAAGGCGCTTGATCCTTTACCAAACGACAGAATTCTAGACTGGTACAATTTGAAAGCATTTGCAGTTGATAAATGTCAATAAAGTGCTGATTTATGTCTTTGATAGGGTAGAAAACTTTGTGGGGAAAGGAGAAAATACTGGTTACCAGCATTTTCTCCTTTTCCCACAATGTTTTAGTGAGCCTTCTCTTTCAGGGTTGTTAAAAGTCGGGATTGTGTGGTGAAGGGTTAAGGGTAAATTATGTAAGAGTCTTGAGAAAGCGTGATGACTAAAGGAAGGATGCAATTTGTCATTTTGCCACAAGCGTTGGGCTTCAAACAAAGATCTGTCTGCCGGTGATAGTGTGTTGTGAATCTGGGGTTAACCCTTTACCACACAATCCCGACTCAGAGGAAGAAGGCTTTCGAAAACATTGTTGGAAAAGGAGAAAATACTGGTAACCAGCATTTTCTCCTTTTCCCACAATGTTTTATCACCTATCAAGAATCAGTTTTGTCATCTAGGTCACCTTTAACCCTTTCCCAAACAAGCCCTAGTTTTCACTTGTCTGCATTACAAGTCTTTTGAAAACACTGTGGGAAAAGGAGAAATTGCTCGTAACGAGCAATTTCTCCTTTTCCTACAGTGTTTTCTACCCTTTTTGAGAACTTCCTGCCATTTTCATCAAATTTAAAATTGTCATCTGCAAACTCCTTCGATTTGGACCAGTCCAAAATTTGTCGTTTGGGAAAGGGTTAATTTGCTGTCTGCAAATGCATTCAATTTGGACCAATCTAGAATTTTGTCACTTGGTAATGAGTTAATGTTGTCCAAACCGAGACATTAGCTTGTCTTGATCTGATAAGCTTATTTTAGATCTGCTTAATATTTGAGTCACACTCTGTGAAAAAGGTGCTTAATGCATCTGCACAAAGTATCTACCCAGGTCAGCCTGCATGTGCAGTCCGCAGGCTATAGGTCAATTTTCTGCAGCTCAAGGACCACTGTCATCCTAATTGAGTTGGTTGTTATACAAAATAGATCTGTAATTGTGTGATGACTTGCTTTGTATCACGGTGCATCACAGAGATTCATTAAGCCCCCTTTTCCAGTGTTTGAAGTCCAGTGTTTGAAGGAGTTATTTTGTTGAGTATTACCTTTAACCCTTTACCACACATTCCTGACTTTAAACAACCCTGAGAAAGGAGCCTTTTGAAAACATTGTCGGGAAAGGAGAAAATGCTGGTAACCAGCATTTTCTCCTTTCCCCACAATGTTTTCTGTCCTTCCGAAAACAAAATTTAAATTTTTGAGTGACATTTATTTTGTCGTCTGCAGATGCCTTCAAATTGGACAAGCCTAAAATTTTGTCGTTTGGTAAAGAGTTAAGCTTTTCTGTGACTCCTTACATTTGGCAAAAAAATTTACATTTGTCCAAATTAATAGAATTTGAAGATGTCACATTATCTAACCCTTTACTGCAGTATGCCAACTATGAATAACCCTGGGAAAGAAACTGTTTGAAAACATAGTGGGAAAGGGAGAAAATGCTGGTAACTAGCATTTTCTCCTTTTCCCACAATGTTTTCTACCCAGTCAAGGAAAAATTGCACCATTTGAGCTACATTGAAATTATTGTCTGCAAATGCTTTCAATTTGGGCAAGGCTAAAATTTTGTCGTCTGGTAAAGGGTTAAAGCTAAGGTAATGGAATTTGTATTTAAAAGGGTAGGAAACACTGTGGTAGAAGAAGAAAATGATGGTAACTCTTTGCCTATAGACAAAAATATAGACTCGACCAAATTGAGAGCATTTTGCAGACAGAAAAATAAATGTAGCTCATTAATGATGATTTCTGTCTTTGATAGGGTAGAAAACATTGTGGAAAAAGGAGGAAATGCTAGTTACCAGTATTTCCTCATTTTCCCACAATGTTTTCAAAAGCCTTCTCTTGCAGGATCATTAAAACTCGGGATTGTGTGGTAAACGGTTAACTAAATCTTTCTTTTTCAGGGCCATTAACTCTTTACCACATAATCCCGAGTTTTAACGACGCTGAGAAAGAAGCCTTTTGAAAACATTGTGCGAAAAGGAGAAAATGCTGGGAACCAGAAAATGCTGGGAACCAGCAGCATTTTCTCCTTTTCCCACAATGTTTTCTACCCTTTCATTTGCATTTGATTTGTTGTCTGCAAACGCTTTCAATTTGAACCAGTCTGAAACGGCAAAATTTTAGACTTGTCCAAATTGAAAGCATTTGCAGACGACAAAGTAAATGTGACTCAAAAATGAAATTTGTTTGAAGTTTAGAAAAGTGAGCAGCATTTTCTCCTTTTTCCCACAATGTTTTCAAAAGGCTTCTTCTTCAGGGTCATTAAAACCTATGATTGTATGGCAGAGAGTTAAAACACCAAAAATTTGGTCTAGTCCAAATTGATAGCATTTCCATAAGACAAAATGTGAATCAAAAATAGAAGTTGTTTTGAAGAATAGAAAACTTTGTGGAAAAAAGGAGGACATGCTCTTTACCAGCATTTTTTCCCCCTTTTTCCCCCCACAGTGCTTTCAAAAGACTTATTTAGGGTTGTTAAAAGTCAGGATTATGTAGTAAAGAGTAACAGGTAAATATTACTTGTAATCTTCTATAACCCTTTACCAGACGACAAAATTTTAGCCTTGTCCAAATTGAAAGCATTTGCAGATGTTGATTTCAATGTGGCTCAAATGGTGCAATTTTTCTTTGATTGGGTAGAAAACATTGTGGGAAAAGGAGAAAATGCTGGTTACCAGCATTTTCTCCTTTTCCCTCAATGTTTTCAATAGGTCTCTTTCCCAGGGTCGTTTAAAGGCGGTACTGCATGGTAAAGGGTTAATTCCTACTGCTAACAAATTATTTATTGTTCTGTCATGAAACACACAAGGCTTAGGTACAATCCTGAGGAAGAATACTGTTGAAACATTGTGGGAAGAGGATAAAATGCTTGTAAATGCATAGTTTTTTTCTCAAGGTCATTTAACCCTATACCAAACAAGAAAATCTTGGTCTAGTCCAAATTCAAAACATTTGCAGAAAACAATTTTATTAATGTGGCTTAAATGATGGAATTTGCTTTTGATGGAGTAGAAAACATCGTGGTAAAAGGAGAAAATGCTGGTAAATGGCTTGGTAAAATGCATTTGCAGATGACAAAATAAATGTGACTCAAAAATTGAAATTTGTTTTGGGAAGGGTAGAAAACATTGTGGCAAAAAGGAGAAAATGCTGGTCACCAGCATTTTCTCCTTTTCCCTTAATGTTTACAAAAGGCTTCTTCCTCAGGGTTGTTCAAACTTGGGATTGTGTGGTAAAGAGTTAATTTTGTCCTCTGCAAATGCTTTTAATTTAGACCAGTCTAAAATTTTGCTGTGTGATAAAGATAAGGTCAGGTGCTACTATTTTAAGGGGTGCTTTTGTCAGAATATTTCTCTGGGAATAAATCTTTTAAATTCTGAGTGTCAATCTGAGATCAGATCTGCATGTTCTACATGAAGTCAGATCTTGATCCACAGTGTCTGCAGTATCGACTGCTATTGTGCGTTTTGATCCAAGGTTTAATCGTTTATCCACACAATCTCGACTTTTGTAGACCCTGAGGAAGAAGACTTTTGAAAACACTGTGGGAAAAGGAGAAAATGCTGGTTAACAGCATTGTCTCCTTTTCCCACGATGTTTTCTGTCCTATCAAGGACCAATTTTGAAATTTTGAACCACCTTTTATTTTGCGTCTGCAAATGCTTTCAATTTGGACAAGTCTAAAGATTTAAGGTTTGCATTATGCCTATATTTAGCTTTGAGTCAATAATTAGAACAAGACAAGTATATATAAAGACAGTTAACTTCTATTGTGAATCAACCGTCCCAATTTTTCTCACGTGTTCATAGTATATGGTAGTATACTTTGTGTATGCTCTAGCACATTTTGTGAACTCTTTGAGGAAAATTAATTCACGGAAAGAAAGAGGAGGTTAGTGGTTGGTTTTCGGTTTTTCGTTTCCTTTAATGTGTTTATGTATTATGAAATTGATTTTCCGACCTGCTAAATATAATTCATGTAGTCTGACCTTAAATGCTGAGTGCTTTACCAAACGACAAAATTACAGACATTGGCTAATTGATACTATTGCAGATGACAAATTTTACATAGCTTGAATGAAGGATTTGTGTTTGAAAGGGTTGAAAACATTGTAGGAAAAGAGGGAAATACTGGTTGTAGTCAATCTCTCCTTGTCCCACCATGTTTTCAAAAAGCCCTCTGTTTTTCGGGTCATAAAAACATGGGATTTAACATGGGAATTAACTCTTTACCATACAATCCAGCGTTTGAACGACCCTGAAGACGTTTTTTTGAAAACATCGTGGAAAAGGAGAAAATGCTGGTAAACCAGCATTTTCTCCTTTTCCCACCATGTTCTCTACCCTTCAACTCTACCCTACCAAAGACAGAAAGCATCAGTTTAGAAATATTAAATTTGTTGTCTGTAAATGCGGTCAATTTGTAGAATTCTAAAATTTTTTCGTCTGGTAAAGAGTTAAACAAATTTTGCAGGAAAAGACCTTCAGTACATTAATGTATTATAATCAACACAGGTTAACCTTTAACTCTTTACCACACAATCACCTGTTTTGACGACCCTGAACAAAAAGCCTTTTAAAAAACAATCTGGGAAAAGGAGAAAATGCTGGTAACCAGCATTTTCTCCTTTTCCCACAAGTTTTCTAACCTTTCCAAAACAAATTTCAATTTTTGACTCATGTTTATTTTGTCATCTGCAAATGCTTTCAATTTGGACCAATCTAAAATTTTGTTATGTGGTAAAGAGTTAAGCTGCTAATCGCAACTCACTGACCTTTTGCAGACCACGTAGGTCAAGATCAGACTGCACAGAATGTGCAGTCTGATCTTTGATCTATACTGTCCGATACAGAATTTTCTTCGCGGTGAAATCGACTTTGAAACCTTGATATTTGGGTTTTTACTATTGAGTGGAAATTTTAATTCGATTTATTCAGCAGTTTAAGGGGCAATATCTCCTTCAAAATTTGCCACAATATTTTCACATGTTTTTATGAATGAAACCTCCGTTTGGAACTTGTGTATTTCACAGTCATGTTTGAAAACTGTTTGCAGCAATTGAGGTTTGTGTGATTAGTTAAGAGTTATTTTCAAGTTAGCATAATTATGTCAAAAAATTTTATAGACTCCAAAATTAGCCATGTATCTTTTTACCTATCAATAAAATTCAAGATGTGACTAAATTAACCCTTTGATGATAAATTTTAGACTGGTCCAATTTGAAAGAGTTTGCAGACGACAATTTTAAATTTGATGAAAATGACAGACATTTCTCCAAAAGGGTAGAAAACACTGTGGGAAAAGGAGAAATTGCTCGTTACGAGCAATTTCTCCTTTTCCTACAGTGTTTTCAAAAGACTTGCACTGCAGACACGTGAAAACCAGGGCTTGTTTGGGAAAGGGTTAAAGCAATTATAGAAAAATTTAAAGTTGCTGAAAAGATCAATTCCATCTTTCAAAGTGGTGGAAAAACATTTTCAGAAAAGGAGAAAATGCTGATAACTGGTATTTCCTCCTTTTCTCATGATATTTTCAAATGCCCTCTTCTTCATGGGGTGTTGTTAAAATGTGGGCTGTTTTGGTTACAGAATAACTCTTTGCCACACAATCCCAACTTTTAATGATCCTGAAAGAAAAGGCTTTTGAAAATATTGTGGAAAAAGGAGAAAATGCTGGTAACCAGCATTTTCTCCTTTTCCCACAATGTTTTCTACCCTTCCCAAGACAAATTTTAATTTTTCAGCCATATTTATTTGGTCATCTGCAAATGTTTTCAATTTAGACTAGTCTAAAATTTTGTCGTTTGGTAAAGAGTTAACCCTTTCCCAAACGACAAATTTTGGACTGGTCCAGATTGAAAGAGTTTGCAGACGACAGTTTTAAATTTGATGAAAATGGCAGAAAGTTCTCAAAAAGAGTAGAAAACACAGTGGGAAAAGGAGAAATTGCTTGTTATGAGCAATTTCTCCTTTTCCCACAGTGTTTTCAAAAGACTTGTACTGCAGACACGTGAAAACCAGGGCTTGTTTGGGAAAGGGTTAAAGTGGTGGAAAAACATTTCCGGAAAAGTAGAAAATGCTGATATCTGATATTTCCTCCTTTTCCCATGATATTTTCAAATGCCCTCTTCGTAAGGGTTGTTGAAATGTGGGGGTTGCTTTGGTTAAGGATTAACCCTTAGAGTGCCAAATAAACCTGCCAGACATTTTCATCCCAGAAATACAACGCAAATAATTCCAAATTCATGGTTGCTTTTGTCTACAGTGATTCAGAAAAGCTGACAGTGTAGATCAAAGATCAGGCTGCACATTTTATGCAGCCTGATCTTGATCTACACTGGCAGCAAATGCATCTATAGCGTGAAAGGGGCTTTAAGAGTTATGGTAATGCATGTAAATGTATGAAAATACAAAAGAAAGATTAGGCCAACAATATCCATTCATATGCATTTGTTTCCTGACGCAACAATGTTTAGATGATGATTATCATTCTGAAGTGTCATTGTCAACCAATGGGAGAGATATTGCAAGGTTAATAACCTTAAATCTTTACCAAACAACAAAAACGTCGACGGGTCCAAGGTGGAGGCATTTGCGTATGACAAATTCTAGTATTACACATTTTATGACATTTGTCTTCGAAAGCCAAGAAAACATTTTGCGAAATGGAGAAGATGCTGGTAACCGGCATTTTCTCCTTTTCCCACAATGTTTGAATAGGTATCTTTCTATGGGTTGTTAAACTCGGATTGTAAGGGCAGGGTTAAATATTTGCCGGACCACAAAATTCAAGATATGTCCAAATTGACATTGAAAAATAAATGTAAGTCTAAAATTGAAATTTATATTTATTTGAAAAGTTAGAAATCATTGTTGGAAAATGATTAAATGCTGGTTACCAGCATTTTCCCCTTTTGCCACAATGTTTTCAAAAGTCTTCTCCCATTACAAGTCAGGATTCTGTTGTAAAGGGCTAAGGTCCCTAAAGGGAAAGGACTTTTGAAAACATCAACAAGCATTTTCTCCTTTTCCAACAATGTTTTCTACCCTTTCATAGACAAATTTCCTTATGAATGCAACATTAAGTTTTTTGTCTGTAAATGCTTTCAATTTTGACCAGTCTTAAATTATGTTGTTTGGTAAAGGATTTAACTGTTAACCCTTTACTACACAATCCCGAGTTTAACGACCCTGAGAAAGAAGCCTTCTGAAAACATTGTGGGAAAAGGAGAAAATGCTGGTAACCAGCATTTTCTCCTTTTCCCACAATGTTTTATACCCTTCTCAAAACAAGTTTTAATTTTTCATTCGCATTTAATTTGTCATCTGCAAACGCTTTCAATTTGGACCAGTCTAAAGTGTTGTCGTGTGGTAAAGAGTTAAGACTTAAGTAGGGTCCCTATATATGCTGCACAGGATTTTGAAATTAGTTATATAGGGACCCTACAACAGCAAATCTGCTCTAAATTTACATGCAACGGTACTTGAAGAAAATAAATTGTTGCCAAGATACGCAAATTTTGATTACAAATTCAGATGTATGAAATATGCACATTATCTAATATGCATATAGTTATCTTAACTCATTACCACAGAACAAAAATGTAGACTTGTCCAAATTGAAAGCATTTGCAGACGACAAAATACATGTGACTCAATAATTGTGAAATATGATTTGGGAACGGTAGAAAACATTGTGGGGAAAAAGAGAAAATGCTGGTCACAAGCATTTTCTCTTTTTCCCTCAATGTTTTCAAAAGGCCCTTTCATCAGGGTCGTTAAAAGTCAGGATTGTGTGAAGCTTCAATGAATATGAACAATTACGAGAGAATGACCCAGAAGAGGAAAGGTTTTTGCGAACATCCGGGAAAGGAAGAAAATGCAAGTTACCAGCTGTTGTTTCCCATTCCTTCAATGAAAAAATTTATCATTTAAGTCTGCAAATGCTTTCAAATTGGACGAGACTAAAATAGTGTTGTCTGCTTTACACTCAATAAGGATGTAGTATGTAAACGATCATATTCCAGAAATCGGTGTGTATCTCCTCGGACTTGTGTCGAACATTTTTCTGTACATTAATTACTAACAGATTAATAGATCTTTACCATACAACAAAAGTTAACTTTTTACTAAATGACAAAATTTCAGACGTGCCCAAACTGAAAGCACAATCTGCAGACGGCAAGTTGTATGTGACTAAAAAGTTAAATTTGATTTTGCAGGGGTTAACTCTTTACCAAACAACAAAATTTTAGACAAGTCCAAATTGAAAGCATTTGCAGACGACAAAATGGTTGTGACTGAAAAAATGATATTTGGACTGGGAAGGGTAGAAAACATTGTGGGAAAAGGAGAAAATGCTGGTTACCAGCATTTTCTCCTTTTCCCACAATGTTATCAAAAGGCTTCTTTCCCCGGGTCATTAAAAGTCAGGATTGTGTGGTAAAGCGTTAAAAGAGTAGAAATGTTTGTTTAACCATGCAGTATTTTCTACATTTTCCACAACATTCTCAAAAGTCCTCTTTTTTAGCATCATTACAACTCTGGAATGAAAGTTTTTAAATGCACAAATCAAATATGGCTCAAATGATTGGATTAATCTTTGAGCAGGTAGAAAATCATTGCAGAAAAAGGAGAAAATTCTGATTACCCGCATTTCTCTTTTTTCAACAATGATTATAACCCTTTACTACACAATGCAGACTTTTAACGACCCTGAGGAAGAGGCCTTTTGAAAACATAAGTGGGAAAAGGAGAAAATGCTAGTTACCAGCATTTTTTCCTCGGAAACTAATTTCTATTTTTGAGTTGCCTTTATTTTGTCATCTGCAAATGCTTTCAGTTTGGACAGGTATAAATTATTGTTGTGTGGTACAGAGTCACAAGGCTTTTTTGGTAACCCTTATCCTGAACTTTTGAAACTGATACTAAAAACCTGAGTAATGGTTAATTTAAACTTATTTTTAGCAAAATAAATATTCTTTATCGGACAGTGTAGATCCAAGATCAGAATGCACATTCTGTGCAGTCTGATCTTGATCTATACTGCTGGCAAAAGGTCAGTGAGTCATGCTTAGCAGCCTAGGGGCTAAAACACAAGATTAGTTGATTAACTCTTCACCAAACAGATAAATTCTAGACTCGTCCAAATTCAAAGCATTAATGTAGGTGACAAATTCAATGTGGCTGAAATAGAAGAAATTGTCTTTGGAAGTTTATAGAGAACACTTTGGGAAAAAGAGAAAAAGCTGTTTACCACCATTTTCTCCTTTTTCCACAGTGTGTTCAAAAGCCCCTTTTATAATGGTCATTAAAACTCAGGATAATGTAGTGAAGGATAAACTCTTTACCACATGAAACAATTTTGGGCATGACCAAATTCAAAACATTTGCAGTCTGCAAAATAAATGAGGCTTACATGATTATTTGGTTTTGATAGGGCAGAAAACATTGTGGGTAAAGGAGAAAGTGGTGGTATCAGCATTTTCTCATTTTCTCACAATGCTTTTAAAACCCTTCTTCATCAGAGTCCTTTAACCCTTTCCCAAACAAGCCCTGGTTTTCACGTGTCTGCAGTACAAGTCTTTGAAAACACTGTGGGAAAAGGAGAAATTGCTCGTAATGAACAATTTCTCCTTTTTCCACAGTGTTTTCTACCCTTTTTGATAACTTTCTGTCATTTTCGTCAAATTTAAAATTGTCGTCTGCAAACTCTTTGAATTTGGACCAGTCTAAAATTTGTCGTTTGGGAAAGGGTTAAACTCTGGATTGTTTGGTAAAGGGTTAACTCTTTACTGTAAGACTAAATTGTAGACCTGTCTGTTTTGAAACCATTTGCAGACTACAGTATATGTTAAATGTAACTCAAATGATGGGATGTGTCTTTGAAAGTGTAGAAAACATCATGGGAAAAGGAGTAAATGTTGGTTATCAGGATTTTCTCCATTTCCCATAATGTTTTCCAAAGCCTTACTTCCCACGGTTGTTAAAAGTCAGGATTGTCTGTCAAAGAGGTAACCCTTTACCACACAATGTCACCACTTTAACTACCCCTGGAAAGAAGTCTTTTGAAAATTTTGTAGGAAAAGGAGAAAATGCTGGTAACAAGCATTTTCTCCTTTTTCCACCCTGTTTTCTGCCCTGTCAAAGAAAAATTGCACCATTTGAGCCACATTGAAATTGTCATCTGCAAATGCTTTCAATTTGGACAAGGCTAAAATTTTGTCTGATAAAGAGTTAAGGCATTTATTGATAAAACCATGGACAGATTTTTCACCATATTTGTTGCCCAGCACAGCTGCAGCAGACAACATCAAAAATGCAGATTTATTTGATTTCATTATTTTGCCTTGGTGTGAATTATTGTCACTGATGTAACATATTGTAGTTTAGCATATAACATATTGTAGTTTAGCATATAACATATTGTAGTGTAGCATATAACATACTGTAGTGTAGCATATAACATATTGTAGTTTAGCATATAACATATTGTAGTGTAGCATAATAACATATTGTAGTGTAGCATATAACATACTGTAGTGTAGCATATAACATACTGTAGTTTAGCATATAACATATTGTAGTTTAGCATATAACATATTTCACAGGCCTTGGTTTATAAAAGCTGAATGGTGTAACCGTGGAGCTATGGTTTAGGCATTGACTTTTTACCACACAATCCTGTGTTTTAATGACCCAGAAAGAGAATGCTGTTGAAAACATTGTGGGAAAGGGAGAAAATGCAGGTACCCAGTATTTTCTGTTTTCTCCTTTTCCCGGGGTGGGGTGGGGGGGGGAGATATGCTTTTGAAAGCATTGCGGAACAAGGAGAAAAGGGTGGCTCCTTTTCCTACAATGTTTTCTACCCTTTCCAAGACCAATCTCAAGACTTGAGTCACATTAGAATTTTCGTCTGCAGATGATTTCAATTTGGATAAGTCTAAAATTTTGTCATAATATCTATCCATGTTTAATTTTAACTCTTTACCAAACAACAAAACTTTAGACTTGTCCAAATTGAAAGCATTTGCAGATGACAAAATAAATGTGTCTCAAAAATTGAAATTTGTTTTGGGAAGGAAAGAAAACATTGTGGGAAAAGGAGAAAATGCTGGTTATAAGCATTTTCTCCTTTTCCCACAATGTTTTCAAAAGTCTTCTTTCACAGGATCGTTACAAATCGGGATTGTGTGGTAAAGAGTTAAAGCAATTTTTCGCACATGGATGAAAATAAACAGTCTGTGCTCAGATTTTTGAAAAAAGAGCTGCAAAGTCCCCTTATTTGTGCCAGTTAAATTTTGTCATGTACATGTATTTTATATGAATTATAATTTCACATAACTTTCTTCCTGTTTCATTTGATCCCAACATTCCAAACAGTTTTATGTACTGATTTCACAAAATGTAATGGAAGTTTATAAAAAGAAACTTATCATATTTTCTCTTTAAAACACCCCTGAGGGAGTTAAATTTTCCGGAAGGGGGGGGGTAATTAATAGAGATAAAATGACATACAATTTTGCAAGGACGAAGATAACATTGCTTTCCAGGTTTTAGTCAGTGCCATTTTAGAAACCCGCTGTATTTAAAGCAGAATATCAATTTTACCACTGATCATGATTCATTTGGAATTTAAATTGCTTTCATGATTAATTTGTAACACTGATCTTCGATACTTTCAGAAGGTTGAAATTGGTGAGATCCATAATATTATGCCGCATTGAATTCAGCGGGTTTCTCAAGTGGCAGATGCTTTGCAATCAGCACTCGTCCTCAGAAATTTCTTTGTCGTTTTACTTGTATTAATTGCCACCCATCTGGTAAATGTCATGCCCCCATCATGGCATTCAAAACAAACAACATGATATTTGTTTTTAGCTCACCTTAGCACAACGTGCTAAAGGTGAGCTATTGTGATCGCCCTATGTCCGGCGTCCGGCGTCCGTCAACAATTTCTTTAAACATCTTCTTCTCCTAAACCACTGGGCCAATCTTGATGAAACTTGGCAGGGATGTTCCTTGGGTGAAGCTCTACCAAAATTGTTCAAAGAATTGAATTCCACCAATAACTCTGGTTGCCATGGCAACAAAAAGGAAAAAAAAGCAAAATCTTTGAAAATCTTCTTCTCTGAAACTAGAAGGCGCAGAGCTTTGATATTTGGTATATAGCATCTCCTAGTGGACCTCTACCAAGTTTGTTCATATGATGCCCCTGGGGCCAAAACTGGCCCTGCCCCAGGGGTCACAAGTTTGAGCATAGTCACAAAGAAGGAAAACTTTAAAAATCTTCTTCTCTGAAACTTGAAGGCGTAGAGCTTTGATATTTGGCATGTAGCATCTCCTAGTGGACCTCTACCAAGTTTGTTCATATGATGCCCCTGGGGTCAAAACTGGCCCCGCCCCGGGGGTCACAATTTCCAGCATAGGAACAAAGAAAGAAAACTTTAAAAATCTTCTTCTCTGAAACAGGAAGGCATGGAGCTTTGATATTTGGCATGAAGCATCTCCTAAAGGATCTCTACCAAGTTTGTTCATATGATGTCCTTGGGGTCAAAACTGGCCCTGCACCGAGGGTCACAAGTTTGAACATAGGAACAAAGAGGGGAAACTTTAAAAATCATCTTCTCTGAAACTGGAAGGCATAGAGCTTTGATATTTGGTATGTAGCATTGCCTAGTGGACCTCTACCAAGTTTGTTCATATGATGCCCCTGGGGTCAAAACTGGCCCCACCCCGGGGGTCACAAGTTTGAGCATAGTAACAAAGAAGGAAAATTTAAAAATCTTCTTCTCTGAAACTTGAAGGCGTAGAGCTTTGATATTTGGCATGTAGCATCGCCTAGTGGACCTGTACCAAGTTTGTCCATATGATGCCCCTGGGGTCAAAACTGGCCCCGCCCTGGGGGTCACAATTTCCAACATAGGAACAAAGAAGGAAAACTTTAAAAATCTTCTTCTCTGAAACAGGAAGACATGGAGCTTTGATATTTGGTATGTAGCATCTTCTAGTGGATCTCTACCAAGTTTGTTCATATGATGCCCTTTGGACAAAAGTTGGCCCTGCCCTGGGGGTCACAAGTTCGAACATAGGAACAGAGAAGGAAAACTTTAAGAATCATCTTCTCTGAAACTGGAAGGCTTAGAGCTTTGATATTTGGTATGTAGCATCGCCTAGTAGACCTCTACTAAGTTTGTTCATATGATGCCCTTGGGATCAAAAGTGGCCCTGCCCCGGGGGTCACAAGTTCAAACAAAGGAACAAAGAAGGAAAACTTTAATTTTTTTTTATGGGAAGGCATAGAGCTTTGATATTTGGTATGTAGCATCTCCTAGTGGACTTCTACCAAGTTTGTTCCAAGGATGCTGCTTGGGTCAAAACTGGCCCAGCCCCTGGGGTCACAAGTTCGAACATAGGAACAAAGAAGGAAAACTTTAAAATTCTTCTTTTCTGAAACCGAAAGGTGTGGAGCTTTGATATTTGGTATGTAGCATCTCAGAGTGAACCTCTACCAAGTTTGTTCATATGATGCCCCTGGGTCAAAACTGGCCCCGCCCCGGGGGTCACAAGTTCGAAGATAGGAACAAAGAAGGAAAACTTTAAATTTCTTTTTCTCTTAAACAGGAAGGTGTAGAGCTTTGATATTTGGTATGTAGCATTTCCTAGTGGACCTCTACCAAGTTTGTTCATATGATGCCCCTGGGTCAAAACTGGCCCAGGCCCGGGGGTCACAAGTTTGAACATAGGAACAAAGAAGGAAAACTTTAAAATTCTTCTTTAAAACTGGAAGGCGTAGAGCTTTGATATTTGGTATGTAGTGATTCTCTTCTAAGTTTGTTTGCCCATCTAAGCACAACAAGTTCATTGAGTTAAAAATTGGGTCATCTTGGCTCATAAACTAGGTCATTAGATCAAATTAAAGAAATACCTTGTTGGCACTCTCGAGGCCACATTATTTGCTCAATTGCCTTGAAAATTAGTTAGAAAGTTTGTCTTTATAAAGTCTGACATAAGATTAATTTGGGTCAACTTGTGTCATAAACTAGTTCACTGGGTCAAATTAAAGAAATACCTTGTTTGCACTCTGGAGGCCACATTTATTGCTCAAATGACCTGAAATTTGGCCAGAATGTTTGTCTTGATGAAATACCAGATGAGTTTGGATTTGGGTCATCTGGAACCATGAACTAGGTCACTAGGTCAAAATAAAGAAATACCTTGTGGGCACTCTAGAGGCCACATTCTTTGCTTAATTGCCTTGAAAATTGGTCAGAATGTTTGTCTTTGTAAAATCTCACATGAGTCTGAATTTGGGTCAACTGGGGTCATAAACTAGGTCACTTGGTCAAATTAAAGAAATACTTGTAGGCACTCTTGAGGCCACATTTATTATTCATTTGATTTGAAAATTGGTTAAAATGTTTCTTTTGATATAGTCAATGACCAGTTCAAATTTGGGTCACCTGGGGTCGGAATCTAGGTCACTAGGTCAAATTAAAGAAATATCTTTAGGGCACTCGAGGCCACATTTTTTGCTCAATTGACTTGAAAATTGGTCAGAATGTTTGTCTTCATGAAATATGAGTTTGAAATTGGGTCACGGTCAAAAACTAGGTCACATGGTCAAATTAAAGAAAAACCTTTCAGGCACTCTACTAAGGTGAGCGACCCAGGGCCATCATGGCCCTCTTGTTTTTTAATGTATCCCTGATGACGGAATTTTTGTCTGTCTATATTCATTGATAACATACTTTTCCATCGCAGTGCAAATAATATTAGTATTATCATGATCTATTTATATCATTGGTTTCCGGTTGCCCTACATTCATGAAGATAAAAGTTCTCACGATTTAGTCATTTTAACTCTTTACCACATGACAAAATGTTAGACTTGTCCAGATTGAGAGGTTTTGCAGACGACAAAATTATTGTAACTCAAAAATTGAAACATATCTTAGACAGGTTAGAAAACATTTTGGGAAAAAGAGAAAATGCTGGTTTTCAAAAGGCTTCTTCCTCAGGGTCGTTAAAAGTTGGGATTGTGTGGTAATGGGTTAACTCTTTACGGCATGACAAAATGTTAGATGTCCAAATTCAAAGCATATGCAGTCATAAATAAAGGGTGGCTCAAATGATGAAACTTGCCTTTAATTGAGTGGAAAACATTGTTGGAAAAGGAGAAAATGCTGGGTATCAGTATTTGTTTTCAAAACCTTTCAATCTCAAAGTCGTTTAAAGCCCCAATAGCTGCCAAAAGTTTAAAACCCCAGTAGCTGCCAAAAGTAAACAAAGTATTGAAATTATTGTGAAGATAACAGTATTGGTCGGTTCAACTGTTAGTCACTGTAGAAAAATGAATTTTATACGTAGGTCAAAAGCTTCCAGGTAGCTCTGCCCTTTGTTTACTTTTTATTATCATTTTTCTGCCAGCCACAAACACTTTGACAGACATCTTCACAATTATTTCCATACTTTTAAAAGGTATGATTTAAATTTAAATGCATTTTAACATCTGCATTGTTTCCTTTTGGTCACTACTGGGCCTTTAAACTTGGGTTTCTAGTTGTCCTACATTCATGATGATAAAATTCTTTTAACCCTTTCCCAAACCAGCCCTGGTTTTCGTGTCTGCAGTACAAGTCTTTTGAAAACACTGTGGGAAAAGGAGAAATTGCTCGTAACAAGCAATTTCTCCTTTTCCCACACTGTTTTCTACTCTTTTGGAGAACTTTCTGTCATTTTCATCAAATTTAAAATTGTCGTCTGCAAACTCTTTCAATTTGGACCAGTCTAAATTTTATCATTTGGGAAAGGGTTAAATAGATCTTTTACCAAACGACAAAATTTTAGACTGGTCCAAATTGAAAACATTTGCAGAGGACAAAATAAACGTGACTTGAAACTTCGAATTTGTTTTGGGAATGGTAGAAAACATTGTGGGGAAAGGAGAAAATGCTGGTTACCAGCATTTTCTCCTTTTCCCACAATGTTTTCAAAAGCTTCCTTTCTCAGGGTCGTTAAAAGACGGGGTTGTGTAGTAAAGGGTTAACTGTTTTCTATCAATTCAAGAACAGATGCTACCATTTGAAAAACATCAGTATTTTTGTCTGTTAATTCCTTCATTATGGACATATCTAAAATTTTGCCTCATGGTGACGGGTTAAGGGGTTGTGTGAACCGTTTACCACACAATCACAAAGTTTTAACGATCCTGGAGAAGAAAGCCTTTTGAAAACATTGTGGGAAAAGGAGTAAATGCAGTTTCTCCTTTTCCCACATTGTTTTTCTACCCTTTCATAGATAATTTTCTCCATTTGAGTCACATTGAAATTGTCATCTGCAAATACTTTCAGTTTGGATGAATGCATTTTTTAATCATTGTGGGGAAGAAGAATGCTTTTTCTAAACATTGTGGGGAAAGGAGAAAATGCTGCTAGCATTTTCTCCTTTTCCCAGCATGTTTTCTACCCTATCAAAGACCGAAAACATCACTTGAGCTACATGTGTTTTGTCGCCTGCAAAATGCTTTTGATTTGATCAGGTCCAAAATTTTGTCTTTGGTAAAGTGTTAACTTCTTGCCAAACTCTGGACTAGACCAGACTGAAAGCATTTTGTAGACAACAGAATAAATGTAGCTTAGATGAGTATTGCTGTCTTTAATAGGGTAGAAAACAGAGTGGGAAAAGGAGAAAATGCTGGCAGCCAGCATTTTCTCCTTTTCCCACAATGTTTTCAAAAGCCTTTACTGTCACAGGTTGTTAAAACTCAGGATTGTGTCGTTAAGGATCAATGAATGTATGATATAGATCTAGACTTGAAAGTCCGTAGATTTTTCTTTGATCTTCATAATGAGCTAATTTTGATACAGTAAGTGCTTTATTTCTTTGATATTTTAAACAGATCTCTCCCAATACAGTAAAGGTTTTCAGCAATAGAGTGCCAACAATAACTTAAGTTATTTTTGCAGTAAGTGTTGTTCTAAGATTCAGGCTCCAAAGCAATGATGAGATAATGAAGCCATGGGGGGGTGGGGAAATGAGAACTAAATAGAACTTAACCGTTTTCCAAACAATCCCAACTTTTACCGACCTTGAGAAAGAAGCCATTTGAAAACATTGTGGGAAAAGGAGAAAATGCTGGCTACCAGCATTTTCTCCTTTTCCCACGATATTTTCTGCCCTTTTCCAATCAAATTTTAACATTTGAGACACTTTTTATTTGTTCATCTGCAATTGCTTTTAATTTGGATAAGCCTAAAATTTTGTCATGTAGTGCAGACATCAATTTCAATGTGGCTCAATTGATGCAATTTTTCTTTGATAGGTCGAAAGCATTGTGGGAAAAGGAGAAAATGCTGGTTACCAGTATTTTCTCCTTTTCCTACAAAGTTTTCTAAAGGCTTCTTCCTCTTCCTAAGGGTCGTTAAAAGTCGGGATTTTGTGGTAAAGGGTTAACAATGAGACTAAGGTTGAGATTTGGAAGACAGAATACAAAAGATCTGGTGTTATGCTCACAAATGATGGAGCATCACATGGAACTTGAGTTTGAGCACCAGCTTAGCCCACACTATGTCCTGTGTAAGTAATAGCGTTGATTCAGACTGCAGGTAGTGCAGTTGGTCGAGTGTACAGGACTTTAGATTAACCCTTTCCCAAACAAGCCCTGGTTTTCACGTGTCTGCAGTACAAGTCTTTTGAAAACACTGTGGGAAAAGGAGAAATTGCTCGTAATGAGCAATTTCTCCTTTTCCCACAGTGTTTTCTACCCTTTTTGAGACCTTTCTGCCATTTTCATCAAATTTAAAATTGTCGTCTGCAAACTCTTTCAATTTGGACCAGTCCAAAATTTGTTGTTTGGGAAGGGGTTAAGGGGTTGCTGGTTGGAATCCCCAGCTCGGAGAATTTCTTTTCGAGGATATATGATAGTCATTGTGGTAGAATCCATTCAGCTCTTCACACCTCTGATCATTGTTTCTAACAATGGTTATGTGGGAAAGCAGCCGCTGGTTTTGGAAGAATATAGTGCTAAGTAATGGTAAAAGAAACTTCAGGAAAGCATGGATAGGTGTACTGGCTATCACTGTTTACCTAAAATGGTGTTGAAAGTGGTTGTCAACATCACACGTGTACTGCTTTATACAGGATATCTGATCTTAAACATCCAAAAATGCAGCTGAACCTTTTACCACACAATCCTGACTTTTAACGACCCTGACAGAGCAGCTATCTTAAAACATTGTAGGAACAGGAGAAAATGCTGGTAACCAGCATTTTCTCCTTTTCCCACAATGTTTTCTACCCTATCAATGACAGAAATCATCATTTTAGCAACATATGATTTGTCGACTGAAATGCTTTCAATTTGGTTCAGCCCAAAATTTTGTCGTTTGGTAAAGATTTAAAGATAAATCTTTTGAAAACATTGTGGGTGAAGAAGAAAATCCTGGTTACCCAAGCTTTCTTCATCAAGGTGGTTGAATCATAGGATTGTGTGATAAAGGGTTAATCATTTAGGTAAGAAATATTTAGGAATTTTTTCTTTTCTTTTCAGAAAGGGTGAATTTGGGATCCCTTACGCTGTGATAAAATGAGAAAGCGGATTGTGAAGAAGTAAGAGGGGCCATTTCCTGACCCCTCAGCCCCTTTGCTGACTTGTGATGATGATGATGTCACTGTCCATACACAAGGAGCAAACAAGATCCACCCTTGTCATGTAAATCCACACCGGAGTGCTCGATAGAGACAACAAATAGCACAAAACTTTTTTACAAAGACACCAGAAAATTGTCTTTCAAAACTGTTACAAGAATATTTTTGGAGATTGAAGAAGCAATGTCTTTTAGTAAACCCAATCATTCACGAGTCTGTGTGGATGTAGCTGTGATAGGTAGGTGTGACAGTTTTCTTGTCATTCTGTTATATCTTAACCCTTATCCTCCTAAATAAGTGAAATAAAACTTTCAAGCTGATAGTAAAAACCCAAATAATTAATAATTTCTAATTTCTAATTTTTAGAGAAAGATATCTCCATATCAGACAGTCTACACTGTCTGCAAGGGGTCAGTTAGTCGCATTTAGCAGCCTGGCCTAAATTTAAAGCATTTGCAGATGACAAGTCAAATGGGGCTCAAATGATAGGGTTTGTTTCTGAAAGGGTAGAAAACATTGTCGGAAAAGGAGAAAATGCTGGTCACCACCATTTTCTCCTTTTCCAAAAATGTTTTCAAAAGTCTTTTGTCCCAGAGGCGTTTAGACTTGTCATTGTGTGGAAAAAGGTTAACTTAACTTTATACTGCTAAAAAAGTGAAATAAAACTTTTAAGCTGATAGTAAAAATCCAAATAATGTTATTTCAAGCTTAACTTTCTAGAGATACTTTTTAGAGAGAGATATCTCCTAATCGGACAGTGTAGATCCAAGATCAGACTGCACGTTCTGTGCAGTCTGATCTTGATCTACACTGTCCGCTAAAGGTCAGTCGTGCTAAGCAGCTTAAGGGTTAATTTTTTACCACACACCAGTTTCAGATGGATGGATTGATTGAATGGTGTTTTATGCTGCTTTCAACATTATTTAAGTCATATCATGATAATAGGTCACTTATTTGCTCGGCTGTTTTTGAAGAAAACATCGAGGTGTTGTCGTAGCCTTGGCTTCTCTGCATCGTCAATGTCTGCGTCGTCATGCCAAAACTTTGACATTTTATAAAACTGTGTCTCTGTTATTACTGAAGGTATTTGCTTCAAACTCGGACAAGCTGTTAATTATGATTGATTGATTGTATGGTGTTTAACGCCGTTTTCAACATTATTTCAGTTATATCACGGCGGCCAGTGCACCTATCCATGCTTTCCTGGAGTTTCTGTTACCAGTACTCCGCACAATATTCTTTCCAAGCCACTGGCTGCTTTCCCACATAACCATCATCGAAACAATGGTCAGCGATGAGAGAGGAATGAATCCTGTCGCGATGACTATCATCAATCCTTGGAAAGAAATTGGCCAAGCCGGGGATCGAACCTGCGACCTCCTGTTCTCAAGTCCTGTGCGCTACTGACTGAGCTACGGGGGCTTGGCTGTTAATTATGAAAAGTGGCCCCTATAAAACAAAGGTAGGTAACTATCAAAGAATGTTTGACAGAGCCCTTTTTCAACTTAGGATTTTTAAAAAAAACTATGGCATTTTTTAAAATCGCTCTTATTACTGAAGATATTTATTTCATATTTGCACATGTTCTTAATTATCAAAAGGGGAACCTATACAACACAAGCAGATTACAATCAAAGTACTTTTGGCAGAGTTACGCCTTTTTTAAATACTTACAATTTTCACTAAATATCAAGTATCCGCAGCCAAGCATTGGCACCCTCATGGGGTGCTTTTGTTCATGTCCTGGGTTTCACCAGTACTAGGCCAGGCCTTTGAAGTGTTTTTCTCAAGGACATGCCCATGAAAAACCCAGTGCCTCCAGTGAGGCTCAAACCCTATCCTATACTCATCAACTGAGCCATGCATGACACAACCCCCACCTCCCCCTAAACATGACTAAATGTGACTCAAAAAGTGAAATTTGTTGGGAGAAAGGTACTAAAGGGTAGTTAAAACCTGTGATTGTATTTTCTTATTTTTCCACAGTATTTTCAAAAGCTGTCTTTCTCAGAATTGTGAAAAGTAAGGATTATGAGGTCAAGAGTTAAAATAAAAAAAGAGCTATAGAGTTACCATCAGTGTGCTAATTGATAATTTTTTTGTAAATGCATGTGAAAGAGAACTTTTAGTGCTAGTTTCTTTCAACTTTATCTTTTTTTTTATCAAAGAAAAGGTATAAAAGAGTGTTTATCCTTGTCAAACCTTTAGATGCTACAGAGTAGAACAGTGTTTTAAGTGCTTTGATTTTGTTAACTAGTTTTAAAAATCAAACTTCATTAAGCCCAGCTGTAGGATAGAGAGGTGGGTTTTCATTTTCTCTTGTGTACAACACATTATCTGTGGCGGGCATCTTTCTTCATGTAGCAGCAGATAATCTTTGGAAACACTATGGTAAAAATGATGACAAACGTTTTCTACCACTGCGGCATTGCTGGTAACCATCATATTTTCCTTTTCCAGCAATGGTTTTTAAAAGCCTTTGATCTGAGGGCTAATAAAATCTGGGATTGTTTGGTGAAGGGTTAAGCTGCTAAAGTAATAAAGATTTCCAGCTGATAGTTAGAAGCCAAATATTGTGGTTTAAAATGAACTCTGAACTCTCCACCTCACAATCCTGAGTTTTAACGACCCTGAAGAAGAGGACTTTGGAAAACATTGTCGGAAACGGTTTGGGTTAGTTTTAGGCAAAACCAGCATTTTCTCCTTTTCCCACCATGTTTTCTACCTTTTCAGAAACAAATTATAATTTTTGAGTCACTTTTGTCATATGAAAATGCTTCCATTTGGGCAAGTCTTTGTGTTTTTGTAAAGATGTTACAGACCTCCAGATAAGAGGGAGTGATAGTATTCTAAATCCAATGTTTCTCTTCCAAACCCTATGTTGTGGGTACTCATTAGAATCGTCTCATCGAGACGATTCTAATGAGTACCCATAACATAGGGTTTAGTAGAGAGTGATTAATATTTTCAATTTTGAAATCAAAATCAGTCCCTCTATCTGGAGCTTTGGTACTAAGCAAATGACTAAATTTTGGACTTGACCCAATTCAAAGCACTTACAGATGACAAAGTAGTTCTTACTAAAATGATGATTTCTGGCAGTGATAGGGTTGAAAACATCATGTGAAAAGGATAAAATGCTGGTTATCAGCATTTTCTCCCTTTCTCACAATGTTTTCAAAAGCCTTAATTCTTTGGGGTTGTTATAACTTGGGATTGGGTGGTGAAGGGTTAAATTTCTTTGGCATAGAAATTCTTGAGGCATCTAACAGTTTAGATGCAAGATCAAGCTGCATTTTTGTGCAGCCAGATCCTGATCTACAATGTCAGCAAACAGGCTTGGGGCTAGGCTGAGCAGCCAAAGGGTTAACTGTTAACCACAATCCAAAGTTTTAACAACCCTCGAAAAGGAGGCTTTCAAAAACATTGTGGGATAAGGAGAAAATGCTGGTAACTAGCATTTTCTCCTTTTCCCACAATGTTTTGTACTCTTTCACAGCTGAACCTTACAATATCTCACATTTAAATTGTTTTCTGAAAATGCTTTCAGTTTTGATGATACCAAATTTTTGTTGATTGGTAAAGGTTTAAAATTTTGATTTATGACTTTTACCCTTTATGCATGAATTAGCTCTAAAAATCTTACAAAGTCACATGTTTTACATGTCTACTTACACATGAAGGATTTTTGGGAGGTAAAATGTAGAATGTAGGAGATCATTTTACATAATGGAAAACCCAGAATTATGTACTTATACTATCCAGGGTTCTGAAAATACTATACTGCTGGTTCATAATGATTGCTTCCACTGACTGTTCTAGAAACTTAAAATAAAAGGGCTTTTTCCTCCTCAATCTGAAAAAAGGAGGGAATTTCAAAACAATAGGGGGAGACCAATTCACTAACAATACCCAGAAAAGTGGGCTGTTTTGGTAAGGAGTTGTTTTGAATGGGGTCATTTTGGTAAATTAGCCATTTTAACCCACACCCAATCAAGGGAGGTAACTGTAATGGACATAAAAATGTTGCAGAAACAGCTTCTGCAATGGTGCTGTTTCATTTAACCCTTTCCCATACAACAAATTTTGGACTAGTCCAAATTGAAAGAGTTTGCAGAAGACAATTTTAAATTTGATGAAAATGGCAGAAAGGTCTCAAAACTGGTAGAAAACACTGTGGGAAAAGGAGAAATTGCTCGTTACGAGCAATTTCTCCTTTTCCCTCAGTGTTTTCAAAAGACTTGTACTGCAAACACGTGAAAACCAGGGCTTGTTTGGGAAAGGGTTAAAACAAGGGGACTTTTTTTAATGCAAGAGAAAATTAATTGTTTATTTACATGGACTGTCACACATTTGGTCAGAATATAATGCAGAATATGAAAAAAAATGTATGAATCTTGCGATGGAGCATCCTAGAATAGACACATAGACACTGGCTTCTTCTTGTAGCCAGCGTTTTCTACTTTTCCTACTTTGTTTTCTTCCCTTTCAAAGGCAGACTTGAGCCACAGCTGTTCTGCAGTGTCTTTTATTCAACCCTGTACCAAATGATTCTGTGTATCGTGAACAACTCTACAGAAGAAGGCCCCTGAAAACATTGTTGGAAAAGGAGAAAATACAGTGACTAGGAATTTCTCTTTTTACCACAGTGTTTTTTTCCCTTCAAAAACAAATCTGGTTACTTGAGCCACATTTTATTTTTATCGTGTGCAAGTACTTTCAAACTGGTTGGGTGTAAAATGTTTTCATACAGAGTTACGATAGTGTAATATGGAAAAGGACATAGGGTTACCCTGTAACCCTTTACCGAACTACAAAAATTTGGACTCAATGAAACCAAATTGAAAGCATTTGCAGACAACAAATTAGATACAGCACAGAGGAATGGGACTTTCATCATAAAGTGTAGAAAACACTGTGAGAAAAGAATAAAATCCTGGTTACCAGCGTTTTCTTCTTTATGCACAATTTGTTCAGAAACCTTGTTTCTCAGGGTCGTTAAAACTTGGGATATGTGTTGGAAAGAGTTAGGAAATGACAAATTTTTAGACTTGTCCAAACAGAAATTATTTGCAGATGATAAATAAAAAGTGGCTGGAAAGATTGGGTTTGTCTGTGTCCGAATAGCAAACAATGTGTGAAAAGGAGAAAATGATTGTTATGGCAGTTCTCCATTTCACACAATTTTTTACAAGCCACCTTCCTGTCAAAGCTGTTAAAACCTTGGACTGTGTGGTGACAGGTTAACCCTTTCCCAAACGACAATTTTTAGCCCCTTCCAAATTGAAAGCATCTGCAGACGACAAATTTGAAAGTGGTACAACTGAACTTAAGGTTTTTTGACAGGGTAGAAAACATTGTGGGAAAAGGAGAAAATGCTGGTTACCAGCATTTTCTCCTTTTCCCACAATGTTTTCAAAAGGCCTCTTCCTTAGGGACGTGAAAACAAGGGATTAATTGTTTGGTGTCAGGTTAAGTGTTGTATTGCTACACTGCTCTAGTCACGTTCATGAAACATTAGACATGAAACTTTACACTGATTGAACCCTTTACCATACTATCCCAACTTTTAACAACCCTGAGAAAGGAGCTTTTGAAAACATTGTGGTAAAAGGAGAAAATGCTGGTAGCCAGCATTTTCTCCTTTTCCCACAATTTTTTCTACCCTTCCTACTAAAAAATTCAATTTTAAAGTCACATTTATTCTGTCGTCTGCAAATCCTTAAATTTCAACCAGTCTGAAATTATGTCATTTTGTAAAGAGTTTACCCTTTACCAATTAATTGACAAAATTTTAGACTCATTTATATTGTATGCATTTTGCAGACGAAAAAGTCAAAGTTTCTGAATTGTTGGAATCTTTCTCTGATATTGTTGAAAACACCCTGGGAAATGCTTTTTCAGTTATCTGTTCAAAAGCTGTATTTCTCAAGGTTGTTAAAACTCCAGACTGTTTGGTAAAGGGTTGATCTTGTACCAGAGGACAAAATTTTTGACATACCAAATTCAATGGATTCACAGATTGACAGATTGATAGAAAACAGCATAGAAAAAAAAAGGGAGAAATGCTGGTTGCCAGAATTTTCTTCTTTTTCCCACAATGTTTTCAAAAGCCCTCTTCCTCAGGGTAATATAATTGTAGACCAGATCCTGGGATTGTTGGATGAAGGGTGGACAACTCATACTAGTTAGATGGTCACAAATTGTTGAAAAGCTTTTGGGAAAAGGAGAACATGCTAGTTACCAGCATTTTCACTTTTTCCCACAATATTTTCTTCCCATTGACAGACAGTTCCTATCAAGTGTTCAACATTGAATTTGTTGTTTGCCATTAATACTTTCACCTTGGACTTGTCTACAATTTTGTGGTCGAAATGTGTGGTCTGGCAAGAAAGTTTATCACATTCACGCACCAGTAGATACAAAGTCATGTCATTCCTTTAACCCTTTCCCAAACGACAAATTTTGGACTGGTCCAAATTGAAAGAGTTTGCAGACGACAATTTCAAATTTGATGAAAATGGCAGAAAGGTCTCAAAAAAGGTAGAAAACACTGTGGGAAAAGGAGAAATTGCTCGTAACGAGCAATTTCTCCTTTTCCCACAGTGTTTTCAAAAGACTTGTACTGCAGACACGTGAAACCGTGAAAACCAGGGTTTGTTTGGGAAAGGGTTAACTCTTTACCAAACGACAGAAATTTAGACTTGTTCATACTGAAAGCTTTGCAGACAACAATTGGGACTCAAAGGAGGAAATTTGTCTTTGATAGGGCATAAAACATTGTGGGAAAAGGAGAAAGTGCTGGTCACTGATATCTTCTCCTTTTCCCACAATGTTTTCAAACGGCTTCTTCATCAGGGTTGTTAAAAATCAATATTGTGTGGTAACTGGTTAACTCTTTACCAAATAATGAAATTTTGGTCCGAATTGAAAGTTTTTGCAGATTAAATATTTCTCATATGGTGAGATTTGTCTTTGATAGGATAGAAAAGAAAACTTGTCCAAATTGAAAGTATTTACAGACTGCAAAATGAGATGATGCCCAAATTATGATATTGTCTTTGAAAGGGTTGAAAACATTGTGGGAAAAGTAGAAAATGTGGGTTCATTTACATTAGGCCTTTTTCTCAGGGTCTTGAAAATCAGGATTGTGTGGTAAAGAACTAAATTGCATTTTAAACGAGCATTTTGCTTTCATTACTATGTTTTTACCGTTTTCTGCACTTTCTATATATTCTTCTATAAGTAGCCAAGCCCCTGTAGCTCAGTCGGTAGCATACAGGACTTGAGAACAGGAGGCCGATGGTTCAATCCCTGGCTTGGCCAATTTCTTTCCGAGGTTGATGATAGGCATCGCGACAGGATTCATTCCTCTCTCATTGCTGACCATTGTTTTGGCAATGGTTATGTGGGAAAGCAGCCAGTGGCTTGGAAAGAATATTGTGCGGAGTACTGGAAATAAGAAACTCCAGGAAAGCATGGATAGGTACACTGGCTCAGCCGTGATATAACTGACATAATGTTGAAAACGGCATTAAACACCATACAATCATACAATCAATCTTCTATAGGTATTTCTGCAAGTATTTTTAAAAAACTGTTAATGTGATTTTTACATTGTTCTTCACGTGGAGGGGCACATGTTAATGATTTTGAATATTCTAATTTTTAAACTATCTAACTCTTTAAAAAAATGACAAAATTTTAGACTTGTCCAAATTGAAAGCATCTGAAGACAACAAAGTAAATGTGTATCAAAAAATAGATGTTGTTTTTGAATAGTGAGAAAACATTGTGGGAAAAGGAGAAAATGCTGTTTACCAGCATTTTCTCCTTTTCCCATGATGTTTTCAAAAGGCTTTTTCTTCAGGGTTGTTAAAAGTTGGAATATGTGGTAAAGGGTTAACCTTATACATTTCATTGCCTTTGTCGTTACTGTAGATCCAGATCAGACCCTACAGTGTATCGTTTCTTCTTGGGTCTCATGTCATTTACAACTTGGAAACTCTTCAGGCACCAGGGAAAGTTTTTATTTTCATTGCAGTCTTGAACAAAAGAATGAAAAAAATCAGTCAGAAAAAGGGACAAAATTCTCACCAACTGTGGGCTTCTATGACTTTGATATCCTTAAGAATGTCAATGTAAACATAAGATCAAACTGCATGTTCTGTGAAGTCTGATATAGATCTATACTGTCATTGTGCAAACTCAGTGCAGTAGATATATAATGAGGTCAGTGTCCTAATTAATGTCCTTGATTGGGCACATTTATTAACTTTTCACCACTTGACAAAATTTTAGATTTTTTCAAATTGAAAGCATTTGCAGACGACAAAATAGACTTGACTCAAAACTTGAAATTTGTTTTGGGAAGGATAGAAAACATTGTGAGCAAAGGAGAAAATGCTGGTTACCAGCATTTTTTCCTGTTTCCACAATGTTTTCAAAAGCTGCAGAAATTAAAAATAGGGATTGACTATGGTGAGGGGTTAATCATTCAAAGGAACACAAACTTAGTTTGTTCTTTTGTCAGTCTAATAACCCATGGCCAGACGACAAATGACATGGTTACCAGCATTTTCGCCTTTTCCCACAATGTTTTCAGAAGCGTTTTCTTTCAGGGTCATTAAAAAGCTGCATTATGTGGTAAAAGTTGAATTCTTTACCTCAGTATTACGGCAACATTTTAGACTGGTCTACATCGAAACCATTTATTACTCAAATGAAAGTTTTTGGTTATGAAAAGGTGGAAAACTCTGTGAAGAAAGGAGAAAATGCTGGTAACCAGCATTTTGACTCCTTTCACATGTTTCCAAAAGCCCTTATCACCAGTGTTGTGTAAACCAGAGGTCGCTCAGTACAGAGTTACTTTTATTGGAATATCATCAAGACAATGTAGTTGTAACAAAAATACAAACTGCTCAGATGAGCACTGCCTTTCCAGACTTTTTGTATATATATAGTGTAGGTTTAGATCAGACCGCGAAGACTGAAGAATAGCTTGTATTTGATTGACATTGATTGGGAAGTTTTGTCGTCAAAACAGTGTCAAAATATTGTTTAGTCAAGGTTTAGTACAGGAATTGTTGGGTAAAGTGTTAACTGTCATTTTTATGTTTGATGAGTGCAGAGGTCATTGTCCTGTAGTTATAGACTCCAGTTAAGGTCATTTCGAGATGATGACCTTGTAACCTACCTTTTTGTAATACATGCAATTTACATTCGGCATACCTCTGGTGATCCGGTGGTCAAATCCCTCGGCTGTATTACGTAGCTTGATATGCACCTACACGGTACATTTTGCACATCTCCGGAAGCACACCGCTTTACCGTTATTGAAATTGTAAGGCTCCTCTTTAGAAAGAACGCATGAGTAAATTTTCTATCGTTATCTTTCTAAGAGTATTTCAGTCGGCAAACAGTTTGTACATTCAATTTCTAGCGTTGTTTATCAATTCCGTTAGGAGCTTTCATCGACAGATCGATAGAAGTGAATAACTTCACAGTGGTTGTTCATGTCATTGCTAAGCGATCTACAGGGGCGCCGCCATGTTTAAGATCATGTGATTGATAGTTCAAAATGGAAGCCTCCTTTATACAGACGAGGTTAGATGTAGGTACGGAATTGGCCGAGTTGTGATGAGTGATGCAATTTAATAGCAATGCAGATTGACAGCTGAAAGGCCCAGTATTGGACAAAAGTAAACAATACATGCATTAAGATGCATGAATTTAAATCTTACCATTAACTCTTCACCAAACGACAAAATTTTGGTCTCTACCAAATTGAAAGCATTTGCAGACAACAAATTAAATAATATGCTGATTGCTGTCTTTGATAGCTAGGGTAGAAAACATTATGGGACAAGGAGAAAATGCTGGTTACCAGCATTTTGTCTTTTTCCCAAAATATTTTCAAAAGCCTTCTTTCTCAGGTTTGTTAAAACTCGGGATTGTGTGGAAAAGGTTAACCCTTTCCCAAACAACAAATTTTGGACTGGTCCAAATTGAAAGAGTTTGCAGACGACAATTTTAAATTTGATGGAAATGGCAGAGAGGTCTCAAAAAGGGTAGAAAACACTGTGGGAAAAGGAGAAATTGCTCGTTACGAGCAATTTCTCCTTTTCCCACAGTGTTTTCAAAAGACTTGTACTGCATATACGTGAAAACCAGGGCTTGTTTGGGAAAGGGTTAAAGAAAATGCTGGTATGGAAATTATTGTGAAGATGACAATTCATTATGATATGATCAGTCCAAATCTTCCTTGGTAGAATAATGAATCTTAAAACTAGCTTAACCCTTTCCCAAACGACAAATTTTGGACTGGTCCAAATTGAAAGAGTTTGAAGATGACAATTTTGAATTTGATGAAAATGGCAGAAAGGTCTCAAAAAGGGTAGAAAACACTGTGGTTAAAGGAGAAATTGCTCATTACGAGTGTTTTCACTGCAGACACATGAAAACCAGGGCTTGTTTGGGAAAGGGTTAAAGGTTGCCTGATGGCTCCATTCTTTTGTTTACTTTTTACCTGTTTTTAAATTCATTTTGTTCTGCCAGGGTTTGTCCACTCCTAAATTGAGCGGATTTGCAGACAATCATTTAAATGGGGCTCAAAGAAGAATGTAAAACCTATTCTCGTTGAAGAACAACATTGTGATAAAGTCATTTTCTAAAAAGCTTTCTCCAAATGCTGTTGCAATTAAGATACGTACTTGGATCACATATGACTAGGCCATGCTCTGGCAAAAAGGGGCTTAATGCATCTCCATGATCCATTCCACCAAGCGACTCATCACATGACTGGATCCATAAAATCCATTTTGTATAACAAACGATTGTATCATGGGGTAGAATGGTCCTTGTACATGGAAAATATTTAACAATAGCTAAAAGTTTCAACCTCGGTCAGCCTGCGCGGAGTGCACAAGCTGACATGGGTCGATACTTTTTGCAGATGCATTATGCCTCCTTTTCACAAAGGATGGCCCAATTATTCAATCACAGATAGTCAAGATGGGACAGAATTAATTCTTTCGTAGCTAAAGTCATTGAAATTATCCGATCATGCTGTAAGGGGGGTTGAAAAAAATAAAAATCTGGAACAGGGATGGCCTGAAAAATGACAGCAATATTAGTAATCTTTAAATATTAATCCATGACCAAGTATAGGCTAATTATACATGAGTCATGCTCTGTGAAAAGGGGGCTTAATGCATTTGCAAAAAGTATCGACCCATGTCAACCTGCGCAGTCCGCGCAGGCTGACATGGATCGAAATTTTTTGTCATTGGTTAATTTTCTGCATGTCAGTGGTACGTGGCAATTAACAAACAAACGAACAAAAAGGGTCATAATTAAATATGGTGGAACCATTCGTCACAACTCGGCCGATTCCCTACCTACATCTAACCTCGTCTGTATAAGGGAGGCTTCCATTTTGAACTACCAATCACATGATCTTAAACATGGCGGCGCCCCTGTAGATCACTTAGCAACGACATGAACAACCACTGTGAAGTTATTCACTTCTATCGATCTGTCGATGAAAGCTCCTAACGGAATTGATAAACCACACTAAAAATTGAATGTACAAACTGTTTGCCGACTGAATATACTCTTAGAAAGATAACGATAGAAAATTTACTAATGCGTTCTTTCTAAAGAGAAGCCTTACAAATTCAATAACGGTAAAGCGGTCTGCTTCCGGATATGTGCGAAATGTACCGTGTAGGTGCATATCAAGTCACGTGATACAGCCGAGGGATTTGATCACCAGATCACACGAGGTATGCCGAATGTGGTGGAACTTGATAGGGGCCGGATATTTGTTCACTGACCACTGTGTCCTACGTGCAATATGTTACTGACCAGCTTTCATTCCTTACTGTACGATTTAGCATATGGACTGCTCTAACTTTGAAAGATATCCAAAGAAAATGAAATAACATGCTTGATAAAAATCTAGAAGAAGAAACGATCTATTATTTCGTTACCAATACAGTAGTTACTGACCCTGGTGTAGAAAGTTTTTGAAATCATTGTTGAAAATGGAGAAAATGCTGGTAATCAGCATTTTCTCCCTTTCAAACAATGTTTTCTACCCTTATAGAGAACCTAAGCTCATTTGTACAAATGCTGAATGTGTGGTCTGCAAATGTTTTGAACTCGGAAGAGTCTAAAATTTGTTGTTTAGGATCGACCTCCAGATCCAGTCCATTGGTAGAAAAATGGATCAAAAATGATCCGTTAACTTGCTTGATATAATGCATCATTGAGATGCATTAAGCCCCCTTTTGCCAGAGTATGGCTTATATGGACACTTCTTCTCAAGTAAATGTGACTTTTAGGAGAAATAATCAAAGAAATGGAGAATCACTTTTTTAACCCATTCCCAAAATGACAAAATTTAGACTCCTTCAGTTTCAAAACACCAATCAGATTACAAATCCAAAATTGTAACAAATGAGCTTAGGGTCTCTGATAGAGTAGAAAACATTGTGGGAAAAGGAGAAAATACTGGTTACCAGTATTTTCTCCTTTCCCCCCACAAGGTTTTCAAAAGCCTTCTTTTCCAGAGTTGTGAAAACCGGGGATTGAGGTGTTGGGAGTTTTTTTGCCTCTTTCAACACTGCTTCCATCACATGGGAAAATCTCATTTATTCGTGTTTTTCACGTATGTCTTGTTCTAAACTAGGGTGCACTGATTGCCATGATGGCCTAAGCTGTTAAAGAGGTGTTAAAATCCAATGCAATTCAATAATGCAACACAATACACTACTAGGCCAGGCCTCTGAAGTGTCTTGCTGAAGGACACTCCTGTGCAAAACCCTGCACTTCAAGTAAAGATCGAACCTCTAGACAGCTACAAACTTTTGTTGTGTGGTTAAGAGAACTCTCTTTACCACCCAACAAAATTGAATAGTAGTCAAAACTGGCAGCATCTGCTGACCACAAAAAAACAACTGTTGCACAAAGTTCAGAAATTTTTCATTGAAAGTAAGAAACCAATGTGTGAAAGGAGAAAATGATGGTAACCAGCATTTTTCTCCTTTTCCCACAATCTTTTTAAACCTTTACTGCACATTGCCGCCTTTTAATGACCCTGGAATAGAGGCCTTTTGAAAACATCGTGGGAAAAGGAGAAAACGCTGGTAACCAGCATTTTCTCCTTTTCCCACAATGTTTTCTGCCCTATCAAAGAAAAATTGCACCATTTGAGCCACATTGAAATTGTTGTCTGCAAATGTTTTTAATTTGGACAAGGCTAAAATTTTGTTGTCTGGTAAAGGGTTAAAAGCATTTTTATTCAGGGTTGTTAAAACTTGGGATTATGTGGTAACGAGTTATGGGGTTTTAGTTGATAACCTTCATCTTTGTTAGCCAAGGGTGATGATTACTATGTTGGCTCATTTCACCCTTGATTGATCAAGTCGTAATTTGTAGTCCTTGCGGTAGGCCTCCCCCTGGATTTTGATTGTCCCCACCCCTAGAATTACATCATTGAAAACAAGTCAAATGTGTCTAACGTAACCCTTGCGGCAAAATCCATGGACATATTTTCATAGTCCATCAACTGCATTCTAAAACTACATATTTATATCTTACTTATTACAGTGACTGTTTAGGTAAATATTGTTTGTCTATGATTTTTTGGTAATGATTCCCAGTGTGTTCAACGATTCTCTTCTGCGGATGCCGTTGCTATTTAGGTTTAGCTTAGCTGATGATGGATAGCAAATATAACAAACTTTTTGATTGGTGCTTTTGGAACAGACCAACAGACAGCAACAAATGATATATCCCATGGATTACAAATTTCTACTTGATTAGCCAAGGGTGAATAGAGCAAGGTAGTGATTATCACCCTTTGCTAGTGAAAGATGATAACTCAGAGATCTCGGATTGATCCCTGCTGGTGGCACAGGGATTGTATTGTATTGTATATATTGTATTGGAGTTTCCTTTGTCAAGGCACTTTAGAGGCCATAACCTAGTACCAGTAAAACTCAGGAAAAATATCGTGTAGGCTGTGACAGTGATATATCTGAAAAACTATTAGAAGTGGCTTTCAAACAAAACAATTTTCATTTAAATCTTAACCACACTATCCCAACTTATAACGACCCTGAAAAAGAAGGCTTTTGAAAAAATTGTTGGGAAAGGAGAAAAGGCTAGTTTCTTCTTTGTTAAAGACAAGTTCCAACACTGTGGTGCCCTTTAGATTCATTGTCTGAAAATGCCTTGAATTTGAAAGAGTCTACCCCTTTAACCCTTTAACCACAAAATCCTGACTTTTAACAATCAGGTCCTGAAATGAAGCCTTTTGAAAACATTGGTAACCAGCATTTTCCGCTTTTCCCACAATGTTTTTTTATTCTAACAAGGACAGAAATTACCATTTTAGCAACATTAAATTTGTCCTCTGCAAATGCTTTCAATTTGAGCATGTCTAAAATTTTGTCGTCTGGCAAAGAGTTAAGTCTTTACCAAAGGAAAAAAAATATTAGACCAGTCCTAATTGAAAGCATTCACAGATAATAATTCGAACATGGCTCAGATAATATCATAATTATGTCTTAGAAGGGGTAAAAAACATTTTGGGAAAAGGAGAAAATGCTGGTTACCAGCATTTTCTCCTTTTCCCAAAATGTTTTCAAAAGCCTTCTTCCTCGGAGTTGTTAAAACTCGGGATTGTGTTGTAAAGGGTTAAAAGACGAATTCCATCATTTGAGCAGCACTGAATTTATCGTCTGCAAAATTTGCTTTGAATTTGGACAAGTCTGAAAATTTTGTCATTTTGGTCAACAGTTAACCCTGTACCACACAATCCTGACTTTTAATGACCTCAAGGTGTGTACCTTTTGAAAACATTTTTGGAAAAGGAGAAAATGCTGGTAACCATCATTAAATTTTTCTCCTTTTCCAGCAATGTTTTCTACCCTTTGAGCCACCCTTAATTTGTCATCTGTAAATTCTTTCAATTTGGACCAGTCTAAAATTTTGTTGTTCGGTAAAGGTTTAACCTAGTTAACCTGTTACCGCACAATGCCGCCTTTTGACGCCCCTAGGGAAGAAGCCTTTTGAAAACATTGTGGGAAAAGGTAACCAGCATTTTCTCCTTTTCCCACGTTTTCTACCCTATCAAAGAAGAATTGCACCATTTGAGCCAGAATGCAGTTGTCATCTGCAAATGCTTTCAATTTGGACAAGGCTTAAATTTTGTCGTCTGGTAAAGGGTCAACAAGCTGTATCTATGAGAAGTATATAACTTCGTTATCATGGTAATTTGTTGAATTAATGTGTTTTTTTTTGTGATGAAATGAGGTTATTTTCAAATGTGAGAGATAAATTTCAAATCAAGATTTTAATCTACTACCTAATAAACTGAATAAATTCACTTTGATAAAATTTTTTGTGTTATACGGTTTTAATGAAAAACAAGATTCAAATCTGTGTTAACCTTTTACCACACAATCCCAAGTTTGAAAAGCCCAGATAGAGAAGACTTTTGAAATATTGTGGGAAAAGGTGAAAATGCTGGTAATTAGTATTTTCTCCTTTTCCTACAATGTTTTTTGTCCTATCAAGGACAAACTTTGTCGTTTTAACCACCTTTGATTTATCGTCTGCATATCCTTTCAGTTTGAATTTTTTGCTGCTAAAGCTTAATAGGTAATTTCTGATAAAAGGAACTTTCACAATGGCCATATAGTTTTGACTGGTTATTTGAATGTTTACCAACATTTTGTTGGTTGTTTGTTTCTTTATTCTTTCATTATAGAATTTTAATGTAATTAATAAGTTCTTTCTTTATTTTTTTCTTTTAAGTAAGCACATAAATCAAACATTCAAAAATGTTGAAATCATCTATTAAATCATAATCTAACAATCATCATTGTATAAACCTACTAAATCATTAATTAAATCAGTTAAAAATATGATTTATGTAGCTGAATAATCTATAATAAGTACATATAAATTGAATTTGGCCAAAACGTCTGTTTTTTCAATAAGGCTGGCCAAAATGTCTGTGGCCAAAACGTCCTGGCCAAAACGTCCTGGTCAAAACGTCCGTGGCCAAAACGTCCTCCGCTTGAAACAGTTAATTTGTTTAGCACCCTAATACCCTTTACTGGCAGTAAAAAAATTTAGACATGTCCAGATTCAAAGCTTTTGCAGACAACAAATCAGATGTTGCTAAAATTATGGGATTTGTATTTGAATCATTATGGCAAAAGGAGAAAATGCAGGTAACTAGTATTTTCTCCTTTTTCCACAATGATTTTTACTTTTTCAAAGAAAAATCTCCTATCATTTAACTCTTTACCACACAATCCCGAGTTTTAACGACCCTGAGGAAGAATTAAGCCGTTTGAAAACATTGGGGGAGAAAGGAGAAAATGCTGGTAACCAGCATTTTCTCCTTTTCCCACAATGTTTTCTACCCTATCAATTACAAAAGTCATCATTTTAAGTTACAGTTAATTTGTAGTCTGCTAAAGCTTTGAATTTGATCTAGTCCAAATTTTTGTCATTTGGTAAAGAGTTAGCTACGATGTTTAATTTATTTCCGATAAGTTCTTTGAATTTCAACAAGTCTGTGTTCCCCTGACAGTTCTGAGTTTTAATGACCTGTAAAGAGAATTATGTTGGAAACATTGTGGGAAAAGGAGAAAACTGCTGGTAACCAGTATTATTTTCTCCGTTTCACACAATGTTTTCTTCCATGAAAGACAGAAATTGTCATTTGAGCTACATCTAAGTTTTGGCCTGCAAATGTTTTCAGTTTGATCGAGTACAAAATTTTGGTGTTTTGTAAAGAGTTAAAACCGTGAAAAGATGCATGCTGGGTAAATTACAGCCATCTAATAGCGATTTGTATCTAATAGTTTCCATAAAAGTCTGTTTGAAGTTTTATTGTGTAATTATGGTAGCCATTAATTCTCATTATAATTTTTTATATTACTTGTTTTGATGTTTTACCAGTCTCTTCTCTTTGTTGTTGAGTCATTACGAAGGCTTTTGGTTACAGTTTTGCTGTTTTAACTGTTTACCACTTAATTTAGCCAGACTTTGAACAACTCTGAGAAAAAAGGCTTTTGAAAACATTCTGGTGAAATGAAAATTTAATGTTGGTAACCAGCATTTTCTCATTTTCTCATTATGTGTTCTACCCTATCAAGAATGATTAAAGGGCCATGTTTAACTTGTTGCCTGCCAATGCCATGAGTTTGGACCAGTCCACTGTTGGTGTGGTAAAGTGTTAACTCTTTGCTAGACAACCATATTTTATATATGTCCAAATTGATAGCATGTGCAGACAACAACTCCTGCTTATTAAATAAAGAAATTTGACTTGGAAAGGATAGAAAACATTGTTGCAAAAGGAGAAAATGCTTGTTTCCAGCATTTTCTTCTGTACCCACAATGTTTTCAAAAGCCTTCTTTCTAAGTGACGTTAAAACTTGGGATTATGTGGTAAACGGTTAAATGTGGCCTACATAAAGATTTTTGCCTTCATTAGGATTGAAAACAATGTAGGAAAAAGGGAGATAATGCTGATTACTGGCATTATCATCTTTCCCTGCAATGTTTACAAACCCGATGTTTTTGCGAAAGTGTAATACTTGTAATTAGAGATTGTTTGGTGAAGGGTAAAATTGATTGATTTATTTATTGCGATTATTCTCCTAAGCCACTGGCTGCTTTCCCACATAATCATTGTCAGAACAAGGATCAAGCTGTGAGAAAGATATTTCATGTGTTAACCCTTAAAGTGCTGGAACCAACTTAACTTGTTTTTGCTGACAGTGTAGATCAAAGATCAGACTGCACATTCTGTGCAGTCTGATCTTGATCTACACTGTCAGCTACTTCATTACATTTTCTGGCTAAAACAACCATGAAATGGCAATATTTTGGATGTTTTTCTTCAATGAAAAGGTCCATTTCATAAATTCAGCACTGTGAGGGTTAAGATGCATTTAAATTTAAATCATATCTTTTAAAAGTGTGGAATTTATACTGTGACGATAACAATGCATGGTTGGTCCAAATGTTAGTTGCTGGCGGAAATAATCATTTTTGGAAATCTGGTTAAAAGTGAACAAAAGATAGAGCAGGAATAATGATTTTGCAATTCGGGTAAAAAATAAACAAAAGAGCAAGCTGGCAACTTTTAACCTACTTTTGAAATTCATTCTTATTTCTCTGACAGCTACTAACACTAATGGACCAATCACACAATAACAGATTGTCATCTTCACAATGATTCCCATACCTTTAGATGGTATAATTTAAATTTAAATGCATCTTATCACACTATTCGTTAACTTTTGGGCACCACTGGGCCTTTAACTACCCTAGGAGGAAAAGACTTTTGAAACCATTGTGGGACAAGAAGAAAATGCCGGTAACCATTGTTCTCCTTTCCCCACCATGTTTCTACCCAATCATAGACTAAAACTATTGTTTGAAACATAGGGCATTTGTTGTCTGCAACTGCATTCAGTTTGGACAGGTCTGAAAAATTTGGTCGTGTGGTAATGAGGTAAGGATGGTAAAGATTCTAGGTAACCATGGAAATACATATATCAACCAATTCATAAAATCTTTTCAAGTTTTGGAGTAAAATTAAGAGCTTGGAAGGCTTATGATCATGTTGCAAAAAAAAATCTCGGTCATTATTATTAGATAAGAGGTATTCAAGATGAAAGAGAGAGCTAGGTTAAGTAGATTGATATAATCATCACAGCAAAGCTCATTACAGAAGAACATCTGAACTTAAGCAAAAAATCATTACCAGCAATTTCTATTTTTCCCGGAATGTTTTTAAAAGTCTTTTTTCTTAGGGTCGTTAAAACTGAGGATTGTTTGGTTAAGGGTTAACAAGATGACAAAACCTTAATCCTTAAGCTGCTAAGCTTGACTTACTGACCTTTTGCGGACAGTGTAGATCAAGATCCGACTGAACAGACCATGCAATCTGATCTTGGATCTGCACTGTCCGATAAGGAGGTACTGTTCTGCAAAATATAAGTTTGAAATGGCACTTTTCTGGCTTTTGCTTTCGCTTTAAAAGTTTTATTTTACTTATTTAGTAGGATAAGGGTTAAAACCTGTTTTGATTGACTTCTTTTACCACACTGTTTATTCCTAACATTACTGAAAATGTCTCAGTAATCAACTCTAAACAAGACAAGGAAAACTTGGACTTGTCCAATTTAAAAGAAATTCCAGACAACAATTTAAATGTGGCTCAAATGATGGCATGTTTCAGAGAAATGGCAGAAAACATTGTGAGAAAAGAAGGCTAGGATGCTAATACCAGCATTTTTTCCATTTGCCATGATTTTTAGCTCCACTGGCCGAAGGCCAGCGGGCTTATGTCATGGCCTGGTGTCCGTCGTGCGTCCGTCCGTCCGTCCGTCCGGTCGTCCGTCCGTCCGTCCGTCCGTCCGGTCGTCCGTCCGTCCGTCCGTGCGTTAACTTTTATTTCAAACATCTTCTTCTCTGAAACTACCCATCCAATTTTCATGAAACTTCACAGAAATGATCCTGCCATGGTCCTCTTCAGAATTTCTTGAAAGAATTTGATTCCTTCAAAAACTCTGGTTGCCATGGCAACAAAACTGAAAAATATTGGAAATCTTTAAAAATCTTCTTGTCTGAAACCATAAGGCATAGGGCTACCAAATTTGGCATGTAGCTTTATGTAGTAGACCTCTATCAAGTTTCTTCAAATTATAGCCCTGGGGTCAAAATTGGCTCTGCCCCAGGGGTCACAAGTTTTACATGGGCTTATATAGAGAAAACTTCAAAAATCTTCTTGTCTGAAACCATAAGGCATAGGGCTACCAAATTTGGCATGTAGCTTTATGTAGTAAACCTCTATCATGTTTCTTGAAATTATAGCCCTGGGGTCAAAATTGGCTCTGCCCCAGGGGTCACAAGTTTTACATAGGCTTATATAGAGAAAACTTTAAAAATCTTCCTGTACCTGTGCCATAAGGCCTAGAGCTACCAAATTTTGCATTTAACTTGATCTAGTTGGGGTCTACCAAAAGTGCCCAAATTATAGTCCTGGGGTCAATTTGGCCTCATGCTGGGGGGGGGGGGGGTTCACAAGATTTACATAGGCTTACATAGGGAAAACTTTTAAATCTTGGTGTACATAGCCATAAGGCTTAGGCTACCAAATTTTGCATAATTATAGCATTATCTAGTGGACAACTACAAAGAGGGCCCAAGTTACAGCCCTAGGATCAAGTTTGGCCATGCACCAGGGTTCACAAGTTTTACATGGGTTTATTGAGTGAAAAGTTCAGAAACCGTCTTGTTACTAGCCATAAGGCCAAGAACTCCCAAATTTGGCATGTTATTCTTCTAATACACATATTCCCCATTTAGTCTGACTGTAGCCCTGGGGTCAAAGTTTTATGAGGGCTTATATAGTAAAGACTTCTCTTCATGGTTTATATTTATAAGCCAGTGGAGCGATACAGGGCCATCATGGCCCTCTTGTTTCAAAAGCATTCTTCCTCACGGTCTTTTAACTTGGGATTGTGTGATGGAGGGTAAGGTAATTTGAAAATATTTCAGTGATGCTTAAATTTTGCCTTGGAGAAAAAAAAACGAGCCATACTGTAGGAAAAGATAGGCCTAAATGCGTCTCTGTGATACATGACACCAAGCGAGTCATCACATGATCAAGGATCCATAAAGTCTGTTTTGTCTAACAACCAACTGAATCATGAGGTGGACTGGTCCTTTGTCACACAGAAAATTGACCAGTAGTGAAAAGTTTCTGCAGGTGACTTTGATCAGTACCTTATGCAGATGCATGAAGCCCCCTTTTCACAAAGCATGGCTCAAATATAAATCAAGAAACTCTTGAAAGAAATTTTACAGAGATTTATAATCAGTACTTAAAAAGTATCCAAACTAAAATAGGTAAATCAACAGCAAATATGGTGTAATCCTATATGATGCAGAATTTTAATTACCCTGAGAATGAAGCCTTTTGAAAACATTGAGGAAAAGGAGAAAATGTCGGTAACCAGCTTTTTCTCCTTTTCCCCCAATGTTTTCAACCCTTCACAAACCAAATTTCAAGTTTTGAGTTACATTTTTTTTGTTGTCAGCAAATACTTAAATTTCACTTTGATCTATGCCAAAATTTTGTTGTTTGGTAAAGACTTAATATATGAAAACATGTGACAGCAATGCGGCAAAAGGAGAAAATGCTTGTTAATTAAATGAGCAATTCCTCTTGTGGCTCAAGTTTTCAATATTAGATTTCTGCAGGACATAACAAGCTGTCCTCGGGAGGTCATGTATGAAACCCTTGTCAACCAATCCCGACTTTTAACAACAGTTAAAAGAAAGCTTTTGGAAACATTATGGGAAAAGGAGAAAATGCTGGTAACCAGCATTTTCTCCATTTCCCACAATGTTTTCTACCCTTCCCAGAACAAATTTCAATTTTTCAATCACATTTATTTTGTCGTCTGCAAATGCTTTCAATTTGGGCCAGTCTAAAATTTTGTCGTTTGGTAAAGAGTTACACCTTTGTCAAACAAACTTGAGCTTTTACGATCTAGAGATTGAAGGCTTTTGGAAACATTGTGTGAAAAGGAGAAACTGCTTGTTATCAGCATTATCTCCTTTTATCCTATCTAAGACATTTCTTACTATTTAAGCAGTATATTATGTATTTGATCTGCAAAATTTTAATGCTTTGAGTTTGGACCAGTGTAAAATTTTGATGTTTGGTAAAGTAATGCTATCCAAAGATTAAATGACATGCCATAAGATAGAGAGGCTTCTGGAAACATTGTATGAAAAGGAGAAAATCTTGGTAATCATTTTCCTACCATGTTTCCTACCATTTCAGGAGTAAATCTTACCTTTTGAGCCCCATTTGATTTCAAATGTCATCTGCAAAGATTTCAGTTTTGAAGAGCCTAAAATTTTGTCTTTTGGTGAAGAGTTAACTTTTTACCAAATGACAAAATTTCAGAATGGTCCAAATTGAACGCATGTGCAGACGACAATTCAGATTTGGCTCATTTGATAATTTTTTTTTCTTTGAAAGGGTAGAAAACATTGTTGGAAAAGGAGAAAATGCTGGTTACCAGCATTTTCCCCTTTTCCCACAATGTTTTCAAAGCTTACTTCCTGAAGGTCGTTAAAACTGGGGATTGTATGGTAAAGAGTTAATCCGCTGGCCAGGTATAATACAAGTGTTGGGTAGGGCTCTGAAATGTCAACATTTGGACTAAAGAACTATGTCAGAAGTATTGGAATGTAAACAAGAAGTACTTAAGAATTTCCAACTGTTTCATTGCAAATGAATAGCCTATGCAAATGGCATAGAACAAGATAAGACTGCACGTTCTGTCCAGTCTGATCTTGGATCTACATCCTCCAGGATTGGGTGCTAGATTATGACACAAATTATCTTCAATGGCACTGGAAATCTTCTGTAAGACCTTGAAAAAAAAAAATATATATATAGATTTCTTTAATTCTTATTTGGAAGTGAAAGAGTTAACCTTTTCCTAATCTATAACTAGACTCTTCCAAACTTAGACATGCGACAGACGTCAAATTTGGATTTGTTACGTAATATATGAGTGTAAAAAAATTCTGATATGGTAGAAAACATTGTGGAACAAGGAGAAAATGCTGGTTACCAGCATTTTCTCCTTTCCCCACAATGTTTTCAAAGGTTTTCTCCCTAAGGGTTGTTTAAAGGCAGCACTGGTGTAGGGTTAAACCAACGTTAAGATCTCAGGTCATAATATAGGTAGGATGCCACCCACTGCCCACTTCATGAACACGTGGCATAGCCAGGAAATTCTGTTAGCCTTGACCATGGGTCACTAACTTAATCACCTTAACTTTCGTAATCAACTTGCGTTTCAGAAATTGGTCCAGCTACCCGTGGACTCTTCTCTCTTGTATACCTTTACCACACAATCCACACAATCCCAAATTATAACAACCTGAGGAAAAAAAACTTCGGAAAACATTGTTGGAAAAGGATAAAAAATGAGTGTTTTATCATTTCGCAGCAATGTTTTCTACCCTTTCCAAAGGAAATTCTGTCATTTGAAGCACATTTTCTTTGTTGTTTGCAAATTTTTTCAAGTTAATCGGGTCTAAACCTTTTTCGTTTGATAAAGGGTGTATTAACTTTTTTTACCTGGAAAAGAAAATTGACACTTATTCAAACTGAAGGCATCTGCAGACAAATCTGAAATTGATGCAAGTGAGCTGAATCAATCTGATTGGATAAAAAACATTGTGATGTAATGTTACAATTTCTCTCTTTTCAACGATGTTTTAAAAGGTTTCCTGACACAGCTGTTTGGTAGAGAGTTTGGGAAAACACTTGTAATTAGGAATCTCTCCATTTGTCACAATGATTGTTGTAAAAACTTAATCCTGCCGACTATCAATATTTGAAACTGGTGAGTTCAGATTTGTCAGCTTCAAATTTGATTCAGTTGATAAAAAGTGAATGATGAGAGAGATAGCAATAATGGACCAATTTTGTGTCAAGGTCAAAAAGTTCGGGTCTGTATTCTGTACTAGGTGAAATATTTCGGGGACATATTTACCATTTACCACACAATCCCGATTTTTAACAATCCTGAGGAGGAAGGCTTTTGAAAACATTGTGGGAAAAGGAGAAAATGCTGGTAATCAGCATTTTCTCCTTTTCCCACAATGTTTTCTACCCTTCCCAAAACAAGTTTTAATTTTTCATTTGCATTTGTCGTCTGCAAATGCCTTCAATTTGGACCAGTCTAAATTTTTTTTGTGTGGTAAAGAGTTAAATGAAACTTTCAAGTCAATAGTAAAAAACGGAATAATGCCATTTCAAACTTATTTTTTGGAGAAAAATATCTTTTTATCAGACAGTGTAGATCTAAGATCAGAATGCATGTTCTTTACAGTCTGATCTTGATCTGAACTGTCTGCAAAAGGTCAGTGAGTCACACTTAGCAGCCTAAGGGTTTAACATTTGAACTCTGTTTATAGAAGGAGCTTTGTGACAGGGTTAAAACATTGTGAGAAAAGGAGAAAATACTCATTGTCAGCATTTTTTCCTTTTCCCAAAATGTTTTCAGAAGCCATCTCTGCAAGGGTCTATACAAGTCGGAAGTGTTTGGTTAGAAATTAATACTAAACTTTGAAATATAAACCATGGCAGTTAGCCAGAAAGGGAGAAACCATGTTTTGCTTCCATGGGATTATTGATAATGATTTGCACAACCTGGCCTTGACTGCATTACTTTGACCTCATACACAGTCTCACAGAACATGCTGCCTGATATTCAGTCTACACTGTGTATTTGAGATATTCCAGTATTTTTTGAAGGAAGCCAGGTTTTGAAATTTCTGTAGATTTCCATCTTTCAACTGGAAATGGCTTTGTGAACCCTTTACCACACAGTCCCAGCTTTTAACGACCCTGGGAAAGAAGCCTATTGAAAACATTGCGAGGAAAGTAGAAAATGCTGGTAACCAGCATTTTCTTCTTTTCCCACAATGTTTTCTACCCTATCAAAGACAAATTCCACTATTACAGCCAGATCTCAATTGTCATCTGCAAACACCTGAGTTTGGACAAGTCTACATTTTTGTCGTGTGGGGAAGGTTTAATCGAGATCTAATTTGCAAACATTGATTTCTGTAATAGGTAATGTTACCCTTTAACTCTTTACCACACAATCCCGAGTTTTAACGACCCTGGGAATGAAGCCTTTTGAAAACATTGTAGGGAAAGGAGAAAATGCTGGCAACCAGCATTTTCTCCTTTTCCCACAATGTTTTCTAACCTATCAAAAACCATTTCCACCACTAGAGCCACATTTAAATTGTTGTCTGCAAATGCCTTCAATTTGGACAAGTCTACATTTTTGTCGTGTGGTAAAGAGTTAATACACTGGAACCAACTTTGAGTTGTGTTTACGGACAGTTAAGACCAAGATCAGATTGTATAGAACATGCAGTCTGATATTGGATCTACACTGGCCATTTCTTTGTTACATACTTTGGCCAAAGCAACCTTGAAATGACAATATTTCATGTAACTTTGGCCGAAACAACCTTAAAATGATAATATTTCATGTAACTTTGGCCAAACCAACCTTTACATGACAATATTTCATGTAACTTTGGCCAAAACAACCTTTACATGACAATGTTTCATGAAACTTTGGCCAAAACAACCTTTACATGACATTATTTCATGTAACTTTGGCCAAACCAACCTTTACATGACAATATTTCATGTAACTTTGGCCAAAACAACCTTGAAATGACAATATTTCATGTAACTTAGGCCAAAACAACCTTTACATGACAATATTTCATGTAAGTTTGGCCAAAACAACCTTTACATGACAATATTTCATGTAACTTTGGCCGAAACAACCTTGAAATGACAATATTTCATGTAAGTTTGGCCAAAACAACCTTTACATGACAATATTTCATGTAAGTTTGGCCAAAACAACCTTTACATGACAATATTTCATGTAACTTTGGCCAAAACAACCTTGAAATGACAATATTTCATGTAACTTTGACCAAAACAGCCTTGAAATGACAATAAAATTATTTCATGTAACTGGCCAAAACAATCTTGACATGACAATACTTCAAATGATTCTCCTGTTTGGAGTGGCCCATTTCATTAGTTTAGTGCTTTAACCCTTTACCACATGACATTGATTTAACCCTTTCCCAAACAAGCCCTGGTTTTCATGTGTCTGCAGTACAAGTCTTTTGAAAACACTGTGGGAAAAGGAGAAATTGCTCATAATGAGCAATTTCTCCTTTTCCCACAGTGTTTTCTACCCTTTTTGAGACCTTTCTGCCATTTTCATCAAATTTAAAATTGCCGTCTGCAAACTCTTTCAATTTGGACCAGTCCAAAATTTGTCGTTTGGGAAAGGGTTAAAGTTGTCCAGATTGAAAGCATTTGAAGACAACAATCTAAATGTGGCTCAAGTAACAGAATTTGGCTCAGAAAGGTAAGAAAACCTTGTTGGAAAAAGGAGAAAATGCTGGTTACCAAAATACTTTTCCCACAAAGTTTTCCTAAGGTTTCTTCTTCCCTAGGCTAGAATGGTTAAAACCTTGAGATTATGTGGTAAAGGCTGAAAGACATATGCCACAGTTTTCCTTGCTCATCAGTGTACGCATGTTTCTTTTTTATAAACTCAACTATATTCCATTGGGTTAGGATGACAGTCAGTAAATTTTTATCTGTAATAAGTTTGTAGCCTTTTAAATATCTGGAAATCACAGACATGGAACAAAAATGGGAGAGTTATACCTGGTTGGGATGCCAAATTTTGCCAAAACACATTTATCATAAAGGGAGGTAATTCATCATGTCAGTGACTCAAAAAATGCACCTTTATCTCTTAAAATATTTTAATGTTCTGCTTGATATACTTTTTTAAATTTTTTTTTACAAGATATTAGAAAGCACTATTTCTGTGCAAAATGAAAAAAAAAAATCTGTTCACTGAATTTTTTTTTAATTGCATAAAACTGATCAGAAATAAGTTTTTGTTGACATGTAAGAACCTTTCTAATTGTTACTGTGATCTGTCTAGTGCCTTACTTCTTTTGATCAGTCCTTACTATTGGCAAATATCACATTTTAAGAATAATCATTTATTTGAGCAGTATTTATTACTTCAAGAATAACTTTAAGGTTTGAAATTAAATCCTATTTTCTGTAATTTTGATAAGCCATCCCCTTTTGATGAACTGTATCTTTGTATTTTGCTTTGCAACACGTGATTTTCTTTTCATTCCTTTGCTTAGCATACATTATATTAAAACAACCTGTCCATAGGAAAACACTGTGGCAATGTGTCCTAAAGGGTTAACCCGGGGAACTCTAACCAGCCTATAACTGTTGACCAAACAACAAAATTTTAGACTTGTCCAAAATGGAAAAATTTGCAGATGACAAAGTAAAATTAATGTTACTAAAATTATGGAAGTTATCAATTAGAGGTAACTAGGATTTTATCCTTTTCCTGCAATGTTTTCAAAAGCCTTTTTCCTGGAGGATTGCTTGGTAAAGCATTACTGACGCATGCATGTCAGTTATTATACCACACACAGTAATAACAAAAGGCTTTCATGTCAGTTATGAAATGTCAAAAAAAAAAATGCATTAGTAGGACAGCTGCCAGCATGTGACTATTTTTGGTTACTTGTTCATAAAGTATAAGGTTTTATATTTGAAACAATTTAGGTCTAAGAATACAGATTGATTGAATGATGTTTGTACACAACTTTAACCCTTTCCCAAACGATAAATTTTAGACTGGTCCAAATTGTAAGAGTTTGCAGATGACAATTTTAAATTTGATGAAAATGGCAGAAAGTTCTCAAAAAGGGTAGAAAACACTGTGGGAAAAGGAGAAATTGCTCATTATGAGCAATTTCTCCTTTTCCCACAGTGTTTTCGAAAGACTTTTACTGCAGACACGTGAAAACCAGGGCTTGTTTGGGAAAGGGTTAACTCGTTATCTGTGACACGACATAATTTTAGACCTATCAAAATTTTAGACTGGCATTTTCTTCTATTCCCACAATGTTTTTGAAAGCTTTCTTTCTCAGGATCGTCAAAACTTTGGATTGTGTGGTAAAGGGTTAAAAATTGTTTCAGTCATAACAGATCTGGGAAGTATGGTAGAGTTTAGATCTGAGATCAGACTGCAAATTTTGTTTTTGATTTTGTCCTTTTTTCACAATGTTTTCTACCCTTTTTAATATGAATTCTGTCATTTTAGGCACATTTTATTTGATGTCTGGAAAAAATTTTCAGTTTTGACATGTTTCAAATTTTGTCATCAGGTAAAAAGTTCAATTGTGACTATACTGCTTTTTAAAAATCTGATTTTATCCGGTTTGCCTTTTTAGTTTTGAAAAGAAAAAAATCTTGTATGGGAGGGCCACAGTATTCTGTCATTGTCTTTCTTGTATTCATCAGTTAAATAAGTAGACTAGGGTTGTGCAGTTTCTTGTCCTAGGGCATTCCTATATGACCAGTATTACCAGTGGGGATTGAACAAGTTTTTTCTGATTCTTTTTCAGGTAACGGACCGTCTGCCATATGTCTTTCTTATTTCCTGTCTGGATATAGACCCTACTATAATGGCCGCCCTCATTCCAACATTTATCTGCAAGAAAGACTGAGCAAACTGACGCCAAATGTCTCATTGATCGAACAGGTAGGTCCTTGGTAGATCAGTTAAATGTCATCTTAACCCTTTACCCAACGATAAAATTTTAGACTGGTCTGAATTGAAAGCATTTGCATACGACAAAATAAATGTGACTAAAAAATCGAAACTTGTTTTGGGAAGGGTAGAAAACATTGTAGGAAAAGGAGAAAATGCTGGTTACCAGCATTTTCTCCTTTTCCCACAGTGTTTTCAAAAGGCTTCTTTCACAGGGTCGTTAAAAGTCGGGATTGTATGGTAAAGAGTTAAACCTTCACTGCCACTTGTCACAGTGTGGCCTGTTCCGTCGACCTTATCTGTATTGAGGATCTATTTTGAAGTTCTATCAGTCACATGATCTTAAGTATGGTAGCACCCATATAAATAGATTTGCTACAACATCAAGAACCATGGTGAAGTTACTCACATCTATCAACCTGTTGATGAAATCTGTGCCAGCAGAATTGGTAGACCACGTTGAAAGTTGGAATTCAGTGGTTTATTTCTGATGAAGACATGTACGGTGTAGGTGCCTATCACCCAACGTAATACACGTATTTGATCAATGATATTATGGTTACATTCCGTAAAAAGGTGGTATGTTAGGGGTTAAACTGTTTACCACATGACAGAACTTTAGACAAGTTCAGTTTGAAAGCATTTGCAGAGGACAGAATAAATGTGGCTCAAAAATTGAAATTTGTTTTGGGGAAGTAGGAAAACATTGTGGGAAAAGGAGAAAATGCTGGTAACCAGCATTTTCTCCTTTTCCCACAATGTTTTCAAAAGCTGTATTTTGCAGGGTTGTTAAAAATCAGGAATGTGTAGTAAAGGGTTAAATAAAGAAATGGTAATTTTGCAATCGGTAACTGCAATTATCACGATAGCTGTTAGGTCATCATAATGAATCGAATATGATTGCTTGTAACTGATGATGGTTATTGTACCTACTGATCATGTGACATTCCAACGAAGTCTGTGAAAGTCTGGCGCAAAAATCTCAAAGTAGTTTGGAGTCTACTTGGCCCATTAACTCTTTATCAAACAACAAAAATGTAGATTTGTCCAAATTGAAAGCATTTGCAGATGACAATTCAAATGTTACTCAAATGATGGAAATTGTCATTGATAGGGTAGAAAACATTGTGGGAAAAGGAGAAAATGCTGGTTACCAGTATTTTCTCCTTTTCCCACAATGTTTTCCAAAGGTCTCTTTCTCTGGGTCATCAAAAGTCGGGATTATGTGGTAAAGGGTTAAGGAGACACCACTGAAAAGTATTGTTTTATTACTGTTGTCTTTCTTGTTTATTTGTGATTTGCCGGCTTTCACCTTCCATAATTCAGTTCTAAAGCATTTATTTCAGTTTACTTTAGCTTATAGAATCTGAAAGCTCCTTTTAACTTTTTACCAAATGGCAAACTTTAGACTGGTCCAAATTTAGAGCATTTGCAGACGACATAATTGAAGTAGCCCAAATGATATAATTTGTGCTTGATGGGGGTAAAAATCATTGTGGGAAAAAGGAGAAAATGCTCGAACTAGCATTTTCTCCATTTCCCACAATTTTTTCAAAAGCCTTTTTTCCTGGGGTTGTTGAAACTAAGGACTGTTTAATAAAGAGTTTACTCTTTCCCAAACGACAAATTTTGGACTGGTCCAAATTGAAAGAGTTTGCAGACGACAATTTTAAATTTGATGAAAATGGCAGAAAGGTCTCAAAAAGGATAGAAAACATTGTGGGAAAAGGAGAAATTGCTCGTTACGAGCAATTTCTCCTTTTTCCACAGTGTTTTCAAAAGACTTGTACTGCAGACACATGAAAACCAGGGCTTGTTTGGGAAAGGGTTAAAATTAGGACAATGAAAAAAATTGGTGGCATATTTTTTGGAAACTAGAATTCGAACTGACATTACGGTGAATTTCTGATTGTATACTTATGTCAACATGTTAATTTTTAAGTCCATGTCAAAACTTTAACCATTTACCACACAATCCAGAGTTTTAACGTCCCTGAGAAAGAGGCCTGTTGAAAACATTTTAGGAAAAGGAGAAAATGCTGGTAAGCAGCATTTTCTCTTTTTCCCACAATGTTTTCTGGTCTGTCTGATACAGATCTGATCATTTGAGCCATATTTATTTTGTCGTCTGCAAGTGCTTTCAAATCCGACCTGTCTAAAATTTTGTTGTTTGGTAAAGAGATAAACCCATTACTTCCTGAAATTAAGTTACCTCAGGTGACTTACAGTAACTGCGTAGCAAACGACAGAATTGTGGGCTTGTCCAAATCCAAAGCATTTTGACATAACAAATTAAATGTGCCTCAAACAGCTTGATTGGACTTAAACTCTTTACCGCACAATCCCTAGTTTTAACGACCCTGGGGAAGAGGACTTTTGAACACATTGTGGGACAATGACAAAATCCTGGTAACAAGCTTTTTCTCCTTTTCCCCTTTTCCCATAATGTTTTCTATCCTATCAGAGAACTTAAGTTTACTTGTACCTATTTTGAGATTGTCATCTGCAGATGCTTTCAATTTGGAGGAGTCTAACGTTTTTTGCTTGGGAAAGGGTTAAAAAGGTGAAAAGCATTGTGGACAAGGGAGAAAATGCTGGTTACCAGCATGTCCTCCCGAAGGCTGTTCAAAAGCATTCTTCCTGGAGGTCTTTGAGCTGAGGATTATGTTGTACAGGATTAAATGACCTTATTCCGCGTTAATTTTAAAAAGTGGTGTGCTGGAAGACAAATGAAGTTATAAATAGACTGTAACGTGTTAATGTAAACAAATTTTACTGTGTGCCAGGTACTTCAGTTATTTTGGGTCCTATATCTCTCTATCAAACGACAAAATTTTAAACTTGTCTTAAATGTAAGCATGTGCAGACAAGTTACATGCCACTGGTTACCAGCATTTTCTCCTTTTTCCACAATGTTTTCAAAGGATCAATTTCTCAGGGTTGTTAAACTCAGGACTGTGTGAAAAAGGGATATATATAACCAACTTATTTTACCTTTTATATTATCCGGTAGAGCAGTGAATCAATGAAATGGATCAATTAAATGGATATTTTCAATTGGGAAAAATAGCCAGAATATGGCAATTTTAAAATTATTTTTGCTTGAATGTATTGCAGTGTAGACAACAGTATAGACCCAAGATAAGACTGCGTGTTTTGAACAGTCTGATCTTTATCTACAGTCTACAAAAGCAACACAAGTTTTGCTTAACTCTTTACCACACAATCATGAGTTTTAACGACTCTTAGAAAAATATGATTTGAAAACATTGTGGGGAAAGGAGAATATGCTGGTAACCGGCATTTTCTCTTTTTCCCACAATGTTTTCTTACTCAGTTAAAGGCAAGTTTCATCATTTTAGCCATCCTTGTCATTTGCAAATGCTTTGAATTTGGACAAGTTTAAACTTTTGTTGTCTGGTAAAGGATGCAGGATCAATGAAAAATTTAGCACAACCAATATTATTCCTGGTTACATGTATGTCATGGTAGGAGTGTTTTGATTGATTGTATTGTGTTTAACGCTAATTCAACATTATTTCAGTTATATGGCGATTGCTGTGCATCTATCTGTACTTTCCTTGAGTTTGTTACCAGCTTTATGCACAATATTCTTCTTAATTTAACGGCTGCTTTCCCACAAAACCATCTTCAAAACAATGACTAGCGGGGAGAGAGGAATAAATCCTGTTGCAGTGACTATCAGTTATCCTCAGAAAGAAATTGCCTGAGCTAGGGATTCAAACCAGTGACCCCTGTTGTCAAGTCCTGTACAATACTTAGACTGCACTACTGGGGTTCCCGTAGGAGTGTTTTAACCTTTTACCACACAATCCCGACTTCTAATGACCCTAGGGGAGAAACCTTCTGAAAACATTGTGGGAAAAGGGGAAAATGCTGGTAAGCAGTATTTTCTCTTTTTTTCCCACAATGTTTTATACCCTATCCAATGCATAAATCACCATTTAAGCTTCTTTTAAATTGTCGTCTGCAAATGCTTTCAATTTGGTCCAATCTAGAATTTTCTTGTTTGGTAAAGAGTTAAAAAAGAGTGTCAAAGACAGAAGTTAGAGCTATACCTTTTGTGCAGTTGTAGCATCAAGCATGTAAGACATGGGGTTCTGAGCAGTTGTAGCATCAAGCATGTAAGACATGGGGTTCTGAGCAGTTGTAGCATCAAGCATGTAAGACATGTGGTTCTAAGCAGCTGCAGCATCAAGCATGTAAGACACTGGGTTCTAAGCAATTGTAGCATCAAGCATGTAAGACATGGGGTTCTAAGCAGTTGCAGCATCAAGCATGTAAGACATGGGGTTCTGAGCAGTTGTAGCATCAAGCATGTAAGACATGGGGTTCTGAGCAGTTGTAGCATCAAGCATGTAAGACACTGGGTTCTAAGCAGTTGTAGCATCAAGCATGTAAGACATGGGGTTCTGAGCAGTTGTAACATCAAGCATGTAAGACACGGGGTTCTGAGCAGTTGTAGCATCAAGCATGTAAGACACTGGGTTCTAAGCAGTTGTAGCATCAAGCATGTAAGAAATGGGGTTCTAAGCAGTTGCAGCATCAAGCATGTAAGACATGGGGTTCTGAGCAGTTGTAACATCAAGCATGTAAGACATGGGATTCTGAGCAGTTGTAGCATCAAGCATGTAAGACACTGGGTTCTAAGCAGTTGTAGCATCAAGCATGTAAGACATGGGGTTCTGAGCAGTTGTAGCATCAAGCATGTAAGGCACTGGGTTCTAAGCAGTTGTAGCATCAAGCATGTAAGACATGGGATTCTGAGCAGTTGTAGCATCAAGCATGTAAGACATGGGGTTCTGAGCAGTTGTAACATCAAGCATGTAAGACATGGGGTTCTAAGCAGTTGCAGCATCAAGCATGTAAGACATGGGGTTCTAAGCAGTTGTAGCATCAAGCATGTAAGGCACTGGGTTCTAAGCAGTTGCAGCATCAAGCATGTAAGACATGGGGTTATGAGCAGTTGTAGCATCAAGCATGTAAGACATGGGGTTCTAAGCAGTTGTAACATCAAGCATGTAAGACATGGGGTTCTAAGCAGTTGCAGCATCAAGCATGTAAGACATGGGGTTCTGAGCAGTTGTAACATCAAGCATGTAAGACAAGGAGTTCTAAGCAGTTGCAGCATCAAGCATGTAAGACATGGGGTTCTAAGCAGTTGTAGCATCAAGCATGTAAGGCACTGGGTTCTAAGCAGTTGTAGCATCAAGCATGTAAGACATGGGGTTCTGAGCAGTTGTAGCATCAAGCATGTAAGACACGGGGTTCTGAGCAGTTGTAGCATCAAGCATGTAAGACACGGGGTTCTGAGCAGTTGTAGCATCAAGCATGTAAGACACGGGGTTCTGAGCAGTTGTAGCATCAAGCATGTAAGACATGAGATTCTAAGCAGTTGTAGCATCAAGCATGTAAGGTACTGGGTTCTAAGCAGTTGTAGCATCAAGCATGTAAGACATGGGGTTCTGAGCAGTTGTAGCATCAAGCATGTAAGACATGGGGTTCTGAGCAGTTGTAACATCAAGCATGTAAGACATGGGGTTCTAAGCAGTTGCAGCATCAAGCATGTAAGACATGGGGTTCTAAGCAGTTGTAGCATCAATCATGTAAGGCACTGGGTTCTAAGCAGTTGTAGCATCAAGCATGTAAGACATGGGGTTCTGAGCAGTTGTAGCATCAAGCATGTAAGACATGGGGTTCTGAGCAGTTGTAACATCAAGCATGTAAGACACGGGATTCCGAGCAGTTGTAACATCAAGCATGTAAGACACGGGGGTTCTGAGCAGTTGTAGCATCAAGCATGTAAGGCACTGGGTTCTGAGCAGTTGTAGCATCAAGTATGTAAGACATGGGGCTCTAAGCAGTTGTAGCATCAAGTATGTAAGACATGGGGTTCTGAGCAGTTGTAGCAAGTTTTGTTCCAAGTTTTGATATCTGGTACTGACCAAATTCTTGTCTAAAGGTAGGTTAGTTGTTCTTCATATAATTTTGTGATTTTGTACAACCCTGGCTTTTTCAAGAAAAATTGGGTAAAAAGAGATTTTTTTACATTTGCAAAGAAAAATACATCTTGTTGATTTAATGATATGGCTGGATTTCTGGCTAATTTAAAGTAAATATCAAACAGTAAAAACTCAGATCAGACAACAAGTATGTTGATGGATCCTGATCAGCACTGTCCCTCAAGTCGCCTTTTTTTTTCGCTCATTATTTGCAGATGATAAGACAATCTTGTCCTTTTCCCGCATTGTTTTCAAAAACCTACTTTCTAAGGATATTTTGGTTAATGTTAGATGCTGTAGTTTACAGGAATGGGATGACTACTTGTAGTTAGATATCAATGGTTATTTTTGTGACTTCATGTTGTGTTTAATGGTTGTTTTGGGGACTTCATGTTGTGCTCAAGTTATAAAAAGGGTCAAGGCTTGTACTGCATGGAACATGTGAGGTGAATCACACGAGGACAAGCCCTCGCTATCCGTGTTTCTGCGCAGTACTTGTTTATTATCTGCATGCTGCTGTTGAACTGTGCATATAGTACTTAAAGTTCGTAATCCCTTTGCCCTGTACCACACAACAGAATTTTGGACTTGTCCAAATTCAAGGCAACGGCAGACAACAACACAAATTAGCTCAAATGATGAAAGTTGTGAGTGAAAGGGCAAAAACTTTCTTCTTTTCCAACAGTGCTTTCCCAAAGCCCTCATGTTAGGTGTTGACAAAACTGTGTTATAAAGAGTTAACCCATTGGCATACAATCCAAAATTTTGACAACTCTGGGAAATTAGACTTTTGAAAACACTGTGGGAAAAGGAGAAAATGGTGGTTACCAGCATTTTCTCCTTTTCCCACAGTGTTTTCTCACCTTTCAGATATAAATCCAATCATTAGAGTCACATTTACTTTGTTGTATGGACCAGTCTAAAATATTGTCATGTGGTAAAGGGTGAAGTATGCTTATGGTATTTATATAAATGTTAACCTTAAAATGTCTATTATGAATAAAGTGATTTGTATGGACTGTGTAGATTCCTTTTCCCACAATGTTTCCTACCCTACCACATCCATATATATACACTTCCAACAATTAAGACACTTTCAATTCGTACGCTGTACAGGACTTGAGGACAGGAGGTCGCTGGTTCGATCCCTGGCTTGGCCAATTTCTTTCCGAGGATTGATGATGGTCATTGTGACAGGATTCATTCCTCTCTCACCGCTGACCATTGTTCCGACGAAGGTTATTACTTGAGGACAGGAGGTCGCTGGTTCGATCCCTGGCTTGGCCAATTTCTTTCCGAGGATTGATGATAGTCATTGTGACAGGATTCATTTCTCTCTCACCGCTGACCATTGTTCCGACGATGGTTATGTGGGAAAGCAGGCAGTGGCTTGGAAAGAATATTGTGCAGAGTACTGGTAACAGGAACTCCAGGAAAGCATGGATAGGTGCACTGGCCGCTGTGATATAACTGAAATAATGTTGAAGATGGTGTTAAACACCATACAATCAATCAATCATTCAATTACGTTGTCTGCTTTCCTGTTGGACAAGTCTAGAATTTTGTCTAGTGAAGGGTAAGAGAAGTAAAAATATAGCTGCGTATAATGTGAACTTGATAAATATAGTATTTGTTGACAGATACTGGCTTATTGTATGTGATTGAAAACAAAAATGCAGTAGTTTAAACGCTGTTTGATTTAATTATGATTCCAAACCGAACTGAACGAATGCCCGACCAGGTAGCTCAGTGATTAGCGTATCTGACTCTTGACCTAGTGGTTGGGAGTTTCATACCTGGTTTAGGCAAACTGTCTTTCTGGCAATATTTCGCCTCTCGCCACCTCTGAAGCATGTGAGAAAGGTAGTCAGTGACTTGGAAAGAAAGTTGTGTCAGAACTGGTGTGAGGAAGTCAGGAAACACATGCGTAGGTGCACTGACCGATGTGATACGACCTAAGCTGTGAAAATGGCGTTAAATCCCAATACAATCAATCAACAAATGAATCAATAATCATGTGATAAGTCCCCTGTACCAACCCCTTTTGAATGTTGAGTAGATCCAGATGGATGTCAGATTTATAGCATTCAGATTATACATGTACTATGGAGGGGAATATCTGCCAAAACTCTATGTGTCTAGATGACATTCTTATTTATGAACATTAGATGTCTATTTGTCCTCTTTCTTACATCTTACATGCATATAACATTTCATGTTTCATTATTACTAGTGCATGTTGCTTGATGCTAATTCCATTTTTCTTCTTCCACTTGTATGCCATAAACTTGTTATTTGTTCATTATGCCCCTTTTGACATTATGATTTCATCCATCTTACTTCCTTATCCTGATTTTTTTTTCCATTTCCCATGTCTGTATAGCTTATCATTAAAGTGCTACATTCTTGTTTATGCATATTCTGGCAAAAACTATGGGCTTTTGTCATATTAAAGTGAAGCTATGATAGGTAGCTGAATTAAGGCGAACGAAGTATGCACTAACAAGAATGACATTTACACGAATACGACAAGTCATATTATGATACCAGATGGCGCTTTCATATACATTATTCGGTAACAGACAAGTTCGGTAAATTGGACTTATAAATAAATCAATTGGATGTTCTGTAACAAGGCAGTGCCCAGATGTTTCTCACACCCAATACATAGCTTTCTGTGCAAACCTTTTTTTTTTTAATTTGCAATTGCCGCTCGTTTTCTGACATAATAATATTTGTTATATTGTACCTTTCATGCTGTTGATAAATGCCTGAAATTGATTAATTCTGATCACCATCTTATTTTCGGTTTTCACCCTTTCACCCCGAGTTGATTTAATCAATAATACACAATCCTAAACCTGTACCCATTGTAATCTTCCTACAGATAACAGACTCCCAGCTTAAGCCAATTCTCAAGTTTTATAAAATATGTTTTATCAAAAAGGCACTGTCTTTGTTAACATTTCCTTTGTGAAAATATTTTCTTTGGGAACAAAATGGCCGGCTTGCAAACCAGCCAATTACCCTTAGAGCACCTTTCACCCTTGCAGCCAATTCAGATCAAGATCAGACTACACAAAACATGGAGACTGATCGTAGATTTACTCCGTCTATTTTTCTAATACATCATGAATAAGGACAACCTTGAAATCATTAATAGTAGATGTTCTTTTTGTAAAATGAAAATGGCCGTTTGGTTTATTCGATGCTCTAAGGGTTGAAATTATGGTTAGTCAGTGCGAATTAATAAAGATATTACAGGCGAAACATTGTAGCAAATGAAGAGAGAGAGAGAGAGAGAGGCCTTGACAACGCTTTGTTGCATACTTCCTGTAATTTTGACTTTGTGCTTGTCTAGAAAAAATGTTCTGTTTTGTTCCTCTCCTGCCTCCACAGTGTTTTTAAATGAATCTGGTCTGGTGCACACAAGTCGTCGTCCGCAGGTCTTAAAGTGTGTTCATCAATACAACACGGACATCACGGCATAAAAAAATCATATATGGTCCCTGTACGAACTTTTCGAGAGCGAAAGGAGTACTGTATACTATATACATGTATAGACATGTGTCTTTAACAGCCTATACCAGCCTGTATAGCTCATGTGGTAGAGCGTAGGACTAGTAAACGTCATGTGTCTGGACACTTGAGGGTGTGGGTTCAATTCTCTCGGCTAACCATCTAAAATTAATAACAGTTTTCCAGATGAGACGTTAAACCGAGGTCTCGTGTGACGGTGCTATACACCGAGCACGTTAAAGAACCAGGCGTAACTTATGATAGGTTTCGTCGTGTATCTTGCACTATCCCTGTAACATAACTAATAGCCTTCAGGGGCCGTCGCCCATATGGGAAACCGGTGGTGCCGATAAATGAACGCGAATTCTTTAACAGCCTGTTTTCATACCTCCTATTACCAACAAGATAAAGAAGATCCCCATAGATCTTAGAGATTAACCTGGGTTTAAAGGTGGCTATTTAGAATTCGTGACGAAAATTTAAAAACAAAAACCCTAAAACTCATTTTTATGACCCTGAAACATTAATAGACGAGGAGAAATTCGCAGATCAGACTGCACACATAAAAGTTAGGGGGATAGGGCATGTTCAGATCACACACTGCTCATGCTGTTTGAAAAAAGTATTTGTCAAAAGAGTATATGTCACTATCTATCTATCTATCTCACCCCCTCTCTTCATTTGCCACAATATTTTTTCTGTATTAGCCATCTTTCTGGAAACAATTGAATTATCCATAAGTTTAACTCTGAGAGCTTCGAATAAACCTAACTGCCATTTTCATTGTAGAAATAAAACCTTAATTTTAGCGATTTCAATGTTTTTTTCTGTTCAGAATTTTTGGAAAAGCAGCATTTGAAGGTCAAAGTTCAGACTCGGTGTTTGGCATATTGTGATCTTGATCCTCACTGGCCGCAAAGGCAACTGAAGTAGTGACAGGCGCTCTTAGGGTTAATGGCTGGTTTGGAAGTTTGGAAAAAAATATTTTCGCAATGAAATATTCATAAAAACATTTTAAAGGAAGATACATCGGGTACTAGGTTAGGATTGGGTATTATTCATTACCTCAACTATATGGTTGGAATATCGAAAGTAAGATGTGATAGTGATTTCAGGTATATTATTTTACATACAGCATGGCAGGAGCAACATAACAAAATTATTATGTCTGAAAGTGAGTGGAAAAAAGAACCCTTGAACAAATGAAAGCCAAGACTTTAATTGGTGTGAAAAACATCACGGTGCATTAAACACTATATAATTACCTTGTTACCGAAACATCTGATAGATGTACTATTATAAGTCCAATTCACCAAACTTGTCTGTTACCGAAATATTTGCCCCGCATTATACTTCTCGTCTGCAATTAGGAAAATTTCAGTACTGGAGACGGAAGTATAACAAATGTAACATGTATTTAGAAGGAAGTAAAATGCTACTAGAAACATGCAGCAAGCACTTGGAAAAAAGACAAATGCAATGACGCAGTAGGAAGTAATCAGGAAGAATTAAACATTCATAATCAACAAAAACACAATACATGTAGTAAATATGATCAAGTTATAATAATGATGCAGGCAATTAGCACCAAGCAGTATGCACTAGTAATAATGACACATGAGATGCAATATGCATGTAAGATATAAGAAAGAAGACGAATAGACACCTAATGTTCACAAATAAGAATGTCATCTAGACCCATAGAATTTTGGCGGATATTCCCCTTTATACATGTACTTGTATCTTGTTATACTGCGCTAGGTCATACTTAGAGTCAGACATTGCTTTTATGATTCATATTTATGTGATTCTGGTACTTTTAGTTTCTTTTGTTTGTGTTGCATTGTTAATGACTGAGACAAACAATGAAAAAAAAAGTCTTAATGGCTGATCCTTAACCCCTAGCATGCCTAATTGATAAAATGGACCTTTTCTCTGGGGTAGAACAGCTTAACTCTTCAGTAAACGACACAATTTTAGTCTTGTCCAAAATTGAAAGCAATTGCAGACGACAAAATAAATGTGATCCAAAAATTGAAATTTGTTTAGGGAAGGGCAGAAAACATTGTGGGAAAAGGAGAAAATGCTGGGTATCCTAACCCAAACCAGCATTTTCTCCTTTTCCCACAATGTTTTCTAAACATTTTTTGTTCAGGGTAGTTAAAACTCGGGATTATATGGTAAAGAGTTAACCCTTCACTTAAATATCACAAGTTTTTAACGAACCTGTGAAAAGAGGCCATTTGAAAACATTGTTGGAAAAGGAGAAAATCCTGGTTACTTCATCACAGACATATTCTGTCATTTGAGTCACAATTAGTTTGTCATCTGCATAAAAAAATCTGACAGAAAGGAAATTGCTTTTCTTGAAATTCATAAAAATTATTGTGGGAAAGAGAGGAAAATGCTTTTATTAACTCTGTACCAAGCAACAAAATTTTAGCATGGTCCAAATTGAAAACATTTGCAGATGACAAATTAACTTTTACCATACAATCCTGTGTTTTAAGGACCCTGAAAAAGAAGCATTTTGAAAATATTGTTGGAAAAGGAGAAAATGCTGGTGACCAGCATTTTCTCCTTTTCCCACAATATTTTCTACCCTATCAAAGACAAATTCCATCATTCGAACAACATTTAAATTGTTGTCTGCAAATGCTTTCAATTTGGACAAGTCTACATTTCTGTTGTGTGGTAAAGAGTTAAATATTACTCAGAACATGAACGATATCTTTCAAGGCATAGAAAAGATTGTGGGAAGAGGAGAAAATGCTTGTTACCATACTTAACCAGATCAGTCGGGACAGTTTGTGCAGGCTGACACAAGTCGAAAGTTTCTACTAGGTCAAGTTTATGCATGCCAAAGGGACCGTTCTACCTCAAGGATTAATCAGTTGTCAGACATAGATTTTATAGATCCATGATTATACAATAACTTGTTTGGCATATAATGCATGGCGGAGATGCATGAAGCCCCCTTTTCCCAGAGCTTCACTCATTTTATAAGTTACAAGCAGTATTTTCTGGGTGTTTGAAATGTATCAAGACTTTACTGTGTATATTGTAGGAACTTGAGCCCCTGTGTGAGGGCCTGGAGGGAAGGTCCAGTAACCCAGTGGCTGTTCTGTTTGACGCTCTCACCCACCCAGATGCTGACTTCGGGGCAGATAATCCATCCCTGCTAGGCTGGAAACAAGACAATCAGCATGCTGTCAATCATGTTGTACTGGGTAAAATGAGACCCGGGGGATCTTGGCAAGTAAGTAACCACATAGCTTTTTATGTTCATTTTACATAAGGTTAGTAAACATGAGTTTAACCCTTTACCACACATTCCAGAATTTGAGTGACCATGACAGAGAAGACTTTTGAAAACATTGTGGGAATAGAAGAAAATGCTGGTAATCAGCATTTGAGCTACACGTAACAAAATCTTAGACTTGTGGATATGGAAAGTAGTTGCAGACAATAAAATAAATGTGTCTCAAAAATTTTATTTTGACTTATGAAGAGTAGGGAATGAGAATGTTGTGAAAAAATGAGAAAGTGCTGATAAGCAGCATTTTCTTCTTTTCTCACAATGTTATAAAAAGCCTTCTTCTCGAAAGGTTGTTAAAATTCTGGGTTGTATGGTAAAGGGTTAAATATATGAATCAAAATTTTAAATCTTTTGAGGAGTAATTTTCTTTTTCTTAGAATGTTTTCAAAACTTTGCAGTTGCATGACTTCAAAGTTGAAAGATAGGGGTTATGTGTACCACACTCAGAGTTTTTGAAAAACATATGTAGGTAAGATACACTGTTTGAAGAAAATACATAGGTAAGATACACTGTCTGAAAAACATATGTAGATAAGATACACTGTTTGAAATACATATGTAGGTAAGATACATTGTTTGAAGAAAATACAAAGGTAAGATACACTGTTTGAAAAACATCTGTATATAGGACACACTGTTTGAAAAACATACATGTATGTAGATGAGATACACTGTTTGAAAAACATACGTAGGTAAGATACACTCTTAAAAACATACATAGGTAAGATACACTGTTTGAAAAGAATAGATAGGTAAGATACACTGTTTGAAAGACATAATTAGGTAAGATACAATGATTGAGAAACATGCCTAGTTAGAATAAACTGTTTGAAAAACATATGTAGGTGTGATACACTGTTTGCAAAACATAAGTAGGTAAGATACACTGATTAGATACACTGTTTGAAAAGTACACATAGGTAAGATACATTGTTTGAAAAACATGCATGATTAGATACACTGTTTGAAAAACATAAGTAGATAAGATACACCATTTGAAATACATTATGTACATTGGACACACTTTTTGAAAACCTAGGTAGGTAAGATACACCATTTGAAAGACAAAGATGATATAGATAAATCTCAAGTAAAATAGACTTACAGAGAAAAATAACCTTAGGTAGATTTGGATATAAAATTAAGTGAATTTTGAGACAAAAGGACAATGCATTTGGAGATGAAATAACAATAAATTTGGAGATAAAGTAAGGATAAAGTTGGGGACAAAATAAGATAAAGGTCAAAATTTGCAGAACCATGTAGAAGAACATGAGTAAATTCTGTATATAAAACCTGTTAACTTTTCTGTAAGAAGTACAAATGACAATTTGTGTAAGATGAGAAAATTCTTAATGGGTACATTACGCTGGAAACGAGAGGTTACGTGATAAAAAGAGACATGTTATAGATGTCAGTTCACTTTTTACAGAACATGGATGGGAGCATGCAGACTTTAAGTTTAAGCAGTTGGATGGAATTACCAGATCTACCGTTTCAAGACTGGCTCAGAAGATACAGAAGGTCTGTAGTCTGATTTATTTACCTTTTATCAAACAACCCTGAAGCGCACATTTTTGCAAAAGGAAAAAATGCCATTTGACAGCATTTTCTTCTTTTTTACTACATTGTTTGCTAACCTCTCAAAGACACAAGTTACCATCCAAGTGTTTCCCAACTGACCCAATTTTAGACTAGTCGAAAATGAAAGTGTTTGCAGACGACAAATTGAATGTCATTCAAAAATTGAAATTAAGTGTTTTTGCCTATTGTTCTGGTTAGATTAATTTGACTGGAATGATACTGAAGTGAATGATATGTGAAGTGTCATAAAACACTAATTAACTCTTTATCTCACAATCTCAACTTTTAACGACCCTGAAAAAGAAAGCTTTTGAAAACGTGGGAAAAGGAAAAAAGGCTGGTAACCAGCATTTTCTCCATTTCCCACAATGTTTTCTATCCTTCCCAAAACAAATTTCAATTTTTGGGTCACATTTATTTTGTCATCTGCAAATTCTTTCAATTTGGACCAGTCTAAAATTTTGTTGTTTGGTAAAGGGTGATTTTTGAGCCAAGCTTTGTGGAAAGGGGGTTTAACTCTTTTACCAAGCGACAAAATTTTTGACTGGACCAAATTGAAAGCATTTGCAGATGACAATTTAAGTGTTGCTAAATTGATGATTTCTGTCTTTGATAGGATAGAAAACATTGTGGAAAAAGGAGAAAATGGAGGTTACCAGCATTTTCTCCTTTTCCCCACAATGTTTTCAAAAGGTTTCTTCCTCAGAGTCGTTAAAAGTCGGGATTGTGTGATAAAGAGTTAACACAAAATTTTAGACCTGTACGAATTGAAAGCATTTACAGATGACAAATTAAATGTTGCACAAATTATGAAATCTATCTTCAAAATGGTAGAAAACATTGTGGAAAAGGAGAAAATGATGGTTACTAGCATTTTCTCCTTTTCACACAATGTTTTCAGGAGTCCTTTTCCTTGGGGTCGTCAAAACTCGCGTTTTTGTTGTTAAGGATTAATTCATCTGCAAAAAGTATCAACCCAGGTCAGGCTGACCTGGGCTGATATGTTTTGCTTTTGGTCAATTTCTGCATGTCTACGGACCATTCTACCTCAGGGTTTAGTCTGTCGTTAGACAAAATGGATTTTATCAATTTATAATTATCTGATGACTTGCTTTATATACAGAGATACATTATCACCCCTTTACCCAGAGTGTTGTTCATTTAGAATTCATTTATTACAGTGTAGATGGGCCTATAGAGCCAGTAATGAACAGAGCAACCATTACAGATGTATGCAACTATTACATGTCGTTTGTGAAAGAGAAAAACTTGAACAATAATTTCCTCGACTATCATGTGGTCACCTCCGTCCGGAAAGTGTACCACACCAACAAGGTGGCCCATGATGAGACGGGAGAAACGGAACCATGCTGTACAAATATGAGTAAACACCAATTTCATTGGGAGGTGAGGGGCTACAGAATGGTTCCGCCTCATCAAGAAGGTATTGACCTCGAGCCAGTGCGCGAGGACTTCTGTATATCTGCCTTAAGCGTTGTTGTGGCAACAGGAACCTTTGATATTCCAAACAAGCTTGGAATTCTGGGTGAAAACCAGCCTTATGTGAGTCACTCTCTACATGAATTAGAATCTGTGATAAATAATGAACAACTGTCAACCAATCCTGATCCTTTGTTAGTAGTGGGGGCGGGGCTTAGTGCAGCCGATGCCATTTTGATGGCAATACAGCAACATGTGCCTGTCGTTCATGCATTCAGACGTGGAGCAAATGATTCCAGTCAAGTGTTGAAGAAACTGCCAAAAAACATGTACCCAGAGTATCATGAAATTCATTCACTAATGAAAGGAGCTCATGCAACTCCCTTTTACAAACCCCTTCCCAAACAGGATGTAGTGGAACTGACGGATGACAAAAGGGCTTTGATTCAACCCCACAAGAAATCGGGGGAGGAGATTTCTTCCATCGATGTTTCTCATGTGGCTATTTTGATTGGCTCACGACCAGATCTCAGTTACCTACCTCAGGGAGGTCGTGACCTTGGGGTCATGAAGAAATATCCAATAGAAAACAAGCACAATCCCATTGATATTGATCCCTACACATACCAGTGTGTGAATGAACCAGGACTATTTGCAATGGGGCCACTTGTAGGGGACAATTTTGTGAGGTTTGGACTTGGAGGTGCTTTAGGGATCACTCATTATCTATTTAACAGACAGAAGTGAGAACATTTTTGTATGGATAAGGGTCACATCTGTCCTTGCAGCATGGATCCCTTATGGGATATTGTAATCTTTAACAGACCACAAACTTTGTACTTAACCCTTTACCAAACGACAAAATTTTAGACTGGACTAAATTGAAAGCATTTGCAGACGACAAAGTGAGTGTAGCTTTAATAGTGATACATGTATCAGATAGAGTAGAAAACATTGTGGGAAAAGGAGAAAATGCTGTTACCAGCATTTTCTCCTTTTCATACAATGTTTTCAGAAGCTTTCCCAGGGATGGTGGAATTTGTCTTTTTTACCCTTTACAACACAATGCAGACTTTTAACAACCTTGAGAAGAAGCTTTTGAAAACATTGGGAAAAGGAGAAGATACAGGTAACTAGCATTTTCTCCTTTTCCCACAATGCTTTTTGTACCCCTCCCAAAACAAAATTTAATTTTTTTCAGTCACATTTATTTTGTCATCTGCAAATGCTTTCAATTTGAGCTAGTCTACAATTGTTTTGTTTGATAAAGGGATTTAGAGTGTACAAGTCTTCACAAAACAGTCATATGTTTTTATGACTCTGAGAAAAGAGGCTTTTAAAACACATTGTGGGACAAGGAAAAAAATCTGCTAAAAAGGCACCAATTTTTCCTTCTCCAACATTATTTCCTATCCATTCAAAGGCAAATACCATCTTAAACCTTTACTAAATGGAAAATTGTAAGTAAATATGACTCGGATGCTGAAATTTGCTTTTTGCAGAAAACGAAACACGAACATTGTTGGCAAAAGAGAAAATGCTAGTTACCAGCAATGTTTTCAAAAGCCTCCGTCCTCATGGTCGTTAAAACTCGGGATCGTGTGGTAAAGGGTTAACATTTGTTTGATTTTTTTGTTTACGAAAGGTTTCAATGTAGGGGAGGCTAAAATTTTAGAGTCTTGTAAAGAGTAGAGATGATAACATGTACTGTTATGTCAGGATCCTTTTGTGTTGTTCTTGTAATCTGGCTTAACTCTTCACCACACAATTCCAAGTTTTATTGAACCTGAAGAAGAAGCCTTTTGAAAACATTGTGTAAAAAGGAGAAAATGCTGGCTACCAGCATTTTCTCCTTTTTCCACAAAGTTTTCTACCGTATCAAAGTCAAATTTCGTCACTTGCACCACATTTAAAATGTTGTTTGCAAATGTGTTCAGTTTGGACCAGTTTCAAATAGTGTTGTGTGGTAAAGAGTTAATATGTTGTTTTAAATGCTTTTGATTTGGATAAGTCCATATTTCTGCCTTGTGGTAAAGAGTTAACCCTTTCCCAAACAAGCCCTGGTTTTCACTGTCTGCAGTACAAGTCTTTTGAAAACACTGTGGGAAAAGGAGAAATTGCTCATAACGAGCAATTTCTCCTTTTCCCGCAGTATTTTCTACCCTTTTTGAGAACTTTCTGCCATTTTCATCAAATTTAAAATTGTCGTCTGCAAACTCTTTCAGTCTGGACCAGTCCAAAATTTGTCGTTTGGGAAAGGGTTAATTTACCACAAAGTTGTGATACCACAAAGTTGTGATATAGATAAATGTAACATTGGGAAAATTGGTCCTAGTCATTGAATTTTAGCGGTCAGTATGACAGGGACAACAGTGTAGGTCAAGATCAGATTGTACAGAACCTGTAGCCTGATTTCAGATCTACACAGTTTGATATGTTGAATGATATAACAAAAACCTTCTTCCACAGGGTCGTTAAAAGTCAGGATTGTGTGGTAAAGGGTTAACCAGTTTTACTTATTCCAGGTCTTTATCTTGTCTGCAGATGATGACAAGATAAAGATGAAGAATCAGCAAAAGGTACTGAAGATATGTATGGCCACCGAACGGTTAGATAGTCTAAGTGTTTGCCATGTAAAATGAAGGTATGCATGTTTTTTAACACGCTACTAACTGAGTCACTGGGGCTTGGCCCATGTGGAATGAAGGAGACAGTATTGTGTTCCATTGTTAACTTTCTGATAGGATTGATTTGTCTCTGTAAATAAGATCCATTTTGCATGAGATTTTTTGTAACTAAGTTGATTTTGGAAATCCTATGTAAAAGCCCATGTTCTCAGAAATTCCAAGAAATCTCTAAATAATTACGCTGTGTTTCATAGTACAGTTGTATCTGTAAGAGGGCCCATTAACCCTTTCCCAAACAAGCCCTAGTTTTCACGTGTCTGCAGTACAAGTCTTTTGAAAACACTGTGGGAAAAGGAGGAATTGCTTGTAATGAGCAATTTCTCCTTTTCCCACAGTGTTTTCTACCCTTTTGGAGAACTTTCTGTCATTTTCATCAAATTTAAAATTGTTGTCTGCAAACTCTTTCAGTTTGGACCAGTCTAATATTCATCGTTTGGGAAAGGGTTAAACATAAAGAATAGTTCTAAATGAGGATAAAAGACCCACTTTACTGCAGTTTCTAGGCTCCATTTGGTTGCAATATCACACTATAGTTGACAATGGAGATCAAAGATCAGACTAAAGTCTTGTCTTAATCTACACTGGCTGGAAAAACAATTGTGGCTATGAAAGGCATCATATAGCAGCTTAGTATATTACAAGGATTTTCTCCTTTTTTCATGATGTTTTCTAAAATCTAAAAACTGTTCTCATAAAACATTGGATCATTAGGTCCCTAGTCGTTGTATATGTGTAATAAATGGCTGTATGTTTTGGGCAGTAGAGCAGTAGCAGAGCTGATTACTTGAAGGAACTATTGATTTTCCCAAAAGATGCCAAATTTAGCTAATATATGAGCCATGCTTCGAGAAAAAGGGGGATTAACTCTTTACCAAACGACAAAATTTTAGACTGGTCCAAATTGAAATCATTTGCAGACAACAAAATAAATGTGGCTGAAAAATTGAAATTTGTTTTGCGAAGGGTAGAAAACATTGTGGGAAAAGGAGAAAATGCTGTTTACCAGCATTTTCTCCATTTTCCACAATGTTTTCAAAAGGCTTCTTTCACAGTGTCGTTAAAAGTCGGGATTGTGCGGTAAAGAGTTAATGGATTTCTGTGATGCATGATACTAAGCAAGTCATCACATAATTATGGATCCATAAAAATCCATTTTGTATAACAACCCACTGAATCATGAGATACGCAGAAAATTAACCAACAGCAAAAAGTATTGACCCAGTATTGCCTGTGCAGGCTGACCTAGGTCAATACTTTTTTTACAAATCTATTAAGGTCCCTTTTCACAGAGCATGGCTCGTTTGTTTTCACCCTTCACCAAACATTTCTGTTTTAACCACCCGGAGGAAAAAAGCTTTTGAAAATGTTAGAAAAGGAGTGAATGCTGGAAGAAGCATTTTCTCTTTTTCCTATAATGTTTTCTGTCTTTTGCAAGAGAAATCCCGTTATTTAACCCTTTCCCAAACGACAAATTTTGGACTGGTCCAAATTGGAGTTTGCAGACGACAATTTTAAATGTGATGAAAATGGCAGAAAGGTTTCAAAAAGGGTAGAAAACACTGTGGGAAAAGGAGAAATTGCTTGTTACGAGCAATTTCTCCTTTTCCCACAGTGTTTTCAAAAGACTTGTACTGCAGACACGTGAAAACCAGGGCTTGTTTGGGAAAGGGTTAAGAGGCATGTATTTGTCGTCTGCAAAATGCTTTTACTTTGGACAAGTCTGAACTTTTTTTCTCTAGTAAAGGTGAACTGTTTCACCTCCTTCTGACAGCTTGTGTTGTCTCCCAACAGACCAGTCTTTAAAACAATGAAGCAAAAGGAGAAATTGCTTGGAACAAACTTTCTCCTTCTGCTGTAATTTTTTCACATGAATTTATGTGTTAGACCCTTATTCCTGTTGTTAACCCTTTACCACACAATCCTGAGTTTGAACGACCCTGAGGGAGAAGCATTTTGAAAACCTTGTAGGGAAAAAAGAGAAAATGCTGGTAACCAGCATCATATTCCATGATTTGAGCTAAAGTTAAATTGTTGTCTGCATTAGCTTTCAATTGGGACAAATTATTGTCTGCAATAGCTTTCAATTGGGACACATTGTTGTCTGCAATAGCTTCAATTGGGACAAATTGTTGTCTGCAATAGCTTTCAATTGGGATAAATTCTTGTCTGCAATTGCTTTCAGTTTGGACAAATTGTTGTCTGCAATACCTTTCAATTTGGGCAAATTGTTGTCTGCAATAGCTTTCAGTTGGGACAAATTGTTGTCTGCAATAGCTTTCAGTTGGGACAAATTGTTGTCTGCAATTGCTTTCAATTTGGACAAATTGTTGTCTGCAATAGCTTTCAATTTGGACAAATTGTTGTCTGCAATAGCTTTCAATTTGGACAAATTGTCTGCAATTGCTTTCAATTTGGACAAATTGTTGTCTGCAATAGCTTTCAATTTGGACAAATTGTTGTCTGCATAATTATGATTTCAATTTGGACAAATTTTTGTCTACAAATACTTTCAATTTGGACAAATTTTCATATGCAAAGCTTTTAATTTGGACAAACTGTTGTTTGTAAATACTTTTAACTTGGACAAATTGTCCTTTTCAAAACTTTCAATTTAACTCTTTACCACACAATTCTGACTTTTAACGACCCTGAGAAAAAAAACTTTTGAAAACATTGTGGGAAAAGGAGAAAATGCTGTAACCAGCATTTTCTCCTTTTCCCACAATAATTTCTGCCATTCCCAAAACAAACTTTACTTTTTCAGTAACATTTATATTGTCGTCTGCAAATGCTTTCAGTTTGGACCAGTCTCTGTTGTGGGGTAAAGAGTTTATCCATTTTTCACAATGAAGTTTTGGAAGTTGTTTGCTGTGACATTGGTTCAGTAGATAACCAGACATGGTGTGTAATATGTGAACGAGTGTATTGGAGCCGTGCTCTGTGATAAGGGGTTTAATGCGCATGCTGATCTGGGTCAAAACTTTCTTCTTTTGGTAAATTTTCCAAATGTCTAAGGACGATTCCACCTCGGGATTCAGCTGGTTGTTTGACAAAATCGACATTATTGATCTTGCTTGGTGTAACGTATCACAGAGATGCATGAAACCCCCTTTTGCTAGAGCATGGCTTATTTGTTTTATCTAGAGTGTTGTTTAGTTCCCATTATTTTATTTTTTATAAACTTTATACCTCATGTTGCTTGCTCATTCCTAGAAATAGTCTGTTTGCTTTTGTTGCAATGTTAAGTGTGTTCTTTGTAATGCTGAGATAGTCAAATGTTCAGAACTATACTGAACTTATATTACCTGTAAAAAGATTTTTCTGTTTATGCAATATTGTATGAAGACCACACAATGGCAGACGACATGTTTTGTATTGCAACAGACTGATTTTAAAAACATTGTGGTTGAGGGAGAAATTGCTTGCACCAGCAATTTCCCATTGGCTTCAGTGTATTCATTTTTATGTACGCATTAACTCTTTAACCCTGCACCACTCAATCCCGACTTTTAACGACCTTTAGAAAGAGGCTTTTTGAAAACACTGTGGGAAAAGAAGAAATTGCTGGTTGCCAGCATTTTTTTCATTTCCCACGGTGTTTTTTACCTTTCTCAAAACAAATTTAAATTTTTCAGTCCCATTTATATTGTTGTCTGCAAATGCTTTCAATTTGAGCCTCTAAAATTTTGTCTTTTGGTAAAGAGTTAACCAACAACAAAATTTTAGACTTATCCAGATTGAGAGCACTTGCAGACGACTTATTGAATCTGGTTCAAATAATGGGACTTGTCTGTGAATAGGTAGAAAACATTTTGGAAAAAGGAGAAAATGCTGGTAACTGGCAGTCTTCATCTTCCAGCATGTTTTCTACCCTTTCATGGTAAAAAAATCATCATTTGAGCCACATTTGTCTGCAAATGCCAAATTGGACAAGTCTGAAATATTATTGCTGGGTAGAGTTCACTCGTTACTGAATGACAAAATTTTAGGCTGGTCCAGTTTGAAAGCTTTTGCAGACATCAAACAAAATGTTACACTAATAAGGAGATTTTTTGTTTGAAAGGGTAGAGAACAATGTGGGAAAAGGAAAAAATGCTGGTAACCATTGAAACTCAAGATTGTGTTGTAAAAAGGTTGAAAAGGGATGTTGACATGTTTTCAGTTTGTATATCGACTTTTTCTGTATTGTTCATATACATCTACATTAAAATTATGTTCTTTTCTCTTAACCCTTAACCAAATGACAAAATTTTAGACTGGTCAAAATTGAAAGCATTTGCAGACGACAAATTAAATGTTGCACGGATGGAGTTTGTGTCTGAAAGAGTATAAAACATAGGGGGAAAAGGAGAAAATGCAGGTTACCAGCATTTTTCTCCTTTTCCCACAATGTTCTTCTAAAGTTTTATTCTTCAGGGTTGTTAAAATTTGGGATTGTGTGGTAAAGGGTTAACTTCAAAGGTTTATTTTAGACCAATCAAAAGCTAGAACATTATGTAGAAATATTTTTAGGAAAAACAAACATTTTTTTCAAATTCCTTCAAACAATTTTTAACACAGAAGTAATGGGCAAGTTCACAGATTTCTAGAACAGATGATTATTGGACTACCATGTTACAATGCTGCAGATTTTTCTTCACTTAGCTAGAACAGATGACTGGACTACCATGTTACAATGCTGCAGATTTTTCTTCACTTAGCTAAATTATTTATTAAATAAACCTATTACACCTTATTCCATGTTTTACTTGTGTTTATAGTCCAGACGGATTTACTAATTTCTCAGTTTATATGGTGGATAGCCCCTTTACCACATAAAAAAAATGTGTACCTGTCCAAATTGAAAGCATTTGCAGACGACAATTTAAATGTGGCTCAAATGATGTGATTTTTGTTTGATAGGGAAGAAAACATTGTGGGAAAAGGAGAAAATACCAGTTACCAGCATTTTCTTTTTTTTCCCCACAATCTCTTCAAAAGGCTTTTTCCTCGGAGTCATTAAAACTCAGCATTGTGTGGTAAAGGGTTAACTTGTTAACAAAAAAAACCTGGATTGTCATGACTCTGAGGTATAAAGACTTTGAAAATATTGTAGGAATAGGAGAAAATGGTGGTAAACTTCATTGATTCTTTTTCTCATAATGTCTTCTTACCTTTCTAAAACAAATTCCAACATTTGAGTCTCTTTTAGGTTGTTGTATGCAAGTGCCTTTAATTTAGACAGGGCTATAATTTTTAGCTCCACTGGCCGAAGGCCAGCGGGCTCATGTCATGGCCTGGTGTCCGTCGTGCGTCCGTCCGTCCGTGCGTTAACTTTTATTTCAAACATCTTCTTCTCTGAAACTACCCATCCGATTTTCACGAAACTTCACAGAAATGATCCTGACATGGTCCTCTTCAGAATTTCTTGAAAGAATTTGATTCCTTCAAAAAGTCTGGTTGCCATGGCAACAAAACTGAAAAATATTGGAAATCTTTAAAAATCTTCTTGTCTGAAACCATAAGGCATAGGGCTACCAAATTTGGCATGTAGCTTTATGTAGTAGACCTCTATCAAGTTTCTTCAAATTATAGCCCTGGGGTCAAAATTGGCTCTTCCCCAGGGGTCACAAGTTTTACATAGGCTTATATAGAGAAAACTTTAAAAATCTTCTTGTCTGAAACCATAAGGCATAGGGCTACCAAATTTGGCATGTAGCTTTATGTAGTAGACCTCTATCATGTTTCTTCAAATTATAGCCCTGGGGTCAAAATTGGCTCTTCCCCAGGGGTCACAAGTTTTACATAGGCTTATATAGAGAAAACTTTAAAAATCTTCTTGTCTGAAACCATAAGGCATAGGGCTACCAAATTTGGCATGTAGCTTTATGTAGTAGACCTCTATCATGTTCCTTGAAATTATAGCCCTGGGGTCAAAATTGGCTCTTCCCCAGGGGTCACAAGTTTTATACATAGGCTTATATAGAGAAAACTTTAAATATCTTCTTGTCTGAAACCATAAGGCCTAGAGCTACCAAATTTGGCATTTAGCTTGATCTAGTTGGAGTCTACCAAAAGTGTCCAAAGTATAGTCCTGGGGTCAATTTGGCCTCATACTTGGAGGGGGGGGTCACAAGATTTACATAGGCTTACATAGGGAAAACTTTTAAATCTTGGTGTACATAGCCATAAGGCTTAGGCTACCAAATTTTGCATATAATTATAGCATTATTTAGTGGACAGTTACAAAGAGGGCCCAAGTTACAGCTCTAGGATCAAGTTTGGCCCTGCACCAGGGATCACAAGTTTTACATGGGTTTATGGAGTGAAAAGTTCAGAAACCATCTTGTTACCAGCCATAAGGCCAAGAACTCCCACATTTGGCATGTTATTCTTCTAATACAATATTCCCCATTTAGTCAGACTGTAGCCATGAGGTCAAAGTTTTATAAGGGCTTATATAGTGAAGACTTTTCTTCGTGGTTTATATTTATAAGCCAGTGGAGCGATACAGGGCCATCATGGCCCTCTTGTTTCATTTGGTAAGGCCTGTAAAATGTTGTTTTCAACATTATGTAAGTTGGCTGGCTGCTTTCTCACAAAACTGTCATCGAAACAATGATTAGCGGTGAGAGAGAAATAAATCCTGTAGCAATGACTATCATCAAGCCTTGGAAAGAAATAGGCCAATCTGGGGATGCAAGCCATTGACCCAGCACACACACACACTGACACACACGCTGACTGCCCTATACTAATATCTCAGTGCAGCAGAGTTCTGTTGAAAACTTGGCAAAAACTTGCCAGTTAACAATTTCTCCTTTGTCATATCATCTGTTTATATTTAAACAGATATATTTACATGGATCATTCTCAAATCTTCTGCCTCAAGTATGTTTAACCTTTAAAGCGCCATTCACGACTATAGTTGCATTTGCAGCCAATGTAGATCAAGATCATGCTGCACAAAACATGCAGCCTGATCTCTAATCTACACTGTCCGCTTTGCTTAATCACTGCAGACAAAAGCAATCATGAAATTGCAATTATTTGGATCTTACTTCTAGGATGAAGATGTCTGGCAGGTTTATTCAGCGCTCTAATGGTTAACTTGTTACCAAACGACAAAATTTTGAAATTTTGGACAAGACCAAAATGAAAGCATTTGCAGATAACAAATGAATCTCAAATTATGATAATGTCTTTGATAGAGTAGAAAACATTGTGAGAGAAGGAGAAAATGCTGGTTACCAGCATTTTCTCCTTTTTCCCACAATGTTTTTAAAAGCCTTCTCAGGGTCGTTCAAACTGGGGTTTATGTGGTAAAGAGTTAACCCGTTACCGCACAATGCTGCCTTTTAACGAACCTGGGAAAGAAGCCTTTTGAAAACATTGTGGAAAAAAAGGAGAAAATGCTGGTAACCAACATTTTCTCCTTTTCCCACAATGTTTTCTACCCTATCAAAGAAAAATAGCACCATTTAAGCCTCATGCAAATTGTCATCTGCAAATGCTTTCAATTTGGACAAGGCTAAAATTTTGTTGTCTAGTAAAGGGTTAAGAAGCTGCCGAGTTAATGGTAAAGTGTCTATAAAAATTTACAGTAATGTTTCTAGTTTTATATTCGGCAATTTCCATTAATTTATGTGAATTCTTTGAAAAGACAAATATTTTATAGTCTGTTGTAGATCCCAGATCAGAGTACACATTTTATGCAGTCTAATCTTGATTTACACTGTCCCACAAGGTGATCAAGTTGTTCTCTTGTAAGGGTGATTCTTGTTGAGCCTGCTTATACTAGACAGTTGTCACACCCGGTGTTTGGGTGTTAACGTTTTACAAGATGGCAAAATTTTAGACTCATTCAAATTGAAAGAATTTTAAGACAAGAATTTCAATGTGGCTCAAATGATGCAATTTTTCTTTGATAGGGTAGAAAACATTGTGGGAAAAGGAGAAAATGTTGGTTACCAGCATTTTCTCCTTTCCACACAATATTTTCAAAAGGATTCTTCCTCAGGGTCATTAAAAGTTGGGACTGTGGAGTACAGAGTTAACCCTTTACCAGACAACAAAATTTTAGCCTTGTCCAAGTTGAAAGCATTTGCAGACGTCAATTTCAACGGTTCTGAAATGGTGCAATTTTTCTTTGATAGGGTAGAAAACATTGTGGGAAAAGGAGAAAATGCTGGTTGCCAGCATTTTCTCCTGTTCCCACCATGTTTTCAAAAAGCCTCATTCCCAGTGTCGTCAAAAGGCGGCATTGTGCGGTAAAGAGTTAAGGTGTGTATGTGTTCATGCCTCCGCCAGGATGTGTCAGACATAACTTGTATATAAATTGATGAATTTCCAAACAATTTGGCAGCATTGTTGTCCTTCACCAGTTAAAAGTGCCATTTGCTATATAGAAGCTTGAATCCCACGTTGGCCAAACCCTTTCGTGGATTGTTTATCGTGATTTCAATAGGATTTATTTATTGTTCTGGTCAGGTTTATGTTTTACTGGTAGCTCTGAAATAAACTTGTTACACACCAGACCACCAGATAAGAGGGAGTGATAGTATTGTAAATCCATTATTTCTCTTCCAAACCCTATGTTGTGGGTACTCATTAGAATCGTCTCGATGAGACAATTCTAATGAGTACCCGTCTCGATGAGACGATTCTAATGAGTACCCGTCTCGATGAGACAATTCTAATGAGTACCCATAACGTAGGGTTTAGTGGAGAATGGTTAATATTTTCAGTTTTGAAAATCAAAATCACTCCCTCTATCTGGAGCTCTGGTTACACACTAAACAAATCAGCAAGTTATCTGTCATCAACAGTGCACCTATTCATGCTTTCCTAGAGTTTTTCTTTTACCAATACTTCACACAATATTCTTTCCAAGCCACTGGCTTCTTTCCCACACAACCATTGTTGAATCAATGATCAGCAGTCAGGGAGGAATGAATCCTGTCACAATGACTGTCTTCAGTCCTCCAAAAAATGTGTCTGAAAACCGACTGTTTCATAAGGTAGACTAGTCCTTTGACATACAGAAAATTGACCAACAGCGATATGTTTCGGCCCTGGTCAGCCTGAGACTTTTCACAGATGCATTAAGCCCCTTTTTCATAAAGCATGACTCATATTTAAAATAGATAAAGCAAAATCATAAATGTTCATGGTATCTTGTGGGCTGTGTTGTAACCCTTTCACATACCACCAAATTATTGACTTGTCAAAATTGAAAGCATTTGCAAACAACCTATCAAAAGATGAGAATTGTCTGAAAAAGACTAAAATCATTATGGCAAAAGAAGAAGCTGGTTTTAAGAATTCACCTTTCCTGACCAATGTTGTCCAAGATTTTATACTTCTGGGTTTTCAAAATCAAGAATGTTTGGTAGAGGGTTGGGGTTGTTGAACTCTAGTTTACATCTGACGCACTGTACCAGAAAGGTGGTTTACCTTTTCTTTCTGCTCTTCTTATCCACTTGTCTTTTTACTAAACTCTTTACCAAACAACAATTTGGACTTGTCTGAATAGAAAACATTTGCAGATGACAAATCAAAAGTGACCCAAGTAATGAAATTTGTCCTTGATAGGGTAGAAAACATTGTGGGAAAAGGAGAAAATGCTGATTACCAGCATTTTCTCCTTTACACACAATCTTTTCAAAAGCCTTCTTCCTCAAGATCTGTAAAAGTCCGAATTGTGTGGTAAAGGGTTAACTCTTTACAAGATGGCAAAATTTTAGACTTGCTCATAATGAAAGCAGTTGCAGATGACAATCTTTTTTTGTAAATCAATTGTGGTTAAAAAACTGGAAATTTCCTTTGATGGAAAAGAAAACATTTTTGGAAAAAAAAATCCTTAACACTTGAACTTGGAATATTTGGAATCTCCTTATACAATATGAAAGTGTCATGTTTTGATAGTCTAAGATTTTCTGTATCAATTTTACATCCAAAACTAATAAAATATCTAGAATTAACCTTTCATCAAGCAAATTTGTATCATACTGACTCTTGAGAAAGAAATAGTTTTAGTCTTTACCAAATGACAAAATTTTAGGGTTGTCCAAACTGAAAGCATTTGCAGACAACAAATTAAATGTTGCTGAAATGATGATTTCTTCTTTTGATAGGATAGAAAACAATGTGTGAAAAGGAGAAAATGCTGGTTACCAGCATTTTATCCTTTAACCACAATGCTTTCAAAGCCTTCTTCCTGAGGGATGTTAAAAGGCAGGATTGTGTGGTAAAGGGTTAAAACATTGTGGAAACAGGAGAAAATTGTGTCCATGATTAACATATTTGCAGATGACAAAGTAAGGTAGTTCAAATTTGCGGGTTTGTCTAAGTAAGGTAGTTCAAATTTGCGGGTTTGTCTTTAGAAGGATAGAAAACATTGTAGAAAAATGATACAATACTAATCATTAATCTTTGTGCAATATAGCTGACAGACTAAGTGTAGAAGATGAGCAATCTTGTTTGTACTACATGCCAAATATAATCGTCTTATTTGAAATAGGTAAAGGGAAGCAACTCTCAATATTTTGGGTTGAAGGAGTTACATCCCTTGCATCGTCTATGTTGTATATTCATCATATAGTGAAAGGCCAGGCACTCGTACAAACATAGCGGAAAAAGGATAAACTTTTAAAGATTAACCCCCTTCACCAAACACCCCTTGGAAAAACTAAGTCAGGAAAAGGAGAAAATACTGGTTATCACCATTCTCTCCTTTTCTGACTGCCTTTTCCAAGACAAATCTCAATTTTTCAGACATCTAATTTACTGTCTGAAAATCTTTTTAAGCACATCTCTGTTTGACGAAACAATCCCATGTTTCAAAGACCAAGAAGGCCTTTAAAAACATTGTAGTTACAGGAGAAAATATTGGCAATAAGTATTTTCTTCTTTTCCCACAATGTTTTCTACCCTCATTGACATTCTTCATCACCAAAGCAAGTGGGAGATTACAACTTGGTCAAGTCTCAAATTTCTCTATCTGGAAAAGGATTAATAATAATGGTTAACCCTTTACCACACAATCCTGACTTTTGATGACTATGAAGAAGAAGGCTTCTGAAAACATTGTGGGAAAAGGAGAAAATGCTGGTAACCAGCATTTTGTGGAATAGGCCAGAAAACATTATGGGAAAAGGAGAAAATGCTTTTCCCATAATGTTTTCTGGCCTATTCCACAAAATTTTCATCATTTGACACACTTTTACTTGTCGTCTGCAAATGCTTTTAATTTGGAAGAGCCTGAAATTTTGTTAAATGGTAAAGAGTTGATTGACATGAGATAAGATCTAATTCATGATTACATAGAAAAATGAGCCAGGCTCTGTGAAAAGGGGGCTTAATGCATCTTCATGACGCACGATACAAAACAAGTCATCATATGATTATAGATTTATAAATTCCATTTCGTCTGCCAATTGACTACACCTGGAGGTAGAATGGTTTTTGACAAGCTAAAAATTTCAATTTAGCAAAAAGTTTCGGCTCATGTCAGCCTGCGCGGACTGTGCAGGCTGACATGGGTTGATACTTTTTGCAGATGCATTAAGCCCCCTTTTCACAGAGCATGGCTCATTAATATTATGGCACATGGAGAGGTTTCTTAATTGAATAATTTCTCCATCTGTCACACCAGTTTGAAGTGGTCTGCTACAAAATGCTTAACTCTTTACCAAATGATCCGAGTTTAAACGACCTGGAGGAAGAAAGCTTTTCAAAACCTTGTTGGAAAAGGAGAAAATGCTGGTTACTAGCACTGTCTCCTTTTCCCACAAGGTTTTCTACACTTTTACTGACAATTACCATCATTTTAGCCACATGATTTGCCATCTGCAAATGCCTTCAATTTAGACAAGTCTGAAATTTCATGGTTTGATTAACCCTTTACTACACAATCCTGACTTTTAACAACCCTAGGGAAGAAGCCTTTAGAAAACATTGTGGGAAAAGGAGAAAATGCTGGTAGCCAGCATTTTCTCCTTTTTCTACAATGTTTTCTACCCTTCCCCAAAACAATGTCAATTTTTGAGTCACATTTATTTTGACATCTGCAAATGTTTTCAATTTGGAGGGACCTGGAGACCCTGGGTTGGAGCCCCCACCTGATCTACTGGGCTTTTCGTGGGTGTGTCCTTGGGCAAGACATTTCAGAGCCCCAGCCTAGTACTGGTAAAACCCAGGAAATACATGAATATGTGAGCTGTCGCCGTGATATGACTGAAATAATGTTGAAGGCAGTGTAAAACACCATTCTATTAAATTAAATTTGGACAAGTCTGAAATTGTGTCATTTGGTAAAGAGCTAATGGTTAAAGTTATTTGCAACAGGTTCATAATGAGTGGAGCAGGAAATGTTGGGTCACTGCTGTCATTTCTACTTCCTCTTTACACAATCTGGACTTAAAATGACCTTAACTCTTTACCAAACAATAATGAGTTTAAATGATCCCAAAAAAGAAGGCTTTTGAAAACATTTTAGGAAACCAACATTTTTTCCTTTTCCAAAAATGTTTTCTACCCTATCTATGACAGAAATCATTTGAGCCGCATCTAAATTGTTGTTTGCAAGTGCTTTGAATTTGGACCGGTCTAAAATTTTGTCATTTGGTAAAGGGTTAATGAAGGAGATTAAACCCTTTACCAGACAATCCCGAGTTTAAACAACCCTGAGAAGGAGGCCCTTAGAAAACATTGTGGGAAAAGGAGAAAATCCTGGCAAACAGCATTTTTTCCATTTCCCGCAATGTTTTCTATCACTTTACAGACAAATATCACCATATCTAATTCATCGTCTGCAAAAGTTTTCAGTTTTGACAAATGTAAAAATTTGTTTTGTGGTACAAGTAACTCTAACCCTAGGGTTAAAAAAAAAAATGAACACATGTGACCAACATTTTCTCCTTTTCCCACAATGTTTTCTACCCTGTCAAAGACAGCTTCCAAAATTTTAGCCACATTTAATTGATTAATTGCCTGCAACTTCTTCGGGTTTGGACAAGTTTGAAATTTTGTCCTGTGGTTCACCCTTTACCAAACAATTTTAGAATTGTCGAAATTGAAAGCATTTGTAGACTATAAAATAAATGTGACTTAAAAATTAGAATTCATTTTAATAAGGATTGAAAACATTGTGGGAAAAGGAGAAAATGCTGGTTATTGCCCACATCATTCAACCTGACTCATTTACATAGATTAAAACTCTATTTTTACACTGGGCATTGCGCGTGGCTGCCTTCGTCATATATCCCGAATGGTCACGGAAATATTTCGTACAGTATACGTGAATTAAATTGCTTACCTGTGTTTATAAAAACCTAACAGAGACCTAGCTAAAGTCTTACGTAAATGTGAACTAAACTTCCCGTATAACAGTCGGAGTTCTATTTTTATGCTTGTTTATATATTCAGCATGAAGGTCAGGATGAGGTTAAATGAACTAGGCTATACCAGCATTTTCTCCTTTTCCCACAATGTTTTCAAAAGCCTTCTTTCTCAAGGTAGTTAAGACTCGGGATTGTGTGGTAAACAGTTAAGGGGTTGAATGGATAAAACAAAAAGCTAAACTCAAATACAAACTAACTCTTCACCAAACAATCCGGAAGTTTAACGACCCCAAGAAAAAATGCTTTTGAAAATATTGTGGAAAAAGAAGAAAATGCTGGAAACTAGCATTTTCTTTTCTCACATTGTTTTCTATCTTACAACATAGCCATATTTAATTTGTCATCTGCAAATGGTATCAATTTGGACCAGAGTAAAGTTTTGTTGTATGGTAATGGGTTAAGGTATTACCAGCATTTTCTCCTTTTTCCACAATGCTTTTAAAAAGCTTTTGTCCTCAGGGTTGATAAAACACAGGATTGTGTGTTAACCCTTTACCAAAAGACAAAATTTTAGACTTGTCCAAATTGAAAGCATTGCAGACGACAAAATAAAATGTGACTCAAAAATTTGAATTTGTTTTGGGAAGGTTAAAAAAGGCTTCTCCTTCAGGATCGTTAAAACCCGTTATTGTGAGGTAAAGGGTTAAAGGGTACAAATTAATTGAATGGTGTTTTTACCCTTACAGCATCATTTAACTCTCTACCACACAATCCTGAGTTTTAACAACCCTGATAAACAGGCCTTTTGAAAACGTAGGAAATGGAGAAAATGCTGGTAACCAGCATTTTCTTCTTTTCCCACAATGTTTTCTATCCTTCTCAAAACAAATTTCAAGTGTTGAGTCACATTTATTTTGCTTTCAATTTGGACTAACCTAAAATTTTAAGTCACATCTCCTTTACCAAACAAGAGTACTGTGTGTGGGTGCCAATGTTTTGCTGTGGGTGCTTGATTTTCAGTGAAAATTGCAAGTCAAAACGGTCATAACTGTGTCAAAAATACCAGCCCCTGTTGCATGGATTCCTCTTTTGATAGTCAACAACAAGTCCAAGTTTGAAGTAAATATTTTCAGTATTCACAAGCAATTTCATTGAAATGATAACCCTACCGATAAAAGCCCCATTTTTCCATGACACGGCATTAAATAAAAAAAAAAAAAAAAAAAAAAAAACTGTAATAACTGTAATAACTATCATATGGAACACATGTGTGTAGTTTTATAAAATTTCATCAAGAATTTTTGAAGATATCTGGTCAGACAGATGGCCGGAAAACGCAAAAACTATATACCCTTGCCTTCAGCAGGGGATAATAACAAAGATATTACAAAAATGCAAAGATTTTGCAACAATGACAACAATGACGCTCGGGGCTATGACACTAACTATGCTTTCTTCAAACACAGCTGAGTTAACAAGAAAATTTTGGATTCTTCAATTTCAAAGCGTTTGCTGACGACAAATTAAATGTGGCTTGAATGATGGAATTTGAGTGAAAGGACAGAAAACATTGGGGGAAAAGAATAAAATGCTAGTTGCTGGCATTTTCTCCTTTTGCAACATTTTTTTCCAAAGCCTTCTCTGTTAGGGTCTATAAAATTCCAGGTTCTGTGGTAAAGTGCTGAAAAAAACCTCCTACATAAGGTTTGTGATATTTTCACCTTTTCCCACCATGTTTTCCAAAGGCTTCTTTCTTAGGGTTGTTAAAACGGAATTGTGTGGTAATGGGGTAAAAGGGTAAAAAACATTGTGGAAAAAGGAGAAAGGAGAAAATGCTTGTTACCAGTAATTTTTTTCCTATAATGTTTTCAAAGTTTTTGCTTTCTCAGGGTCACCAAAACATGGGATTATTTGTTAATGGCTTAATTCTGGAATGATCCAGCGCTATTGTGAACCTGAGAAAGACGGCTTCAGAAAACATCAAGGGAAAAGGAGAAAATGCTTAAACACACAGTCCCACGTTTTCACGACCCTGACAGGAAAGACTTTTGAAAACATTGTGGGAAAAGGAGAAAATGCTGGTTACCATGTTTTCATACCTTTCAGAAACAAATTCTGTTATTTGAAGCAAGCTTAATTTGTTGTCTGCGAATGCTTTCAATTTGGACCAGTCAAAACTTTAGTTATGAAGTAATGGGTTAAAACCTTTCAAAAAAACAAAGTACCACCATTTTGTACCTTTCTAATTTGTCCTCTGCAAATGTTTTCAGTAGGATCAGATCTAAAACAAACATCTGGTAAAGAATTAACCCTTCACCACACAATCCACAGTGTTAATGACCAAGATGTACCAGTAGGTGTCTGAAAACCATTAACCCTTTACCACACAATCCTGACTTTTAACTACCTTGAGACAGAAGCCTTTTGTAAACATTAAGGGAAAAGGAGAAAATGCTGGTAACCAGCATTCTCTCCTTTTCCCACAATGTTTTCTACCCTTCCCAAAACAAATTTCAATTTTCCAATCACTTTTATTTTGTCGTCTGCAAATGCTTTCAATTCGGACAGATCTAAAATTTTATCGTTTGGTAAAGGGTTAAGAGGACAAGAGAAAAGTCTGTTAACCATCATTTCCTCCATTCTCCCTAATGTTTTCTACCCTTTCTGATACAAATCCCATCATTTGAGTATCATCCTATTTGTCATCTTCAAATGATTAAGTTTGCACCAGTCTAAAATTATTTTGTTTGGTAAAGATCTAGAAGAGATTTGGGACAGGCCTGTTTATAAGACCCATGCTCTGTGAAAAGGGGGCTTAATGCATCTGCGACAAGTATCCACCCAGGTCAGCCTGTGCAGTCCGTGCAGGCTGACCTGGGCCGAAACTTTTCGCTATTAGCCAATTTTCTGTATGTCAAAGGACCAGTCTACGTTATGAAACAGTCTGTTGTTAGACAAAATAGTCTTTATGGATCCACAATTATATGATGACTTGCTAGGTATAATGCATCACGCAGATGCATTAAGCCCCCTTTTGCCAGAGCATGGCTCATATATAACTCTTTACCATACTACAACATTTTGGACTTGTCCAAATCCAAACTATTTGCAGATGACAAATTAAATGTAGCTGAAATAGTGGACATTGTCTTTGAAAGAGTAGAAAACATTGTGGGAAAAGCACCAGCATTTTCTCCTCCCTCAGTGTTTTCAAAAGCCTACACCATGGAGGTTGTTATAACTCAGGATAGTACACCTAAAGGTTAACTCTTCACGAAACGGCAGAAAATTAGATCAGTCCAAATCCAAGGCATTTGCAGACGACAAACTGAATGTGACTTTAAAACTGAAATTTGTATTGGGACGGGTAGAAAATATTGTGGGAAAAGGAGAAAATGCTGGTTACCAGAATTTTCTCCTTTTCCCACAATGTTTTTAAAAGGCTTCCTTTTGAGGGTCATTAAAAGTTGGATTGTGTGGTAAAGGATTCAATATACAGTTTCAACTATCTGCACCAAGAAGCTGATGTATCTTTAACACTTTACCACACTGCAAAATTTTAGACCAGTCCAGATTGAAGGCATTTGCAGAGGACTAATTAAATGTGACTTAAAAATTGAAATTTGTTACAGTACGGGTAGAAAACACTGTGGGAAAAGGAGAAAATGCTGGTTACCAGCATTTTCTCCTTTTCCAACAATGTTTTCAAAGGGCTTCCCTTGTAGGGTCATTAAAAGTCAGGATGTATGGTAAAGGGTTAAAACATTACCACATTGCAAAATTTTCGACTTGACCGTATTGAAGGTATTTACAGACCACAATTCATTATGTTTTTCAAATGATAGTATTTAACCTGAAATTGGTAGAGAACATTATGGGAAAAAGGAGCATTTGCTCCTTTTCCAACAATGTCTTCAAAAGCCTTCTTTCTCAGGGTCATTAAAACTCAGAATTGAGTGGTAAAGGGTTTTAAACATACTTTAGATATTTTAAATCCAATACTTTTTGAATAGCGAAGCTAGTCTATAGGCATCAAGATTGACCTAGATTCAAAACCCCACAGTTGCCAAATACTGCCAGACAGAAAATACTTCTTTCTGGTAGAAATCTTAATTCTGTTATACATGACAATTTAGACACAAACCACTAAATCTTTACCTCTCCGATTGGAGCATGTCATTTTACAAAGTAATAAACTGAACAAGATGTCATTTATAAGGTACAAGATCTTTGCTTATATGTAAATTGAGTGACCTATGCAAAGCAGGGAATCATTTATTCCTACACAACTATAACGTTATGAATGAATCTATTAATAGATACACCTAGGTTAACTTGTAGCAAATCCCAGCTATATCAACCCCCTTCAGTCATTCATTATTTAGATCATTGCGTGCAGTTGAACTATTATGTTAAACTGTTATTCTATTAACCTTTTACCAAACAGTCCCAAGTTTTAACGATACTGGGGAAGGATCTCTTTGTAAACACTGTGGGATTAGAAGAAAATGCTGGTAACCATCATTTTCTCCTTTTCCCACACTGTTTTCTGCCCTTCTGGTATCATGTTTCATCAGTTCAGCCACATTTAATTCATGGTCTGCAACAGCTTTGAATTTGGAGATGTAAAATTTTTCGTTTTGTAAGGAGAGTTAAACAGTTAACTACATCTTGTGCTAGTAGATATTGACTAATTGACTGCATGGTGTTTAATGCCGTTTCCAACATTATTTCAGTGATATTGACCCAATTTAAAACTCATCTGAGATGGTAATAAGACAAACATTCTGACCAACTGTCAGGTCAATTGAGCTGAAAATTTGGCCTCCGGAGTGTCCAAAATGTATTTCTTCAATTTGACCTAGTGACCTAGTTTATGACCCAATGAGACCATATTTCAAACTCATCCGAGATATTATCAAGACAAACACGCTGACAAATTTTCAATTGAGCACTGGCCACTAAAGCGCCCACAAGATATTTCTTTAAATCTGACCTAGTGACCTACTTTATGACCCTATGTGACCCAATTTTGAACTCATCCAAGATTTTATCAAGACAAACGTACTGATCAATTTTCAGGTCAATTGAGTAAGAATTGTAGCCTCTTGAGCGCCCACAAAAAATTCTTTTAGTTGACCTACTGACCTAGTTCATGACCCAAGGTGACCAAAATTCAAACTCATATGAAATTTCATCAAGAAAAACATTCTGACCAATTTTTACGTCAATTCAGCAATAAATGTGGCCTCTAAGGTGCCCACAAGGTATTTCTTTAATTTGATCTTGAAAATGTGGCCTCTAGAGCGCACAAAAGGTTTTTCTAAGATTTGACCTAGTGACCTAGTTTTGGACCCCACATGACCCAATTTCGATCTTGTCCGAGAATTTATCAAGACAAACGTTCTGACCAAGTTCCACAAATATCTGACTGAAAATGTGGCCTATAGAGTGCACACAAGGTTTTTCTAAGATTTGACCTAGTGACCTAGTTTTTGACCCCACATGACCCAATTTCAGGCCCGTACAAGATTTTATCAAGTCAAACATTCTGACCAAGTTTCACAAGTACCTGACTGAAAATGTGGCCTCTAAAGTGCACACAAGGTTTTTCTAAGATTTGACCTAGTGACCTAGTTTTTAACCCCACGTGACCCAATTTTGAATTTTGCATTTACTGACGACAAATGTAGCTCAAATGATCAGATATATGTAGATAGAATTGCCGGAAAAGGAGAAAATGCTGGCCACAAGGGTTGTCTTCTTGTTCCTTGATGTTTTCAAAGGCTTCTTCAGGTTTGTCACTGTTTTGTTATGGTACCTTTCACAACTATTGTTGCTTTTGAAGCCAGTGTAGATCAAGATCTTTGATCTACACTGTCCGCTTTGCTGGAAAACTGTAGTCTACTGCCTTCCATCTTCGCAAGCCAAGGTGACGATCACTACGTGGATCTTACCCCTTGGCTGATCGAGTCGAAATTTGTTAGCCTCGCGATACGAGTAATCACTGGTTGCAGTCAGGACTGAAAGCACCAATCCAACAGCACGTTACATTTGCTATCCAACATCAGCAGAATGTAAATAATCAAAGTACTGAAAGTACTGACAGACTAGCGAATTTGATTGATTGACTAATTGTATGGTGTTAACCCTATTTTCAACATTATTTTAGTTATATAGCGGTGGCCAGTGCACATATCAATGCTTTCCTGGTGTATCTTTAACCAGTACTCCGCACAATATTCTTTCCAATCCACTGGCTGCTTTCCCACATAACCACCCTCGAAACTTGAGAGAGGAATGAATCCTGTCACAATGACTATCATCAATCCTGGGAAAGAAATTGGCCGAGTCAGGGATCGAACCAGCGACCTCCTGTTCTCATGTCCTGTATGCTACCGACTGAGTTACCGGGGCTATGCATGCTATTGGTTGACTATCATCCAGTTTAAGTTTAACCCTTAACCTGCTAGAAAAATTAAATGAAACTTTCAAGCCAATGGTAAGCACCTGAATATTGCTATTTCGAAGTTACATTTTGGAGAAAATATATCCTCTTATTGGACAGTGTAGATCCAAGAAAAGACTGCTGTTCTGAGCAATCTGATCTTAATACACACTGTCCACAAAAGGTCACTGAGTCGCGGTGGTGCTAGTAAAAGAAACTCCAGGAAAGCATGGATAGAAGCACTGGCCTTTATGATATCACAGAAATAATGTTGAAAACGGCGTTAAACACCATACAATCAGTAAGTCGATATCCAATAGTGCAAGATGTAGTGAATTATTTAACTTTTTACGAAACTAAATTCAAAACGGTTACAGACCACAAATTAAATGTGGCTGAGTTGATGAAACCCGATTCTAAAAGGGCAGAAAACAATGTGGGAAAAGGAGAAAATGCTGGTTACCAGGGATTCTTCCCCAGTGTCATTAAAACTCTGGATTGTGTGGTAAAGGATTAATATTCTAAACGTAAAATAACAGTTTAACATAACAGTTTAACTGTACACAATGATCTAAATAATGAATGACTGAAGGAGTGATAAGGGTTCCCTGTCCAGTGGGAGTTGATGCAGCTGGGATTTGCTACAAGTTATCTAGGTGTATCTATTTTTAGATTCATTCATAATGTTACAGTAGTGTAGGAATAACTGATAATAGCCTGCTTTGCATAGGTCACTTAATTTACATATAAGCAAAGATCTTGTACCTTATAAATGACATCTTGTTCAGTCTATTACTTTGTAAGAAGACATGTTCAAATTGGAGTGGTAGAGATTTAGTGGTTTTTGTCAAAATTGTCATAAATAACAGAATTAGGATTTCTTACAGAAAGACGTATTTTACTGTGAGGCAGTATCTGGCAACTGTGGGGTTTTTTGTTTACTTTGACTCTGGCTCAGTCATGATGCCTATAGACTAGCTTCGCTAGTCTAAAAATGACCACCGGAGAAAGTTATTGGATATGCTGGGAATTATAACCAACGAAATACAGACAAAAAATATTTTCTTCAACATTCACTGTCACAAATCAATTAAATGAAGTTTAAGGATACGTCCCAACACCAGATGATGGACCGACAAAGTAAGTGTGTGGCTTTTGCTTCGCGAAACTTAAGATTTCGGAAATAGATTTTGACTTGATAGATTGTCTGTCAAGTTTGCAATCTGAAAAGCAGTCAATTGTTGGCGAATTGCAGAGACAGCATGCTGAACAAATTATAATTGAACCAAACCTTACAGGCCAAGAACCCCCGTTAAATCAACAACACCGAAGCACTTAACTCTTTACCAAGTGACAGAATTTTAGACTGGTCCAAATTGAAAGCACTTGCAGACGACAATATAAATGTAATTGAAAAATTGAAATTTGTTTTGAGAAGGGTAGAAGACATTGTGGGAAAAGGAGAAAATGATGGTAACCAGCATTTTCTCCTTTTCCCACAGTGTTTTCAAAAGGCTTCTTCCCCAGGGTCGTTAAAAGTCGGGATTATGTGGTAGTGGGTTAACAGATCATAGCCCAACACCTAAAAAGGTAAACAAGTCTTTGGCAAAAAGACTGATGTTACGCGATGTTTGATTGGTTTTTGATGACGTAAATCTAGGGGTGATAACAATCAAAATCCAGTAGGTGGCGCCTCTCCGTGCTAACAAATTTCGACACGATCAACCAAGGGGTAAAATCCACAAAGTGATCATCACCTTGGCTTGCGAAGATGACTGCCTTCATATTATAGTCCTCTTTCTTGGCTAATAATGTCTGTTGTTTTTATTCTGCACTCTAAAGGTTAACAGGAATCATCACCAGCATCATTTCTGCCCAGTCCAGTCTACATAAAACTTTGTAAGACATTGTGACAACTGGAAAAATAGCTTAATTTCCAGTCTATTCTTTCTATCCCAATTTTGATTAGGAAGCCTAACAGACAACAGGAATTTGATCACAATACTTTTATTCACAACAAAATAACAATGCACAATCAGTTCAGGTTTTTTTACCAGCACCAGTACCCTTTTGTACAGGTTTAATGAAACCAATTTTACGCAGATAGCGTACTATGAGAGGTGAACAGGTTAGCGTCATTCCAATCCTCAAAGGGAGAAATACTTTATGGACAGCATAGGCGATCACGAAGTTGACGGCAAAGGAACTCGACTTTGAGGCTAGTTTTGTTTTCAGCCATTGAATGAAAGAATCGCCGACTCCTAACTTGGTCAGCAGCCCCACCACATCTAGTCCACTGAAAATAAACAAAAGAATATTAATCACATTATCATTCTGCCATAATGTTTTAACCCTTGATCACACAATCCCGCATTTTAAGTATCCCGAGGGAGAAGCCTTTTAAAAACATTATGGGAAAAGGAGAAAATACTGGTAATAACTAGCGTTTTCTTTTCCCACAATGCTTTATTACCTTTTGGAGACAAATTCCATTTTTTGAGCCACACATGTCATTCTGCTACTGCTTTCAGTTTTGACCAATGTTGTATTTTGGTATAAAGTGCTCCAGCAAGGGGCTTTAGCCATGTTTATTGTGCTTGTTTCATATGCTTCATGTTGTCATAATGTTAGTCATAACACTGTATTGCTTGAACAGGATCAAAAATTACTAGCTAGTATAAAACATTGTAAGATACCTGAATTTGTGACCATCACAAAAGAAAAATATTGTTTTAACTCTTTACCATACAATCACGGGTTTTAACGACCCTGACGAAAAAGCCTTTGGAAAACATTGTGGGAAAAGGAGAAAATGCTAGTAACCAGCATTTTCTGCTTTTCCCACAATGTTTTCTAACCTTCCCAAAACAAATTTCAATTTTTGAGTCACATTTATCTTGTTGTCTGCAAATGCTTTCAATTTGGACAAGTCTAAAAATTTTTTCATTTGGAAAAGGGGTAAAATTTTTTTTGATTACAATACAGTAATTTATCTAGTTGTCGATGGACAATAGACATCCAACACGTGTTTGTCTGAAGATGTAAATGTAAGTAAAGTCTGACAAGTAGATGTTAATTCTCCACTCATGAATTAACTCTTTACCAAATGACAAAATTTTAGACTGGTCCAAATTGAAAGCATTTTGCAGACGACATGATAAATGTGACTCAAAAATTAATATTTGACTTTGGAAGAGTAGAAAACTTTGTGGGAAAAGGAGAAAATGCTGCTCCTTTTCCCACAATGTTTTTAAAAGCTGTTTTTCTAACAGTCATTAAATTCAAGTTATGATGACTCAGATGAAAAAGGCTTTTGCGAACACTGGGGATAATTGATTGTTTGCATCGTGTTGAACACAAACTGGTTTTGGGACGAACAAGCACGGTATGTGTGTATCATTACGCCACTATAGAGGCCTTAGTGAATTAAGCAATTTTCGATAAAAAGAAGTATTTCCATGATCGATGGCCTCATTTATTGCAATACGCCATTTTCCATTTCATATCTGAGTGCAATCGAAACACTTGTCTCAGAAAAATTGATTTTAATTGGATTTACTTCCTTCCATTTTGCACAAACTACGATACATGATTTTCAAAATGCCATATTGAACTCATAGTGGCATTGTCTTCGATAAATGCCACAAAAACCAGTGTTTTCTTCTTTTTCCACTATGATTTCAAAAGCCTTAATTCTCAACGTCAGTGAAACTTGGACCTGTGTGGTAGTTTTAAACCCTTAAATGAAGTAGGGTTAGGTACTTAAAAGGTATTTTAATTAACATGCAACTTTGCCTCTTGCAACAATGTTTCCACTTAGTACCAATTATCCCCAAAATCATGTTGATCGCTCCTATTTCACAGAAGGATAGAAAGTTGTCTGCTGTGAATTTTTTGATCGGGGTATTGTAGAATGTCTATTTTACAGAAGAAAACCTCAAAGGGATACCTTGTAATAGCAAAGTAAAAACTCCACAGAGATATTGTCGAAATTGTGAAGTAGAACACAAAAACTGTGTAACCATATTCCTTCATAGCTTTTCGAATCTTTGCATAAGAACCATGGGATTCAATTTGACTCTCCGTAGATGACGAGCCAGGTTTAGTGTCCTCTGGATTGCTTTCAGTGCTGTACAATCTTCCCTTTTGTAGTCGCTTCACAAGGGCTAGAATACGCTCATCACCCTCGTTGAAACATTCCAGGCTGCTCAGTTCTGCTTTCAATGACTGGACTTTTTCCTGTTGTCTGCCTTTCACATTTCTGATACGCTGAGACATAGCGTGAAAGTGCCTTGAATGGCTGGAATTACTAAGTGTCACATTTGAATATTTGTCTTGCAGTTTCGTGTACAACCCTTTTATGTTATGTAAAACTGAAAGTTTCAAATTGCTTTCATGATCTGGTCTAAATGTTCCAAAATTTGTGATGCTGAGCTTTAATTGTTGACGAAAGTGGTGGCAGTTTATCGTCTTGAACACAGACGGCTTAACAGTCTGGCTTGTCGAAGGTTTAGCAGGATCATCTTCTGATTTCTTGAAGAGGGTGGGGTAAGATATCTGTTCACCAACTGCTTGAACTCTCTGTGTGTCACATACTGTTGATTTAATTAAAAACCTTTTAGCTTTTAGAATGATCTTATCATGTAACTCGCTTTGAATTTTTTTCGCACATATTCTATAGCTCGAGGCAGTCCAGGGATTATAACCGTGCTTTATTGAAGGTGACAAGTTGAATGCCGTTTGAACGATTCCACCGTGCGAATACCTCGAGTTAAAAAATAACTTAACGGAATTTCTCACTTGTCCCCTACTACATGTCCGTAAAATGAACATCTTCCGTTAGTTTAGAACTTTAATAAATTAACTAGTACAGCGCAATAAACTGTCACCTCGTGTTAGTAAACAATATTCAAAAGCCTTATGAAATTTTGGTTGATATAAACCGGTATCCGACAGGAATTACGGACGTTTCGTACCATAACCATTTCGTACCAGTCATTTCGTACCATTATTTTACCATTTCGCACCATAATTATACCACTTCGTAACATTGTCATACCATTCCGTACTATGTTTTTTGGGGACCTAGGACACAGATTTTACCAAGAAAAACTTTCGTTATGACGGTATTACAAGAAGAAAACAAACAAAAACGCTATTTATTCAAGAAATTATGGGCACTTTCTGAATATGTCCCTTTTTTCCATGCAGTTTTTCTGAGGGCCATTAAAAAACGAATTGCTTTTGTAAGGTGTATAATTTAAGCAAAAGGATATTGTGGAAAATGTTTTTACCAGAAGTAAAATCGTCATGAACATTGATCTTGAAGTCTGAAGAAAAAATAAAACAAAACGCAACTACTCAAGTTAAAAATTTATTCAAGAAATAACAGTAACACTTTCCGCTCTTCCCATTATGCTTTAAAGCAGTTTCTCCGGGGCTCATTTAAAATAAATTGTTTTATATCGCCTTATCGGACAATGTAGCTCCAAGATCAGACTGCACGTTTTGTGCAGTCTGATCTTGATATGTATCGTTGATTCCCATAATTCCGTGAATTCTCATATCTTCATGAAGCTGTTTGCTATCAATATTTTCTTGCACTCTGTTTTCGTGGCTCCTGTTAAACCTTTACAGACGTAAACATTCCAGAAAAGCTCTCTATGCCAAAGAAAATGTCAAAAACAGAATTGCAATTAAAAAAAAAAAAAAAAAAAATCACATTTTATCAAGAATCATATTTCTCCCCCATAATTCATCATTTGTTTGTACAACACATCATTTCATTACACTGAAAGCTTATGAATTCTAAGTTCGAAACAGAAAATGCATCAGTCATAAGTGTAGAGGCTGTGACCTTTAGGAATACCCCCTGTATGACGTCATTCGACTACATCTGGAATGATTCTGACTTTTCCGAAACTGATTCACGGAGTTATGGGAAATCGTCTGGTCAATTTCTTGTGGTGATCAAATGCATTTTAAGGATAATTTCACTATGAAAAACGGGTTAATTGTACTTTCCCATGTCCGAAAATGGTTTCTGACACTTTCCCTGTCTATTAATATGTCTAAATTAAATCTGTGCCTTGTTTGTGTCTTTGATGGCATGAAAATACCAGTTAGGTTCACCGGAGGGTATGAGAAAAGGGCATACTGTCCGCAGAGGGTCCAGAGAGTCGCGCTTAGCGACCAAAGGGTTAATAAACCCTTCGCTTAACAATCGCTTGTTAGACTTTTCTCCCACAATGTTCCCTACCCTTTCACGAACGATTCTTATAATATGAGCCTTTTTCTTCGTTTCCCACAATGTTTCCTACCATATCAAAGACAGAAATAGCCATATGCGCTACATTTACTTGTAATTTGTCGTCTACAAATGCTTTCAATTTATTCCAGTCATTTGGCAAAGAATAAGCATATATTGAATATACAGAATATTGGGTAAATGATGTTTTTATTTTACAAGAAATTGACTTTGATGTTTGACCCGGCCTTTTCTAGGCCTCATACAAGGGTCACCAAAAACGTATCACTAAACAAATATACAAGAAAGGACACACACACACACACACACACACACACAGAGAAAATATATACAGACAGTACAGATAAATGGGCGATTATACATTGTCCACTTTGATAGATAACACATTTTTTTCTTTGTTTTTCTGATTGTCATTGTTCTCATTTTACAGAACTCACTCATCACACACATAAATCATTCTACCACGCAACCTTAACAATCGTTTTATAGACAACTCTACCTTTCCATACTTCTCCCACGCAGCGAACAAAGAGGATTGCATTGTTGACGATTTCTTCCGTTGAATCTTCTTTAGTTTGTCCTCTGACACCAGTTTAGTCTGTACAGGAATAAGTTGTGACTCCTCTTCTAATAAGGGTATCAGCTTGTAGAGACCAAGATTTGTGGCCTTCTTGTTTAATCTGAAAAGAAACGAAAATATATCAAACAAATTATATCAAATGTAGGGAGACTCGTTCTGCTTTAGGAAAGAGAAATCATCGAGATAGTTCAAGGAATAAGATTTCCATACACATACATTCTGATCTTTTATCAGGTTAGAGGTGCAGTACAATACTGTATTATTCATTTGATATTTCTTTAAATAGCTTACCTATTGTGCCAGCCTTCGACGTCGGGAGCATATAAACGGACCAGGAGTCGACTGGCCATACACTGCTGCGGAACCAGATCGCATCTACATAGTCGAGGAGCTGGGTTATCTGTCACGGGAGAATCGTTATAGTTGGTCTGTTCCCGCAGTTTGTTGAAGACCGGGTGTATGTGTTCTTTGGGAAGAAAACACAACACCATAACCTTTCGTACGAATTTGTTGACTGCGTCTTTCTGTCTGTATTGTGGCTAAAAAAAAAAAAATCAACATATGTGAACAATCTGCGTTGAAACCCCATATACCCCATTTAACAGGTTTACGTGAACATACGTATCTGATTCAAGTTTGGTTGAAATGGGTAAATTTTAATTAAAAAAAAAAAAAAAAAAGATCTGCACATTGATAGAAATACGCACTAAGTCTGCCAAAACAGGAAAACTTTATATCAGGTCAGCCTGCGCGGACGTTATTCTAGCAGAACCGAGATGGTGGTTGATTTAATACTTCTTGCCAGAAACGGTAAAAATTGAGACTCACCTGTAATGCTAAGGACTGTACGTGACACCAGATGGCTTGGCTCCAATGGAAAGCGCAGCCTTTGATCGTTGAATTTGGGAATTGGCTAGTTACCGCAACCCATATCGCAGCTTCGAAGTCGACGACGAACTCTTCTACAGCAGTAGATGGAAGGAGTTTCTGGATCTTCTTTGACACCTGAAATTCAAGATTGAAATCATAATTTACGTGAACAATTAATTTTGTAATGCATTGTCATGTCAAGCAAATCACGCAGAATTCAGATGTGTCCCATCTGTCGCAGATTTGGCGAGTCTGTGTTGTTCCTTTTGTGTATATTGTGAACAATTATAAGAGTAAATTATTATTGTCTTACCTTTTTATAATCCTTCTTTCATCTGGATGACATCACAGCGAAAACCAGTGGTAATTGTTTTGTGTCACTACCCGATCTCAGGAACGCATGGATGGAAAACAGCTGTTCAAACGGTTTGCGTATGATCTTGAATGTGGCGTCTAGGTACCAGACTTTCGCTGAAGAAAGATTTGGAGTTGGCGATCTGTAGTGCAGATCAAGTGGCGTTGGTTGTCAACTATGACGTCTTTTCGCACGAAGTTTCTGGGTAGAACCTCGTAGTTTAACTGAAATAAATACAAATGTATATAAGTAATTAAATAATAAACAAAGTTATGATATAAATAATATTAAATAATATGATGACTTTGCACCGACCAAGTATTACGGTTCATTCAGACTAATTTCATAACAATTACGCCCGCATGCGAGTGCCAACAGAACTTGACAGAGAAAATGTTTTGGCATGACGACGACGCAGACAAAGCTCGACGTTTTATTCGAAATAAGAAAATGATAATAAAATAAGTAAAAATTTAGGTCTTGTGGATGGTATCAAGACAGTTCCCCGACAAGACAGTTCCCCGACACAAGTTTTCGAGACAGTTCCCCGACACATTTGTTCTACGTCAAATAACCTGTAACTGATATTTATTATTGATAATCATGAGAAATTAGAAATATTTGCGTGTAATTGATGTATTGTGATGAGATTATCTGTACGTTGTAATAAAGAATTCTATTTTATAATGACGGGTACTTATTCTCTCATGGGTGAATTCACGATTATAAACGAAATAAGAGACTTTTAAAAAAAGGTTGTTTGCTAGTTATCCTTTGAATTATTTTGATAATCTGCATGTTTTTGTGTGCGTATTTCTTCAAGTGTTTTGAAATTACTTTAGAAAGAGCAAGGATTGTATAATTTACGATCCCTGGAAAGAGCGAGAAAGGGGTGGGGGGCACCTGAGTGAAATATTTTTCCGTTTACCTTGTAAACTCTGTCCATAATCCTGCCATTTGTGTGTATATTGTATCTAGCATTGGGAAAAAATGTACTACAGTGTATTTTGATAATTTTGGGGTATTTGACAACGAAATGTCATCAAAGGGTCCCGTCAAACAAAGCTGAGTTATAGAAAATTATAGACATTTCAAATTGCATTCATAGAAAATTACGGACAATCTCATGATGACCAATGTACTCATCAATCACAGGTACAAACGTGTCAATCAAAACATCATTTATCCATACAATCCTTCATAAACCACCTTTACCGAGTTAATTGCTATTTGACGTGGAACAAATGTTTCGGGAAACTGTCTTCAAATCTGTCGGGGAACTGTCTTGTCGGGGAGCTGTCTTGTTCCCTTGTGGATCTCTTGGGCGCTTTTTTTTGTCTGTGTCTGTTAACTGCGCGCTGTAAGTTTATAATGTTTGGTCTGTTACCAGGTGGGGCTTGACTGTCGGCGTGGTTTGATGACATTTTCTATAATTGTTTGTGCGGACTGGAATGGATTCTTCTCTGATATTGTCTTGGCCTGTTTGAAAGATTAAGTTCGCCATATTAACAAATGTACTATTCATTTAAGTAAATTTACTATAAAAAACAGCTCACAATAAATACATTTCTTATTATTGATCGTCTTATTATAGTTCGTCTTTGTGCAGCTGGTGACTGTGATCGAATGTGTTGCTTGTACTTGTGTGAGAAAAAAACATGGTTACGAGCACCAGCCGCCGCAACTAGGCCTATCAAAATGTATATATCTTCAAAAATGCGTTTTGACCATAAAATCAATAAACCAACTAGCCAAATAATCCTAACTACAGCTTGTTTCCAGTAAAGTAAGCCGACGTTACTCATGTATAGGAAGAGAATATACGTACATGCATATAATGAAATGTGTAATTGACTGAGTGATTGTGCACTAATTAATCGGAAATAATGATAAACCACAGGCCTTTGAAGCTCCATTGGTCTGTTACGGAACACTAACATTTTTCTTGGTTGATCATTGCGAACGGGTGCATCGCCTGTATATCAGGGAATACTCAAATTCTCATTTACATCGTTACTATGAGTAGCACATTGGCGACTGCCTCTATGTTGTATATAATAAGACAAGGTGTACAACGAAATCGAAGATAATTTTTATCCCTAAACCCTTTCAGAGACAATATTTTACCGAAAATTGAAAAATAAAGCTAGTTACCGTTGCAGATGGGTTTGCAAATTATTTTTTTTTTATGTACCCTGACCTTCGAAAGTTCCAAACGGCTCTTGCGATCAAGCTGTAGCTCTGATCTGAGAAATTTTAAAAAGCTTCCACATTTTCCTGATCGCCATGCGCTGATGTCACACAATTTAGAATCCCGCAGCGAATTATAACTAAAGTAGTTTTTTTTTTTTTTTTTTCAAACAAAGATCTAAAATTCTTATGTTGATATACTGATGAAATTATCAAATTAATATTTCGTCTGTTATAATCTATCTTTTCATCTAATCCAGTATCACGATTTTCATCTTCCATTTCGTATATTTTCAAATGCATATTTACCATTTATTTGTCAAAAACTTTGGCGCGTCTTTTGATAGTAAATTCACGTGAGTCATAATTCGCTGCCGTTGTCTGCGCATGTCATTCTTCGAAGATTCGACCTGTCTGCTATGACGCATCACCCACCCCCCTATTCCAGGGAAAAGAAGGGCTTATATCGAAGCTATTAGCCTATTACCAAAGCATGTAGGGACTGTTTTAATAAATGGTCGATGCATAGGTTACATGCTAGCCGATCATAGCTGAATGAATGGCACCAGGTAGCGTTTTATTGAGTAAACGTTTATTTCATTTGAAATTCAAAGTCACGGTTGTTGTTTTGAAAAATTACTCCGCTACTGTACCCAGGATGCCCAAATTAGATAGATGTGTATTTGTAGAATGCCATCTAGCGGGAGATAATGAATTCGCTGCGTCATAATGAATTGTGTGACGTCAGCGCATGGCGATCCGGAAAATGTAGAATCTTTTTAAATCTTTTAAGATCAGAGCTATTGCTTGATCGCAAGAGCCGTTTGGAACTTTCTAAGGTCAGGGTACTCAAGAAAAATCATTTGTGAACCCATCTGCAACGGTAACTTGGTTTATTTTTCCATTTTTGGTTAAATATTATCTTTATAAGGGGACAGGGGTAAAAATTTTCTTCGATTTCGTTGCACACCTTATCTTATTATATACAATACATGGTTCCGTGGCGATGAGATAAACCGACTTCCTTGGTTACCGTCGTTAAGGGCTCACAAACATACGCAGTAAATACATATACAGTATAGCAGAAAGGCTACTTAAATCGTGCTGTCATGACTGTTTCTTTCGATTAGATTTCGGAAAAATATTCCTTTTCATATGTTTTTGTCGATGATGGATTCTCGGCAAGAAATATATGGATACTTGAACTTATTTACACAAGGATTTGTACAAAAAGTATGAATTTCAGGGGCTACGGACAATGTAATACATATGCCAGCAAAGTTTTGGACTTCTACGAGAGAGATGAAAAAACACCCCATAATCCTCAGATTTTCCTAAAAATAATAGAATTAAAGATGATTAATATTTTTGTAAGGCTTGTTAGGTTGTCTCAACATCGTATTCGATAATAAATTACATTAAATAACAAGCATTTTGAAATATTTATAGATTGTCTCATTCAACAGAGAGGTCGAAGTCTGAGAAATGTTTAAATTTCAAGTTAAGGGAAAATGGTTGCCTGATGATTTTAAAAAGTGTAAAGTGTGCTGTCAATTAACAAACTTGTTAATGTCATTGGCGGTAGTTTATCTTATGATATACTTAAGACAACGGGTGGTCGAGTGGATTACAGCGGCAATCAAACACACATCTTATCAGTTAACAGTTTACCGACATACCCTTTGAAATGGCAGATGTGCTAATCCACCTAAATATGGCCAAATCAAAAACTGATTTAATTAATATAAGTTGCCTTTTGAGTAGAACTTCCAAAACTGTACAAAACAGAACTTAGTCTGTTTCATAATTGAAATCTACATGTACCTTCAGTAAAGAATATACGTAAATGTACTTAATTTAAGTAGCAGATGGTTTGAATTCAAGAATAAACTGCATTTTTGTACTCTGATCTGTATCTTCACATTCAGCATTCTTCACGCACCAAGGGTTAATGTTAACGTCAAACTGAAACATTGATGGCACATGCCCCTTTTTGGATGTGCAGAGGTTATTAAACAAGATTAGCTATTTGAGTGAACGTACTTTCTTTTTATTAGTATTTCATATATTTTACCTTTGTTTTTCCACTGTAAAATAGTTTAAGTTTTTTTCGGAGAGTTTCAGAGGGGAAAAAAAAAAAAAACATTAATTGATCCATTGCCTAATATAGCGTTGATCGAAACTCTTTGCTGATGTCCCATTGTCTATCATAATCATAATCCAAACTTATAATCTCTTCGTATATCTCAAGTAAGCAGTACACGATCGCAAAGCACATTTTTTAAACTTTTCCTAAAATTCAAGCATTGTAAACACACATAATATCGCACTTCTCCAACATTAGCAGTCGCTTGTTTGTGAGCCGAAATAGCAGACAGCAAGGCTGCATATCGGGCCTGAGTGGTCAAATATCGATTTCCACGGATCCATGTATATAGAGGCAGTTGCCAATGTGCTAATATTTATAGTAACGGTGTCTGATAAGGTAAATTTCGTTGTCCGGTAAGGTGTCGCACCGCTGCGAGACTGGTTCCGGGTCGTAGTAGTCAAAAGTAGTCCCATATGAAATTTTGCAATAGCACTTCTGCTGCACTGTTTCATGGAGCCGAGATGGCTTGGAGGTATATAATTTAGATTTGCTTCAAATTTGAGCATTTGGGGACCACTTAGATGCATTTATAATGTATTTTGACAGGACTATTTTGTATAACTGAAGGAACAAAAATTTGGGGTCATGGCCGTGAACAGGTGTTCCTCAGAGGGCAAATTTTAGGGTGCAAAAAACGCAATCGGTTGACATATTGTTTTTTTTTTTTCATTTTTTGTAGGCCTATGGTCATACTTTGGAGAACAACAGACCGAGAAGCCAGAATTTTGCCATTAAGCGATCTGTGGAACTCTAAACATTGTCGATTTCACTCTATTTTCAATGTGGCCAAAAACCAGTGGTGTGACACCTATATGAGAAGGGAGTGAAAGTACGAGAATCAGTCTGGACTCGTCACAACTCGGCTGATTCCGTATCTACATCTAACCTCGTCTGTATAAAGGAGGCTTCCATTTTGAACTGCCAATCACATGATCTTAAACATGGCGGCGCCCCTGTAGATCGCTTAGCAACGACATGAACAACCAGTGAAGTTATTCACTTCTATCGATCTGTCGATGAAAGGTCCCAACGGAATTGATAAACCACCCTAAAAATTGAATGTACAAACTGTTTGCCGACTGAAATATTCTTAGAAAGATAACGACAGAAAATTTACTAATGTTTTCCTTTTTAAGAGGAGCCTTACAATTTCAATAACGGTAAAGGGGCGTGCTTCCGGAGATGTGCGAAATGTACCGTGTAGGTGCATATCAAGCTACCACTCGTCACAACTCGGCCGATTCCGTATCTACATCTAACCTCGTCTGTATAAGGGAGGCTGCCATTTTGAACTACCAATCACAAGATCTTAAACATGGCGGCGCCCCTGTAGATCGCTTAGCAACGACATGAACAACCACTGTGAAGTTATTCACTTCTATCGATCTGTCGATGAAAGCTCCTAACGGAATTGATAAACCACGCTGAAAATTGAATGTACGAACTGTTTGCCGACTGAAATACTCTTCGAAAGATAACGATAGAAAATTTACTCATGCGTTCTTTCTAAAGAGGAGCCTTACAATTTCAATAACGGTAAAGCGGAGATGTGCAAAATGTACCGTGTAGGTGCATATCAAGCTACGTGATACAGCCGAGGGATTTGATCACCGGATCACCCGAGGTATGCCGAATGATCAAGCTACGTGATACAGCCGAGGGATTAGTTAAACTGGTACCCGTTGTATCTCCCGTAACCGTCCGATAGACGTTGATACGAAGATCGATAACAGGCTGCCAGTTTAAGGGATTAGTCTGGTACCCCTCCGTACTTCATGAGTAGTGGTAGGGGCAGGTAATCCAGACTACCGAGGGATTTGATCACCAGATCACCCGAGGTATGCCGAATGAATCAGTCTGGTGACTATATTCTTTGACATAACCAGCTGAAATTTGGTTTACAAGTAGCTGGGATGCCTTGAAACAGGATCCTATCCAAAGTTGGGCTGAGGTATGTAAAATTTAAATTTTGAATTAGACTTAGAATTTAAATTAGCAAAATTTCAAAGTTTTCGGACAGGTCCGCTGAGAATTGTGTCCCAGAATCCTTTTCACCGGATGAAATACGTCGTCTGCAAGTTTTCAACTGGCAAACATTTGAATATCTGTTACGATAAGTGCTTTAAATTCCATTCCCTTGCAAACTCACACTCCTCGCACAATAAATACAACACTGACATATTTTCTGGTATAACAGTTGGAACCTTTGACCGACTGTCGACCGTTTAATTTACCGCCTTTTTACAACCGCACTATGACGTGACATTGACATACAGCGTACTCCCGTGATGGTTTCTTCTAAATACAACATGGCAAGCGCCATGAACAGCGTACCAACACCCTGGCACTCTCAAACCCAATATGGCAAGCGCCATAACGAGAACTAAACACCTCGCCAGCACATTCGGCATACCTCGGGTGATCCGGTGATCAAATCCCTCGGCTGTATCACGTAGCTTGATATGCACCGACACGGTACATTTCGCACGTTTCCGGAAGCACACCGTTTTACCGTTATTGAAATTGTAAGGCTCCTCTTAAAAAGAAAACATGAATCAATTTTCATATCGTTATCTTTCTAACAATATTTCAGTCGGCAAACAGTTTGTACATTCAATTCTTAGCTTGGTTTCTCAATTTCCGTTGGGAGCTTTCATCGACAGATCGATAGATGTGATTAACTCCATCGTGGTTGTTCATGTCGTTGCTAAGCGATTTACAGGGGCGCCGCCATGTTTAAGATCATGTGATGGGTAGTTCAAAATGGAAGCCGCCTTAATACGGACGAGGTTAGATGTAGGTACGGAATCTGCCGAGTTGTGACGAGTGCTCGCCAGCAATGCTAAAGACTGCCACGCCTTGACTCACGACGTTGTGGTACTCTAAAACACAATCTGGCAAGCGCCACGACGAGAACTGCCACCTCGCCAGCAATTCTAAAGGCAGCCACGCCTTGACTCACGACGCTCTGAGCGCCAAGCACCATACTCGGTATTGAAATGTTAACATAACATGCTACATTAACTTAACTGAGAAAAAATAAAAATAAAAAATACGTCCAGTCGCAGTCGGTTCCAACTCTGAATTGAAGAACCCGTGCACGAGCGTTATACTCGTGCAATACACAAACGCCTCCTACCGGAGCTTAGACTATTACAAGGGAAAATAATTTTCGTCTAATTCGTTTCCTCAAACACCGAAAATAACATTTCCCTTGCAAACTCACACTCCTCGCACAATAAATACAACACTGACATATTTTCTGGTATAACAGTTGGAACCGTTGACCGACTGAAGCCAAAAGAACGGGCATGTTAATATTACAGTCCATGTTAGGAAAGAAGTTAATTCATTTAAAACACATTAGCTGAAATAAACATGCTATAATCCCAGGGATTCAGAAACCCTTAATTTTTCTTCAACAGAACTTTTGATAGAGCCATCCTTGGCCGACTCACTAAGCCATCTACCATGGCGTTTAAAGAGTCTGTCAGGGATCCCGTTGTTAGCTGCCGCGGACGCACCGCCAGCTCGCAAAGAATGCAAACAAAATTTATCGACGTCTTCAACTAAAGGCTTCAGAGTTCTCAAAAACAGGGTACGAAAATTGCTATACGATAATGGCTTATTACTTTTCCTCAATTGATAACCCTTTTTGGTTGCACTCAACTTTGAAAATAAATATTGTTCAGACTCGTCCTTTATCTCAGCCCACTTGAGATACTTCTCTAAATTAAACACAGGACACAAGGTTGTTCCTGTTCTAGCAATGTAAACCCAGGCACCCTCCCTGTATTTATCAGTTTTACTAGATTCAATGAAAATGCTCATGTAAGTATCAAAAAACATAATGGCATTTCTTTTCAAATTCAAAATCTCTGAACTTCTCAAAAACCCAGCAAAAGCCATTAAACAAATACAAATAGTTCTTTGATTCATAACATTTCCTTCAGTATAAAGCCCGTTATACACTTTACGTAAAATATCAACAGTCATAGGCTCTTTCTTATGAATCGGCTTTGCAAGTTTCCTTCTTGTCGCATCCAACACATTAGACACTAGCTTACTATCTATAATTTATAATCAAACATATGAAATCGTTTAATACTGTAAAAGACATTCATAACTGGGCTAGGACATGTAGGAGTATTACATGACTGAATCAAAGCTGACAGATAAAGAGCCACATGGAACGCGTTCGCAGGCAAGGTATCCTCCACTTTCAGACCATTTATAACAGCCCATTTCCGCCAACGTTGAAATCCGCGTTCATACGTTATCAAGGTGTTGTCAGCTCTCGACTCCTTGAGAAGCTGAGGTAAAGAAGGCACCCTGTCAGCCAACGGCCCAGGCAACTCCAAATCTAGCAGTTCCGTTCCATATCTCTGAAAAAATATATGTAAAATGAAAACGCAATAAGTAAACATATCCTATGCTCATCCAGGACTGATCCCATTGCAGCAGAGTATAATGCAAGGGAAATAACTCTTACAGTACATCTACCCCATCGATCATGAATTACTCTCCCTTATGAAATGTTTCCAAAATCAATATACAACGCTAGCATTCGGAACTTTAAATCTTCAACTCCAAAAATGCCTGAACCATTTTTGCATGGAACATAAAAATCCTTACTTGTGGGTAAAAAAATGAAATCTTTTACAAAGGAGCGAAAGTTTTCACTCGCTTGTGAACATAACATCGGCCAAAAAGGAGCCGATCTCCATTCAGGAACAATTAAAATTCCACGAGCCTTGCAAGCTCTCATCTTACCCAATACTCTGGGTACTAAAATAATCGGAGGCACGAACAGACCAAAACCATGACCCCAGTCATAGGTGAATGCGTCTACACCTATTGCCTCCCTACACCAAAACCTGGAATAAAAACGTGATAATTTTGCATTATGAACAGAAGCAAAATAATCAACATCTAAATAACCCCATTTTTGAGTTATTATCTGTACAATACTGTTTGAAATACCCTAATCATCTCTTTCAATAATTTTGGATAAATAATCAGCCCTTTCATTTTCTGCTCTAGGTAGCCATTCAACCTCTAATTGAATACATTTCTTAGAACAGAACTGGTATATCGATAACGCCAACTCTTGTAGATTTTCTTTCATAGAACTTTTGCCACAATGTTACTCACATTTGCGTTATCAGTTAACCACTTTACCCTTTGGCAAGTGAGAACATCTTGAAGAGATATCAGCAAAGAGCTCTCTCCAAGTAGAAGATTTGGAGGATTCCTGTGAATCCCACATACCATGTACTATCCCTTTATAGGTATTTACCTCATAACCACCATAACCTGAATTACTGGCATCACTGTATACAATTCTAGAGCAAGTGTTTATACGGTTTAAACTCTTTTTGTTCAACTAAAATAAACTTCTCTTCCAGAACAATATTTGTGCTTTACTTTCTTCAGATAGCTGAATGAAAGAATTCCAGGAAACAGCTTTAGTGATGTCTATACTTAAGCTCTTGGTCATAATTTGACAAACTGTACCTACGACAATGTACATAGAATAATCTGCCCCACAAAACTGGCTACTCTTCTGACGGGTACAAACTTAAACGACAGTAAGTACTGTAAAGTTCCTAGTGCCTTTCTAATTCTTTTTTCTGGTATTTCAATGAAAAATTCTGAACGATTGATCAAAGTCCCTAACCACTGTAACTCCTGAGTAGGGATCCAGCATGATTTATCTGCCTTTGGAATAAATCAAGCAGACAACAAATCACACTTTATCTCTTGACCAACCCGCTCTGTGTCATTAAAATTGTCTTCAGTCCCGAAACCATCATCTAAAAACATCAATACACTTTTACCTTCACCCCGCCATTTAGCTATTAATGGCCTAGTTAGTTTAGTGAAAATATAAGGAGCTGAACTCAAACCGAACGGTAAAACCAAAAATCTGTACAATTTTGTCATCCCGTCTACAACCCATGAAAATCCTAAAAATTCTGTGTGGGGAGGGTAGATGTCTAAAAAATGGTAAGCTGAATGAATATCGAACTTGATCATCCACGATCCTTGCTTTAAATATTAGAGCAATTCTAATATCATCGTACTTCACAGACTGCTTCCAGATATGCATATTGACTAATCTTAAATCGAGAATAAGCCTCCTTTTACCGTCACTCTGAATCGAAACTGTCAATGGATTAACAACAGTGGGAATATTTTTAGTTTCTGTAATTAAACCCCTATCTAAGAGATCACTGATTGCTTCAGAAACAAAATTGCTTTCTACCAAAGCCGATTTGTTGTTTTTTGAAAATGACACTGATGGCAAAAAGTAAAACGGAATTTTGTATCCATTACAAATAGTGTCTATAATAAAATCATTAGTATTAATGCTCTTCCAAAAATCAATATGATCACTCAATCTATTTTTAACAATGATTTCTTTTTGGCCTTGCTCGTATTGAAGAAAATCGTCTGTAAATCTATTTTTATCATACTCAAAATTATAAATAGAATACTCATCTTCTAAGTCTATTTTAGGAAAGTCAGTAGGATTCCCAATATCTAACCCATTACTTCTTAGGTTGCTCTTGCTGTGCGTGGGCTCTGGTGTCGGGACAATTCTTTCGAATATGACCGGTCTCTCCGCAGGAGAAACAAGCTCCATACACTCCTTTTGGGCCTCCGAAGACTGGAAAGGGACGAAAGGACTGCTGCTGATGCACAGGTGAACCCGAAAGTGTCCCGGATAGAGAAGTGCGATGATCGCAAGGGAAAGTAGCAGTAGGTTTCGACTTCTTAGATTTCTGGGACCTCTTTCTCTTAAGTGCTCGGGATTCGGCTCGATTGATCCTTGATTCGTCCTCCGAGTCGCTGGCGACAGGATTAAGCTCGTATTGACGTACCGTTTCCCATCCCGCTTCAGACGTGTCAGCAATGCGCACATGTTTATTCCTTTTCTTCAAACTATCACAAACCTCCTTCAAAATTTCACCCGCATAGTCAGTTTTGCAATTGTCAAGTGCCCACAAAGCTTGCTTCAAATTGTCCAACAAAGAAGCATTAAATTCATGCTGAATCTTATTCCCTTCATATCGCCACTTCAGCTCTTGTTCTTTCTTAAGCCGCTTAACGTCTGCTTTAACGGACAAACAATCTCCTCTCAATTCCTCTTTAAGAGAATTTAATTCGCGCCTCTGTTCGTGAACCTCGACCAAAAGCGTTCTAATGTCACTGTTCAACTCACTGTTGACTGACAAACTCTCTTCCAAACTCATAATTCAGTAAAAAAAAAAAATGAAAAAACGTACACGTGGCAGAAATTGAAAAAATGAATAAAAAAAAAATACGTCCAGTTGCAGTCGGTTCCAACTCTGAATTGAAGAACCCGCGCACGAGCTTTATACTCGTGCGATACACAAACGCCTCCTATCGGAGCTTAGACTATTACAAGGGAAAATAATTTTCGTCTAATTCGTTTCCTCAAACGCCGAAATAACATTTTTAGAATTTTAAATTCTAATTTAAATTCTTTTTTTAGAATTTAAAATGGATTCATTTTTTATGAAATGCCAGGAAAAAATTGAAAATACATCTGAATTGCATGCAAATGGCAAATACTTGGTCTAGAATGGTTGTGCAAGTAAGGCCGGATATGGGCAAATCAGATTCAAGGATCCAAGAGATCCTGCCGGGGCTGGGTTTCGAACCTGTACAGCCCACAGAATGGCAGTTATGGTCAGTAAGAAATCTTTAGATATTGGTCCAAAGTTTCATGCAAGCCACCTCTGTAATAACAAGCTCTGTGTCAATACAGACCATATTAACCTGGAGGAGAGTTTTGTTGATAATAGTAGAAAATGTTGTTTTGACAGGGGCATCTGCAGTGGCCATGAAAATTCATTGCGGCAAAAGGAGCCAGACTGCTTGTTGGACTTATGGGACTGTAAGTACTATTTTAATACCTATAAGGCTCTTTGCCTATCTTTTCTTATTCCATTGTTGGTCCATCTATCTTAACTGTCACCAGACCTATATTCATCTGCCCCCCCTTCTTTTGAAAACATTGTGGCAGAAGGAGCCAGAATTACATACAGGACCCTGCTTCCTTCCTTCCCTCAATCTCCCCCCCTCTCTCTCTCTCTTATGTTTGCAGAAGCAGGCCTTAATCATATACACCCCCCTCTCTCTCTCTCCCCCATTCTCTCTCTCTCTCTCTTTCTCTCACTCTCTCTCTCTCTTTTCGTTTTGTATGAGTCCCTTTCGGCCAGCTTCAGGTCTCATCGGTGGCCCTCTTCTCTTTTACTTCTTGTGTATTTCCTTGCTTGTCTTAACTCTGTCCAAGATTGCAAGTTAACTTGTTTTGGTCTCTGGGCATATGTATGAATGTTGTCGTCTAAGACCCCTTTCACATAGTCGGGTTCTGGATAGCCCCTTTCCTGCATCAAGCTGTGCTCATGTTCTAGTCTTGCTCGGATAGCTTGTCTCTTTTTCCTGTATCGGCTTGTCTTTTTAAGCGATTTACTCTCTAATGCCCTTCTTGGTATCTGTTGTAACGTTTCCGTGCCCAAATGCACAATGATGTTCCGGAAACTGCCCAAAGCTTTTTCTTTACTGCCCTGTCGATTCTGTTATTTGACCGTAGTATCTGGGCAGACAGTCTGCCGGTGAATATCCTTGAGTAGCTGATATTTTTGCTGAGGGTAGCTGTTGCGGCTCTGTTAAAGGCTTCACATTTCTGTGTCGAAGTCCGTGAACTAACACTGTACACAGCAGCCTCGCTTAGCCTCATTTGTAGTATGACTTCCATTACGGACTTGTCGTTTTCGTCCATTCTCAAAAATGTTATTTTTGCAGGACATAGTACATTGGACTTGTACCACCAGCAGCCGACCCAATCGCTGGAGCAGACCAGAGAGTCAGTGGGACAGTTACTGCAGTTTCCTGCATAACAGTCTACAGTGGCATTCCTGACTGAAGGTAAGTGTCTTAGCATTTGAGTTATATCCCCTCTTCCTCTCCTGGCCATTTCTTCTATTATAGCATTACATCTTAGTTTGATGTCCCTGGCTAGAGCTACTTGGGCTGTCTGTCTCTCTCTTTTTTTTGATACAAAATGGAAACATCCCTATACTAAAATTGGCATTTCTTGTTTTTCTGTCCTGAGTAGCAGCTAGGTGGTCCACCTGTCTGGTTACCTCCCAACCTTTCGTTAATTTATCGTAGAAGTCCTGCATGCCCAGGTATGCCTTAGTGTCTCCGTGTGTTGTTAGGGTTCTTACATAGAAGCCCTCAAGAGAAAGGTTCTCTGCTATGCTATATGCCATTCTTCTCTCTGAATGTGGCATTAAGTATCCAGATTTCTTTCTTCTAAGCGAAAATAAATTCCCTTTCTTGAACAAGCTTAACGGCTTCTTCTTCCTTCTTTTTCTGTCTTCTCTATTCGTTTTTCCCTATTATTCTATCTGTATCTGACCATATCTATCTATCCGTTTTCTTCTCTCTCTATGAGTAACTCTGGATATGTATGGTCTTTTATACTCTTCTTTCTGTCATTTACTCAAATCTATCCACCCAGTGACCTACTTTCCCAATGCACTAATCTTATTGGGCAGGTACTGATAAGCCAAGCTGGGCTGGGTTATGCAATACCTTATCTAATAAGTTCCAGCTGTCTGGATGTTTTGTAAAGGGCCTGCTTCTCTCTGATTACATTATAGACTGTCTGGTCTGCAGATATTACTCAGCATTTTGTCATAGATGAAAACATTGTAACAAAAGGAGCCATATAAGTAAATTTTGCAGTACTGGTTTTAGGTGAAGATTAAGGTGCATGTCCATCATATTCTATAAAGGCCCTCTTCTGTCCTTCTTTCATATATTCCACCCTCATTTTGACTGATAATACTTGATTATAGAATAAAAAGCTTAGAATCATGCATTTGGCTGGTCACATGGAAGATTTTAGGGGAAAAAAAATGAAGAAAACCCTTAATTTCAGCCCCCAGAATGGGGATTTTTTTGTCATTTTGGCTACTTTTCATGCAATGTTTTCAATGTATTTAGTTGAAAATGGGTTAAAAAGACAGACAAAAGGGTCCAGAACAGCATACTTTTTTATTTCATGTGAATCCATTGAGTTTTGACTGAGATATGTTTGACTTTGTAGGAGTAGTCAAAGGGCTGAAAATTTCCATTTTTTAAGGTCTTGGCCGCAAAATCAGTCATGTTAAGAAAATTGGGTTTTCTCTGTGAAAATGGCCCTGATTTGTCTCTGGCTCAATTTTTCCTAGTCGCAATACCCGAACTCAGCCTTAGGACTAAAAAGACTGGACTTAAAAGCCGAAATCTGTTTTATATAGGTGTCGCACCACTGCGAGACTGGTTCCGGGTCGTAGTCAAAAGTAGTCCCATATGAAATTTTGCAGTAGCACTTCTGCTGCACTGTTTCATGGAGCCGAGATGGCTTGGAGGTATATAATTTAGATTTGCTTCAAATTTGGGCATTGGGGGACCACTTAGATGCATTTATAATATATTTTGACAGGACTATTTTGTATTACTGGAGGAACAAAAATTTGGGGTCATGGCCGTGAACAGGTGTTCCTCAATGGGCAAATTTTAGGGTGCCTGTACTGGTTGGAATTTAGCGAAAAACGCAATAGGTTGACATATTGTTTTTTTTTTTTTCATTTTTTGTAGGCCTATGGTCATACTTTGGAGAACAACAGACCGAGAAGCCAGAATTTTGCCATTAAGCAATCTGTGGAACTCTAAACATTGTCGATTTCACACTATTTTCAATGTGGCCAAAAACCAGTGTTTTTAATAGACCAATGGAGTTTCAGTGGCCTATGGATAAACATACCTCGGATTCGTGATTCTTGTCATCCGGGTACTTTTGCTAAATCGCGATATCTCGCACTCTGAAATTTTACTCGGTGATAAACTTACTGTGTACGCATGTAATCGGACAGTACATGTAATTGGACACGGTCAGCGTCATGTTTGTGTAGTAAAATTCTGTTGGATTTCTCGGGCACTTTTGATAAAGATTTCTAAAACTTTTTCCAGTTATGAATACTATCACTTTCGAAGAGACAAAAAAGAGACGTCGTATTATCAATATCACGGTATATAGCCTACAGAAAAAGGAGTCATACAAGTTTAAGACGAGCCCTGTCGGGCAGTATATGATAAAGGTTTTCGTGCGCAGACTACATTAAATATTATGGAATCAAAACGAAGCATCGAGATAGAGAAATATTAAACATCACGGGAAACTGGCTTGAATGTACAGGGCTAGAATTGAAAAAATAATGAACCCCGGCTATCCATACATACCACTGCATTTGAACGAAAAAGGTGTTCGGACAAAAAAAAGCATCGTTAAATTTGGGGTCAGAAATTAAAATGGACTTACAACAGAGTTAAATAATTCCAGATCCTAAATTTACAAATGATCAAATTACGATTGAAAAGGGTAGAAACTTTTTCATGATACGTGTGTGTTAATCTGCCCCTAGCAAGTACATCACAGCGCGTCTACATGTCGCCCACTTTGGCAGTGAAATACCGAGATCAAAAGAACATACGGCTAACCCTTTATCAGCTTTTCAACGAAAACAATTATAGCAGATATTTCCCGACCCAAAATGAAGCTGAAATTACCTTTTTTGGAGGGTGAAAGGAAGGTTTGAAATTTGACATGACCTTCATCTTTTACGATAGTCATCTTAAGGTAGTGACAAAAAATGAAAAATGAAAAAAAAAAAGGCACTTTTGGTGTCGGGATTTTCCTAATTATATGGTGTTTAACTTTTTTTTGTAAATGGACTGTTCCTGTCTTTTTGCAGACACTGAAACTGTTTTTTTCATTAGAAAAAAATTATCAAATAGGCCTAAATAAATCGAATCAACGATCCCAAGGTGTCAAGCCCTGCGTGTTACCGACTTAGCTACCAGGTTCGGCAAATATGGAAGCTACTGGGTTCCGCAATCATCCATGGATTTAACAATGAGATTATCAAATAAAAAAAAAAAAAATAAAAAAATACTATGGTACTTCAAATACTATTCAAATGTTTGCCAGTTGAAAACATGCAGACGACGTATCAGTATATTTCATCCTGTGAAAAGGATTCTGGGACACAATTCTCAGCGGACCAGTCCGAAAACTTTGTAATTTTGCTAATTTAAATTCTAAGTCTAATTAAAAATTTGAATTCTACATACCTCAGCCCAACTTTTGATACAGTAGCAAATAGCCCATTACTGGTAGCGTCCACCGAGTTGGGCGTTGCTATGGCGTTACTAAGCGGAAATAGAATACGTGGTATTCCGAATTCGCCAGATATAACGTAGGGCAAGAATTACGAATACAATCTTCACACATATGTCGACACCCGGGTTCGAATCGTGGTTATGACAACGTCTTCCCAGTTTAAAATCAAAACTTCTCTGCACAGACATTAAAAGTCAATGTTAACACTAACAACAAACTCCCCAGTATCAACAACCCAAGGAAAAAAGCTTTTCAAACATTGAAAAAAGTGTAACAACCTAGCTAAATGGTAGAGTGGAAGCATCTCTTTATATTGTCCCACAATATAGCCGCAATATGGGACTAGCTTGACTTAAAAAGATGTGAGTTTTTGCTCAGTGATAGAGTGGTTAGATCCCTTTAACAACGCCCTGTGATGGTATCATGTGGTCTTCTTAGGGTAAGGTGGGAAGGATCTTATCCAGTCGCCAGTTGCCGAAAGTGAGCTCAGTCTAGATAAGGTGCTGTAGTTCCGGGAAATAAGGACACATAGACAGAAATTTTGTTTAAACAAAATTTGTAATTCTTTCAAAATGGTCAAGTACACTCCAAATTCTTCTTTACAAAATCCAATACATTTTTCTAGTTTACTCTAATTTTCAAAGAGTTTGCCGATGGCTGTTCCTTACCCTACGATGATCGATCTGAGCTCCTGACCAAAGTTTCTGTCTTTTTATAGTGCCAGGTTGGTCGCTACCCAAAACTTTGGTCGGACGTGGTCACGTCCAGATTGATATCGCAAAAATCTGGTCGTGGCCTCGTTAAAACTGGTCGGAAGATTTGGGTCGCTCTGAGTTCGACTAACAATTGATTTACTGTAAGCAAAACTAGCCAACGGTGAAAATCTCAAAACATTGTAGACGAAGGAAAAACCCAAAACTTACTTAGCTGAAAATAGTACAAAATGACCTAGATGCATAAATATGTAAACATTTCCCAGACACTTTACTTACTACTAAGACTCGGGTAACAAGAATACATCCGGTTTCAACTGTCAAACTGAGAAGATCGACTTTCGGCGCAGAATGCATGAAATGGCGCATAATGGACAATGGCGGCTCTTTCTCAGCCAAGTAAGACATAAATAAGTTGAAATGCAATCGTAATTTTGACTTTTAGCTAGCACAGAACATTCCCCAAGCGAGGAATTTTAAACTTGACAAGTTTAGACTGAAAACACATGGTTCCTTCATGTTGACCTAAATAAAGACAGAAAACGAAGAATAGAAACGATTATCAAGCCTATAAAGACACCCAGAACTGGCAGTACGGGGTGTTTTCATGTGCATGACGATCTTCAGGCATAACAGAGTCGGCAGTACATGTTCCGTTTCGTGCTAGCTAACTCAGGCGAGAAACAGGCATAGACAGCATATATAGGGATTGAGAATAGCAGACATTCTTCAATACCTGGACAGGCTGACCCCAAACAGATTGGAGTTGAATAATAAAAGGATTGTAGCTGTCAAACAGCTAAATTTAGGGATTTGTAGATTGAGAAAGGGTAGGACATATCACTACCCCCCTCTTTTTTTGGCAAAACTATGATTGCCAAACATAACAATTGACATGGAAAAACAACATGACAGGTGAACATTAGAACCTTAAATCTGCAAAAAAAACCCAAAAAACTTACACACACACACACACACACACACACACGCACACAAAATGGTTTTCCTGCTGGCCTCTGACCAAATTCCATTTGAATATGTTAACTTAGTGCAAGTTAAGTTTTTTAAAACCCCCATTTTAAAAGCTCATTTGCACTAAAAGACTTCTTTCAGACTTTAACTGACAACTTGGAAACTCTGTTTTTTGACAACATCTAGACTTAGAACTTTATTGCAAATAAATAATAACCAATGTCAGGAGGTACAGTAATTAAAATTATAGACTTACTGAACTGTCTCAGTTATTATATGTTAAAACTAATGGAAATACTTAAAACACTTCAAGAAAATGAGTACCTGACAGTCTTTCGTTGTTTCACCCTTAACATTTAAAAGTGTAACAGTTTACGGAACAAAATTGAATTGAAGCACTCTGTTTATCGTCCTTAATTAACACTTACTTATAAGATATATACTTTACACCAAGTTAAATTGTCACTGTGCTAAGATTACATTGAGAAAATTTTGATCACTACACACTGACCAAATGATTAAAACGATTTCACTTTGAAGGCCTAAGAGTTAGATGTTTTATACTTTTACACAGTTCACACTTCTCTCACAGCATTTAACACTAGAACGTTCAGTTCATGACAAAGAATGGCTTAAATAAACACTAAAATGATCTCCAATTCGGATGCTTCACTTGGTACGGTATCATCTTTGGCTAGACTAGGACGGCCTTTAGACATTTATACCCGTCGTGTGCCTAACTGCCCTGGACAGGTACTGGACGGGCCCATCACACTCTTCATGACGGGCGACCCAAAAAAGGGTGGACAAAACGATGTTGAATGACGTAACGTTTTGTTGTTACCTTTTAGATTCCTTCACCCTTTTGACTGTACTTTTGATGTTTTCTGTACCAAAAGGGGACTTCCGTTTATTGGCCTCTGGGTGGAATAGAGATGTGCATGACCGGCGTCTGGAAGCCGAACTTGATTTGTCTGGGGCGGCTGAATTTGATCTGGCACAAGTCCTCTCTAGAGACTGGATGGCCCTGTGCAGTGAGTGGACTTCATTCTGGATGCTCCGCAGATTCCTGTTAACTCCATGCATCTGCCTTCCGTTGGCCTCTATTGCATGAAGTATGTCCATCAGCATCTTTTCCTGGCTCGTCTGCTGTTTCATTGGGGCTGGCATGTCTACCTGGGTAGCAGATGTGGGCATTTTAACAGCTGGCCTCACCTCGTTATCTTGCCTTTTACTCTCTAGTAGGCTACCCTCTATAAATAGCGGATCTTTGGTGTAAGACTGGCCGAGGGGGCAATCCTTGGACAAAGCGAAAAAATAACAGCTATCTTGAACATAGTGTTCATCTAATGGTCCATCTTTGATTGACCTAAAAAACAAAGTAGCAAGCTTTCAGGTCAGTCACTTTAATCTACACCGAGGTTTCCCAAGCCTATGGCCAAATGATCTTAATCCCTACAGACCAAAAATAAAGCCTAAACATCTCATCACATGGGTTCTGTGATAATGACGATATCATGCAAAGGGGAAGATTGGTATTCTGTCATAGCACCTCACCAAAACGTCTCTGCTCTTGCTGCTATCCACTTTTAGGGGATCCAGTTGGTCTGGCAAAGACAAGTGACAACCTTTACTTTTGTCATCGAAAGGAACATCACCTCTCCAACTGAATGACTTTCCTACCTTAGCAACTTCCTGCACCCTAAACAGTAATGTGCAGTTTCTCTTAGAAATGATCAACGCAGCACAAAATATCATCATTGGACTCATACTCATCAGACCCTTACCCGGCACCTTTTAACCATCTCTGTCTCATCTTACCAAGAGTCATCTCGATACCATAATTAACTGCTCGTCACCTTAACTTACTACCTTCGATAATGCCCACACCCTTTCTGCTCTCAGAAACTCCATCTCGATGCGCTACATAACTGCTCATCATCTTAACTTATTGCCTACAATAATGCCTACACCCTTTCTTTCAACTACTCTCTGACGTCATTTTTCCAATATACCCGAAATTGAACTGCATCATTTCTTCATCACCTACTACCATTATACACCTTACACATTACAATTTTTGCAGCTCTTAAGATAATCTTCAGAGTTAATACTGCACCCTATTGACTCCCATAGTGCCTGCTAAAAGTAGGATAAATCTTTTCAATTTGGGCTCGGCTAATCTTCTAGGTCGATACTGCACTTCAATGACCAACTTTACATTTTCTAAGGAATACAGACTGATACCTCATCCGAAAAATAAAAAATAAAAAAAAAAAGGGACAAACAACAGCATCACTTGCACCACTCTTTAAACAAAGAAAACACTATTATCACTTAATAGTTCCATGGCATCATTTACTGAAGGCCATCAAATTTTCTGTAATTTCTTCCTAGTCTTTACTATCCAAGCTGGAGTATCGGCTCCTTCGTACAGTTTCAGTTTGTCGTGGTGTACCACCTTCTTTTTCTCTGATTGCTCCAACTGTACTTCGAAATTAACATTGCTGAAATTTCTGGTAATTATGTATGGTCCATGGTGTGTTTTATCTAACTTGTGGGCAGTTCCAACTGTACTGCTTTCAGACAGGATCCACACTGCATCACCTGGCTTGTAATTATTAAGGACCATGTTCACATCATATACGCCCTTATTACGCTGCGCTGCAGATTTCAGGTGTTCGTGGGCCACTCGATGTGCCCGTTGCATCCTAGAGCAGAGCACATCTACATAGTCGCCGTAGCTTGTGACGTCGGTTTCATCAAGCTCAGTTGAACTGCCAAATACCACCTCAGCTGGTGGTATTTGGCAGTTCAATTGAGCATGATCAACTTCAACTTCAAACTTCAAACCATACAGCTTCCTCGCGCTTTCTCTAATCCATGGTAAAGTGCTTGGTGTTTTCTTCAACTTGCTCACATACACAAGATTACGCCTCTCCAGTTCAGCAACGACAAACATTTAAGCACTCCTGGAGACCTACGAAATTCGGAAGCATCCTGGTCCCGCCCAATAATTCTCCACAACCCACAGCGTAACGACCAATTCATGTAAGCATGACAGTTTTTATAGTACGTATCGAGAGCTGGAAAGTGTACAAGCTCCATTTGCACTAAGCCGTCTTTGATTACACTTCCCAAATCTATATTACATTTTCGTAACAGCTCACAAACACTTCCATATGCCATAGCTACGGGCATTCTCCGGGTGCTACTGAGAATTCCTACCAGCTGATTTACAGTTACGGCACCCTTCACCAGCAGTCCCTTTGGCTTATCACGGAATAACTCCTTCTTATATTCTTCGTATCTTATGCAGGTCCCCACTTTCCCAACTTCGAACAAATCTCCAATTAGTGTATCCAATAAGCGACGTCCCAATACAAAATTGCTGCTGTGTAGTACATCGTGTATTCCAGCCGTTCGTAAAACCTTCTTTGCAACAACTTCAGAATTGGTCCATATCATGCAAGGTGGTATGCTGTCTTCGGATGCCATACAAGCTGTCCATCGTTCCAATGCTAAAAATCACAAATGATCTGTCCGGCTCCTACTACATTTCAATTTACCGGGCCCAAGACTTACCGAGTACTGACTACTTCTACCACAAAGTGGGTAGCCCCATTGCATCTTCTCCACCGAAAGCTCCAGCTGGTAGGCTTTCCAAGTGGCCTCCACGTTCCCAGTGTCAGAATACCTGTCCAGCAGGTTTTTCAGTTCTGATGGTGGTTAGGCCCACGTCCTGAATGAATCTCATTGTACCTCTTGGAAATGGCACCAACATAGGTTTTCTCTTCAGCAAATCGAACACTTTATCCACTTTGAGACAGTCACTTGCTATCGCCTGTTCTTTCCACTTCGCCAACTCAGTGACACACTCAAGTCTACATATACTTCTTTGCATCAGGTAAAAATTGATCTCCAATGCTGACAAGTTACTACTTGCATCTCTCTTAAATGCTGCTGAAGTATTTTTTGGGAAAACCATTCCACCAACAATACAGCCAGATACTGGGTGAAATCTAACTCGAGGTCTGCGATTAGCTAGGTCCACATAAAGCTGCACGAACCGAAGCTTATCAACTTGGAAACAGACACTCCGTAACTCGTATGAAATATCAATTGCCCTTCCGTCAAGATTGCTACGGTAATTAGCACAATCTGCAAAGGAGGCACAGGTGTACAACATACCTCTTCTGCCAACAACTTCCTGTATGCCACTTGTTGACCAGAAAAGTTCCATTACATCGGATTCGAGGTTGATTGCAGAATGTACTGTCACTCAGCTTACGTCAATTTCTTCGAATTCTTTTAAAGACACACCGCCAGTCTTTTTCTTGCCAAAACAAAAACAAAATATCACCACCCGGAAACCACCCATTACGGGGCATTCTTCGATACTTTTCTGCAGAGTCTGCAGTATTATACTACAGTCATAAGGCAATACACACAATCTGTCCATGCGGTTTAAGTCATTTTTCATCAAGGTTTTCATTGCCCTTTCGCCAACGCATAGCTTCTGCAGATTCCTTTGAAACGACGTCTTCACACTTGTATAGTAAAGAAAAGACTCTTCCTTTAGTATATCTTTTCGTACCTCATGATGACCACTTCTCACACAAGGTAAAAGTCCCAGCCAGCATTCCCATCCGTGCTCGTAAAAATAATTGAAAACCAACACTGTGTCTAAAGTTGGCCAATTCAGCATTGGAATACAGAGACAAATCCACGTGCTTGTTCAACATTGACTGAATCTCACGTATACTCATTAGTCCATTTGGCAAAATAGTTAAATGCTGAACAGGCAGCTTCACACCTCGCAATGATTTCATTTCCACAACACAACCGTCAGCGTCCAAAGAATAATTCAGAAACACCTGTTCTTCCACTTCATCTACATATCTACGGAAACACTCGACGGATTGGAATTCTCCTCCATAATATCAAACAGGCCTTCGGTTTCGTCATCTTCATACTCTGCCATTTTCTAGTAGATGCTCGACGTTCTGTAAGAAAAACAGAAAAACAATTGAAAAAGTCACTAGAGTGAACAGTAACGTGATTTTCCACGTTTAACCCATTACCAGACAACAAAATTTTACTCTGGTCCAAATTCAAAGCCGTTGCAGACAACAAATTAGATTTAGCTGAAATAGTGAAATTTGAGTCAGAAAGGGTAGAAAAGATTAGGGTTATCTTCTTTGCTATCTTAAAGTAACCCTTGGGTTAAATGTTACAGTTTCCCTAACCCCTTACACAAGTGTTCGCCTATAGCATACTATATATTTCCCGTGATTTGTTAGAGAGGGTTATCATCAATTACCCCTTTTTTCCACAGTCAGAAAGCTGATTACCAAGGGCTACCTTCCGATAGTTAACATACAGGATAATGGTGAATAAAGAAGAAAGGGTAAACATCTTTTCAATTATCCAATTAGTGTTACCGCGGGTTTCCATTTTTCTGCGCAATCAGGAAGTGGGTTACAATCCGAGAGTTAACATACAGGATAATGCTTAGTAAAGGTTTAAGGGTTAACGTCTTTTACAGTTATCCAAATGGGATTAACACGGGCTACCGCTTTTCGCAGTTAGGAACTGAGTTAACGAGGGTTACCAACAGAAGGTTAGCCTACTGGATCATGGTGAGTACAGCTTTGAGGGTTAACATCTTTTGCAGTTATCCTATTGGTGTTTTCGCGGATTACCACTTTTCTGCACGATCAAATTTTTATACTTTAAAGAAATCAAAACATTGCAAAACATGTTTGTTACATTTATGTTTTTGCAACAGCTCATAAAACACTGCTGAGCCCCGAGAGTTCAGTCTGTAACATCGAGGGCTCTTAATCCAGGTACTCCAGTTTGCACTGGTTTGATTCCCGGCTCGGCCAACATCCTAAGTGGCATTTGACAAAAGTCATTGAAACTAGCGTCATTTGTCTCTCACCAATGGACAATTAACAATGGATGAGCCGCTAGTGGCTCAGATTGGATATTGTGCAATATAACTGAAACATTTCGAACGCAGCGTTACACTCCATCCAACCAGTCATTAAGACACAAGTCCCTCATATTCAATATTCTGATTTGTTCCATGATTTATTGGACGATTAGAAATAGAACTGAATTTAGTACAGTTGTTGAATGTAAGCTTTGTATTAATAAAGTATCTTACCTAAAGTAGTCTTTAGCTGTGGGCAAGTTGTAGTGATTTGCATCCGGTTCGTATTTTTGGAACACTATTAGACTCAATCCATCAGCTCTTCTATCATCTTCACAGGCAGGTCATGGCTGGGTAATAACTCGATGAAGTTAGGTTTCACCTCCTGCAGAATATAAGCACTTGCTTGTTAGACTAAAACGATTTTAATATATTTTGCTGGGTTAAGGAACGAGAGCTGTCAGTGGAGAGCAGCGCTTCACAATTCTAAGTGCTGGATTGTGACAAAATTTATTTAAAATTTATAATCCGACAAAGGAGAATACTTCTGCTCAAATTGCATGTCAGAGTAATAAGGCTTGGCCTAGAACCTTGTGTGATAGTCCCACATACATGTGCAAAGTCTAAAAGCAATAGCTTGAGTAGTTACACATATGATGTTACCCCCAAAAGTTTAACCAAAAATTCAAAGTTGCAAAGGGTGCATAATTCTGCTCAAATATCAGAGTTAACATACATAATGATGGTGAGTAAAGGTGTAAGGTTTACGTCTTTTACAGTTAGACACTTGGTGTTATTCCATTTTTTGCACATTCAGGAACAGGTTACCGTCCGAGAGCTAACATACAGGATAATGGTAATTAAATGTTTAAGAGTTAACGTCTTTTACAGTTATCCGGTTGGTGTTACCGTTCTAGAGTGAATATACAGTCAAAATGTGAATAAACCTTAAAGGGTCTTTTACAGTTATCCAAATAGTGTTACCACGGCTTATCAATTTTTTGCACAGGAAGTGGACTAACGAGGGCTACCGTCAGAGGCTTTATCTATGGATCATGGTGAGTACTGGTTTAAGGTTAACGTCTATTAAAGTTATCTTGTTGGTGTTGTCGCGGGTTACCACTTTTCTGCACGATCAAGAGTTAACATACAGGATAATGATCAGTAACGGTTTAAAGATTAACGTCTTTTACAGTTGGTGTTATACCACTTTTTGGACACATTCAGGAAGTGGGTTAACTTCCGAGAGCTAACATACAGGGTAATGATGAGTAAAGGTGTAACAGTTAACGTCTTTTACAGTTATCCAGTTGGTGTTATCGTCCTAGTTCACAGGATAATGGTAAGTAAATTTTAAAAGGTTAACGTCTTACACTTGGAGTTATCATACAGGTTTATGCTGATTAAAAGTTTAAGGGTTGACTTTTTAGACAAACCGGGTTATCATACGGAGGGATGGTGAGTAATGATTTAAGTCTTACCGTCTGCCACTTTGAGTTATCAGAAAGGGTTATGGTGACTGAAGGTTTAAGGATTAACCTTTTTGACAAACTGGGTTATGATACGGAGTTATGGTAAGTAATGGTTTAAGTCTTACCATCTGTTTAAGGGTGAACGTCTCACACTTGGAGTGATCAAAAGGGGAGTTATGGTGTGTAAAAGTTTAAGGGTTAACGTCTTACATTTAGAGTTATCAGATGAGGTTACAGTGAGTAAAGCTTTAAGGATTTACTTCTCTGACAAATTGGGTTTACCATGGGTTAACGTTTTTTAATGAAAATCTTCCAGTATATTACCTACAGTTACCGTCACAGTATTAACGAACGGGGTTATGGAGAGTAAAGTTTTAAGGGTAAACGAAGTACACTTGGAGTTATCATACGGGGTTACAGTGAGTAAAGGATTAAGAGTTAACGAAGAAAACTTGGAGTTATTTTACGGAATTACGGTGAGTAAAGTATTAAGGGTTAACTTCTTTGAACAAAGGAATCTATTTTAAGTAACAAACTTTACTCAAGTTAACCCTCCTTTATGTAATGATTCAAAACATTTCTCAAACGATACACAATTTTAAATATTCATATGTTCCTTGTTAGAGGGTCAACTTCAATAAATTTATAAGTATCAGTTAGTCTGGTGTCTTTTGCAACAAATTACCAAGAATTATGTTTTAAACCTATCCAGAAACAACAACTATTAATGCACGTTTAACTGAGGAAGGGTACAAATAGTCAATTTGGTTCCAGGTGTTTCATCGTGGTAGGACAAAAACGCCAAATGCTCAAAGCCAAAAGATCTTATGAGTCTGTACATTCAAACAACCATAAATAATGAGCAATGGCTCAAAGCCGACAAATATGGAAAACGACCGATTTACCAGCTGCTCATTCAAAGTAAGAAGAAATAAGCCATTCTGCAATTCAGTCTAAAGAGCAAGTTATGAGAGACACATAATTCTTACCTTCAAATTATCCAATTCCTAAACGAGAAATATAAATTTCCTCAACAACACATAAATAAACAATTCAAAATGCTAAAATTAATATATTCGTTTTTTTCCAAATCACAATATTTTCTACACGACTTTTTTGTACAGTCACTTTTATGTATGCAGCTTTCTATCGAAAATTGAGTTTTAACAACCACAAGCATATATTTACACTATTGGAATTGTCACGTGACTTCAACAACCAATCCGCATTAAGATGTATAGGCTATGGGCGGAGCTCCGCATTTCTCATCCCGCATTTCGCCTATACCCTAACCCTAACCCTAACCCTAAACCCTAAACCCTAACCCTAAGGACAGCCAATCAGAGGCCAGCAAATAGAATGATTGACAGGTGGGAGGAGCGATTTGGCAAAACTTTATGGGCAAAACGCGCAAAAGCCCTATTCCCTAACCCTAACCCTACTAAACCCTAACCCTAACCCTAACACTAACCCTACAATGCTTTCTACCATTTTAGAAACAAATCTCATCATTTTAATCAAATTGAATTTGTCGCCTAGAACTGATTGAATTTGGACAAGTTCTAAATTCTGCTGTAGGTTACAGAGTTAAGAGGCTAACTAGTCCATTGAAGAAGTACCATCAATTTGTTTTTCCTTTGCTTCTTGCTTTATTTCTTGATTTTTAGTCAGCTATTGCCTTACTAAATTGAGCAATAAAATATTTTCAAGTTTGGTTTGACTATGAAAATCCGAATAGCCCCCTTACAATGTAATAGTTGAACATGTAAATGAACCATGCTCTGGCAAAAGGGGGTTTAATGTATCTCCGTGATCCATGATACCAAGCAAGCCATCACATAATTAAGGATCAACAATACATGTAACCTCTTTTATAATACAATCAACTTTATCATCAGGTAGACTGGTCCTTAAATATACAGAAAATTTACCAATAGCGAAGAGTTTCAGCCCCAGTCAGCCTGCACAGTCCAAGCGGTCTGACTTGGGTTGATACTTTTCCCAGATTCATTAAGACCCTTTTTCACAGAGCATGGCTCAAGTGCAATGATGTACAACATCAGTCAAAAGCTGTCGAGGGTCATTTATAACTAGGTGCAAAACCCAAGTTTGGCTGGAGCCCTAAAGCCACAAAAATAAGTGCAATACCCTTAAACTCTACATCAAATGTTCCATTACATTTCCTTTCCAGCCTTACTTTAGACCTTTGAAAGGGTAGAAAACATTGTATGAAAAAGAGAAAATGATGGTAACCAGCATTTTGTCCTCCTGCAACTATGTTTCAATAGTCTTCTTCCTCAGGGTTATTAAAACATATGAGACATGCTCTGGCAAAAGGGGACTTAATTATCTCTGTCATCCATAATTCAAGTAAGTCATCACATATATATCCATAAAATCCATTTTGTCTGGCAACCAACTGAAACGTGAGGTACACTGGTTTTTGACATGCAGAAAAATTATCAAAGCAAAAAGTGTCGGTCGAAGTTAGTCTGCGCAGGCTAACCTGGGCCAATACTTTCTGCAAATGCATCAAGACCTCTTTTCACAGAGCATGGCTCATAAATAAATGCCCAAGGATTTAGTGTGTCTCAATTGTGCTCTGAGTATGCAAGGCTTGTCACAACAAAGGTACATTCTTACAAAAAAGTTATTACAAAAAGTTTCCAATAGTAAACAGATTAATTACACACCTACAAACTTTCTTGCTTAAATACAAATATATTGCACACAGATAAAAATAGACACAGTGGAACACAAAATCTGAGACGTGCTCTGTGAAACGAGGTTTAATGCATCTGCAAAAAGTATCAGCTCATGTCAGCATGTGAAGTCCCCACTGACTGACGTGGGTCAATACTTTTAGCTATTTGTACATTTTCTGCATGGCACAGGACCATTTTACCTCCAGATCCAGTCGATCGTTAGACTAGACAGATTTTATGGGTCCATACTAAAGTGATGACTTGCTTGGTATAATACATCAACGAGATGCATTAAACCCCCTTTTTGCCAGAGCATGGCTCTTCTGTATCTGCAACGTCAAGTATGGTCCCGAACATGGTATGTCGATGTCTTGATATGTCATTGAAAATCTATATCATAATATTTATCCACCATATTAGCCATTAATATAAAGAATGTTATGACATATCAGACTAATACAATTTGGTATCTTTTTTAATTAAAATTGTCACTAATTGCAATATTTGAGCCATGCTCTGGCAAAAGGAGGCTTAACGCATCTCCGTGATACATGATACCAAGCATGTCATTACATACTTAAAGATCCATAAAAACCCATTTTGTGCAACAAACGACTGATTCAGGAGGCATATAGGTCCTTGGACATACAGAAAATTGACCAATAGCAAAAAGTTTCGGCCCAGGTCAGCCTGTGCAGACTGCGCAGGCTGACCTGGATCAATACTTTTCGCAGAAGCATTAAGCCCCCTTTTCACAGAGCATGTCTCATTTTTTTGTTTAAATATGTAGTTATACTATAAAGGAAATACATGTACTATGTTGTATCAACTTTCCTGGTGCTTGTATCTGCTTCTTGCTTCATGGCAAAGTCATGAGATCTCACTTTACCTTTGGTTTTGTGAGATGTACATTTTCCCCGCAGCTCAAAGCATACACAAGCCCCAAGAAAGTTATTACAAACAACATAGTATGTATGCAGCCAAATCTTATTGAGCGTTTTTAGAAATAAGTGTTCAAATACAAAATCTGTAGTTTTCATGCTCGCAATTTATGTGAACAGCACAAGGAAAAAAAATGCGTAATATTGCTCTAATCTACTTACACGTATGGTAGTATCAGGGGAGGTAACCAGTCTATACTAGTTTAAGAAGAGTTACGCTGCCTGTGGGGTCAATCATTAATCAGTTATTAAATAAATATCTATAAATATGAAATCTTTACTTTTCATGCTCGAAATTCATCTCAACAGTACATACAAAAAAAAAAATGCATGATTTTGAACTTAATAGCAACATACTATTAAAAGTACTTGAGTGAATATGTCGGAAAAGTTTTGCAATGAAGTATCCCAAAATTCCCCATGTGCATAAAAAAAAGCATTCCTACTGGAAGCCGGCTTCAAGAGCCGGCTTCCAATAAATACCGCCCCGTAGCATTTGCAGAAAGCCATGGAAAAAATGGTAAATGGACGCCCAGTTTGTTTTATAGAGAAATATAAACTGATTTCCACAGCCCAGTGTGGATTTCGTAAATAGAGAAGCTCTCTCGACCACTTAGTTTGCTTTGGGACTTTTACACGGGAAGCCTTTACGAAGAAGGAATATGTTTTAATCTGTCTTTTTTTTTTTCAATTAAGAAACTGCTTACGTTTCCACCTGCAAGTAGGACATTATGGACGCCCACTATGATTTCAGAATTCGAAATCGCCTTGCGTATTTCATATCTGCGTTTTTAAATGAGCATCAGACGGGAGTCCGGTTTTGAAATACATTTTCCAATTCACACGAATAGGAAACGTGCGTTCCCAAGAAAAACAGCCTCTCAGTTACACCTTTCAGTGTTAAAACCAATATATTGTTAAATCTGTTGGCCCTAGAGTAGAATATTAGTTGTACGGTCAGGTGGCAGGGCACTTGGAAATTTGTTCACGGCTGTGGCGAATCATGTCGCCACGTATGCTGCAAAGTTTTACCATTCCGACGTGTATTCAGCGAAATTCCTCCGTTTTATGGTCTCACAAATTTGTGTACGTTAACAAATTTGAATTTCCTTTCTGAGTGCCCCACACTGAAAAATGATGTTACTAAAAGCTGATATCACTGAAACCTCGGTAGAACGTGAAGTTTGGTACATTTGTTATTCACTGCGATAGACGTTCGACGTATTTGTATTTGAACATAAATTTAAGCTACTGTAAGGTAAATAATTTCTCATTTTATGATTCGTTGGCAACTTGTAAACGACCATTAGTTGCCCAAAAGACCATTAGTGTGGTTTTCAATGTTACAATATATGACCTTTGGAACTTAACAATTTGTTTACATGACAATAAGATGGCTCGTTTTTTCCCCGTGTACTTGTTTTAGAAGGACTACAAACGATAATGTATGTAACCATATTCATTTATTTTCAAAAACAATCCATTCTGTCCACTTTAATGACCATCATCATGGGAAACTAGTAATAATAAGGGCAAATAAGTTTCCAAGTGGGCGACTCGTATCAATCGACGCCGTCATGTTGGATGTCGCGTTGTGTTATGTAGAATATGAGGCTCGCGACAGGGAAACTGCTTTGACGTGGATTTTGCAAGTGAATATTAATATATGTTCGGGGCACATTATCCAATCATGATGAAGAGAATTTGAATTTTCTTTGCAGTATAATAATGGTTTCTGCATGTTTACGATTTCAGCATTAACTACCGATTAAAACATGAGTATGTTTAAAAGACAGTTTCAGCAAGTCTCAAATATTTCAGATAAATGTGCAAACTAAAAATGTCAAATTTTCGAATTCCACCTACAAATGTATGCATTTCTGTCAGCCGTTAAAGTTTCAGTTGAAGGAACATTTTTGCTCATTGACACTAAAACAGATTAGTTATAAATGACAACTTTAAACAGGTTTAATTTTAAAAGTCAGTGAACTTCAGGAATAAGCTTTTTAAAAACATCTGACAATTGATGTCACTGTCATGGTAAAGCTTTGAAAACAATGTGGAAAAGGAGCTGTTACTTTTTATGAATATTTTCTTAGCCCAATATTTTAAACTGAAAAAAGTTACATTTAAATCAACTAGACCACCTCTATGTCTATAGGGTAAAGGGTTAACCCTTATCCTGCTGAATAAAAGAGATGAAACTTTCAAGCCGATAGTATAAGCCTAAAATTTTCCTGTTTCAAGGGTATTTCTGGAGGAAAGATATCTCTTTATCGGACAGTGTAGATCAAACATCAGACTGCACGTTTTGTGCAGTCTGATCTTGATCTACGCTGTCCACAAAAGGTCCGTGGGTCGCGATAAGCAGCCTAAGGGTTAATATTTATAAAGACCCTAAATCAGTTTTCTTGTTTAGCTTAGTAATTTTTTTTTTTTTTTTTTTTTTTTGTCAAGAGTGTCTCTGATGTAGATGAAAATTTGGCCTGAACTTGTCGAAAATAATGTATGGCTGATCCAGATTATCTGTGCAGCTTGGCATTGATCTACACTTGCTGCAACGGAATTGACGTGATAAACGACGTTTTCGTTAGTAATAGCGTTACAGTGATGAGGCGAAAGCCGAAACATGTTTGTTTGGTTGTTTGAAAATTGAAATACATGCATGTTGCGTCTAATTTCTCATTTGCTTCCCTAATTTACTTGTGTAGGTCCGGTTTTAACCGGGTTGTTTATTTTTTTTCCCGTTTATATATATATATATATATATATATATATATATATATATATATGTTTCATTTTTTAAAGTCTGCATTACAAATTGCACAGCCTTGAGTTTGGGAGTAGACAGATATAGACTAGATTGTAAACGGTTAAAAAGCCCCATCCGGTAATTAAACCTGAAACAGGCAAGAAGGTCAAAAGCCCCTTCACGAATTTTCGATGGTAGACACTAACCCCTTCATCAAATTTAAGAGGAGGACAATAGATCCTTCACGACTTTGTAATGGCGGACAAAATCTCCTTCAGTAAATTTTAGAGGCGGACAAAAGCCCCCCCGCTATTGGCTGACAATATTCTCTGTGTCTTACAACGGTAACCATGTGGATATCATCACCTGCATAGAGCTTAATTCTTCTAATAGTAAGTACACCAGATCAATTGTGAAAATATACTAAAGTTCTAAACTAGATCTAAATAGCTAAAGTGCACTACTTGCAGGGAAATTTTGGTTACAAAATATTTAAACTTTTTTTCGCTAAAGACATCTCTTTTTTAAAGAAAGAAACCAAAAATGAGATCAGAATTTATAGAACGTGCAGTCTGATCTTTGTTGTAAATATTTATTTTTTTGCTATATATCTATATATATTTTTGCTGTATATCTATTTCAAACATTGTGAAACATGGCAAAAGCAATACTCATTATATCGATCACAGACTCATCTTTTTTAGCTCACCTGAGCACGAAGTGCTCAAGGTGAGCTTTTTTTTATCGTGATGTGTCCGTCATGCGTCGTGCGTCGTCCGTCGTGCTTCGTGCGTCGTCCGTCGTTCGGGTCGTCAACATTTACCTGGTGTGCACTCTAGAGGCTACATTTTCCGTCAGATAGTCATAGAACTTGGTAAGAATGTCTGTCTTGATAAAACCTTGGACAAGTTTGTTATTGGGTCATGTTGGGTCAAAAGCTAGGTCACTGGGCTAAATCTAAGAAAAACATTGTGTGCACTCTAGAGGTCACATTTTCAGCATGATGCTCTTGAAACTTGGTCAATATGTTTGTCTTAATAAGATCATGGACAAGTTCGAAATTGGGTCATGTTAAATAAAAAAAGTACGTCACTGGGCCAAATCTTAGAAAACCCTTGTGTGCACTCTAGAGGCCAAATTTTCAGCCTGATGCTCATGAACATTGATCCGATTATTTATCTTGGTGATGTATCAGACATGGGTCATGTCGGATCAAAAAGAAGGTCCTAAATCTTAAAAAAAAAGGGGGGCATTGTGTACGCTCTAAAGGCCACGTTTTCAGCTGGTTAGTTATGAAACTTAGTCAGAATGTTTGTCTTCATGATATTTTGAACATGATTCAAATTGGATCATATCCGGTAAGAAAGTGGGTCACTGAGCAAAATCTGATAAAAAAAACTTGTGTATACTCTAGATGCCACACTTTCAGCCTAATACTCGTGAAACTTGTTCAGAATGTTTGTTTTGATGATATTTTGGACAAGTTTAGAATTGTGTTACATTGGGTCAAAAAGTAGGTCACTGAGCCAAATGTAATAAAAACCCTTGTGCACACGCTAGAGGCAACATTTTCAGCCTTGTACTCATGAAACTTGGTCAGAATATTGTCTTGATGATATCTTGGATAAGTTCGGTTCGAAATTTGGCCATGCAAAGTGTAAAAGTAGGTCACTTACAGTCATGTGTTTCACATCACTAAAACCAGAATCTCTTTAGCTGTAGAAGTCTTTACTCAGGTGAGCACTTTAGGACCAACGACCCTCTTGTTTATATTCGCTGTAGGAGAGAATATCTTTTATCAGAGGTACAATAATACACAAGTAGATGAATGATCGTCTCTATTCAAATTACGGTTTATTTAAGCTCAGAAAAATACCCTTTGTACAGACCAGTTATTGCTGATAAAAATCTGTCTCTGTGACGAAGGTCTTTGTCTAGCTGTCGATCAAGACAAACATTATAATGACGGCAAACGCAATACGATACCTTAGTGGAGGGCGATTACTTTGCATACAGATACCGCCAGTCATTATGATGTTTTTTGGGCTAGACTCTTTTTCAGACTGTAATGTTCTACAGAGCGATGTTTAAGAGGGTCTTTGAAGATTTTTTTAAATCAAACACTGATAAACTGTACTTTTCCCTGTAGATATATTTGATCACATAACATCCCCCCCCCCCAAAAAAAAGAAAAAAAACGGTTTCCGAAACTCAAGCGCAAAATCTAAAAATATATTGGAAGGATTCGTAGTTTTTTAAGGAAATACCATTTTTAATTACACTTGCTATTCGTCTTTACTGATAGTTTGCCAGCTACCACCTGACTAATATCGGTGGTGAATCATTTTAACGTCTGGTAATACTGTAAAAAAACCCTTTTAAAGATGGTTAGCAATTTCGGCAGTTATTTATACAAAACAGATTTTAAACTTATTAAGAGACTTGATCTTTTGACCAAAATACTTGATCACTTCTTCGTAATCATTGCAAATGGAAGGTTTGGTCGAATTTATAACTGTGCACGAGAAGTTATATCCATTCCCCGAATCGTGAGTTAGAGCACTGGACAGGCTGTAAGATTAAATGGCTGCAAATACAAGGTAACTTCTAAAAAAAGTCGTTTAAGTTGTTACAGCAACGATCATCGTTAGAGTTCGGTGGAGTTGGTCGTTTGTTTTCATATACCTATCCACGCTGTCTTGAATTTGCTTTTACCAGTACTTCGCAAAATGCTCTTCTCTAACCACTGGCTGCTTTCCAACAAAACAGTTACCGAAACAGCAGTCAGCCCTGAGAGAGGATAGACCGGCGCAATGACTTTCATAAATATGGGAAGATACTGGCCGATCTTGGGATTCGAACTAGCGTAGTTTGGTTGAGAAAGTATTTAGTGTGTCTTTTTTTTTTTAAACAAATCTACATAATTGTACAATATTTGACATTTACCTTGACGTATCATTTCAGGGAATTACTAATAAAAGGGAGCTGTTTAGATTCATTTGGGAAAACATATTCGTTACTAAAATATTTTGTTAGGCTCTGATCAGTATATTCTAGAGATAAAAATGCAAGACAGGATTCAAAGTCTGTATGTGACTATATATTCTTAAAATTCATTTATGAAAGTAGGTCATCATGCCGGAAGAAAAAAATCCCCGTATTCGTCTTCAATTGCAGGTACGGCCTTGCTTTTTGTCAATGTACCAAAAATATCTTGAATGTTTTGCTGTAGTAAACTGAACTCTTTACATGTAGAGAAAAAATAGACTCGTCCGTATTGCAGTAAATGTGTCTCAATTGATAAGAATTGCTCTTTTTACACCTTTCCACAAAATCATATACTTTAAAAATCCTGGAAAAAAAGGCTTTTGAAATCTTTGTGTGATAAGGTAACCAACAGTTTCTCCTTTTCCATAATGTTTTCTTCCCCTGCAAAGACAACTCCAGTCATTTAAGCAACAGTTAATTTGTCGTCATGCTTTCAGACTGTACGAGTCTAAAATTGTGTCGTCTGGTAAAGGCTTTAAAGGAGGGGTGTCTATAAGGGTATTTTTTGGGCTAGAATAGATTTTTGCGAAGTTCATTAATACTACTTTGTGTTGGCGGTACTAAGATGCAGCGGCCATGTATTCCATACCCTATGCTTGAGAAAAGTGGGTGGGATAATTTAATATGATTTCAACTTTTTTTTACTAAATTGCAAATATCTTCAAGTTGAAACTGCGATAGATATTCATTCATATCATGTAGGTTTTTACCCCATAAGAGGATATAAATGATCCAGACAATGTAAAATAGCATCCTTCAGCATGTAGTTATAACCACTTTTAAGTCGTATATAAATTTGGCTTATTTTGTCATCTACAACTTTGCGAAAAACGGCAACATTGATTTGTTGTTATAAGAAACAACTAGGATATGTTGTAATTATTATAATACATATATTAGACATTAAATAAATTATCTAGCCGGCTTTTAGATAAAATAGATGCATATTACTTAATGCTTTTCTTGCTATTGTGCATGGCGGACATGTATTAAACTATCTTTTCCAGAGCTCTGCTCACATATTTTTACAGTTTGTTAATAAAAGTTTGATGTCAAAAACGTTCCCCATAGAATTACCACACGTCGTCTAAAATAATGAACGAACTCAAGTTTAACCACTTCCCAACTCAAAATACAGTTTGTAGCATTTACAAATGGCATTTATAATTATTAGTCAGTACAAAACAGGCAACACATTCGTGAATCTACCTTGTTCGCTAATTCACTTTGAGCTGTTACCAGACCAATGTTTATCTCTTCTTTCACCGTGATATTTTGTTTTTAGTAGTCGATCTTAGGCCAAACTTGTCTTTAATGTGCAAACCAAGCTAACAGAACCAAAATTCAAACTTAAAGATAACATCACTCATTACTGCTTATATCATTTTGTATTCCCAATTTTCTGCTTTTTTGGAAACCATTGAAACTAAGCTGTAAATTGGTGAACGAGTTAACGAAAACACAACTAGCTGTAGGTTTCATCGGAAAATCCGCTTCAAAAATAGCATTTATCACAGATCTTAAATCTTCACTGTCTGCTGTTATGTGAAACACTGTGGCAGAAATAACCTTGGAAATGCAACAGTTAGATCATTTGGCATGGCTAAAAGACTATATTATACATCATTTGAATTCAACAAAGTTTTATGTGGCTTTTATTTGGAAGTTATTCTATTTTTCAAAGCGCAAAATATATAGGAGGCTTAATGCATCTCCGTGATACATTATATCAAGCAAATCATTATATACATGTAATTGTTGATCCATAAAATCGATTTTTCTCTGAGAACCAACTGAATACTGAGGTACGCTGTTCCTCCGACATGCAGAAAATTCAAGATTAAATTGTACTTCCTTTGATGTATGATCTTGATCAATGCCTTCCGCCAAACCTTCTTTTTTGTCTGAGTTGTTTTGATATAGAAAACATGGATAGTTGTCAAAAGGAATTTGGATCAGACATTTTAAGTTTAACAAAATGTTTACATTAATGTTGCTAAAGGTAAAAGTTTCTAGGGTCTTTTTCCTTGCATGAATATTATATCTTTCGCATTCTTCTGAATGCAAGATTAAAAAAAAAAAAAAAATATATATATATATATATATATATAGAGAGAGAGAGAGAGAGAAACAATGTATGAAAGAAAAAACGCAATTTCTTCTACACTAAATGAAGTCCCCTTCTGTGCAAGAATCTGTCTTCAATTCTCTATAAGACGATAACGTATAAAATCCGTTTGTACTGAAAGCTTTTACAAGACGATAACATATAAAACCCATTTGCACTGAAAGCATTAACAAGACGGAAATGTATAAAACCCGTTTGTAATGAAAGCATTTACAAGCGGAAACGTATAAAACCCGTTTGTTCTGGAGGATAACGTTTAAGACCTGTTTGCACGGACAGCAATTACAAGTCGATAACGTATAAAATCCGTTTGTACTGAAAGCATGTACGAGACGATAACTTATAAAACCCGTTTGCACTGAGAGCATTTACCACACGATAACGTAGGAGGGTTGTTCGATAACTTCGTGAATTTTGCTGTTAAAACCATGCTTCTCGATATTTTAAGCTAAACATTTGCCTCTAATATCTTGAACATATTATAAATTTAATCTGAAAAATTTGCAGTTTTAAAACATTATAAATGCAAAATATGAGTAACCATAGTAACCCATGTAACGCGCATTTCCGGGCTCTGAGTTTCTCCCGAATTGAAACATGTTATTTGGTGTAAAATGAAAATTCAAAACTGTGAAATAATGACACAAATTGTGCACAGGATCAAATAATACCATAGTGTGATTTCAGTAAAACACCATCGCTGTGGCACTTCTGGTTACTGTAAAAACAAAGTTTTTTTTATCTCGTCAGTGTCAGGTAACAATTGACGCAATGACGTCTGCAATGAAGGTTGAAATGCGCGCAACTATAAAGTTTTGAGTTGGCCTGGGTAAAACACCAAAATAGACCATAGAATTGACTAAGGAGTCGACACCTTCAAGTTTATGTAGTATTTCGTTTGTCTACGAGAGGCATGTGCGATTCATGAATGGAAGAACATCCCTCGAACACGATCCTCGCGATGGACGGGCGGTAAGCGTAACGGCATCTATTTGGGATAAAGTGCGTGACAAGGTGAATAACGACCTGCGGGCAACATTGCATGGCATATAGGACGAGTAACACCTGTGTGTCTTGTTCCACAGTAAATCGTATCTTTACACAGGATCTAGGGTGATCTGAAGTGAGCGCGCACTGGGTCTTCGAGGAAATAATGTGGAAAAAAGTACAACGATCTCTTGAATTACAATGACGTTGACGTTATTTTTGTCACCTCGGGAGCCCGGCAATGTACCTTTACACGTGTTTTGCAAATCTCTGTTGAAAAAAAAAACAAAAAAAAAAAACATTATTATAAACCAAAATACAAACCGAGACAATGGCCTTATACGTTAGAGTTTATGCTGTTCAAACAATAGAAGACCACGGTTAGTGTACTTGCATGAGAATTGTTTTCACAATAGGTAAACGCTTTTCTTGGAATAGCTTCTCCCCTTCCACTTTTTTTTCTGCTGTTTTGTTATACAGTTTAACATTTCATTGAATACAAAATGTCAAACTAAGTTATCAACAATTCCGAAAGTTTCACCCAGAGTTTGTGAAGGTTATATTATTAACCGTACAAATTTCAATACAATAGCACAAGCAATTTTAAGATATTTCAAAATTAACGGGGCTCGGTGCACTATAAACTACGTAATCATCTATTGTATTTGTTCTGTGTTAATCGGCATTTTCAAAAAAGAAATATGCCAGAATATAACAGTTAGAAGTTTTGACAAAAATAACTATGCCCCCCGCTTTAAAGTGACATTAAAGCGTATATTAACTGCAGGAGAAACACTTGGTATTTTGTAAGGAGAAATCATAAAGATGTGACTCATGGTTTACCTTTTTTCTAGGGAGAAACAAACTAATGTTGAGAAGGAAATGCCTTCGAAGGAACTTGGTGGGATTTGACGAAATCCTGTTTAATGCCGCTTTTGGCTTTCCTATACAAATCTGAAAATTGAAATAAACAAATACTACTGTTCTTGATGCAGACAAATAAATACATATCATCTTCCAAGTTTCCACAAAAATTTCAATTTTCACCCGTAATTTGGTTTTTCCTTACCGGTTAACAAAGGTAGGGCAATGTTTAACAGTGAGACGGGATTGTTACTTGTCGGGTTTTTTGATCTGTGTACTTAAACTTAATTAAGTATCGACCTAAATCGGTATATAAACGTGTTTGATTCAAGCTAACATTTCTGCTTTGTACGTAGTATTCAATGTTTAATTCAGTTTTGTCAGAGTGTGAAGTGCACCTATTTAAGTACTTTCAGTATATCAGTATATACAGTTACCAGGAAAGTTTTCTTATATAGAGTATTAGCCATGCTTGCCTTACAGATCCCACAGTTTATTGACCAAGGCCCGTTTATAAACTCTACAGTTGAATTAAGAGAATTTAATGTGAAAAATGTATCTTTAACCTTTGTTTTTGCAGAGATTTGTCACCTGCAGATGTTTCAGTTTGAAAGAGCATAAAATTTGTTGTTCAAAGTATAGAGTCTACATTCAGTTCTGATTGACTTGAACTACTTTTTTAATTGTGCCGAATTACATTGCTTGCAAAAAAAAAATAAAAAAAAAATAACAGATGATCACCTAATTTAACCATTAGACTTCGCGATAAACTTTTATTTTTAAATAATTGTAGCAAAATCCCGACTATTGCGAGCCTAGAAACCCAAATGTTGTGAGTTTAAAGCACTGTGTCTTTCGAGGAAGTATCCTTGGGCTAAAAAATTTCGTTAAGTTGTGGTACCTTCTACTACGATTTCTACATTCTATTACGCTCTTTCAAGATTCACAATAAATCAGGGTAATCTTGGCCAAATTTCGGACCTTCTAACATTTTGTCACGGTCTTTACGATTATCCAATTGCGCCGAGGTCCCTCGAGATCAACCCGACATTGTTGATATTCCAGTGGACCATAATGCAACGTCCAAACGTGACATCCGGCTTTGAGCCGCGATCGTTATAGCGTAGATGCTGCTAACATCGGCTAAATCAGCAGGCCGATAAAAAGGTAAAGAATGTCACTTTTACCGCACTATCATTAGTAACACCTTTAACAATTCTAGTTGATTGATTGATTGTATGGTGTTTTCAACATTATTTCAACATTATTTCCGTTATATCGGGGCGACCAGCGCATCTATCCATGTTTTCCTGGAGTTTCTTTTACCGGTATTACACACAATATTCTTTCCAAGCCATTGGCTGCTTTCCTACATAACCATCGACGAAACAATGGGCAGCGGTGAGAGAAGAATGGATCTTGTCGCAATGACTACCATCAATCTTCAGAAAGAAATTGGCCAAGCCGGTGATCGAACAAGAGACCCTCTGTTCTCACTTCCTGTACGCTACCGACTGAGAATTCTAGCTGAAGATTATCGGTGCAATAAATTTTAATCACAAGTAGCGTGGGTGATTGAAGCGGGTACACTTGCGAGCACAGGGACTGTAATAGTTTCTTTCTGCAACGGCTTAAGAATAGCACAATTTTGATAATTAAAGTGACTGAAATAGCACCCCGACATACAAGCAAGGATTTTTTGGGGTGTAGCTAATACGAGTTTTAGCACTTGTATGATGATAAATCACTTATGTGGCACATTTTTAATTTGTATCAGTATTGTTCGTGCCCGTGCTGTCAAATGTATTACTAAATAGAGACCACCCAGAGTGACGTTTACATACTTGATATTAGTTTTGGTTATATCTATATAATTATATAGGGTATGTCAGCTTATGAAATAATTAATAAATCATTAGTAGTTGTATAAATGCCGGTGCTTAGACTTTTTCCCATTTTCCCATCTCTCATTCTAAGACAATCAACCACAACCCACCACACCTTCCCCTCACTCCCCCATTTCCCCCTTTTAACAGTTTTAAATAGCCTTATGGCATTTAAAACTTTTTAACCCAACACACGAATCAATCCTATCACTCTCACATCTTAAAATTAATTAATCCAAAAATCAACTTGAAAAAGTCTTTTTATATAATTTTTTAACTAAATTTCAATTTCTTAAATTAAAATTATTTTTTGATTTTCCTAAATCTCTCCTCAGCATATATGGCTCCTAACCCACACATAAGATAGTTTTATGCTAATGAGTTTTTCATAAGTGAAAAAAAAATTCTTAAAAAAAAAAAAAAAAAAAAAAAAAAAAAAATCTAAAAAAATTTAAAAAATAAAAATTGAATATAAAGTTAAGAAATTATAATATTATTAAAAAACTGAGTGTATTGAATACTATAAGTAGTGATTTTAAAGAGAAATTGACTGAAACTTTACAATAAAAAATAGATTGTGAGCCTTATTATAATGGTAGAAAGGTATTTTTTTTAGGACTTACAAGAGAAAGATATGTAGATGCATTAAATATAGCAAAGTCTGCTATTTATTATCAATTTAGTAAAAAACGAGAAGAGAGAGGTGTAGGGGCAATGTGGGTAGGCCTTGGTAAAAAAATTAATTTTTTAGATGGGTATATTTATGATAGAACAGGATTATATTGGTTTGATGTTAGACCAGAAGATGAAAGATATCTTGAAAGATATGAAGCTAAAATAGAATTTTTGTATTTAAATGATGGGGCTTTTCATCCTGACGCTATTGGTATGGACGGAATGCTTTTTCCTTGTATAGAATTTAGTCAAAGATATGAGGATTTAAGTGATTACACTGATCGACAAAGACCTGAAACAGAAGGACAAGATGAAATTGAAAATGAGGGGTATGAAATGTTTTATATACGCATAGGAAATTCAGTACGTGAGAGAGTAATAAATGGTGTAGATAGTATAATACGTGTCAAAGAAAATGAATATATTGAAAGAATAAATAGCATTCATAGTATGGAGGATTTAGATATTGAACAACAAAATTTTGTACTTGAATTAGAAAATGCTTTTGGTTTATCTAGTAGAGAGGAAGATGAAGATGAACCATTACTACCACCACCTCCTCCACCTTATTTACCTATTAACGGAAAAGAAACATTTAAATCAGAAGAATGTGTAATTTGTATTGAAAATAAACCAAATATTTTATTTTGTAATTGTGGGCATATACCAATATGTGCTAGTTGTGATGAACTGGGAAGTTTGGATAAATGCCCAATATGTAAAACAAAATGTGTTATAAAACGTAAGATGTTAATATTTAACCTTTTTATCAGGTTAAATATTTTTCTTTACAAGTTCAACTCTATTAGTATCGCCACATACGCGTTTTTCGCGTTGGGGTTGGTAGACCTGGCTATAAAGTTTATAGTGTCACATTGATTTACTTCTAGAGGTTGTGGAAAAACTGCACAACTGTAATTTTCTCGTGCGATTTTTATTATGGTGTAGTCAACCTGTTCAACCCCGTTTATGACTATGTTGACTTTTACCTCTTCTGGAAAAACCTATTACCTTTAGCAACCATTAAAGACCCTCTTATAATTCTACATGAGGTTGACATACAATAACCTCCTATCCCATGACTTCTTCCCGTGTTTCCATTACTGAAGGAAAACTCATAATTACCATCCCCTAAGGGTCCTTGTTCCTCCGCACACACGCTTATAATGGGTTTAGGGCCTATGAGAGAAGGAAGTGATACTTTTTTATCCACGTAGGATTTTGTTGCTAAATCTCTTTCTTCTACCGGGGCTGCAGAGTTTTTTTATAGAAAAACCTTGAAGATCTAAGTTGGCTATTGCTGTAAAACTTCCATCCGGATTTTTTACAATAGCACCACCGTTATCAACATAATTTTTATTAGCAGCAGCATCTCGGCCTGCAGAATTTGGTAAACCAGTAATCGGGTGACCACCCATATCTATTTTACCAGCCATTGAAAAAGATCCATCTTGGTTTTTTGTTAAAGCCTTTTCACCCGCGGTGGCCGTCTCAACGATGGTATCTACGTAAAACTTATTTGCGACTTGTTGATTTTCTACAGGCGTTCCAACGTTGGAAATTCTCCTCCCACCCATAGAAATGTTACCACCTGCTATATACCCGCCAGGCCTATAAACAAAGGCACGATTAGCAACATCTACATAATTTTTAGTAGCAACATCTTGTGGTTCTGCAGGTTCCATAACGTTCGTTAATTGATATCCCCGCATATTTATATCTGCAACAGCAGAAAAGCCACCATCTTGTTGTTGTACTATCGCTCTACTACTACTATCTACATAATTTTTAGTAGCAACTTCACTCGGTTTTATTGGTTCCTTAACATTTTTTATAACATTATAATTCATGTTTAAATATCCTTGTACATTGTATCCTCCATTTTCATCTAACAACCCAATGTTAGAGTCAACATAATCCTTAGTAGCGACATCATGGTCATTGACTGGATTACTAACCCTCGTTAATGTATTACCAGCCAAGTTTATAGAACCGGTAACAGCAGTTGTTCCATCTTTTCTTAAAAAATTATTATTTATGTAAGTAAGTGATACTCCTCCTTCACTGCTTACTTCTGGTTCTCTCATTCTACCAAATTTATCAACAGGCATTTTTATATACTACTAAAAAAGTTTATTTAAAACATTTTGAAATTTATTACCTAAACCCAACTCTTTAAGAAAGTACAAATATAAATGACCACAAAATACTTGTCCTGCTTGTTGTAATTGATCGGTATTGTAATGTATTGGACTTACCATGTACTCTTGAATTTCAATAGGTGGTTGTATACCATAACTGTCAAAGTAAATTTTAGTTTTACCGTTTTTATACCAAGTAACCCAATGCGTGCCAGACCCACTCGTGTCATCAAGATTTAATATACCACATTCCTTTTTTCTACACTTTTTTGGTAGAGTGTTTTGTAGAAATACCCCCCTAAAATTTTTTATTTTTAATTTTTTTGCAGAATCTTCCAGTTCAAAATCGTTTAACGGTTTGTTTGGTAAAATTATATTATCAATTAAAATATCTTACATTTTTTTATATTTAGATATTTACAATGGCATTATTATCAACCCATGAATTAAACTCATCGGAATAACCTTTCCACTTTACTAGAGATTTCTTTTTTCCTTTTTTAATAACCTTTTCTATCCTATACAACTCTTGACTAGTTTTTTGTAGTTCAGGTTCCTAAAAAGTACCTTTTATTTCTTCTCCATTAAAATCTTCAATTTTATATGTTACAGGCATTGTATGTTTTACTTCAGAAACTGTAAAAACCTCTTCAGTCCATCTAGAAGTATAACCTTTTTCAAAAGTTTTTTTCTTTTTACTTATCCTTACTTTGTCTCCAACAGAAAACTTAGGTTTTATATCTTTTATTTCGAGATGATCGGGGTAAAGAGTTCTCCAAACTTTGGTTTCATTTTCTTTTTTACTCGCGTCTACCGGTGTCATCTTAATAGAAGAATGTTTCGTGTTATTATATTCTTTAACAAGGTCCGGTAACACATTAATGTAAACGTTTGTAGAGTGAGCAGAAAAATACTTCCACATTTTTTCTTTTATTGTTCTAATCCATCTCTCAACCACGCTAGACTTTTCCTCGTTTTCAGTGGAATATAATTCAATCAAGTCTTTAACTTCTTTGTTATAAAACTCTTTACCCTTATCCACCCACATTTTATCAGGTTTTCTTTCCTTAAAAATACTCTTCAATGCATCAGAAACAGATTTTCCTGTTTTGTCTTTTAATGGTACTAGGTAACCATATTTTGAAAAGATGTCAATGACAGCGAGAAGATATTTTACACCACGATTAAATTTAGAAAATGCTTGCATGTCTACTAAATCCGCAGCCCATATCCTATCAATACCGTTTACTCTAACTCTCCTTTTCTTAAATTTTCTTCTTACGGGTTTGTGTAATTCGTTCGATAAATTTATCAATTTTTTTTAAACTCCCATACCAAATTTAGCCTTGGTCCCTATTAATGAGGAAACTAACCCTCGTTCCATTCTTTCCTTAATAGAAGGGTTATAAATTCCTTTTAACTCTTTTAACATATTTTTATCACAAATAGCATTTCTGGTAGCCGTGTCATTATGTTTAAGATAACAAATATCATGATGATATGCTGCTTTATCAACACGGTTTACAGGTTTTGACCATTCTTTTGGAGTTATATCAGGATTGAGTCTTTTTTTTAATTTAGTACCTGGACCTGTAAAATTATGTCCTGGTAAATGCATTTCAACGGGTAAATTATTTATAACTTTATTTAGTAATGAGCCACCTTCTTGTTTTTTAATAAATTGAGTTTTAGTTGTACCACACTCTGTACATTTACCCCGTTTCATATTTCTACCATTTTTAGTAACCGTATATTCTACATCAGTTGTATCGGTATGCTTTTTACATTTAACACAATACATTTTATATTAAGGATATTGTAAACTTATCATGGAATGAAGTTATATCAAAAAGATTTAATAACCCATTTTTGCCAAAAACTATTAGAGGAGTAATTGTTGGTAAATCAGGTTGTGGTAAAACCACTCTTTTACTCGATCTTTTATTAAGACCTGATTGGCTTGATTATGATAATCTATGTGTTTTTGGTAAAAAGTTTGTTTCAACCAGAATATCGTATTCTTAAAAAAGCCTTTGAGGAGAAATTACCAAAATCACTTATTTTAAGATTGTTTAATATTAGAGATGAAGTACAAGATTCAAATGTTTCTCCAACAGCATTGATTGAAGAATGGGTTAAAACAGTTAAAAAAAAATCTGATTTAGATTGTAATTTTTTTGAGAGTGCCGGAGATGTTCCTGATCCAAAAGAGTTAAACTCAGAAAACAAAAATTTAATGGTTTTTGATGATTTAATTTTAGAAAAACAAAATAAATGTTAATGCTATTATGTTAGAGGGCGTCATAGTAATGTTGACTGCATTTACCTATCACAAAACTATTTTAGGCTACCGAGACAAACTATTAGAGAAAACGCAAATTTTATTTGTTTATTCAAGCAAGATAATAAAAACCTCAATCATATCTATAACGACCATGTAGGGGATGATATGCCTAAAGTTGAGTTTCGTGTGTTTTGTAAAAAGGGTTGGGAGAGTGCCCATGGTTTTGTTGTTATTGATTTAACTAGTAAAAAAGATAATGGAAAATATAGAAAAGGGCTTGATAACTTTTACCTACCTAAATCTGTATGAAAAATTGAAAATACCTTTAAAAAAATATAACTTAATGTGTAAAAGATGGACCAAATAATAAAATTAATTGGTTATAACCATAATTTTAATGTGGAAAGTATAAATGAGGTTATGGATAAGGTTAAATTTAGAGTAGAAGAAATATTACCAGAAAATCTTGAACGTCATACAGTAAAATCACTTAAGAAAAGAATTGAAATGCTTAAACTAAAAAGAGAGTTTCATTCTTTTTCTGAAGATAAACATGATATTAGTGAAAAAGAATTATACGTTTTTTTTTTTTTTTTATAAAAAACCATGTTTCAAAATTAATTTTTTACCTAAATCAGGAAGGAGAAATTTTTAAAACTGAAAAGGAAGATAGAACTAATATAGAACATAGAAAACATCTTAAAAAAATGTTGCCATATGTAAATGAAATATTTGCTATAAATATAATATTTAGTAAACAAACTAAAAATCTGCCTACACATGCATATACTAATCCTAAGTATATAACTCGTGCATGTGCTCATATAGCCCGTTAATCTTATTGTATTTTGAAAAATATATCTTTGTATAAGATATATTATTCCACACTTAAAATAATATCTTTAATAAATAAAAAATGGAAGAACTTTTAGAAAAAATTGTTAAAAATACTGAACATAAAGATTCATTTCAAATTATAGTAAGCAACAACAAAACAAGTTTTAGAACAAGGTTTATCCCTCCACTTCAACTAGAAAAAGATAAAAAATATGAAATAGCTTTAGTGAATCTTGAAACATACTACTCATTCCCAAATATTGATGAAACAAATAACACTTTAGTTTATTCACCAGACAATGGTGTCACATGGATAAAAATAAAAATACCTGAAGGCTCTTATGACCTTGTTAATATTAATGATGTTATCCATCAGGAGATGAGGAAAAAAGGTCATTACGATGTAGTTAATGAAGAGTATTATATTAACATTTCTGCAAACACTAATACCCTAAAGTCTGTTCTTACTCTGGAAAATGGTTATCAAGTAGATTTTAATCAACCAAACTCTATTTCTAAAGTATTAGGGTTTACTCAGGCTAAATATACACAAGGATTTCATGAATCAGAAAATGTAGTAAATGTATTAAGCATAAACAGCTTATTCGTTAATATTGATATTATCTCAGGGTCATTTGTTAATGGTACAACAAAAAATATAATTTATAGTTTCTTTCCTAACGTTAGCCCAGGATATAAAATAATTGAAAACCCAGTTAATTTAGTTTATCTTCCAATAACATTAAATACAATTCATAACCTTGAAGTATCAATAACAGATCAAAATGGAACACTCTTAAATTTAAGAGGAGAAAATCAGATTTCATATCAGAGAATCAAGATAAATAAAAAATAAAATATATATAAAATGACAAGTTATACTACTGTTAAAGTAAATATATCAGAAGGACAAAAAGAGAAAATTCAATATGCTGTTAAAGCTGGCTGCCAATTAAGTATTCGTTTAGGGCATGAAGATTTACAAGGTAATGATGTTTTAGCAGTTACCAGTTCACAAGCAAAAAAAATAGCTAAAGCCTATGAGGATGGAAAAGGTATTACGATTAGAATGACTGCAAAACAAGTTAAACATAATATGAAAATAGAGGGAGTTTTTCTTGGAATGTTAGCAGGATTAGCCTCATCAGTGTTACCCACCATAGCAAGGACTGTTCTACCAGCTTTAGGTGTTGGGGCTTTATCTGGTTTAGCCTCATCAGGAGTACAAAAAGCAATGGGATCAGGTCTTTACCTTAAAAAAGGAGGATGTGTATGTCAAGTAGAAACAGATGGAAAAGGGCTCTACTTAAGGCCTGCTAAAGGTAAAGGATTAAAATCTGTTGGTGATGGTTTATATCTAAAATAAGGAGGAAAGTTTTATGATGGAAAAGGACTTCTTTTAGGACCTAATAGTCCATTTAAAAATATTCCTATTTTAGGAGCTATATTATAAATAATTTTATAAGAAAAATAAAATGAATGTTTTTAAATTTGGTGTAAAACCTAAAATAGTTCAACCAAAAACTATTTTTTGGAAACCGTTAGAAGTTAAACATCCACCTAAAAAAGTTAATCCACTTCTTTGGGAGATTTTTACTCAACAACCTATAGTACTAAAACCTGGTGAAACAAAGCAAATGCTATTAGGTTTTGGATTTTTAATGAGTAAGGGTGTAGTTTTTACCTCTTTATCTTATAATTTAAAATTTAAACGTTTGAGTTTATCAAATGAAGTTATCCTTGAGGATACCGTGGATGTCATCATTACTATTACAAACAATTCAAAGGATACCATAAAAATTGAGGAGAATGAGTTTTTGTGCCGTCTTTACTATTCAATTTAAAAAATATTTTATAATAAAAAAATGGAATTTACAGAAAAGATATACCCACATTTACCTGCACTCCGTAACACACCAAATGCACCCCCAATGGAAACATCCTTAACAGAAAATGATGGAGGCCACTCATATCGTCTACATAAAATATCAGAAGTACAAACATATCTTGAAGAAGAAGTTTAAGTTAGGGATAAATTTAATAAAAAGTATTTAAAAATATCAAAATGTGTTGATAATATTGAAACTGGTTTAACAACAGTAACAATGGTAGCAGGTGCAGGAGGTATTGCTTTGTTATCAACTGTTGTCGCGATACCTGCTACAGTAGCGTTAGAAGGTTCAGTTTTAGCTTTAGGTGCTACAGCATTAATTGGGAAATATCTATCAAGAACAACAAGAACAAAATGTGAAAAACATCTCAAAATAAAAATATTGGCAGAGGCTAAGTTGGATACTTTAACCACTCATATCTCTCGCGCTCTTCTTGATAACAATATATCAGATGATGAATTTAAACTAATAATGGAGGAGTTGGAGAAATATAAAACTATGAAGCAGGATATTCGTTCTAAAACAACAAAAAAAAAGATGTCAAGTGAAGACCAAGAATGCCTCATTGAGAGAGGGAGACAAGAAGCCCATGAGTCCTTTCGGAGGCTCGTTGAGAAGAACCATGGGGGTGCCCTTCCATAATTAAATGTCCTAAGTTTAAATGTTCATGCGCTTGTGAAATTAAAAATAGTGATTAGATTATTTTTTGTGCATATAACTACATACGTAAAAAACTGTAATAAAGACTTTGTTAAAAACTTTGTTAAAACTATGATGAAAATGAGACTCTTTTAAAAAATCATGTTTGTAATATAAAATGTCATTTTTAAAAGTCACTGACCCTGCAAAAAGGGACCAAATTGTAAAAGAATATCTTGAGACAAAGAAAAAAATTAGAGATAGCCAACTAGCAGAGAAAACAGATGAAATTGAATTACAAACTGGTCTTTCAAAGTTTTTTAAACCTGTTACAGAAACACAAAAAGCCACAACAAAGGAGATCACGGAAGGGCTTAAGCCTATTAAAGAAGGCATCGAACAGTTACCACAGGCTATTTATTTACCAAATTACCCAACAATAGAAGCTTATCCATCTAAAGAGCAAGAGTTAATTGAAGAATATGAAGACAAACATTTTACTGGCCCAATCGCAAAGGAGTATTTAACAAAATTTGTTGGTAAAACTGATGTTGATAGAACATATGGATTATATGATAAAAATGGTAAATTTTAAATTGGTAGTAAATTAGTCATAATTGATGAAGATGATATTATAGTTGGTAGTGAGGTATATCAAGGAACACCTGGTCTATGGGAGTTAATTGTTGCTAAAGAACCCAATAAAAACATTTATAAAGATAAGGACCTTGCAAATTATAATCATTTAATGTTAACAACAAATGCTCTTCACCGTGACAACGACCCTACAAACTCATATGCCAAGGGCGGCTACCAAGGGTATAAATGGAAAAAATTACTCAGGGATATTTGGGCAAATAGGAAAAAATATGGAGAAGGAATTGTTATTATCCCATCTGACCCTAACGCGTTATTAGAAAGATTAGACCTCTTAATGGGAAGTAAAGAAGCAGGTAATACAGGTGTAAGAAATGAGTTGGTAAGCATATGTGATGAATTAAAAAGGCAAGGTGTATTAGATTCAATTAGTTATAAAAATTTAATGTCTATACTATAAAAAATAATTACACCAAGAAAGAGAGGATTTAAAAGAAAATATTCATATGGAGGTGCCGGAATCTTTGACAGCATCGCTAACTTTTTATCAAGACTTTTTACAAGTAATGTTGGTAAGCAGATCGCTCCCACTGCACTTGATGTAGGTAAAAGCGTAGCAAAAGAAGGAGAGAAAAAAGCTTTAGAGGTTGGAAAGAGTGCCGCGGTAGATGCAGGTAAGAGGTTAGTTGAAAAGGCTTTGACATCAAAATCTAAAAAAATTTTACAAAAGTATGCCCCAAAACCTACAACACAAAACGTTAATACATTAATAGATGGAAGTGCCATCGCAATACAAGATTTAGTTAAAAAATTAAATAGTGGTTCTGGTATTAAAGTATTATGAAAAATGATTTAAGTTAAGTAATTAATGTCTATTATTAAAAAAGAATGTCAAAATTAAAATTTGATCGTATATATTATGTTAAACATAATACATCTGCCATTAACATATTTGGTGCATCTTTTAAACTGGATGAGGATTGTGAGATCCTTGAAATTAATGTCTCAGATTATGGTTATCAAAGAGCCATTGTAAAGTTTTCTCCCGAAAAAGTAGAGATAATAAAAAAGATTGAGGAAGAGTTAAATAATCATTTAGAAACTCATGGACTATCTAAAATAACAATTGTGTATGGAAACAAGGTTTACCCCCAAAAAGAAAAATTTTTACCTAGTAGACCAAATAAAAAGAATTAAACTTAAAGGTGTGTTTATTGATAAAGAAAAAAGCCTTTTTCCCCAACTCAGGTTAGAAATTCAAATTCAATTATAATTTTGATTTAAAAATTATAATTGCATATATAAAAAATGGACATTTTAAACATTAAAGACCCAATTTTAAAAGATGATAGTATTGATGAATATGAACATTTTGAGTATGAACCAATTACAGGTACCAATCTCAACAACTCCGGAGAAGATATTAGGATTAACATCAAAACTCAAGATCTTTTTACACATCCCAGTGAAAGTTATTTACTTATAGAAGGTCGCTTAACAAAGGCTAATAATACACTTTACGCAAATGCTGACAACGCTTCTCTAACAAACAACGCCCTGATGCACCTGTTTAAAAATATCAGATATCAACTTTCCGGTCAGGAGATTGAATCCCTGGCAAACCCGGGGGCAGGCTACTACAATGCTTGGATTGTTAAAATACCCAGACGATTTTTCTAAATCACAAGGGTTAAACCAATTGTGGTATAAAGATACAACAACTCAACCAAATAACCAAGACGTAGGTTGGAATGTAAGAAAATTATACGTTATTGATAATTCCGATCCAAAAGGAACATTTAATTTTAGAGTTCCATTAAAACATATATTTAGTTTTTGTGAAGACTATAATAAAGTTTTGTATGGAATGAAGTAAACTCTCACCTTGACAAGAAATGATGATCAAGATGCAATCTTTAGGGCTAATGGGGATGATGCTGGTAAAATTACGTTGGATAAATTATCATGGTATATGTCTCACGTGATGCCTGCGGATGATGAGAAGATGGAACTTTATAAATTTATTGAGAAAAAAGAAAAATTTCCAGTTGGATATAGAATGTTACAATGTGACTCTATCGCGGTTCCTCAATCAACTACATTTACTTGGAGGCTTTCCGTCAAATCATCTCCTGAGGTGCCACGTTTTATCATTGTTGGTTTTCAAACTGATAGAAAGGGTAATCAAGAAGAAAATCCATCCATATTTGACAACGTAGACGTTAAAAATATTTATGTAATGTTAAATTCCACTAGATATCCTGCAGTTGACTACAATCTTTCATTCGATAGACAACAGTTTAGTAGAGCGTATGGTGATGCTGCTTTATTCAGATCTTTTATAACATGGATGATTTGGTATCAAATCCTAACTTTACCCCTGCAGAGTACAAAACCCTTTATCCTTTGTTTTTGTTTGACGTCTCAAAGCAGAGTGAAAGGTTGAAATATTCTGTTACTGATATCCAAATTAAGGCAAATTTTAACGCAAATGTGCCTGCGGATACCGAAGCATATGCTGTTATTATTAGTGATAGATTAATTAACTTCCAGAGTGATGGGAATGAAATGAGTGTAGTGTATTAAGTAATTATTTTCATTATAAAAATGATAAAAATTGTTGATTTAAAAAAAATTTTGAAAGATAATGATATAAAGTTTTACTCTTACTGGGGTAAAAAGAAATTAGTTGATGTAGTGAAAGAACATGGGTTAGGGTTAGGAGGAACTCGAAAAAAAATGTAAAAAAGTTCCTAATTATGATAGATTAAAAAATATTATGAATAATCCAAGAAAAGTTAGTTTAGAGGATGTTGAAACTGGAGAAATAAAAACTTTTCCATCAATTTACAAGGCAGGTAAATTTATAGAACATTGTCCTCAAACGATTGAAAACTGGAATGTAAGGGTTTGGAATAGTAAATATAAGACTGACATTCACTAATTTTATTATGAAAAATAATTCATAATAAAATTGACTTAAGCGGTTTTTTTTACTATTAAAAAATATGTCTCTATTTAGCGGAATTACAAATGTAGCCCGTAGGGCTGCATCTAATATCTACTCTGGAGCACGAAGAGCCGCCGCAGCGGTAATCCCTGAAAGCGTGCAAAGAAGGGTAACCAATTTTACTAATTGGTTAACTGGTAATGATGAATCAGAACAGATTCCCCAAGTGTTGGAACAAATTGTTGAAAATGTTGAACAACGTTATTCTCCAAGGCCTGATTTTACAATGAGAAGAGAAGCATCTGCATTAAGAAATTTTACAAATCAACATGTTATAAATGGTGCAGAGGGTTGGGGTCCACAAAATTTTTTAGAGGGGGCCAGAGAAAATATAATAAATTTTTTAAGAAATAATAGGGGAAATAAAGTTATGCTTAATTTACTTTGTTTATTTGGAAAAGACGCACAGGAACAAGTAGTTGAAAGACCATTTAGATCTCAACATGAACTTAATTTAGAGGGTGTGAATGAAAATGAACTATATACTACTATGGTAGATAGAGTTTTAGAAAATTTAGCAAGTTTTCAACATGAAGGTAGTGGTTGGGTTTTATTAAAGTTAAAAGTTTATCTCTATACGTTACAGAGTATACTCCATTGTGGGCTGATTCATGGATACCTTTACCAGATGGATTAAAAAGAGGAAAAAGTAAAATAATAATAATGGACTTATCAACATACAAAATAAAGAAGATAATAAATGTTTTACTTATTGTGTTATAAGAGCAATTTATCCTAACGTAGATCATCCAGAAAGAGTTGATAAAAAATTAAAAGAAAAAATAGAAGAATTAAATATGGATGGGATAGAATATCCAGTTAAAATAAAAGATATTGATAAGTTTGAAAAACAAAATCCAACAATTACTGTTGTTGTTTTAGGTTATGAAAATGGTGAAGTTTATCCTATTAGAAATCAAAGAATATTTGATGGAGAGCATTTTATAGTTCTTTTATTATTAACTAACGAAGAGGCAAATAGCCATTACGTGTGGGTTAAAAATCCAAGTGCTTTACTATCTTCTAAATTATCAAAACATCAACATAAAAGCTTTTTTTGTTGGAATTGTTTGAATCATTTTACGAGTGAAAAAAATTTAGAAAACCATAGGAAATATTGTGAAGGTAATGAAACTGTAAAAATAGTAATGCCTGAAAAAGGTTCAGTTATTGAATTTAAAAATCATATTCACACAATGGTTTCCCTTTGTTATTTATGCTGACTTTGAGTCATATATTGAACCAAAACACACTGCAGAACCAAATCCAGAAGAAAGTTATACTAAAAAATATCAAAAACATGAACCATCTGGGTTTTGTTTCTATGTTAAAAGTTTTAATGAAAAAGTTTTTAAATCAGAGTTAGTTCAATATACTGGTGGAAATGCTTCAATGAAATTTATGGAAGAAATAGAAAATATGGTTAAAAAGATTTATGATATTCCTGAAAAGAAAATGATATTTGAGGAAAAAGATCAAGAGCTTTTTGATAAAACAACAGAATGTCATATTTGTAAAAAAGAGTTTAAAGAAGATACAGAAGAGTATAAAGAAAAAAAGGTAAGAGACCATTGTCATTATACAGAAAAATTTAGGGGAGCCCCGCATAGTTTATGTAATCTTAAATATCGTAAACCCCACTTTATACCAGTATTTTTTCATAATTTTACTGGTTATGACAGCCATTTATTTGTAAAAAATCTTGGTGAAACTGAGGGGAATATTGATGTCATTCCTAATAATGAAGAAAAATATATTAGTTTTACTAAAAAAATAGTTGTTGGTCAATATTTTGATACCAAAGATAAAAAAAATAAAAATAAAACTATTGGCATTAGATTTTTAGATAGTTTTAAGTTTATGTCTTCAAGTTTAGAAAGTTTAGCGAGTAATTTAGAGAATAATCAATTTGAAAACTTATCAAAGTTTTATCAAGGTAAATTTTTTGAACTACTTCGTAAAAAAGGAATTTATCCATATGAGTATGTTAGCTCAATGAAAAAACTGGAAGAAACTCATTTACCACCTAAAAAAGCATTTTACTCACAACTTACTGGTGAATCAATTACTGATGAAGACTATAACCATGCATTGAAAGTATGGAAAACTTTTGGTATGAAGACCCTTAAGGATTATCATAATCTATATGTTAAGTCTGATGTTTTACTCTTAACTGATATTTTTGAAAACTTTAGAAAAGTTTGTTATAAGTATTATAATTTAGACCCTGCATGGTATTTTACTACACCAGGTTTATCTTGGGATGCGTCATTAAAGTTTACTGGTATAAAATTAGAGTTATTAACAGACCCTGATATTCTTTTAATGTTTGAAAAAGGTATTAGAAGTGGTGTTTCAATGATTAGCACCAGACACGCAAAGGCTTATAATAAATATATGGGTGAAAAATATGACCCTAATAAACCAACTAATTATATTAACTATTTAGATGCTAATAATTTGTATGGTTGTGCCATGGGTATGGATTTACCTACAGGAGAATTTAGTTGGATGACAGAAAAACAATTAGATAACTGGAAAAAATATCCTTGTATTTTAGAGGTTGATTTAGAGGTTCCTAAATAGTTACATGATTATTTTAATGATTATCCTCTCGCTCCTGAAAATATTGAGGTAAATAAAGTTAGTAAATTAATTCCTAATTTAAACAATAAAACAAAATATATTTTACATTATAAAAACTTAAAACAATATTTAGTTTTAGGTTTAAAACTATAAAAGATTCACCGGGGAATTGAATTTAAAGAAAGTAAATGGCTTAAACCTTATATTGATTTAAACACTAAACTTAGAGCTTTAGCGACTAATGACTTTGGAAAAGATTTTTTTAAGTTAATGAACAACTCTGTTTTTGGAAAGACTATGGAAAACATTAGAAGTCGTGTGAATGTTAGGTTGGTTAATAATAGAAAGTCTGCGAAAAGGTTAGTTAATAAACCAAACTTTAAACATTGTAAAATCTTTAATGAAAATTTAATCGCAGTTCATATGGGAAAGATAAAGTTAGTATTTAATAAACCAGTTTACTTGGGAATGTCCATTCTTGATTTGAGTAAAACTATAATGTATGACTTTCATTATAATTATATTAAACCAAAATATGATGAAAAATCTAAACTTTTGTTTACTGATACTGATAGTTTGATGTATAAAAGTGAGACAGATGATTTTTACAAAGATATAAGTGATGATGTGGAAAGAAGATTTGATACAAGTAATTACCCTAAAGAAGGGCATCCTTCTGGTTTACCAGTTGGAAGAAATAAAAAAGTATTGGGGATGTTTAAAGATGAATGTGGTGGTGAGATTATTGAGGAGTTTGTTGGATTAAGGGCAAAGTTGTATAGTTATAAGATGTCGGATGGTGATGAGAGTAAAAAATGTAAAGGGGTAAGGAAGAATGTGATTAAAATGAGTATTAGTCATTAGGACTATTTAAAATGTTTGTTGACAAAACAAGACCAACATAGAAAGATGAATGTAATAAGGAGTTATGAGCATAATGTTTATTCAGAAGAAGTAAATAAAGTCGCATTAAGTGCAAATGATGATAAAAGATTTATATTGGAGGATGGTATTCATACACTAGCTTGGGGACATTATAGGATTAAAATATAAAATATCTAACCCCCCAAAAAAGGTTAACTATTTGTTCTAATGAAAGAAAGTAAAAACATTTTTTCTATTTTTTTTCTCAAAAATTTTAAAATCTAATTTATCCTTACCATGGCATTTTTCAAATGATTTAAAACAGCTTGAATTGTTTTGTGTAAGATAAGGAAAACATTCTTCTTCAACATTAAAATGTTTAGACATTTCTTTCCTAATCACTTTTATACCTTTTTTCTTGTTAGTATTAATAATTTTCCAAAATTCACTTTGTCATTCTAAACAGTTACTAGTATGAGGATAAACTTCATGTAAAATTTCATTAACAGCTTCATCAATGAATTCATTAGCTTCTTTCATATTATCAAAGTCTTTAAGATTAGATTTAAGAGTTTTAAGTTTTCTCAAATCTTTTTTCATTTCTTCAATAATGCCAGCCAATCTATCATACTTTTCTCCTTTATAATAGTTTTTTAAATAAGATTTTAATGTTCCCATTTTTTATTTTGTTTGTTTTTATTTAAATTAAGTAAAAAATTAATTTTTTATTGGTAAATATTTAACCAAATAAAGAGGTTAAATATTTAAAAATTATATTTTTCTTTTAATATCACATTTTGTTTTACATATTGGGCATTTGTCTAAACTTCCCAGTTCATCACAACTATCACATATTGGTATATGCCCACAATTACAAAAAAGTATATTTGGTTTTTCTGTGGAACAAATTACACATTCTTCCAATTTAAATATTTCTTTTCCGTTAATAGGTGAAGAAGGTGGAGAAGGTGGAGGGGGTGATAATAGTTGAAAATGTTCAAACTGTTGAAATTGTTGATACATAGTGTTATATGGTGGAGGGGGTGGAGGGGGTGGAGGAGGTGGTGGTAATGACTCATCTTCATCAGAAAAAACAGTACCTATTTCAAAACCATACCTGACAAGTTTATCATAAACTTTAATTCCAGTGCTTAAATGAAGAATATGAAGTTTTCCTAATAAATCATTATTATCTTTAAAAAAATCTTTAACATAAAACTCATCATCTGCATAAAGTCTTAAATAATCATTTCTATCAAAATTAATTTCTTTCAATGCTCTACTAATACATAATAAACAACTGGTTTTACTTTTTCAATTGGTATGTGTCTTCCTCTATAGTTGGTATGGTAAACCTGAACATATCCTTCTTCAATCATTTCTTCAAAAGAAGAGAATTAAATGTGTTTGTCATCAATAACTGTTTGTAAATTTTTTCTTTGTTCTTCTGATAACTTTTTTAACACACTCATTTTTTTTTTTTTTTTTTTTTTTTTTTAATAATATTATAATTTCTTAACTTTAATTCAATTTTTATTTTTTAAATTTTTTTAGATTTTTTTTTTTTTTTTTTTTTTTTTTTTTTTTTTTTCACTTATGAAAAACTCATTAGCATAAAACTATCTTATGTGTGGGTTAGGAGCCATATATGCTGAGGAGAGATTTAGGAAAATCAAAATTTTTTTTTAATTTAAGAAATTGAAATTTAGTTAAAAATTATATAAAAAGACTTTTTCAAGTTGATTTTTGGATTAATTAATTTTAATATGTGAGAGTGATAGGATTGATTCGTGTGTTGGGTTAAAAAGTTTTAAATGCCATAAGGCTATTTAAAACTGTTAAAAGGGGGAAATGGGGGAGTGAGGGGAAGGTGTGGTGGGTTGTGGTTGATTGTCTTAGAATGAGCGATGGGAAAATGGGAAAAAGTCTAAGAACCGGCATTTATATAACTACTATCATTTACCATGTAATATTTTATTTTCATTATAGGCTGCAGGTATGTCAGCTCATGAAATAACTGATAAATTATTTATCATGTAATATTTTATTTTCATTATATGCTGCAGGTTCTTAGCTGATTCATCCCGGAGCTTGTTCACCTCTAGTCTTGCTTTGTTCTGACTTGCTTGCCTAGGTTTGTGGGTTAGATTCTGCATCCATATAGTGGTGAATCAAGCCTAAATGTATGATAGTGTTAGAACTGACATGCTGATGTGAAAAAGTGGTATAGAGAATGAAATCCAAGAAGACTATTCAAATGTCAGTGTTGGATGTGATTGCCAGGGTTCATGCGGACAATAAGGACAGTTATCATTTGCTGACAATGTGCCTTGTATAATGTCATATGGCGTCTCAGGCACATTTGAACTTTCAAAGCTGTATTAGAAATTGGAATATTGTGTACCTAGCCGTAGTGAAGATTCAGATCAGATGTCTACAGAAAAAAGGACTGATCCAGGTTTTCACTGACTACCAATCCAATTACATTTTTTAACATCCTCTAAATTTGTCTATTCTTAAAGGTTAACGTGTACATTTTTGTAAATTTTGGTTATCCAAGTTTTTTAGACTATCTATTTCACCTTGATCTGTACAAATAATCCAATGGAAAAATACCGTATAACGGGTTTTTTTTTTTTTTTTTTTTGTGCTGCCAATTTTTACTAATTTTTACGACTAAAACAGATTCGTAAAAATTTGACACATAAATAATTACCGCGTAAAACTTCGACCGATACAGAAATAAAGGGTTATTAGTATGGAAAGGCGTTTACATACACCTATAGATACACACGCTTCGAGATCACTGTAAATCGCCGATATATTTGGAGAGAAAAGAACATTTTTTTAGTGTCCGAATCTTTAGGAAATTATCATTAAACAGAAAAGGGGGTGACCGAAGTAAAAGGTTTTACCATGTTGACCAAACTTGTGTCCGAAATCCGACAAATTTAGATCCTTTTATAGCCATCTGTCAACAATATTTCATGCCTGTCGCAGGTACACAATTATTGTTTGCAATAAAATTTGGATAAGGGGTTTAATGTAACGTGCAATCATTCGAAGCGATAGGGTTGTAATGCAAGCGTTTGTTGTACATATTTACAACTGTTCTGCTCCAAGAAATGTACATCCGGTTATATGCTGACTGCCAGTCGATACAAAATGACCACGCAATAAGCCAATATCATGCCTGCTTTACAATAGTTGATAGTGCCCTTTTGGGTTTAGTAATGGTTGTTTCTAGAACACCAGGGCAGTCAAATGAAAAAAAATACATACAATAACTAATGCATTAGTTTACATCAGCGGATTAACTGTATGAATAAAGAAAAGAAACAACGAGATTTAGTATTTATTAATTCTTTAATAGATTTATTGTTTATAGAGGGACAACACAGTTATGTTTTAAACCATTTCCCTCACAGTCACAGAAACGACCTTTAACGCTTCTTCCGAAGGTGACTTTTGATAAAGTTACGAAAAAAAAAAAAAAAAAAGAGAAACTGCTTGTATAACATCAAACAGCCTTGAAAGATTAAATCCTTCAAGCACTGTTCAACGCTTCATTGGCGGCCTGTGTAGATCGAGATCAGACTAGACAATGTTTGGTCTGATCTTTGGTCTAAATGTATGTTTTGACATCAATACGTCTGTTAAAAACAAATACGACGAACCTGTTAATTGATCACTTGTAACAACAGTAATTAAACTTTTTACTCAAACAGGTATCAGGTGTGCGAATTAACTCTTTACAATACAATAAAACTTTACATTCGTCCATTTTCTTCGCATACAACTAAGTAAATGTTGAGATTTGTCTTTGAAAGAGTAAAATAATTACATGTATGTATTCATTTCAAAGAGTATAGAAAACATTACTGCAAAAGAACGTATTGCTTGCTAAAGAGCAGTTGGTCTCTTATTCCTACCAGTCTTCTCTGAAGCTGTTGACAAGACTGATGTAAAAAGCCCAAGATAAAGATTGAAAATTGCTAAACATGCTTTTAAAAATGGTAGTTTTATAAACATGTTTCATGTAAATATGAATTAAAACGAAAAATAAACGTGATACAAACATGAAATGGTAAATTCCCTGTTTTTCACTATGCCATTTTTCTCCGATTCATTTCTTTACCAAACAATCTTGGGCTTTATCAACCCTGAGAAATAAAGCGTTTGTAAACATTATGGGAAAAGCAGAAATGCAGGTCCAGTAACCAGCATTTTCTGTCTCTAAACCTTTCATGCAATCAATCCCATCAGTAGACCCACATTTGATTTGCAGTCTGCAAATACTTTTACATTGGATAAGTCTAAACTATAGTCTTCTAGTAAAGAGTAAACATGGTTTTGAGATTTTTTCCTTTTTGTTCATGTCAATGATGAGACTTTATGATTACAATTAATGAGCTACATGTACATGTATATTCTTTCACAGTATTGTGTCTTATCTCTTAACCAAACGACAACATTTTGGACTCTATAAGATTGAAAGCATTTGCAGACGCCAAATAAAATGTAGTTAAAATACTGATTCCTGTCTTTGATATGGTAGAAAACATTGTGGGAAAAAAAGAAAATGCTTGTAACTAGCATTTTCTCTTTTTCCCACAATGTTTTCAAAAGCCTTCTTTCTCAGGGTCGTTAAAACTCAGTATTGTGTGTAAAGGGCTAATCATTATACTGTTGGCTGTATCCTGATATATTTTACTCTCAACTTCAATTACGAGTAGATTAGTATGGACACAGTTAGCTTAATCCCCAAAGATGGCTGCTTTCTTCTCTAAAAGACTGTTTTGAAAATATCGTGACAAAAGGAAAATTTGCCAATGGAGAGCAAATTGTATTTTTTACTACTATGTCTTCACATACATGTAAAAGAGGTAAAGAAAAATTGTTGATTTAATATTATGTCAACTCGTGCTAGGTAAGGACAGTAAACTCTGTAACAGACTCATACATAATTTATTTTCGAAGTCCAAACTGTTATAGGGGTCCTTTATGGCTCAATGGTAAACTACAGAACTTGTGACCTAAATGCTCCGGGTTTGAACCTCACTTCTTTCGGGGAGTGTCCTTGGGCAAGACGCTTCAGAGCCCTGGCCTTGTACCGGTGAAATCAAGAAAATACATGAAATATGTGAGCTGTCGCCGTAATATGACTGAAATAATGCTGAAACTGGCGTGAAACACTACTTGAACAGTCAATCAACCCAAACTTTTATGCAAAGTGCCAACGCCAAAGGCGTTCGTTTTATGACGAACTTCGCCATCTATATGATGTAATATATAGGAAGTCTTATATATTTTCCTTATATTGATAGCGAAGTTCGTCACAAAACGATCGCCTTTGGGCATTGCATATAATCACACGATTGTCATTTTTCGAATTATTTCAAAACCAGTCAATTAGTATTTTTGTTTATTATTTTATTTTTATTATTTAATTCATTTTTTCTTATAAGCGTTGAAAGCACTGGCGTGGCATTTGTCATGGGAGCCATGTGTGGAATTTATAGTGTACAGAAAAAAAATCGAAATATATATAATCCATACAAATTTTGGCTTGATAGTCAATCTACTAATCTAATCAATACCTTTGTCAGAAAGCAGTTGTAAGTAATATTTAATCTTATCCTGCTTATCTTGACCTAGGATGTCCTTTGCGACAAGTGAAGACCAAAATAAAACTGCACATCCGTTTCTATTAATGAAAAGGCATGATAATGAAAACATTTTGAAGCATTTGAAACTTTTCTTAGCATGTCAAATCACCATATTGTGCTATTTACACCAAAACTAAAAGTAGTAGTAGTCAATGAGGCTTATTTCAAGAGGATTACCTATTGTTTTCGAGAGGATGACCTATTGTTGTCGAGAGGATGACCTATTGTTTGGAGGTTTACGGCTGTTCCTTTCTCATGCAGGTCAGAAAGGGCATTGACCTCTTATAGTATGAACGATTTTGGCGGTTTTTCGAGTCCAGTAGGTCGTTTTGGTGAATGAGCGGGGTTTTTCAATCCATTAGCTCAGAGGTTATAGGGTTTTTTTTGGGGGGGGGCGGTGTAATTGTTGCTTGCATGTAGATATGGCGCTTTTTTTCGCCCGGGCAGTTTTCCGCGCTCGAGTAGGCGAGGGTTTTCATAGAGAATCAGATTATCTCTTATTACCATTATATGTCATGTATTGTGTCTGTCCGCTAAAATACCAAGGCGGTCATTTACCTCATTGTTAAAATGCTCTTAAGTGACCGAGTGAAATTCAGTAACTGTAATCTTTTTTGTAGAAAAGGCGGCAATTTTGTACTCTCGTCTTATCCACACCTTAATGTTCATGTTTCTATTATGTCTATGAAATCATTAAAAAATGTTGTATAGAAAGAAAAAGTATATATAAGGTATGCAATTTCTCACATCTATTCAAAATGGCACAAGCACAGCTGGAATTTAGCAACGAAACATTAGACTATCTTAGAAAGGGCGGATTTCAATCTGTTCGGTGGTCTCCGATTTTGCATCAGGTTGACTGCAAGTTAAATGAGAAGTTCACTCTAGTTTTGAGAAAAACAGAGGATACAAGTTATATCCAGCTGAAAAAAGGACATTTACGAATGAAAATAAGTTTTGAATTATTTGAGACATTGTGTGACTTAAAAGAAAGTATTTTGCTTCTAGAAGGACACTGCTAGCAAACACATGGACACTGTCGACAGTACGACACGACGAAATTACCAGTTTTATGAGGACCGGCTTTCCACTTTCGATAGCTGGCCAAATCAAATCATTCCAGATAAATTTGAGCTAGCCAAAGCTAACTTCTATTATACTGGACGATCTGATCTCGTTAAGTGCGATCCCTGCTCGATTGAACTATACAACTGGGAGAAAACAGATAAGCCTTTGGAAGAACATTATAAACATTCTCCAGATTGTATATTCTTAAAAATTGTGGGCTTTAAATTTCATGAACCTGAGGGAAAAGGAGAAAATGCTGATTACCAGCATTTTCTCCTTTTCCAAGAGTGTTTTCCAAAGACTTTTTCTTTAGGGTCATTAAAAGTCAGGATTGTATGGTAAAGACTTACCACCATAGGAACTAACCTGCAATACAACAATGAAATCAAAACGAATAGTTTGAGAGAAGAAATTTTTCAAAGACTTTACTTTATACCATAAAAGGAAAATGAGTCTCCCATAAAAGCCATGTTTTTTGACGGATCTTTTTTTTTTTTTAAGGAATTCTGTAGACCTCTATCTAAGGAACACTCCTGCAAAAAAAATAATGCTATCCAATTAGCAGTTTGGGAGGAGAAGATTTTTAAAGGTTTTTTACTTTGGTTGCCATGGCAACCAGAATTATTCATGGAACACAATTATTTGAAGGAATTTGAAAGAGGATCACCTAAGGAACATTCCTGTGAAATTTGGTAAAAATCCAGTAAATAGTTTCTGAGGAGAAGTATTTTAAAGAAAAAGTTTACGGACGCACGCACGGACGAACGGACGGACGGACAGACGCACGACGGACACAACGCCATGACAATAGCTCGCTGGCCTTCGGCCAGTGGAGCTAAAAACAATTTCTTACATGAAGCCCCCTTTTTTCCATGACACAGCCCCAAATTGAGAAACTGGAAAAGAGGTATTTGTGCATTGTTCCAAGGAGTTCAGATATGAAGTTTCATACAATTTAGTTTCATACAATTTAGTCCAGGGGTTGTGGAGAAATGGCTTTGGACGGACGAAGGGACGTATGCACAGTGTGGCGACTATATGCTCCGCCTGAAATGTTACGGGGAGCATAAAAAAAATTACATGATACACAGAAAAAAATGATTAAGTCTTTACCAAACAACAATATGTCTGACTTGGCCAAACTAAAACCAATTGCAAACAACAATTTTAACACAAACGATCAGATTTGTCTGTGAAAGAGTGAAAAACATTTTTGAACAAGAGCAAGATGCGCCCGTCCCACGGCCAGTTATCGAGGAGGGAATAATAATCGTAAAGGTCAGGTAGAGGAAAAAAGTAGTGCAGCAGAATTCATGTAAGTGATTCAAATAGGCAAATCTCCTCTACAGTTAAGGAAACATGCATATAAAGTTTCAGGTCATTCCAACATGAAAAGACAAAGTTATATTGTAGAGAAGAATGAAAAGCTGTAAAAAAAAGTAATGAATAGGGAATAATTCCAAAAGGGCATTAGGTAAGGTTACGGTTCCAGTGCATTGCACTTTTCATATCTGCAACAAACATGTTTACCAAATATCAAGTCAATTTGACTTGAGGTGACAAAGTTCCCCTCCAGACAAGCAAGAAATACGATGAAATGATGATCAAAAAGGAATTAATCAAAATCTGCACTAGGTAGAGTGATTATTCTTTCGCACTGTACTCTGTAATATTGCAAAAAACATGCATACCAAGTCTGAAGTCGTTATGTCTTGAGATGACAAAGTTATATTCTGGACAAGCACTAAATGCTGTAAAAATGATTATCAAAGGGAAATAACTCAAAGACAGCACAAGGTAGAGTTACAATTCTTGTGCACTGCACTCTCAAATATTGCAACAAAGAATCATGCAATATTTCAAGTAATTCCTACTTCAGATGACAATTATGCTCCAGACAAGCAAGAAATTCTATAAAAATGAAGATCTAAGGGAAATAACTCAAAATTTGTGCTAGGAAGAGTTATAGTTCTTATGCACTGCACTCCATAATTTTTCAACAATCATGCATACCAAATTTGAAGATGTTCAGACTAAAAATGACAAAGTTATATTCTGGACAAGCTGAAAATGCTATAAAAATGATGATCAAAGGGAAATAACTCAAAGACAGTCAGAGGTGGAGTGATGGTTCTTTCGCACTGCACTCCATATTATTGCAACAAAACACAAATGCCAAGTATCAAATCAATCAGACAAAAGATGACAAAGTTATGCTCCGGACAAACAGAAAATGCTGTAAAAATGCTAATCGAAGGGAACTAACTCAAAGACATCACTAGGTAGAGTTATGGTTCTTTTGCACTGCACTACGTATTATTGCAACAAACACAAGCGCCAAGTTTCAAGTCAATCAGACCAGAGATGACAAAGTAAAGCTCCGGACTAGCAGAAAATGCTGTAAAGATAAAGATTACCCCTTTCCAAAAGAATCCCTGGTTTTTATGGGTCAGGAATAGAAGCCTTTTGAAAACATTGTGGGAAAAGGAGAAAATGCTGGTTACCAGCATTTTCTCCTGGTAACCAGCATTTTCTCCTTTTCCCACAATGTTTTCTACCCTACTATATAGAAAAATCATCTTTTTAGCAACTGTTGATTCGTCATTTGCAAAATGCTTTCAATTTGGTCTGGTCCAAAATTTGCTGTTTGGGAAAGGGTTAAAGGGAAATAACTCAAAGACAGCATGAGGTAGAGCTATGTTTTTTTTGCACTGCACTCCGTATTATTGCAACAAACACAACTGCCAAGTTTCAAGCCAATTGGACCAGAGATGACAAAGTTATGCTCCAGACAAAGAACTGGATGCTGCCTACCCTCCCGCCAGCTTGGACGCCATTGGTGATCCCATAATGCCGCTTTAAAGCATTTTCTCCTTTTCCCACAATGTTTTTAAAAGCCCTAACTCATGGTCATTTAAACAACTCATAACGGCTGACATTAAATCTAACTCTTGACGAGTGGGGAATACCCCGAATGTGGTACTTAAATTACAAAATTTTGCAATAAACACTGTAGATTGTTGAACTAGAACTGTCACAAAGCTGACATATACGCACCACCAGCAACTTGTCACTGAAGCAGAACGATCATAGAGCAGAAACAAAGAACTTTACCCGTGACCTTCACCTTTGACCAAAAAATACAATAAGGTACCTCCATTAACAACACTTGTATTAAGTCCCAGGGTCTTGGGTCAAACAGCCTTTGATTTAATTTTACTCCAGTGATTTTCAAGTTCACCTGTGACCTTGACATTTAACTCTAACCCTGACCCATGTGACCATAAAACAATTCTTGGCTGATAAGAAACACTTGTACAAAGTTCAGGATCCTGAGTCAAATGGATGGATGGATGGATGGATGGATGTATGTTTAGACATGGTGAAACCAGTATGTCCCCCTGTTCTTAGCATGTTGGGTTTATAAATAGACAAGAGGACCATGATGGTCCTATATCGCTCACCTGAGTACTAAGCAGTAAAGGTCTACAATGAAAATTCTTCTTTTCCGAAAAGATCATCATATCTTATTTGGTAGAGGTCCACTAGTAGATGCTACATATGAAATATCCAAGCTCTACGATTTCCAGTTTCAGACAAAAATATTTTTAAAGTTTTCCTTCTTTGTTCCTATGGTAGAGGTCCACTAGTAGATGCTACATATGAAATATCAAAGCTCTACGATTTCCAGTTTCAGACAAAAATATTTTTAAAGTTTTCCTTCTTTGTTCCTATGTTTCAAAGTTGTGATCCCCCAGGCTGGGCAAGTTTTGACCCCAGGAGCATCATATGAATAATCTTGGTAGAGGTCCACTAGGAGATACTACATACCAAATATCAAAGTTCTGCACCTTCTAATTTCAGAGAAGATTTTTAAAGTTTTCCTTCTTTGTTCCTATGTTTCGAACTTGTGACCCCCGGGGCGGGGCCAGTTTTAACCCCAGGGATATCATACAAACAGTCTTGGTAGAGGTCCACTAGGAGATGCTATAGACCAAATATCAAAGCTCTGTCCCTTCTAGTTTCAGAGAAGAAGATTTTTAAAGTTTTCCTTCTTTGTTCCTATGTTTCAAACTTGTACCCCCCGGGGCGTGGCAAGTTTTGACCCAAGGGACATCATATGAACAATCTTGGTAGAAGTCTACTAGGACATGCTACATACCAAATATCAAAGCTCTACGCCTTCTAGTTTCAGAGAAGAAGATTTTCAAAGATTTTGCTATTTTTTTCCTTTTGGTTGCCATGGCAACCAGAGTTATGGGTGGAACTCAATCTCTTGAACAACTTTCACTTCGTGCTCAGGTGAGCTAAACAAGAGGACCATGATGGTCCTATATCGCTCACCTGAGTACTAAGCAGTAAAGGTCTACAATGAAGATAAATACCAAATATTGAGGTTCAAGGCCAAATGATAATGAAACAAGAGTGGCAAATTGTCGCAACATATGCCCATCCCACCGGCACTTGTCAAGGAGGTATAACAGTTGCAAAGGGAAGGCAATACAACAAACATGTTCACCAAGTCTCAAGTCAATTTGACTTGAGACTTCAAAGTTCCATTCTGGACAAGCAAGAAATGCTGTAAATAGAAATATCAAAGTGGAATTACTCAAAATCCGAGCTAGGTAGAGTTACTGTTCTTGCACATAGTACCCAGTGATATTGCAACAAACATGCATACTAAGTTTGAAGTGGTTATGACTTGAGATGACAAAGTTATATTCAAGACATGCACTAAATGCAGTCTCAAGTAAGATTTTATCAAGACAAGCATTCTGACTAATTTTCAAGTCAGCTGAGCAAGAAAATGTGGCCTCTACAGTGCCCACAAGGTATTTCTTTAATTTATCATATGGACCTAGCTTATGACCCAAGGTGACTCAATTTTGACCTCACTGAACATGATGTGCTTTGGAGGGCTAACAAACTTAGAACAGGTTCACTACATCCCATGTTTAAACTTGTGACCCCCGGGGCTGGGCCAATTATGACCCCAGGGTAAACATATGAATAAAGTAGGCAGAGATCCACTAGGAGATGCTTTATACCAAATATCAAAGCTCAACACCTTCTGGTATCAAAGAAGAAGAATTTTAAAGTTCTCCTTTTTTTCCCATGTTCAAACTTGTGACCCTTGGGGCGGGGCTAGTTTGGACCCCAGGGACATCATATAAACAAACTTGGAAGAGGTTTACTATGAGATGCATCATACAAAATATCAAAGCTCTAAGCCTTCCAGTTTCAGAGAAGAAGAATTATAAAGTTTTCCTTCTTTGTTCTTATGTTCAAACTTGTGACCCCCGTGGCAGGGCCAGTTTGGGCCCCTGGGGCATCATATGAACAAACTTGGTAGAGGTCCACTAGGAGATGCTACATACCAAATAACAAAGCTCTACTCCTTCCAGTTCCAGAGAAGAAAATTTTTAAAGTTTTCCTTCTTTGTTCCTATGTTTCGAACTTGTGACCCACGGGGCAGGGCAAGTTTTGACCCCAGGGACATCATATGAACAAACATTATATAACTCTACTAGAAGATCCTACTTACCAAATATCAAAGCTCTACATCTTCTAGTTTCAGAGAAGAAGAATTTTAAAGTTTTCCATCTTTATTTCTATGTTTCAAACTTGTGACCCCCGGGTCAGGGCCAGTTTTGACCCCACGGACATCATATGAACAATCTTGGTAGAGGTCCACTAGGAGATGCTATAGACCAAATATCAAAAACCTGCACCTTCTAGTTTCAGAGAAGAAGAATTTTAAAGTTTTCCTTCTTTGTTCCTATGTTTCAAACTTGTGACCCCCTGAGCAGGGCCAGTTTTGACCCAAGGGGCATCATATGAACAATCTTGGTAGAGGTCTACTAGGAGATGCTACATACCAAATATCAAAGCTCTACGCCTTCTAGTTTCAGAGAAGAAGATTTTTTAAGATTTTGCCATTTTTTTTCCTTTTGGTTGCCATGGCAACCAGAGTTATGGGTGGAATTCAATCTCTTGAACAACCTTGGTAGAGCTTTACCCAAGAAACATCCCTGCCAAGTTTCATCAAGATTGGCCAAGTGGTTTAGGAGGAGAAGATGTTTAAAGAAATTGTGGACGACGCACGACGGACACTGGGCGTTCACAAAAGCTCACCATGAGCACTTCGGTTAACCGAACGACCATGTAAAAATATTTAAGATGAAGGTACCTGCTCGATATGTCAACATTGATAACCGTTGCGTGAGTAATGCATTACTGTGACATTCATTTTTTCTGTACTTTGCAATCTCCGCAGAGACTTGTCATTCCTTACTCTCACCATACATCTCTGCAATGGGCTAAATGACAAGAATCTTGTCAAACCGAGGAAAACATGTTTTCTTACTGTTTAACTGTTTCATGTGTAAAATAAAAAAGTAGACAAAGGAAATATGATTCTGGATACATTATAGGTGCATTCAATCTGATGAATTTACCTGCATACAATGGAACTATTTTTTTCAAGCTCCTTTACTGATGAGAACCTTACACCAATTGTAACAAGGATGGCTGCTCCCACGAATGATGACAACAGTTTCGGTACGTCTATTGAGCTTAGTTTGTAAGATTAAAAAAGTTATCATTCTTTAACTCTTTACCATACAATCCCGACTTTTAACGACCCTTTTAAAAACATTGTGGGAAAAGGAGAAAATGCTGGTATCAGCATTTTCTCCTTTTCCTACAATGTTTTCTACCCTATCAAAGACAAAAATTATCATTTAAGCTGCATTTATTTTGTCGTCTGCAAATGCTTTCAATTTGGACTGGTCTAAAATTTCCTTGTGTGGTAAAGAGTTAAAAGATATTTAAGCTTTTCAGAAAATCCCTCTTTTTCTTATTTTCTACCATTAAGTCTGATTGGCCGTATGTTGTTTGAAAAGCACACAAAACAATCCATTTGGTTTTTCTTTCACCGGCGTTTGTGTTGCCATTCTGAGCTGTGGTCATGTGACGCAAATATCGCATGATGACGTACTACTTTCTGAGCCCACTATAGAGGTGAATGTGAATGATCATTTATGCCAGTGCCTTTGTTCGAAGAGGACACCTATTTGTGATTGTTTATTATCGAAGACTGGGGACCAATTAGCGGATTAACATTGTTTATTGCACATACATGTCAAACTGTGTATAACACCTTCGCTGCGTCTTGGCGACATGGCGACATATAATGCATTTTTGGTTGTCAGAACAGGCAAAGTTAACGTTGTATTTTTTTTTTCACTGTTATGATCATTTTGGTTATCTTATACATATTTGTTTCTGGTTAACCAGTTTCCGATTTCCTAACCGGTTATTCAGGCATTCGATCGGTTAACTAACTGGTTAACCAGTTAACCGTCGCCATCCCTACTATATTTATTTGTACTCTTAAATGAATGCACAAGCTTAAGTTCTGTTCTAGTTAAGAAATTTAGCCATTACTGAGCTGCATTGCTTTGGCTGTAAGACACAAAAACATGAGGACCAAGATGTCCCTGGATCGCTCACCTGAATTTTTAAGAGGACCATAGCCAATTTTTTTTTTTTTTTTTTGAGGTACTGAAACTTTGGAAACAAAATCATTATTTTGCCAAGCAATTTTGCAAAGGTCATACTCCTGTAATAGTCATTTTAAAATCTGTCACCACCCTTACATATTATCAACTGGTTACCAGCATTTTATCCTTTTCCTACAATGTTTTCAAAAGGCTTCTTTTTCAAGGTTGTTTAAAGTCGGGATTGAGTAGTAAAGAGTTAACCCATACAATCATAAGTCAGAACAACCCTGAGAAAACAAATATTTGTGAACATTAAAGGAAAAGTGGAAAATACTGGTAATCAGCATTTTCTCCTTTTCCCTCAATGTTTTCAAAGGGTCGTAAAAAGCCAGGTATTGTTTGGTAAAGGGTTAACTTACCTGTGAATGGTTATGTAAATCTCTGCAATATCCTACATCTTCTCAACTATCTGAAGTCTGTTGTCATTTTCTAAACAATCTGAAGTTTGTCACCTCATTCATCTGACAGGACTGGTGTCTAGTGTTTTCCTAACTATCGGAACTTGAAGTTTGTAATCTTCTACACCAGCTGAAGCCTGTTGACATTTAAACCATCTAAAGTAAATTGATATGGGAACCATCTCCAGTCTGTAATATTCTCAAGGTTAAATTTTCTATCTTCTCAAACTTTCAAATACGGTATATATCTCACTCTCTGTAAGTCTGTTTTGCTCCTTAAATACTGGTCTTTTTTCTTCTCAAAATGTCTAAAGTCTATCATATTCTCCATTACAGTATGTTATCTTCTCAAAATGTCTAAAGTCTATCATGTTCTCCCTCACTGTGTGTTATCTTCTCAAAATGTCTAAAGTCCATCATGTTCTCTCCCACTGTGTGTTATCTGCTCAAAATGTAGCCCATCATATTCTCCCCTACTGTGTGTCCTCTTCTCAAAATGTCTATAGCCCATCATATTCTTCCTCACTGTCTGTTACGTTAAACCTCTTGGAACCTGACATGGGGAAGAAAAAAAATAAAGAGTTTACATCTTTTACAGACAACAAATCTGGATACATATTTTCAAGGCAAGAAAGTCCAGTTAAACTCTTTACTAAACAACAAAATCTTAGACTTGTCCAAACTGAAAGCACTTGCAGACAACAAAATACAAGTGACTCAAAACTGAGACTTGACTTAAGAAGAGTAGAAAACATAGTGGGAAAAGGAGAAAATGCTGATGACCAGTATTTTCTCCTTTTTCTCACAATGTGTTCGAAAATGCTTCTCTATCTCAGGGTCGTAAAATCCAGGTTTTGTTTGGTAAATGGTTAAAAGAACATTAGAGTGTGTTTTTCGTGGGAAACATTGATCTGATAGGAACATACAAAATAAAAGAACATTAGCAGTGATTGGGACACCCCTGCGCCATTGGTACATGAAAACCAAAAATGTCTCATTCAAAATGATTACAAGTATTTTCTCCTTTTCCCACAATGTTTTCCATAAGGCTGCTCTATCTCAGGGTCGTAAAAAAAAGGGATTATTTGGTAAAGGGTTAACTCTTTACAAAAGGACAAGATTTTAGACTTGTCAAAATGGAAAGCATTTACAGACGAAAAAATACAAGTGAGTCAAAATTGAAACTTGACTTTAGAAGAGTAGAAAACATTGTGGGAAAAGGAGAAAATGCTGGTTACCAGCATTTTCTCCTTTTCTCTCAATGTTTTCTTAAGTCTTCTCTTTCAGCGTCATTAAAAGTCAGGATTGTGAGATAGAGGGTTAAAAAACATTGCTGGTAAAAGAATAGTGTAATAGCCAGCTTTGTTCCAACAATGTTTTCAAAATGGCTTATTCCTCTTGGCCGCAAAAACAAGGGATTATTTGGTAAAGGTTTAATTAAAACTGATACACAAAAAATTTAGGACAAGGTAATAGACAGTGTAGAATTAAGATTAAATTTCAAGCAATTTTGTTGAAATGATACCCCATGCCGATAAAGACCTTTTTTTCATACAAACATCTATAGAGGTATTGTGTGTTGCATGTACATGTTGCATGATCGTGGCCTTTTTGTTAATGGTCCAAGATAAAATTACACATTCAGCCAGTTTTGCATGGCACAGCATTTCATTCAATAAAAAATATATAAGCAGTCCATTATGAGAATATACATGAAGTCCCCTTTTACCATAACATGGCATCTTATTAACCCATTACTAAATGACAATATATTAGACTGGTCCAAATTGAAAGCATTTGCAGACGACAAAATAAAAGTGACTGAAAATTTGTTTTGTGAAGGGTGGAAAACATTGTGGGAAAAGGAGAAAATGCTGGTTACCAGGTTACCAGCATTTTCTTCTTTTCCCAAAATGTTTTCTACAGGCTACTTTCTCAGAGGCGTCAAAAGTAGGGATTGTGTGGTAATGGGTTAAATGAAAACAAATAATGAAAATATACATCAAGTCCCCTTTTTCCCTGACATGTCATTTCATACAGAAGAAAATTGTATCAACAGACTATGTTATGGAAGACATGCATGAAGTTTCATAAATGTTCATTAAGGACTTTAGAAAATATTCTGTCCATGCAGACGGATGGGCAAAATGACTTATTGGTCCATAGTAAAATTATGCAATAAGCCCCCTTTTTTCATGACAAGGCATTTCATGAAATATAAACAGAGAGTTCCCACTCATGCAAATTGTTGCGTAAATCACGTTTTAGAATCAAACTTCTCTAAACCCTTCACTGCACAATTCCGACTTTTAACAACCTTGAGAAAGAAGCCTTTTAGAAAACATGGTAACCAGCATTTTCTCCTTTTCCCACAATGTTTTCTACTCTTCCCAAATCAAATTTTACTTTTTCACTCGCATTCGTATTGCTGTCTGCAGATGCTTTTGATTTGGTCAGGTCTAAAATTTTATTGTTTGGTAAAGAGTTAACAAATTTTGGTTGCATGCAAGACCTCACGTAAGACAAAAAAAATGATGAAAAATCCATTGCTAAACTTGTATAAAATGACAGGATTTGAAGTTATTTGCTGCCGTTATTGATAAATTATTGTCAAATCTCATGGAAAAGCTTATCCATAGATTAACACACATGAAAAAATGCTCGATGCAAAAAACAAGACAAGAGGACCATGATGGTCCTATATTGCTCACCTGAGTACCAAGCAGCAAAGGTCTTAAATAAGGATAAATACCAAATATCAAGGTTCAAGGTCAAATGACAATGAAACAAGAAAATTCACAATTTGACTTGAGATTTCAAAGTTCAGTTCCGGACAAGCAAGAAAGAGTGTAGAAATGAGGATCAATGAGTTACTCGAAATCCGCGCAAGGCAGTTATTGTTCTTGCATACTGTACTCCGTAATATTGCAAAAAACATGCATACCAAGTTTGAAGTCGTTCTGACTTGAGATGACAATGTTATACTCCGGACAGGCACTAAATGCTGTAAAAATGACATTCAAAGGGAAACAACTCAGCATGAGGTAGAGTTACAATTCTTGTGCACTGTTCTTCCAAATATTGCAACAAATAAGCATACCAAATTTCAAGTCATTCCTACTTAAGATCAGAAAGTTTTGCTCTAGACAAGCAACAAATACTATAAAAATGAAGGTCAAAGGGGAATAACTCAAAATTTGTGCTAGGAAGACTTACAATTCTTGTGCACTGCACTCCACAATTTTTCAACAATCATGCATATCAAATTTGAAGATGATCAGGCTGTTATGACAAAGTTATATTCCAGACAAGCAACAAATGCTGTAAAAATGACAATCAAAGGGAAATAACTCAGACAGTATGAGGTAGAGTTATGGTTCTTTCACAGTGCACTCTGTATTATTGCAACAAACACAAATGCCAAGTTTTAAGTCAATCAGACTGGAGATGACAAAGTTATGCTCCATACTAAGAACTCTTAAAAAAAAAAACTAATTCAAGGGCAAATAACTACAGTTGTTCTAGTCCAGTTGCACCCATAATCGAACTCATCCGGATCTTAAAGTCATAAATATTTTGACCAAGTTTGGTGCCGATTGGTTGATATTTGTAGATGCTAGATTGTAAACAAATTCAAATATAGCAATTTTTCTAATTCAAGGGCAAGTAACTCCAGTTCTGGTCCAATTACACTCATAATCGAACTCATCCGAGGTCTTATTGTCATATATATTTTGACAAAGTTTGGTGCTGATTGGTTGATATTTGTAGATGCTAGAGTGTAAACAAAATGAAATATAGCAATTTTTATAATTCAAGGGCAAATAACTCCAGATGTTCTGGTCCGATTAGACCCAAAATCACACTCATTCGAGATCTTATGGTCATATACATTTTGGCCGAGTTAAGTGCTGATTGGTTGATATTTGTAGATGCTAGAGTGTAAACAAATGCAACTAGAATAACTATCACTAAAGGTGATAAATACCCCCGCCCCTATATTTCATGTAACAGGGGCAATAACTCATTAATTCTTCATTGAATTTTTACCAAAGTTGCGTCTTGCACATCTACAACTCCTAATGAAGACTGTATCTAATCATAAATACCATGAATGGCACTTGTCCCTGATGAACATAGAAAAATCGTATTAAGACTTAAGTTCACAGTGAGAATTATCAGCTATTTTCACATTGAGATGAACAAGCCTGCAGGCTCTTATCTATGATCAAGGAAAAGGTGCAAATTTTGTGTTCAAATAATAGATGTGATTTGCCATTATGTTATGTTACTTTGTTTACTGCTTTGCTAGCAAATACGACATCATACTAATTTGATCACAATGCACATTATTGATCAATCAAGTTTTCGTCACTTTTGCCTAATTCAGAAATGAAACCATCCTGGCCAGGTAGTTCAGTGGTTTGTAATGTACCTGACTCATGACCTGGTGGTTGTGGGTTCAATACCCAGTTTAAGTATACTATAATTCCAGCACTTTAAGCTTCTCACTTCTGATGCATTTGAGAAAAGTAATCAATAGCTTGAAAGAAAGTTAGCAAGGGAGGGGGTAAAATAGAGGGGATTATCAATATATTCTATTCATTTGTCTTTCTTTTTTCTGTTGGTTCACCTGCAGTTGCTTTGCTTTTTTTAGGCATTTGATAAGAAAATTTATGTATACTCATATCAAAGTAGCACAAACTTCCAGCGCTGCTCGCCTATAGGCTTTGCCCATATTCATATAATAAATTTCAGTGATATATATATATTTTTTGATTTGGTGTGATGTGAAAATTCTCAGTACCCACCTTTAATTCAAGGTACTTCTGATGAATATTGCGTAGATGGTATCTTGAGGCCAGTAACAAAAATGGCATTGCAGCAGACATTCAGACTGATTTTGGGTACGTTTTGACTTTATTTTTGCGTAAGTTTTGACTTATCTTTTGGGTACGTTTTGGTTTGGGTACGTTTTGACCCCATCCCGACGGTAGGCCTACTTCAGCGAAAATGGTCAACTCTCAGCATCAGTTCTGATCACAACATAATTACTGAAAGCATTAAGGCTTTGAAACGTGTGTTATCACGCCCTGGTTTTAGGCAACAGCTGCGCAAATACTGTTAAAACCTGTATACTCACATCTACAATCTATGCAAAACTTGACACGCCGCCATTTTGAGAAAACAAAACTCACGGGTTTCATCATTCGGCATACCTCGGGTGATCCGGTGATCAAATCCCTCGGCTGTATCAGGAGCTTGATATGCACCTACACGGTACATTTCGCACGTTTCCGGAAGCACACCGTCTTACCGTTATTGAAATTGTAAGGCTCCTCTTAAAAAGTAAACATGAGTCATTTTTCATATCGTTATCTTTCTAACAATATTTCAGTCGGCAAATAGTTTGTACATTCAATTCTTAGCTTGGTTTATCAATTTCCGTTGGGAGCTTTCATCGACAGATCGATAGATGTGAATAACTCCACCGTGGTTGTTCATGTCGTTGCTAAGCGATTTACAGGGGCGCCGCCATGTTTAAGATCATGTGATGGGTAGTTCAAAATGGAAGCCACCTTGATACAGACGAGGTTAGATGTAGGTACGGAATCGGCCGAGTTGTGACGAGTGGGGTTTCATTTGGTTCCGGGATAGGGTCAAAACGGCCCAATTCCGAAACGGCCCGGTCCAAAACGGCCCACTTTACCAAAACGGCCCACAAATATGGGTACCAAAACGGCCCACTTTTCAGATATGGTCAAAATCATAGTTTGATTTACATATTTATCTCAATAAAGCTTAGTTTTTATCTTAACCTTTTCTATTATTTTCATTTAATTATACTAAGTAAATATCGCTCTCTATATATAAAATAAATGATAAAATATGACCGGAATTGTTTGGTGTTATTTCTAACACGTTGCGTGCTTCTTCCTCAGATACTTTTTTCTTATCTATCTAATTAACGCCTGATTGTCACAAACTAGTTTAAGATGGTTTCAAACACAGGTGTTTGACACTGATTTGACACTGTTTTGTAATTTTTTTCTATATATCAAATTGGCGAGTTTGTTGCATATATATTTGAAAAGAGGTAAATAAAAGGTGTTTGTAGGAAAGAAAGTATCAGGAAAAAAAGAATCAGTTCCCAAAAAAGAGACTGAGGCTAGTACCGGTAATTATGTTGTTTGTGATAGATATTTGGTTGATAGGTTTTATTGAATTTGTATAAAAAATTTGTACATTTGCTCTTTACTTTTTCTGGCCTTAGATTTGGAAGAAATGTGGTTGATACCTACAAAGGATTGGGGAATAACAATAGTCATTAAAATGTTTTTGATTTGTGCAAATTCATTTGTGTAATAATTTATCTTTATAATTTGCCACCTGTATAATCCTAATCAAGGTCCAATTTTCACTTTGATGAAGTCACTGATTATGCCAAACTGTTAAGAATACGTTGTCTTCAATGTTTGGCTTTAATCAGCATTTAATTTCATTTCTGATGGATCTTTAACTTTTATTTTACTTACAGTGTTCGAGAGACATTTAAAAACCTAGCTGTGAAAAAATTGTAGGTAAAAGAGAAACTGTTTCTATGTAGCATTTTGGGTGTGCTAAAATGTCATAAATTAATTACATAAAGTATTAAATTCATAAATATATGATTTAGAATAAATATCGATAAAGAATCACAACTTTGACAGAAACTGATTTTTTCCCTGATACTTTCTTTCCTAGCAAAAACTGATTCTTTTTTCCCGATACTTTTTTTCCTGATACTGTCTTTCCGATTACCATAAAAGATGTATATTTAATTCAGCATTACGTTTTTTCCTTTCACTCGTCTTATGCTCCAGTTTATTCAATTTCTTTTTTTAAACTGACCTGAAAAAAAAGGGCTAGAAAACTGCATTGATTTCTTCTCTAAATACATGTATCTGGGTGAGATGATCGAACAAATGCATGAAAACTTGCATACATATTAAAAAACATTACGTACAGATTCCATTACTTAAGAATAAAGCAAGAAAAAAAGTGGGCCGTTTCGGTTTTGGGCCGTTTCGGTATTGGGCCGTTTTGGAAGTGGGCCGTTTTGACCCTTAACTGGTACCCGTTGTATCTCCCGTAACCGTCCGATAGACAACAGGCAACACCCGATTTATCGAGGGCAGCTATTGGTTTTCATATATACAAAATCCACCAATGAGACAGCCCGTAACAGAATGCCTTAATTTCTGTTTTAAAATAACCGAACAATATTCCTCTTTGGGCTAAGACTTTCATGACAGACAATATTTTTTCTGACCACGATCAATCTATCAAAATCGCTAAGAAATCTATTCTTTATCGATAAGTTCTATCTCTTTGCATAAATGACATCAAAATTTAAATTTCCAAGTCTCGTGTTATCTCACGAAATCCCGAACCGGGCAGAAACTCGACTTGTAAGCATTGGGTGTTACCTGTTGTTGATACGAAGATCGATAACAGGCTGCCAGTTTATTTTGACCCCAATTCTTTGGTTCCCTGCCCTTAGCGAAGAAAAAGAAATAAAAACAAGTACCAGTAAGTAATGAAATGGCAATTTCTCGGTTCCTGAAATTGGCGCTGGCTAAAAACCTCTACTATGAAAAAACGGACATCCGTATTGCGAATCCAATTTACTCTCTTACGTTTGGCTTTAGAATGAACTGGCCCAATTTCAAATTGGGTTACACACGATTTGCAAGCCTGAAAAAGAAAAACGTATTCCTTCCTTGGAGTTTCCACCATTTGTGGATGTCAAACTAAATGTGGCTCTCAAATTCCTAGCTTTGTTTTATACGGTAGAAATAACGTGAGAAAAGCAGATATTGTCCAGAAAAACAATGCCATTAAATTACAGGATTAACATACCATCGATGGACTATTTGCGTGACAAGGTAAAAATGCATTTTCAAAACAATTAATAAATCGACAGCCTGAACAGCTTAGTCGATACAGATGTCGGGTCTTGTTATGAAAAATTCCTCAGTCCAGAAAAGATGCAGGTTCAAATTCAGAGTTTTTTTTTTTTTTTTTTTTCTTTTTCAACCCACCCCTTTCCCTCCCCCGCCTCCACATGTTACGGAGAGTAAACAGTAATGTCTCTACGACTTTTCCTTGCAAAAAAATCAACTTTCAAGTTCCCCAAAAATCTTTTGAATTAAAAACTAGATTCACGTTGTTCGAAAAAGAACATGTTTCGCTAGGAGATTTAAACAAATTACATGAATTGGTCTCCCAATGTTCAAATACTCCTTTTGGCGTGTTGTACGCCATTATTATCGAGTTCGATCGGGTAATCAATATCTTTTATTCAAGGTGACCGACTAATTAACTTTGTCCTGTACTTGTAAACTTTAAGCTTGTGCATACAAAAAAGTTCACTTAGAAAAATACAAGCATAAAGAACCACATCTCTTCTCATCTGTTTAGACTTGCGTTAATTTAATACATGGGACAAAGGTTCAGGCTGTAGTTTTAAAGTTAAAAAACCTACATGGAGGACACAGTTTTTTTTTTTAAAGTTTGTAGTGCTTTACCACACAAGAAAATCTTAGACCGGTCCAAATTGAAAGCATTTGCAGACGACAAAACAAAGGTATCTGAAAAATTAAAATTTGGTTTGGAAAGGGTAGAAAACACTGTGGGAAAAGGAGAAAATGCTGGTAACCAGCATTTTCTCCTTTTCCCACAGTGTTTTCAAAAGGCTTCTTTCTCAGGGTCGTTAAAAGTCGGGATTGTGTGGTAAAGAGTTTTAAGTAAGTTACAAAAAAAGTATTTGATCTGTAACGTAGAATGATCCCTGACATTAAATCCTGAAAGGAACTTAATCTGAATATCTCACCTATTATCGAGCAGCATTTAGTCAGGATCAGATAGTTATGTTCGTTTGTCTGATCTTGATCCTAACAGTTGGCAAAAGGAAAAGTACTGAAATGAATGATACATTTACAGATTATTACTCCGCCTTTTCGACTATATGTGTTTATCTTTATTCTGCAGAATCAGACACAAGTACTTATCAAAGAACAGTCCATACCGTTTGCGTAAACGTTGATATCGTCATATATTAAAATTGGTTCTCCCAAAGTCTTCTTTATCACTCCTTCGTTTTTATTTATTTTCAAAGACCTACATTGTAATTCAGAATATAGCTTTAATCAAGGTAATTTATAGAGGACTCCCATTACAAAACTTCAAATCACGCTCATAACTCTTTACCAAACCACAACATTTTAGACTAATTCAAATCCAAAACTTTTGCACTGGACAAATCAAATGTGACTCAACCAGAAAATATTGTTTTAGGAAGGAAAGAAATAAATTGTGGGCAAAGGAAAAAAATGACGGTTACCAGCATTTTCTTCTTTTCCAACAGTGTTTTCAAAAGCCATATTCCAAAAGGTCAGTACAACTTGAGATTGTGTGTGGAGGGTAAAGAAATGATTTGATAGATTTCAACCTGTATAGACTCCTAAATAGACGACATACACTTTAGACATCATTAAACAGGGACCAGACATTATACCTTCAAATCTTTGTCAAAATATTTTTAGTAGACAATGTAAATCCGAGATCAGTTTACATATTTCTTGTAGTCTTATTCTAGTCTGCACTGTCCGCAAAAGTGTTGTAAGTCGGTTTTCGCAGCAGAAGCTTTTGTCCAATTGTTCCCCAAATAGCTAAATAGCTCATTGTCTCTTTTGTTTTAAAATACGAAAGTCCACAGTTGAATGTATAACAATAACTTAACCCTTTACTCCATAGATACCCATTTTGACGTATCAACAACAGACAGCTTTTAAAAACATTGTGGGAAAAGGAGAAATTGCTCGTAACGAGCAATTTCTCCTTTTCCCACTGTTACGAGCAATTTCTCCTTTTCCCACAATGTTTTCTATTCAATCAGATATGTGTATCCTCATTTGTCCATATTTTTTGACATCATATCTTTATTTGCTGCTGAAATGGAAGAGCCTCAAATTGGCATATGAGGTAAAGGGTTAAGCCTATCGGTTGGTGATATTGTACAGAAGAAAACCTTTACCGTAGGAAGTAGAACTTTAAGTTCGTCTTGTCGAGAGAGCAGATCAAGATCGGACTGTAAGATATATCTTTACGGTCAGATAGAGGAAATCGCTATTAAAACTTGAGAAAGCAAATAATGCATACATATAATATTCGCCGACAAACCTAGCCAGCATGAAATCCATCGATTTGCTTTATCCAAAAGCTAAGCTAAAGCTTATGCGCACACGTTGCTAGTGATGCCCGTTGTCATGACCAACGTGGTCTTGCTCATCAAAATTACAGAGGTACATGTATTCAACGATACAGAGTCCGAGTGCAAGCCATTTTTTGCGAAAAGCGGCGTTTTCTAAATATGCCGATATTAAATGCTGAAGAAAGGGCGGCTCAATGTATGGCCATGTTGGAATGTGGTCTTACCCACAATCAGGTTGCGAGACGTTTTAACGTGGCTAGGTTCACAATTGTGCGTCTCGTTCAACAGGCCAGGGTGGCAGGAGCAAATGCAGATAGGCAGAGGTCAGGCGCACCACGTGTGACGTCAATTATATCCGTCAACGTCACCTACGTGACAGATTTTTGACGGCGGAATCAACGTCACGTTTGGTGGTGGGTAACCGAGGGGTGCCTATTAGTCGGTTCAATGTAAGAAATCGACTATTGGCCTGCGAGATACGCTGTCGTAGACCATTACGTGGTCCAGTGTTTAAGGCTCTCCATCGTCACTGACCTCATGAATGGGCTCGAAATCACCGAGGACAACGTTACCAAAATGTAGTGTTTTCCGACGAATCGCGTTTCAGCTTATCTAACGCCGATGGACGTGTATGGGTATATAGACGACGCCATGAACGCTACTCAACAACACTGTTCTTGAGTGTGATCGCTTCGGTGGCGGCGGGATTATGGTGTGGGAAGTCATAAATCGTCGATTTAGGTCTCATTTAGTTATTGTTGAAAGAAATCTGACAGCCAGGCAAACATTAATCAGATTTTGCAACCTGTAATTGTACCCCTCTTCAGACAACGTCAAGGATTAGTTTTACAACATGATAATGCTCGACCACATGTCCCACGCATTACTGGGACTTTCTACAAAATAGACACATTGATGTGTCCCATGGCAAGCACTTTTCCCTAATTGTAATCCCACTGAACACGCATGGGATTACATTGGGCGACGTTTACGTTGACGTCAACCCCAGTCCAGAAACGTCAAAGAATCTGCTACGGCCCTCCGCGAAGAGTGGGGCAGATTCCCACGATACTTGAACCAAAATTGGTGTGGTTCCATGAGAAGGCGGCTGGCCGCAGTGATTGCCAGTAGAGGTGGCCATACACGTTACTTACTTTTCTGGTGAAATTTTGGTGACTAGTCTGAAATCATTGTCCATTTTACCCCGATAAAAATCATGAAATCCCGCGCAATGAACTCGTTTCACACCAAAAATGATTGAAGTCTCGAGTTAATTTTTGTTTAATTGATTTAGTTTCAGAAAAAATAAACTATGCCAAGTTTTTATAGGTTGAGGCGTTTCTTTTTCACGTCAGCATATATAAATTATAAGTCTATAACGTGTTGGGATATAGAAGTTCAATGGATTTGTCTTCCATTGAACACTTGTCCTGGTAAATAAATGATATTAAAATTTTAAGCCGATAACAAAAACCCAAATAGACTCTGTTGCTTTTTCAAAGTTATTTTGATGTGGAAATATATTCTTATCGGACAGTGTAGATCCAAGATCAGACTGCACGTTCTGAGAAGTCTGATCTTGATCTACAATGTCCGCAAAAGGCCAGTGAGTCGAGCTTAGCAGTTTAAAGGTTAAACTCAGAAACAACTAAAGTGATGTATTGGATTGCCTAGAACATAAAATACAATTTCAGTCCGTCTTAACTCATTACCAAACGACAATATGTTAGGCTTGTCCAAATCGAAAGCATTTGCAGACGACCAAATAAAAGTGACTGAAAATTTGAAATTTGTTTCGTGAAAGGTAGAAAACATTGGGGGGGGGGGGGGGGGAAGGAGAAAATGTTACCAGCATTTTCTCCTTTTCCAACAATGTTTTCTAAAGGCTTCTTTCTCAGGGTCGTCAAAAGTAGGGATTGTGTGGTAATGGGTTAATCTGTGCAACTTTGCAACTAGCAGGGGCAACATTTGACTAAAAGATACAAAAAGGATTATAGTTTCATTAAAAAAAGATAAAATTGGTTTAAATGTGTCTTCAAAGGAAGGACAGTCTATTGTTAAATCTCCGCCAATTTGTGAATTGTATTAAGCCTTTACCAAACAATCACTGGTTGTTACGACCCTGAGACAGAAGGCTTTTGCAAAAATTTGTGGGAAAAGGAGAAATGCTGGTAACCAGCATTGCATCTTTTTCCCACAATATTTTCTACCCTTCTACCTAAGGCAAATTTCAATTTTTAACCCTTTACTCCATGGATACCCATTTTGACGTATCAAAAACAGACAGCTTCTGAAAACATTGTGGGAAAAGGAGAAATTGCTCGTAACTAGCAAATTCTCCTTTTCCCACAATGTTTTTCTTTCAATCAGATATTTGTATCCTCATTTGTCCATATTTTTGACATCATATCTTTATTTGCTGCTGAAATGGAAGAGCCTCAAATTGGCATATCAGGTAAAAGGTTAAGTCACATTCATTCTGTTGTCTGCAAATGCTTTCAATTTGGGCAAGTTGAATTGCAATATCCATTCCGTTTCATTTACCTTATGTCTGAGGGATTGCGTATCAAATTTAAAAAAAAGGCTCTTTTTCAGGAAGTGTACATCAAGATTAGACTGCACAAAAAATTTATTTCATCTCTATTGCAGGATAAAGGTTAATTTTTATCTTGCTAAATGAAGAAATTTGTAATTTTCAAGCCGACAATAGAAAACACTTTTTATTTTACTTCAAAGATATACTTTTGAGAAAATATCTCCGAATGGAACAGTGTAGATGAAAGATCCTACCGTACGTTCTGTGCAGTCTGATCCTGATCTACATTGTTCGCGCAGGGCCCCTAGGTCGCATTAACCCTTTCCCAAACAAGCCCTGGTTTTTACGTGTCTACAGTTATGTCTTTTGAAAACACTGTGGGAAAAGGAGAAATTGCTCGTAACAAGCAATTTCTCCTTTTCCCCCCAGTGTGTTTTACCCTTTTTGAGAACTTTCTGCCATTTTGTCCAAATCTAAAATTGTCGTCTGTAAACTCTTTCGGTTTGGAAGGGTCCAAAATTTATCGTTTGGGAAAGGGTTAAACAGGCTAAGGGTGGGAGATTTTGACATTCGTTGTAGGGGAGAACATATTTTTGCAGTACGGGAAATTAGTATACAAAAACCATTGAACGATCCTCTCTTTTCAAATTAGGTTTTTGAAACAAACGAATTATAGCTGATAAAAATCTGTCTCTATGAAAAGGTTTTTGTGGGGTTGTCGATCAAGACAAACATTACAATTATGGAATACGTAATAAGATGCCAAAGTGGAGGGCGATTTCTTTCATACAGCTGGCGCCAGACACTATTATATTTTTTAAGGTTAGATTCTTCTCACGAAGCGGCATTGAATTTGTTTAACTTTTGAGTCAGCAAATTATTGCAGTTGTACTTTATTCAGTGAAATTTCTTCGTTTTTTCTTGATCATAACCCTTTACCAAACAGTCCCTAGTTTTTACGACCCTGAGATAGTTCTAAGCCTTTTGAAAACATTGTGGGAAAAGAAGAAAATACTGGTAACCTGCATTTCTCCTTTTCGCACAATGTTTTCTACCCGGCCGGAAAAAAATATCAATTTTTGAGTTGGGTTGATTTTGTCGTATGCAAATGCTTTCAATTTGGACCAGTCTAAAATTTTGGTTTTTGGTAAAAATTAAAAGAATATTTAAACAAACATTTGGCGTAGTTCAATTGCTTTCCATACTTATTGATGGTTTGTTAGGTTCTATTTTGGTGAGATATATGAAAAAATGCAGGGCCCCCTTTTTAAAGAAAGGTTTGTAAATTAGTTATTTGTTTTTACGGGCAATATTTTAACTAAAATAATGAGGAAAATGTACCATGACCGAAAACTTCGATCATTCCTTGGGTTAACACGTGGTGTAACATGATCTTACACCGGATTGCTCTCTGCCGATACACGTAAGAAGGAACTTCCGTTTTCACAGGTCTAAAGACTTAGCCTAAAATGAGAAAAAAAAAAAAAAAAAAGCGCGTAAATGCGTTTTCCACAATCCAAACTGACCCAATTCCCGAAAAGGCCCTTTACAGGAATGGACGCATACAAATTATACATAATTTGTAAAGAGACTGTTAGATTAGCTACTATTCAAGGAACGTCAGATTTACTTTGTTTTTGTTTTCTTTGTATGGCGAATATGGCATATTATTATCAATGCGTACAATAATGAATTTTGACACTCGTCTTTTAAATACCAGCACGTTATTGCATAGACTCTAGATACTGGTCAACAAATTGAAAATTTCCGACGTAAAGGGAAAAGCTAGTCACATGATATATTCAGGTGGAGGTTTCTGGCGAAATAGAAATCACATGATACAAGTGAGAACTGAGCGGAGAGCGAATCAAATTCTTCTGTGTGTATCACGTGATCGATTACCGATGCTTTGAAGTCCACTACAGTCGTCATTTTGAAGAAGGTTGCAGAGAGAGAGAGAGAGAGAGAGAGAGTCTAAATAAGAAGCAAAAACAACTGAAATTTAAGTTTTCGTGTAGTACTTGTATGCAAGTACTTTATCTGGATTGATTCCTTTGAATTTTTAAAAGACAGAACTTGTACACTTTGGGCTAGCTTCGCATTCCCGTGGATCGTTTTCGTTTATGCTGTATCCCCCTCCACTAGCTTTAAAGTTAAGTAGACGGCAGAGTTTGATGTGTGTGATCAAGGAAGCATCTTCGTTGCACGGATATACGTTGTGCATCGATCGGCAATGTGTTCAAACCCACAAAAGTATAAGTTTGTAGATTTGTTGAAAAGAGAATCAGTCTGTCTGGAAATGGGGAAATGGGGGACTGCCATTTAGAGCTAGTCATCTAAGGGAACTTATCAATTATTTAAGTTCATGTGTAAAGAGCTGATTTTTTAGAAGTTTGTATACGAGTACTCTATTTGATATCTATCTGTAGTATTTTAATGTTTTGTTAGAGTTAGTACTCCTTACTTACTTTTTTTTTAACTAGTAAGAAGTCGTAACCGGTCATTTGATAATTTAGATTTAGCACGGGTTCTTATATATTTTCGTCGGGATAAAAATATTTCTTCCCATTCAGAATCAAATGCTCAGCTATTCAAAATCTATAAAAGAAACCTTTCTGTGCATTCAATGGATTTAACAAAATACAGCCCTGAAAAATAGAAGTTTAATATTTTCAGTTTCACAGATCATTTTGCCAAGAAAGCCATTTTTGGTTAAGAATTCTCAAAATGACATTTCATGTTTTTTACGGATTTCATTGGTCAAATCAAGAGGAGGTACAGGGAAGTAAAAAGTTTCGGGATTTTTTTCAATCATACAATGTGATGCTCATTTAAGGGTAAAAATAAGGAAAGAAAGCTTCAAAGATCCTTTTAAGCTTACTATTTGACTATCTCAGACATTTATTGGCATTGCCTATGTCAGCAGTAGATCTATTTGCAAAAATAACTAGAAAATTTTGAACGAACTCTAACTCGCCTCCAAGAAGTAGTACTAACGGCAAGTGTTATATGTGTCCACTAGTAATTGGTGAAATGCTTTTCTCGAGTCAAATTTTAAACAAACTTAAGTAATTTTCATTAAAAACTCTGGTTGCCGTGACAACAATTATATCCTTGAAAATATTCACATTGCTTAATAATTCAGTGGCTCCGCCCGGGTGGCTCAGTGGTGAGGGTGTCGGACTCATGACCCGGTGGTTGTGAGTTCTATCCTTGGTTGAGGCGAACTTTCTTTCCGTCGTATTTTCGCCTCTCACCTCTGCAGAAGCATGTGAGAAAAGTAGTCGGTGGCTTTGGAAAGAAAAGTTGTGTTAGTACTGGTGTGAGAAAGTCAGGAAACACATGTCACATCGCCATGATATGACCTTAGCTGTTAAAGTGGCGTTAAACTCCAATACAATCAACCAACCAACCAATAATCATTCAGTGACGACCGATTACAGTGCTTACAGCACTTTGATTTATTAATAAAACTAACGATAAACGCTCGACGCCATCAAAGTCAGAATATAGCTATATATTTGATAAGATGTATTGGTTTTCATAGGAAACAATGTTATGATATACCCTGCTAGACAAGTTAAATGTAACTTTCTGACTGACAGTTAAAACCCAAATACTGTACTGCTATTCCAAAAGTAGTTTTGGAGAAAAAATATCTCCTTGTCGGAAAGTGTAGATCTAAGATCAGACTGCACGTTCTGTGCAGTTTGATCTTGATCTACACTGTCCGCAAAATGTCAGTGAGTCGCGCCAAGGAGCCTAAGGGTTAACTTTGTGGCTTAAGGGTTAAGGTTTCTAATGTACCCCGAGCATTAATTATTCTGAGGTAGATTGTTTCTTTGAAAACAGTGTGGGAAACGGAGAAAAATAGTTTAATTTCTCATATATTCCTTTTTTCCAACATAGTTCTCTGTCCTTTTAGAGACATGTGGATCATTTTTACCTCAATTCTTCTCTTTTTAAAGCAACTAATTCTAATTTTGACAGATCCGAAATTTTGCAGTTTAGTAAAGGATTAATGCTCAAAAAAGAAAGACTCAAATCGGTAGAATACAATGTTCAAAGTATTCAAAAAAATCTATTCATATAATATCCCCTTTATTTTTTTTGCGTTCTCAGCTCTAAAATAATCTTTACTTGTCGACGACAAACTATTTATATTTGTTTAACTCATTACCAAACGACAATATTTTAGGCCTGTCCAAATCGAAAGCATTTGCAGACGACAGAATAAAAGTGACTGAAAAATTGAAATGTGTTTTGCTAAGGATAGAAAACATTGGGGGAAAAGGAGAAAATGCTGAAACAGCATTTTCTCCTTTTTCCACAATGTTTTCTACAGGCTTCTTTCTCAGTGTCGTCAAAAATAGGGATTGTGTGGTAATGGGTTAAATGACTGATTGTTTGGTGTTTGACGTCGTTTACAACACTATTTCCGTTATAGCGCTGCGCCAGTGCAACTTTCCTATTTCGTGACTTTATTTTACCATTATTTCGCAAGTTTCTTCCCTAGTCACTGCCTGTTTACCCTCACTGAAACAATGATCATCGACAAAACAGGAATAAACTCTGCAGCTTTGATTATAACCGATTATTGGAAAGAATTTCTATCAAAATTGAAAATGTTTGCAGCTAACATACTGAACGTTCTGAAATTAGAACATTTGCTCCAAAAGGACTGAAAACATTGTGAGAAAAAGGAGAAAATAATGGCTGCCGAAACTTTTTTTTTCAAAGTTTTTCCCACAATGTTTTGTTCTGTTTACTATTTAACTCTTTACAAAACTATACAGACTTTTAACGACGCTGAGAAAAAAACATTTGAAAACATTGTGGGAAAAGGAGAAAATGCTGGTAACCAGCATTTCTTCCTTTTCCCACTATGTTTTCTACCCTTCCCAAACCATATTTCAAATTTTCAACCACATTTATTTTGTCGTCTGCAAATGCTTTCAATTTGGACCCGTCTAAAATTTTGTCGTTTGTTAAAGAGTTAAAACAAATATAGGAATTTTTTGTACAGGGTACACTGACAAAAGATGTATCAAATTATAAACTTGTTTGATCTAGCAACCGTAACCACGTGACAGTACAACAAACAGTAACAGACTAGATAACCATAGGGGACGGACCGATTCTAAGTTGGTAGAACTTGTGGTCCAACCCCATTTCATTCATTGAATAAAATATGTTTAACAGACTAGATCTATATAGCCCAGCGGTTGCTCGGGCTTCTTCATTCTCGCTGTGCCGTCTTTGAGAGCTCAGATCGCCAGACAAGAACTTTAATACAACGTCGCATATTTAGCGAAAACGATAAGGCAAAAACGTAAGTGCACATTATCTATTTATTTATTTATTTAGCAGAATCGAGAGAGATTAGTATAAGTTGTAGAACTTGTTTCTCAATTGATGTAAAATAAATATGTTTAAATTAAACTTATTTATTTATTCATTGTTATTCTATAAATCTGTCGGACAAAGTCTATCTAAATTTCGCTTCTTTCTCCTACTTGGAGCATTTGATTTATTGATTTATTGTATGCAGTATTTTTTTCTTCTTAGGGCAGTTGTATTGTCTTGATCTACTTGTATGGGAAAGTTTTAACAGGTTTACCAGACGACAAAATTTTAGCCTTGTCCAAATTAAAAGCATTTGCAGACGACAATATAAGTGTAGCTCAAATGGTGCAAATTTTCTTTGATAGGGTAGAAAACATTGTGGGAAAAGGAGAAAAAACTGGTTGCCATTGTGGGAAAAGGAGAAAGTGTTGGTTACCAGCATTTTCACCTTTTCCCACAATGTTTTCAAAAGACTTCTTTCACAGGGTCGTTAAAAGTCGGCTTTGTGTGGTAATGGGTTGAATTAATCAATATTTGGCTTAAAACCGAGATTTGCCATCATGACGTAGAATTTTTTATTTTGAATGAGAAGAAAATTGGAAGTAGTGCCTTGGAAAATAAAAAGCCGAGAATGCGGAAATCATTCTAAATGATAACTGCAACTTTTTCAGTTATGCGGAATTTAAATCTTGACATCCGGTACAGAGTTTTCAGAGAATTATTCATTTGTGTGTGGGGTGTGTGTGTGTGTGTGTGTGTGTGTTTTTTTTAACTCTTTACCAAATGACAAAATTTTAGACTGGTCCAAATTGAAAGCATTTGCAGACGACAATATTAGTGTAGCTCAAACGGTGCAAATTTTCTTTGATAGGGTAGAAAACATTGTGGGAAAAGGAGAAAATGCTGGTTACCATTGTGGGAAAAGGTTTTCAAAATGTTTTCAAAAGACTTCTTTCACAGGGTCGTTAAAAGTCGGCTTTGTGTGGTAATAGGTTGAATTAATCAATATTTGGCTTAAAACAGAGATTTACCATCATGACGTAGAATTTTTTATTTTGAATGAGAAGAAAATTGGAAGTAGTGCCTTGGAAAATAAAAAGCCGAGAATGCAGAAATCATTCTAAATGATAACTGCAACTTTTTCAGTTATGCGGAATTTAAATCTTGACATCCGGTACAGAGTTTTCAGAGAATTATTCATTTTTTGTGTGTTTTTTTAAATTCTTTACCAAACGACAAAATTATAGAAATGGCTCAAAAATTGAAACTTGACTATAGAAGAGGGGAAAACATTGTGGTTAGCAGCATTTTCTCCTTTTCCAACAATGTTTCCAGATGGCCTTTTCCTCTGGGTCGTAAAAACCAGGGATTGTTTTGGAAAGGCTTAATATGATGTTGTATGCCTCAGCTTTAGAGAGAGCGAGAGAGAGAGATACGTTATTCATTGTTGAACTAGGACAAACGAGCACCATGGTTTCAACATATTTAGAGCATATCCCGTTATTTACCTGAAATACTCGTACGCTATGTGACTATTTCAGTTAATGAAGCAAGGAGTAAACATAGTGGTCGAGTTTTGTAAATGAGAGAGAGAGCGAGAAATTCGCACCCAACAAATATAAGATACCATTTTGTTTAGAAAAAAATAAGCAGATCAATTTTCATTTTTAGGCCAGGGAATCCCTCTCATAGCGATCGTAAGCTGCCTTTTCAGACAAAAATGTTGGACGGTGTGTCCACTCTATATCGCTGAGTCCGCCAAAACAACTAGTTTCCCAAGTATATACAGAGATTGCTTATCACACGGTGTAAATGCTTTCCTTTCCTCAAAGCTTTCATCTTCAAAATGCCATGGAATTGCAAGGGTATTACGACCCTTTAATAACTGACGAGTGTGTGTTTTTTATCCCGTTTTTGTCATTAACACTGACCTAATAAAGGCGTAACCTAATAAACTTAGCTTTATCCAGCAGTTGTGTATTCCTACGCGCTATATACGGTTAATATCTATAACGCTCTCTCTTGCACTCCGGATCATTCACATTCATGTATGGTGAGAGTAACGAACGACAACTCTGCTCGGAGATTGTCTATAACGTTGTGTTGACATTTGAACATATGTGTCACAAAACGCGTCTCCGCTAAAATGCGATTGTAAATAAAGCAAACTACATATAGAATATTGGCCCATGTTATGTTTATCACTTTTTCTTATGTATATCGACTAAATCTAGGGTACTTCAGCGGAATGCATGAGAAATCGGCCCCTGGAGCAATCGTCCCCAAACTGTTTGGCCCGTGTTATGTTTATCACTCCGGAGAAATCGTCCCCTGGAGACGATTTCTTTGGTGAAATCGTCCCCAAATAAAATTTTAGAAAAATCGACCCCAACATCAAATTTTATCCATATCGTTAATCAAGTTGTCTATAAAAATATTTTTGAAAGTTTCTTGTCTTTAGTATGTACATTATGTGTATTAGTTACCTTTATCCAAGAGTTATTTGGTAGTTTTGTCATTGTTTATACTGCCTATTTCACACTGATAGGATGTATTTCACACTTTTTACACCTGTCACAAATAGATTACACCTGTGTGATTCTTAAAAATATGTCTTTGATTGACTTTGATTTGAAACCAAATAAATGTTTATAATTTTTTTCTGTAGTCGTTCGCTTATCATTTAATGTATTTTCTTGTTATCTCTCTCTCTACTAGTGTCATATGACATACCTGTGACCAATACCATTTAGCAGGGGATAAGTGTCTCTGACACACCTATTTCTAGTGTTCACTAGGGCTTGTGTGCATCCGAATATTTCCGGTCCATAACTTCTACAATTGTGGATGGATTTCAAAATAATTTGGCACAATTGACCTCCATCACGAATAGATGTGCCATTTGAAACATCTGTTCAAGTACGTTCAAGATCAAGGCCACATTGAAGGACAATTTTTCGTCCGAACCATAACTCCTACATTTTTGGATAGATTCCGATATAAATTAGCATAATGCATTGTTCTCCATCATGAGTAGAAGTTCCCTTTGAAACATTTATTCAGGTCCAGGGTCAAGGTCAAGCTTGAGAGTCAAGTGTTCGCGGGCTTGACACAAGTTGTCCTTGGACAATGATTATGAATTAGGATTAACGTCTTTTTATATTATGTAGATATAAGTATCGAAGCTCAAGTCACTGTGACTTGTCCGTAAACTAGGCAAGTAAAATAGGTAAAACGAGCCTAATAGTTTTCCCAAAACAATCCAACCTTTTCACAGTATTTTATTGAGAAAATATTTTGGCGAAAAGAGAATTTGCTTGTAACAAGCAATTCTTCCCAATTTCCCAAAAATCTTACTTTTCAATATACACGAAGAACTACTTTGGATTTTCATCTACAACTTCCTTCAAATATGACCAGTTCAAAATTTCGTCGACTTGTGGAAGGTAGAGACAACATGACCAACTTCCATATCACTCCAATCTTTATTATTCATTACATTTTACATTGATATCTATCTTACATGTATTTTCATTGAAATCAATAAAAATAAATATGTTCTTGCGTCATAAATGTAAAAAATAACGTCATTCAGGACTACAAGACATCACATGTCTCAGAAAATTTAGATAACCAAAGTTGGTATTGCACCGATTTAATAGTTCAATTTTGACTTGGGATTGTTTACAAGCACGACAAATTACTAAGTATTCTAAGCCATTACCAAGCACCCCATAACTAGCTCTGGCTTAATTAGTTTCTGGCTGGTGCTTTCTAGTATCAGTTCAAAATTTCCTGTTAAAACCAAGAATTCCAGGGGCTTAGTGGAATCCGCTTGTATCCCTGTCCGTCTACCTGTTTGTATTAATAAAAATTTACCTCTTGTGTTGTTTCGTATCCTCAATTTCCTGGCCTTCAGTACTATCAGTACTTTGATTTATGTAGTGCTGTCTTACGCATACGAAAATTCACAAACATGTAACATAAAAAGCTAAATAGACAAGAATTAAGATCTGATTCCTTTCGCACAATATTTGTCTACAGCTATCACCATTGATATAGCCTATAGCTCTCTGATTGCGCAAGACAGAGATTATTTATTCCCTTTACCTGCAATATTTCCCAGTTGTCCTATAACAGTATTTTATTCCACTAATCAAAATGTTGGACATATAGTATCAAACCCTTAAGACAATTGTATAGGACTTAAGACAGTAGGTCATTTGGTAGAGTGCGTAGAAGAATATCAAAGTGCATGGAAACTGCATGGCTTTAAAGGGGGGCGGCAATCATGTGAACTTTTTGTCTTATTTTCTGGTTATACATATATAAGTTATTTTCTTATTTTCTCTTTCGCCATAGCACGAAGACATTAAAATATGTATTTTTCATGTACATGTATATTTATGACTATAAACTGTTGTAAGATTTTGTCATATCACTTTTTTAGCTCAACTGAGCACGAAGTGCTCATGGTGAGCTATTGTGATCGTGTTGTGTCCGGCGTCCGGCGTCTGGTGTCAACTTTTTTGTCCGGTCTTGAGGCCACATTTTCAGTCTGATACTCATGAAACTTCAGAATGTTTGTCTCAATAAAATCTCAGACGAGTACGAAAATGGGTCATGTGGAGTAAAAAGCTAGATCACTAGGTCACATCTTTGGGAAATCTGGTGTACGCTCTAGAGTCCACATTTCTTTTCCAATACTCCTGAAAGTTGGTCAGAATGTTTTTGATAATATCTCGGTTGAGTTTGAAAATTGGCCATGTCGGGTCAAAAACTAGGTCACCAGATCAAATCTGAGAAAAACTTGAGACATATCGGGTCCAAAACTTGGTCACGAGGTCACGAGGTCAAATCTTAGAAAAACTTTGTGTACGCTCTAGAGACCACATTTACGATCCAAAATCCTGAAAATTAGTCAAAATGTTTGTTTGGATAATATCTGAGACGAATTTTAAAATGGGTCATGTTGACTCAAAACTAGATCACCAGGTCAAATCTTAGAAAAAACTTGTGTATGAACTGGAGGACACATTTTTAGTAAAAAAGAATTGAAGGTTAGTCAAAATGTTTGTCTGGATGATATCTCAGACGTGTTTGAAAATGGGTCATGTCGAGGAAAAAACTAGGTCACCAGGTCTAGAGGCCATACTTTCTGTCCGGTACTCCTGAAAATTCGTCTGAATGTTTGTCTTATTGATACCTTGAATGAGTTTGAAAATGGGTCATGTTGGGTCAAAAACTAAGTTACTAGGTAAAATCTAAAAAAAAAAAAAGAACCCTTAGGTACGCTCTGGAGGACACATTTTCAGTCTGATACTCTTCATACTTTGTGTTTTTTTGGTGGTGTCTCAAAAGAGTTTGAATGGGTCATGTAGAGTCAAAAACTAGGTCACCAGGTCTCGAGGCCATATTTTCTGTCCGATACTCATGAAAATTGGTCAGCATGTTTGTCTTGATGATATCTTAAATGAGTTTGAAAATGGGTCATGTGGGGTCAAAAACTAGGTTAATAGGTCAAATCTTAAAAAAAAAAAAAAAAAAAAAAAAAAAAAAAAAAAAAAAAAAAAAAGGCCACATTTTCAGTCTGATACTCTTCAAACTTGGTCAGAATGGTTTTTTGGTGATGTCTCAAAAGAGTTTGAAAACGGGTTGTGTGGGGACATAAATTAGGTCACCTGGTCAAATCTTAGAAAAAAACTTTTGTACATTCTAGAGGCCTTATTTTAAATGCAATACTCATGAAATTTGGTCAGAATGTTGGTCTTGCACCAGTCTGCAAGTGCGTCATTTCGGGTTAATTACCCAGGAAATTCTTGGTAGAATGTTTGTCAATATATCAAAAGAGATTGAAAATGGGATATTTTTTGTCAAAAGACTCATGTGAGCAATCTCAGGGCCATCGAGGCCCTCTTATTTTTTACTCGGTCTATCGATCTTCGATATACACTGTCCTGTACAGAAAGATTCTTTTTTCTCCGAGAAAAGAGTTTTCATATCGCAATTTTTAGATTTCAACCACAGACCTATGATTTTGACAACCTTCATGCTCTGAAATTGAATATTTACGTAAAAATATGTCATATCGGATATAAAACTAGGTCACATGGTCAAATTATAGAAAAACCTTGTGTACGCTGTAGAGGCCAAATTTTCAGTCCAACAGTCTTGAAAGTTATTCTGAATGTTTGTCTTGATAATATCTCGGAAGAGTTCGAATATTGGCCATGCGGGGTCATAAACTAGGTCACTAGCTTAAATCGTTGTGTACGCTCCCGAGGCCACATTTTCAGTCCAAAACTCTGTACGTTGGCCAGAATATTTGTCTGGATGATATATTGGACGAGTTCGAAAAAAGGTCATGTCAGGTCAAAAACTAGGTCACCAGGTCTCGTCTTAGAAAAACCTTGGGTACGCTCTGGAGGCCACATCTTCAGTCCAAAACTCCTGAAAAATGGTCATATTGTTTGTCTGGATGATATCTCAGATTGAAAAAAAGTTTTTTTTTCGAGTCAAAAACTGGGTCACCTGGTCAAATCTTAGAAAAATCTTGTGTATGCTCCGGAGGACACATTTTTAGTCCAAATCCCTTGAAAGTTGGTCAGAATGTTTGGCTGGATGATATCTCAGACGAGTTTGAAAATGGGTCATGTCGAATCAAAAACTAGATCACCAGGTCTAGAGGCCACATTTTCTGTCCAATATTCCTGTTTGTCTTGATGATACCTTGAATGAGTTTGAAAATGGATCATGTGGGGTCAAAACTAGGTTACTAGGTCAAATCTAAATGAAACCACCTTGTGTACGCTCTGGAGGCCACATTTTCAGTCTGATACTCTTCAAACTTGGTCAGAATGTTTTTTTGGTGATGTCTCAAAAGAGTTTGGAAAAGGGTTGTGTGAGGTCATAAAATAGTTCACTTGGTCAAATCTTAAAAATAAACCTTTTGTAAGCTCTATGGGCCTTATTTTAAATGCAATACTCATGAAAATTGGCCATCATGTTTGTCTTGATGATACCTTAAGTGAGTTTGAAAATGGGTCATGTGGGGTCAAAAACTAGGTTACTGGGTCAAATCTTAAAAAAAAAAAAAAAAAAAAAAAAAAACAACTAGTGTACGCTCTGGAGGCCACGTTTTCAATCTGATACTCTTCAAACTTGGTCAGAATGGTTTTCTGGTTATGTCTCAAAAGAGTTTGAAACGGGTTGTGTGGGGACACAAATTAGGTCACCTGGTCAAATCTTAGAAATAACTTTTGTACGCTCTAGAGGCCATTTTAAATGCAATACTCATGAAACTTGGTCAGAATGTTGGTCTTGCACCAGTCTGCAAGTGTGTCATTTCGGGTTAATTACCCAGGAAAATCTTGATAGAATGTTTGTCAATATATTTCGAAAGAGATTGAAAATGGGATATTTTTGGTCAAAAGACTCTTGTGTGCAATCTCAGGGCCATCGTGGCCCCCCTTTTTTTTTACTCGGTCTGTCGATCTTCGATTTACACTGTCCTGTACAGAAAGATTCTTTTTTCTCTGAGAAAAGAGTTTTCATGTCGCAAGTTTTAGTTTTTAACCTCTGATTTTTGACAACCTTCATGCTCTGAAATTTAATACTTACGTAAAAATATGTCAAAAACTAGGTCACAAGGTCAAATCATAGAAAAACCTTGTGTACGCTCTAGAGGCCACATTTTCAGTCCAACAGTCTTGAAAGTTATTCTAAATGTTTGTCTTGATGATATCTTGGACGAGTTCGAATAATGGTCTTGTGGGGTCATAAACTAGGTCACTAGGTCAAATCTTAGGAAAATTTTGTGTACGCTCCCGAGGCCACATTTTCAGTCCAAAACTCTTGTAAGTTGACCAGAATATTTGTCTTGATGATACATTGAATGAGTCTGAAAATGGCTCATGTGGGGTCAAAAACTAGATTACTAGGTCAAATCTAAATAAAACCACCTTGTGTACGCTCTGGAGGCCACATTTTCAGTCTGATACTCTTCAAACTTGGTCAGAATGTTTTTTTTTTTTTTTTTTTTTTGTCTTGATAATATGTTGAAAGAATGAGAAAATTGGTAATGTTAGATAAAAAACTAGGTCACTAGGTAAACTTCTCGAAAACCTTGTTTACTTTCTAGAGGCCTCATTTACTCATGAATCTTTGTCAGAATGTTGGTCATGCACCAGTTTGCAAGTGGATCATTTCGGGTCAATAACCCATGAAATCGTGGTAGAATGTTTGTCATAATATCTCAAAAGAGATTGAAAATGGGTCATGTTTGGTCAAAAAACTTAGGTGAGCGATTTCAGGGTCATCATGGCCCTCTTGGTTTTTACTTGGTCTGTCGATCTTCGATCTGCACTGTCCTTTACAGACAGGTTGTTTTTCTCGGAGAAAAGAGTTTTCATATCGCAAGTTTTAGATTTTAACCACAGACCTATGACTTTTGACAATCTTCACGCTGTAACATTTGATATTTACGTAAAGGTGTCTAGTCTATTTATGACAAGGTATATAAGGCAATGGTGTCTAACCTATGTATGACTAGGTATTTAGATGTCCAAGATAAACCTAGCCACCTATTCATGAATTTCAAAACATTGTGGTAAAAGTAGCATTTGCCTGAAAACAAATAAGAAAGTCACCAGGAGTGAAAACAAAAATGAGACAGTAAAAGCGGAACAATGGTCAAAATGGACTTAAATTCCGGACTTCGTAGACGATTTATTGTTAATTTGTATGACTAGATATAACTCGAGATCAGACAACACAAATCAATTAACCGTAATGTTGACAAAAAATTACACAGACAGTTTAGAGTAAGATCAGGCTACACATAACATGCAGTCTGATCCGAGATCTAACTGGCTCGACAAAATTCAGTAATTACTAACATTGACGAAAGTCTATGTTACATTTGATTTGTTCCTTTCACACCATGTAACATTTCTTATGTGAGAAAGCAGCCAGTGGCTTGGCGAACGTGTCGACTGATCCTTAATCTGTGTACTGTCCGATAAGCCCACTCGGCAAAAACTATTTTCGGCAATTGTTGAAAGTTATTTTTTTAATATTACACAGCTCGCTTACCTGAGTCAGTGAGACATCAGGTAGTTCAGTAGATTGTACAGATCAAGATCAGACTACATTGAAATTAGCGTTGTATTAGTTTGATCATATTTCACATGATACCTTACACTTGATGATCCTGAGTAAGCGTTTTTGTACTTTGTTAGAGATTTATTCTGAATCTACACCATTCAATTACTCGGCTAAGTAAGAAACGATCCTCAGTAAGCGTTTTGGTACTTTGTTAGAGAATTATTCTGAATAAACACTATTGCATTATTCGGCTAAGTAAGAAACGATCCTCAGGAAGCGTTTTGGTACTTTGTTAGAGATTTATTCTGAATCCACACTATTCAATCCCTCGGCTAAGTAAGGAAAGGAAACATGATTTGGTAAAAACAGCCCGATTCTCAACTTGCATGTCTGTTCCAGAAATTCTGTCGAATAAGTTGAATTCTTACATGTTTAACGAATCATAGCTTAAAGTAGAGGGATTGATTTCAAAACTGAAAATATCAATTATTCTCGATTAAACCCTATATTGTGGTACTCAATAGAATCGTCTCATCGAGACGATTCCAATGAGTACCCACAACATAGGGTTTCGAAGAGAAATAATGACTTTAGAATGCCATCACTCCTTCTTATCTGGAGCTCTGACTATTCTATAAACAATCACGTGCCATTCGACCCCCGAGGTAGACGGGTTTTGAAATTGTTGAGGGGAAAACTAGAACATGCAAGTTCTCCACAATGTTTTCAGTCCTTTTTAGGACAAATTTCATAATTTATAATTAGAGCCAAAATTATAATGTCTCCTAATAGTACTTTCAATTTGGACTGGTGTAACATTTGGTCGGCTTGTAAAGATTTGTGTCAATAGAAAACAACACCATTTTATACTCGTCCAAATCAAAGACAACTTACACAGTATAGACTAAGATCAGGATACAGAGAGCATGCAGTCTGATCCTAAGTCTACACCTGCCGTGTACCCGACTCGACGAAAATCATTAAGTTTTATCACTGATGATAGTCATTGTTACTTTGGATTTGTTTTCTCTAACCGATATTGTTTATGTGAGAAATCAGCCAGTGGCTTGGAAAGACCATTATGTGTAGATCAAGACTGGACTTCTGAAAATGTGCGGTTTTATACTGAATTCACACCATCTGATTACCCAGTTTGATGGACCAAAATTTCAGGGTATTTCATATAGCCTGAAACAGTGCAGCAGCTGTTCTGATTGTTCATGTAAATAATTTTAACTGCCGCTGCCCTGTTCCCTGATGATCAGGTAGAAATATCCGAGTTTCTATAATGTTTGTTATCTCGTTGGGAAACAACCACATTTTAGACTCGTTCGAGTTTACATTAAAATTGGGTTTAAATAGGTCTAATGCGGTTTGACTTCGAAATGTAAAATATATATTTTTTCCTTAGCAGCAGTTTCTCCCTTTTCCACAATGTTTTCAAAAGCTTCCACGTCAGGGTCGATGAAAACAGAATAGATTTGAGCCATGCTCTGACAAAAGGGGGCTTAATGTATCTCCGTGATGAATTATACCAAGCAAGTCATCACATAATTCTAGATCTATAAAGTACATTTTGTCTAACAACCAATTGAATCATGGGGTAAACAGTTCCTTCGACTCGCAAAATATTGACAGTTAGAAAAAAGTATCGACCAAGGTCAGTCTGCCCGGACTGCAACAGTTTTTGCTGATGCATTAAGTCCCCATTTCACAGAGCATGGCTCATCTAGTCTGGTAAAAAGTTAATTTTATACTGTAAATTGTTCCTAGCAATACTGAGTGAGTCAGACTTAAGGTACTTACTTAAATATTATAGATCAAGATTAGATTACACAGAGCGTGCAGTCCAATCCCCAGTATACATCGTCCGTTTTCCCGGTTTTGCAAACATTGAATTCCAAGCATTGACCATAATTTAGTCAGTGTTACATTGGATTTGTTCTTCTCAAATCGCAGAACATTAGTTCGACTTTGTAAGACAGCGTTCTAAGATTTGTCCACCTACCACGATTAATCCCGGAAATATTTCAGAAGACGGAATAAAAGTTTTTGGGTTATTAATAAACTGATATGCTTAAAGTATCACTGTGAGAGAATGCTTTTTTTTTTTTCCACAATGTGTCCAAAATCGCCAACTTTGATGAAAAACTGAGTACATTTATACATAGGAGCCATTGTCTGGCAAATGGGAGCTTACTGCATCTCCGTATTCCATAGTACCAAGCAAAATCGACCAAGAGCGAAAAGTTTCAGCCCAGGTTAGCCTGTGGGGATTGCGGAGGCTGACCTGAATTGATACATTCGCAGATACATTAAGCCCTCTTTTCTCATAGCATGGCTCGTATAAACTTAATAGCGTGCCTAGTCCATTTATTAAACCAGCTCAGAAAATTATTGATGCCTTCGTAATGAGTGACGTCATATTATGACGTCATTTTTGTCTTCAGTTTCAGCGTTTCATTACAATGTACTTATATCTCGAGCAATCTTTGCTTTAGACTTTAAGCAAGGGTAACAACCTACGTCACAGGAAGTGATATCGGACCTGCGCATTTTCGTAACTTATGTCCGCCATATTGAAAAGTAAGTACGATATGAAGATAGAATGAGGCTAGCTTGGGTGGATACAAACGGACTACAAAGACTCTCGTGTATTTATCAAAGACATTAGATGAATACATTTAATATTTTGATGTTTTAGACAGGAAGCAGATGTCTATATGCACAAACACTTTGACCAAATATCAAAAAGTGATTGGGTTTTAATAGTTGGTCGAAGTCTATTCCATTAGTATAAATAGTTAACAAAAGCTTTGACAAAAAACAAAGTCCCTAGGCACTGTACGCTTTGGAGGTCTAAAGACTTTTTCAGATCATTTAAAGGAACGATTACAAAAAATAAAAACAGTCTTACCAAACACTCACACTGACTTTATAACAAGGGTCCGATATCACTACCTGTGACGTCACACTGACGTACCTTGTGAGGGGTGTTAAGGTGTGGACAAATCTGGAGAACTTGGATATAAAGGTTTCATTGAACAAAACTGATTTATTGATCACAAGATTAGAATCTAGTCAATCTTTATCTGGAAGAACGGTTTATCTGTCAGTAACATTTAATCTTGACCCGAGCTATATCTAACTTTATTACTTTTTTTTTTCAGATTTCATCGCAGAACATCCAAACAGCAATTGATTCTTTTCGAGAGCCAGATTTATAAGTATTTCAGGTAAACAACATTTGATCTACCAATACATGTTTGTATAGAGATTGGACAACCAGTGGTTTGCCAAATAATCTTCTCAGGCTACTGACTGCTTTCCCATTTAAGTAAACCATAGGGGAAGCAGTGATCAGATGTTGAAAGCACTTTGTTGTAAAATTGCTTTTTTTTTTGGAGATAGATCTATAGATCTATGCATTATTTGAAAAACAAAAGCATCTTGATAAATGAAATCACTTCGTGAAAGTGGATGTTCATAAAGTACCTGTAGATCTATCTCTTTTATCATGGGAGGAAATATTGTGGGAAAGGACATTATCTCCCGCTAGATGGCATTCTACAAATACACATCTATTTAATATGGGCATTCTGGGTACGTAGTAAGCGGACTAACTTTTCTAAACGACATCCGTTACTTTGAATTTCAAAATGAAATAAACGTTTACTCACTAAAACGCTACCTGGTACGATTTATTCAGTTATGATCAGCTAACAGGTAACCTATGCACCGGCCTTTTATTAAAACAGTCCCTACAGGCTTGGGTTTAGCTTCGGTATATAGCCCTACTTTTTCCAAGTATCTGTGAATAGTTGATGCGTTATATAAGACAGGTCGAATCTTCGAAGAATATGACATGCGGAGACAACAGGGAAAGGAAGAAAATGCTTGTTATGGATATATGCATTGTTAAACAGGAAGTACAGCTTGAACATATACAGACGATAAGTGAGAAGAAAGATTGTGGGAAAAGGAGAAAGTGCTGGTTACCAGCACTTTCTCCTTTTCTCGCAATGTTTCCCAAAGCTTTCTTCTTGAAGTTGGTTAAAAAACAACATTATTGGCAAATAGTTAAGTTTAGTTAAATTAATGATCTCAATCTATTACAGAAAAACATTATAAAATGGCAGAGTACATTTACAACAACGCTTTGGACACCAGTGATGCAGAGAGAACAACATCGGACGAAGACGAAATTTACAAACAGATAGAGGAACTGAGTGAGAGAGAGAGGAAATCTATATGTGAAAGTTGTGTGAGAAAGGGTTGGTATGGGAGTGTGGCTGTTTTTTTTTGTTTTTTGTGTGAGATATATGTCTGTGAAAACTGTTTGCCTGGGCATAAATCTCATAAGGGTATGAAAGTGTGGAGGAAGGAGAGTGAGAAAGAGAAGGAGAGAGAGACAAGAGAGAGTGACAGAATGGAAGTGCAGGGTTCGAGTGAGAGATTAGAAAACAAAGGAAAGGGATTGGGAAAGAAAACTAAGCGAATGCGACTGGAAGCGGAGAGTGAGAGAGAGGAGGGAGAGAAAAGTGAGAGTGAGAGAATGGAAGAGGAGTGTGATAGAAAAGTAAGCTTGCTGTTAGATGATCTGATGACTGAGAAAGAAACAGAGAGAGTAGAGAAGTTTGAAAACAGCCATGTTAGTATTTATGATCGCATTGAAGTAAAACACAAATTGGATCAGTACGAGAGTTGTGATATAACTGGATTGTGTGGACTGGAGAACAAAATGCTGGTGGTCTGTGATCATTATAATTCTTGCATTAAAATATTTAAACTGGGAAGTTACGTGCTACAACGTTATATACGGTTTGTAGAGTCTGACTCTCGACCTTGGGATGTTACAGAAATACATTTAAAACAGAATTCTACTGAACCGAACTTAGTGTCTGGCAGTAGTTCTGATATTTCTGCAACAAACCGGGCTGATCTGGATAAAAGATGTTTGATAGCAGTAACGTTACCATTGAAACATCAAATAATGTTTATAGATCTAAGCAAAAAACATGCAAAAGCACAGAAAATAATCCAAACAGAGAGCCCATGTTATTATATACAGTTTTATGATGACAAGATTTTTACCGTCTGTAATGTAGGTCCTGTTTATGTATACTCTACAGACGGAGACATGCTAAACAAGTTTGACACTGATATCTATGATGACATCGCTATTCCTTTTCTCGCCGTTGTGTCTGGACGAGTCTATTTAACGGATAGGGGCAATCACAAAGTACAATGTAGAAATGTTGAGGGTCGACTTATCTCAGATATTACAATTGAAGGGTCGAGGCCTGCAGGAATCAGTGTAGACCCAGATAACAACGTGTATGTATGTGCGATATGGCATAACAAAGTTTATAAGCTGGATGCTGATCTGACTCGATACGAGTCTGTGTTAGATCAGACCACAGATTATTTAGACAGACCCTACGGTTTGTGTTATTACAGAGACAAATTATTTATCGTCCATTTCCTGACGTCATCTGTACGTAACTTTGTTCCTGTGGTCCGACTGTTTTAACGGTACCTCGACCTGGACATTGTATATCATGGAGGACTTTAGTCATCGGACATTTAAATCTCCACCACAATGTATTCTGTTGTTACCATGGTTACCGTGCTACCTCCTTTTCAACCCATATGTGACTTTGAATGTTTTTTTTTTTTTCACGGAGATTGTAGGTAAAGATCAGGCTGTATTTACGTGCAGTCTGATCTTTGCCTACAATCCCCGTTTTTCTTTCAATAAGTTGGATTAAATAATCTCCATTTTCTGCCGATAAATTTCACGAAGTCTATTTTTGTTCTAGTTTTGTAACACACATTGGGCAGGACGTGGGATAAATATCTTTATTCTCAACATTTCGTTGTACCTTGTTTAGTAAGCTAGCTGTCGTTGGAAACCATGTCATCGTTTAATTATTTGGCTTTATTTTTTATTTATTTATTTATTTATTTTATTTATTTATTTTTTTTCTATAGCAATTTATTTATTTTTGCAAATTTTAATAATTGAAGTTTCCCCACTCACTCCCTCCGAATCATTTGCTATTCATGAATTTAACTTTACCACCCATCCCCGTTTGATTGAAAAATTTCAAAATTCTCGATAATCTATAAACATTAATTGACTTCTAAACGTGATTCTATCAAACATTGTTTATCCAGCTAAAACATACATGACAGCAGTAATTTATCTGTATGCATCCTTATCGCTGTTTTAAATGTTTTCTTTCCACAAAAACTGCTGTGAAATCGCAGACTACCCTTCTTCTTATCTAGTTCCCATTATTCACATGTAGTTTTTTTATCGATAATTACGGGTTTTCATTTATTCATTTTCCAGTCGAATTCGAGTTTTACAAGAGAGAGAGAGAGAGAGAGAGAGAGAGAGAGAGAATTGTGCAGTTTAATGAATGTTTGTATTATTTTCATTTTTATTACCTGTAGTCTAGATTGTTTTTTTTGATTTAAAAAAAAACTGTGTCCATTCTTTGTGTACGTTTTTTGTTGCGTAATTGTATAATTATGTATTTATTCAGTAAGAGACTATGCATTTCAGTAGGAAAATACCGTAAACAATGTATGTCTAGCACTTTTGTCACCTATTTCAATACTTACTTGTAGTTCAATGACAAACCATACTTTGATGTTTAATTTTGTCATAATAATTTCAATAGCTTCCTTTTGAAATATAAAATATGTTTTCAAGTCAACAGTTTGTCCAACAGTCTTTTCTTTTCCTTTTGATTTAATATACTACGTAATTTCGAACATATTCAATAAATTTTGAATAAATGTTGAATATTTATATTTATGTAGACTCGTTGTTTTGTTATTGTCTCTATACAACAGTGTCATTGAAAGTTTCCAGTAATATATTACACTAAACACAGGTAACTTACTATAAAAACACATCTTTGATGATGTGTGGGTTAGAACCTCAACCTCGGCTGTCTACCTATGCATTGTTTTGGTGTTTCAGTCCCATTTTCAACAACGTTTCACAGTTATGTCGTAGTAGCCTGTACAACTATCCAGACGTTGCAGAAGTTTCTTACAACATTACTTCACTTTTTTTTTTCCTTACATAGACATTATAAAAGACAACTGAATCATGTCTCGTTGGTTATTATTAATTCTTGAAGACAAATTTGGTCTGGCTAAAACCCACACAGAAGACCATTGGATTACTAAGCCTATACTTCGACTGGACACCACGCTTATCACAACAGGTCTGTAATACAGGAGTTGTAAGTTCAAATCTTTGGACTAGACTTATCCTGCCTCTTACACATGGATCTCGACTTAAAACATCCAGATTGGATACATTTATCTGCCTTGTAAAAAGCTAAATTTTACTAATTTCAAAGGTACTTTGGGAAAAAAGAAATCCTTATCGGACAATGTAGATCAAAGATCAGACTGCACGTTTTGTGCAGTCTGATCTCGATGTACACTAAAAGTTTTTTAAGTTGCTCTTACCAGCCTGAGGTTGAATGGATGAATAGACCAATGATTGATGGATGAATGAAGTGACCGTGTTGTAATCATCAGTCTAAATATAACCTCTGTTGCAAGTAACCCTTATCCTGTTGGACTAAAATAACGTTACAGTGGGTGTAGATCGAGATGATACATGAAATCTAATCAGTTCTTATAGACATATAAACACTAGATACGAGCATATACAGGACACGCCTGCACAAAAAAAAAGAAACATTTTGGAAAAGGGAGAAATGTTGAATAGCATTTTTTTTTCCTCTTGCCCACAGTAGTTTTTCAGGCTTTTCAAAGAAAATTGCCAACCTTCGAGCCACACTTGATTTGTTATTTGCAAATGTTTCAATACGGATCAGTCTAATATTTAGTTGATTGAATGGTGCTGAACACCACTTTCAAGATTATTTCAGTCCTATCATAGCGACAGCTTACATATTCGATGTAATTCACTAATACAAGGCAAGGACTCTTGAAGTTTATTGCCCAAGAACTATCCAGCTAGGCTCGAACCCGAGATCTTCAGGTTACGAGCCCTACACTTTAATACGTCAATCCATGCAGGACGCTAAAATTTTGTCATATGGTTAAGAGCTGTTTGGTCGCTAGAAGACCATTAGACCGCTTTTCTCCAAAACCTTTTATGGCTTGCAACACAGGAAAATGTGCTTTCTGACATTTGGGTAAAGTGTCGTCTCCTATGAGCCTGTGCGGTCCGCACAGCCTAATCTGAGACGACACTTAAAGGAAGCCCTTCAGATTTCGGAAAGAAATTTTACAAAAATACAAAAACATCCTTATACTCCTAAAGCCTTATAATTTTCATTCATAAAACCCCAGTAGTCAAAAAACATCCGACAACAAGAGAAATTAGAGATTTACTACAGCCTAGGCAGACACCGACGGGAAACACGGTCTATTTTTACATGAGCAACTCGCTCATTTACATACCGGAAATACACAGACGAAGCTTCAAACAAAGAAGACGTTATGGAAAATAATTACATGAGTGTTATGTTGTGGAATTTAAGCGTCATTAGTCACGTGCCAGTCCCACAATGCTTTTTTTGATTTTGGTGCGAAATCTAAAAATAGCTTAAGAGGCTACGTAGCCTTTTAAGGGAATATTATCAAAAAATTGTTTTTTTGTAATTTTATGATTTTTAATTATTGATGATTTGTATTGTTTTTTCGTATAAATTTCAGTTATATATATAATTTGGTGTGGTGTGAAAATTCTAAATACCCACCTTTAACGACTACATTAGATTATGTGCTACAGTAGACTTGTGCAAAATAGAAATTACCATAAAAACGGAAAGTGTCGTTTCGGGTGAGCCTGTGCGGACTGCGCAGTCTGATCCGATATAACATTTTACGCAAATGTCCAAAAGTCCCTTTTTGCCTGTTGCAAGCCTTATTGTGTTAAACTGTGACATAAATCCATCTATAATGAGTGAACAACTCAGTAACTATTGAGATTTAAAAAATAATTTTGTGGAGAAATTCATTTATGATATCGGACAGTGTAAATCAAGATCAGACAACAGAACAAGAAATCTAATCTTAGATCAGATCAACACTGCCTGAAAAAGTACACTTAAGTGTACTTATCAGCCGCAGAGCTGATTACAATTCCGGTTCAAAGAACCAGACAAGTGGGAGAACTTTTATATATAATAATAATACTCACTCACTCACTCACTTATTTATTTCTTCAATCATTCATGGTCATTGTTTCGTCATTTGTCAAAATTTCCTTGATTTTCGTTTTCGTGCAAGGATTATATAATTTATTTGCTGAGTTTTCCTTTTCTACTTTGTCATATTTCATCAGATTTTTCACTCTCCCTTTTCTTTTTGTTTATACATGTATGTATTTCCATGATGTTTTGTTTGCACAATGTGCACCTGTGTTCGGACCAAGGGAGGAGCCTTTGCATTTTCGACTTTTAATTGCAAGGGTCTCTTTCGAGTTGGAATTTGGCTGCACATTGAGTCTTTTTCTAATTAGTTTGGTTGTATGTGTCTTATTCTTTCGTTTCTTTCTTTTGTTTTTCCTTTTTCTATATTTTGTGTTTTCATTGTTATTATGATGCTCGCCAATTTGGCGGATAAACAATAAAATAATAATAATAATAGCCTAATGCATCTTTTAAGAGTAGCGACTCGGGTCTAAATTCCAAAACATTTTCTGTGACTATTGACTATTATATAGAATTAGATAACATCCAAAAGCAACCAATGACTTTCACATGATACACATGACTATGTGCAACGGTTACTGTGACACAACTGAAATAAGCCTGAGATTGATTCCAGCTCAAGGCATTGTTGACGTATGAGTATCTCTGGGCAATACGATGTAAAGCATCAGCCTAGTACTTGAGAAACACAGGGAACAGATCATGAATAAGTGGGCTGTTACCGTGATATAACTTAAATATTGTTCAAAATAGGACAAAATACAACTCAAACACACACATATATTGCTCAACATAAATGAATAAAATGGAAATCAAGATCTGAGTACAAAGTATTTGAAACCATAGGGGTCCGTAGTTTGATTCCTGGCACCCATACACCACATGTTTTACTCTATGGGTGACAGTAGTCAAACTACGGACTCGTATGTTTGAGACCTAATCACTAGCAAACATTTTCTAAAAAGGTAAACTTTGAATTTTACAGTACAGGTATAGGTCTTTGAAATTATGATGACACAAAATGTCAGTTCAGCATTATTTCCCGACAAACTACCAAAAGCAAGAAGTAATTCATTGCAATTTTTATACTTAATCTCTTACCAAGCAATTCTGAGTTTTGAATCTGGCAAACAAAAGCTTTCGAAAACATTGCAAAAAAAAAAAGATAGGCGAAGATGCTAGTTTTCCTTTTTTCTTTGCCTGCAAATTCCTTTGCAATGTTTTCTCCTACCCTTTTTTTAGAAGATATGTCATAATTTCAGCAAATAATTTTGACCTCCATTAAGAGCTTTAAAAAAAAATCAACTCTAAAACTGTGTTGTCTGGAGAAGAGTTAGTTTGTTCCTGTAGACAAATTAAGAACAAACAGCTTTTTACAAACAAAGCTGATTAATATCAGGCTACAGGCTAAGATTTACACTCCCTGCCATTTTGCGAAATATTCTCACCAGCTGAAGTCGCTATATTTTTATTCACTTTGGTGACTGACAATGTACATTACATTAGTTCTAGAAGTGCAACAGATAACATAGGCTGTGACTTCCATGTTACTTATTTCTATTCTATTTAACTTTTCAACCCCGACTTTTAACACCCCTGGTTAAGAATCCTTTTGAAAACATTGTGGGAAAAGGAGACAATTCTGGTAACCAGCATTTTCTTCTTTACCCACAATGTTTTCTGCCCCGTAAAAGAATCAAAGTACTGAAAGTGCTGACAGACTAGCGAATTGGAAACTAGTAAGTGGCTATGGCAAATGTAAATCCTTGTTGATTTATACCAGACTGAAGAAATATTGTCATATTTGGTTTCTGAGTCCGTTCCAGGTCCATCGGTTCATTCTGGTTATTAAATCCAATTCGGTTCAATTCAAATGCAGTTCAATCCATTGACTTTACCCGACGCTCTTGACTATTTTCTTCTCTAACACAAGAAACATTACGAAAAACTTCATTTTGTTAACTTTCAATTTAAAACAGGTTATTTTGTTGAGATGAAATCTCCTGTCTAAAGAGATATCTTTAGATAGAAAGAAATACGAGGTAAATTGTGATTTGCATACATGTACACCTGGCCTTTAACTTATTTCCATAGCATGGCATTTGAAAAGATAAAACAACTATGATTGTATGTGGCCTATAAACAAAATGAATACGGAGTTTCATAAAATTTTGTCCAATAGTTAAAAATATATCAGTCCGTAATGGAAATATACATCAAGCCCCCTTTTCCGATGACACGACATCAAATGAAAAAAGAATCTTTATCGGTGGACTATCGTAAGGAATACATGAATGATGTTTCACCAAATTTCATCAAGGATTTTAAAAGATGCCTGTCTGGACAGAGGAGCGGACAGACAGAGTGGATCAAGATCAGGCTACAGAGTCTGTACAATCTGATCTTGGATCTATACTAACCGATAATGGGATTTTTTTAAATAAAACTTTGAAATAACAATATTCAGGTTTTCACCATCCACCAGAATGTTTTATTTAACTTTTTTTTATTAGGTTGAGGATTAACTTGGATTATACAGTTAATTAACCCGTTACCACACAGCAATTTTTTTACCCATCCAAATTGAAAGCATTTGCAGATGGCAATTTCAAAGTGGCTCAAATGATACAATTTTGCCTTGATAGGGTAGAAAACCTTGTGGGAAAAGGAGAAAATTCTGGTTACCAGCATTTCCTCCTTCTCTCACAATGTTTTCAAAAGTCTTCTTCCTCAGGGGAGTTCAAGTTATCATTGTGTGGTAAAGGGTTAACAGCACAGGATGCAATAGTCAATTTTTCAACTCTTTACAAAACGATACATTTTACGGCCCTCCACATTAAAAGCTGTTCCAGACGATAAAGTTAAATGTGACTAAATTGATGAAAACATATTCTAAAAGGGTTGAAAACAACATGAGAAAAGGGGAAAATGCTTGTAACCAGCATTTTCTTCTTTCTTTTCCCGCATTGTTTAAAGGGCTTCTTCCCCACTTATGTGAAAAATCGGGATTGTGTGGTAAATCGTTAATATACAAGACGTTAAACAACAGTTTAACATATCAGTTCCGCATTCACAATGATTTAAATAATGAATGACTGGAGGAATGAGAAGGGTTCCCTGGCCAATGAGGGTTTGTGTAGCTGGAATTTGCTACAAGTCACCTGGGGGTATTATTTTTAGATCCATTCATACTTTTGTGTACTGCGGAGTAGGAATCAGTGATATGAGCCTGATTTGCATATAGGTCACTTAATTTACATATAAGCAAGCATCATGTACCTTATCAATGACATCTTGTACAGCCTATTGCTTTGAAAGTGAACAAGTTCAAATTGGGATGGTAGAGATTCTGCGCTTTAAGTCAAAGTTGTCATAATGACTGAATTAAGATTCCTAACAGTACGGAGTTATTTTTCTGTGAGTTTTTTTTTTTTTGTTTTGTTTACATTGAGTCTGGCTCAATCTGGATGCCTATAGACTAGCGAAGCTAGTCTAAAAATTGTACTACCTGAGCCACCTGAAATTCTTGTCTGCAAATGCTTTCAATTTGGACCAGTTTAAAATTTTGTCATTTGGTAAAGAGTTAATGCTTCTATAAATCCTTCAAGCTGTTCTTTAATTTGTCTTACTGTTCCTGTAGCACCGAGAAAACACACCAAAAAATAGAAAAATCTACAATTTCTTGCTTTAAATGGCAGAAGAGCTTTAAGATGTTAAAACATCTAGCACACAAGGAACATATTAAGAACTTAAATTCCAAGCCTGCACTCTTTATCAAACAATCCTATTTATCAACTAGGGAGAATATTTAACATAGTAGAAAGAGGAAAAATTAGGCACCATAATATTCTTCTTTTCTCACGATGTTTTTCAATACTTTCAAATACAAAACTATTTATTCAGCTTGAAACATTATGAAAAAGTCTGAAAGAATTGTCACATGGTACAAGGTTACTTCATTGTATTCATAGAACAGTGACTGACATTGCTTTCAAAGTTAGGTTAGTCATATTAAAGTGCTTGATAAAAGATCTGAATCGGATCTCTCAAACTGAATTTCTCACACAACACATTGAGCCATGCAGGACTCAAAATAGTCAATCAACATCCGATGTTTAACATTTTACAAAACAATTTCAAGTTTCGTTGACCATAAGGACAAAAACATTTGAAAACATTGTGGAAAAGGAGAAAATGCCGGTAACCCTCCACAAAAACAAACTTCAATTTTAGTATTACATTTATTTTGTTTTTTCAAAGCTAAAATTGTGTTTCAGGCAAATATCATTTTTTTTTGCAGACGACCCGGCTGATGTAGGAATTATTTTACAATCTGACTTCGATAAAATTACAGATTATGCACAAAAGTGGCAGGTCAAGTTCAACTCTGCAAAGTATGAGTCGCTGGTTATATCCCACAAACGTATTAAGCCAGATCATCCAAGTCTGTTTATGTCAAATACTGAAATTCCATCAGTTACAAGTCACAAACACTTAGGTTTTTTTCTTTCTAATGACGGACCTTGGGACATCCATATCAATAAATCAAATGAAAAAGCATGGAAAAGAATTGGAGTTATGCGGCATCTGAAAATAAGACTCGACCTACTGTCACTTCAGATCATTTACTTTCCATAAGGCCTATTTTGGAGTATGGTGATGTCAAATGGGACAATCTTTCGCAGGGGTTAAAGGATCAGCTACACAAAGTTCAAAAATGAAGCTGCACGTACAGTTACAGACTGTACTTCACTCGTTGCTATTGCTGATCTTATTCAGGAATCTGGTTGGGAAACTATTATATTATATCAGCTTTGGATGAAAATATAATATAGAACTACAAACGTGTGCTCTAACTTGTGTTTAATCAATGACCGCTTCAGCAAGAGTAAGTAAATATCAATGTGTACAATAATATTTCATGCTTTCCGGTAGGATATAGAGAAATAGCAGTGAAAATATTTTTCGATCTTACACTGGTACCACTAGACTAGTTACCGCCCCTGATACTACGGTGGCCAGTTCATGGTACCACCAGTTTTCACGTTCTTATTGCCTAGGTAAATTGCGCGTGCCTCACAACCAGATAGGAAATATGATGTCATATACCTTACATTTCTCGCGCTTGACGTAATATTGTGATGAGTTGCTATGCGGGAGGGGTACGCCATGGGGAATAATGGAAAAGAACTGTACTGGATTTTGGTAAGGCTCCTCCTAGAACGGGTTGAAAGCATGAAATAAATAGAATATTTATTTTTTTCGGTGAAAGATCGAAATTTATTTCATTTCGTGAACACCATCGGTAATATTTTCACTCGTGGCTGCCCCACTCGTGAAAATATTACCGATGGTGTCCACTCGATAAAATAAATTTCGAGCTTTCACCGAAAAAAATAGATATTCTCTATATACATGTATATAGTACTTAAATGACACAAGGAATATAATCTAAATACTATTTACAATGTAAGGACAAAGACTAAAGAGTTGTCCTTCTTAGACACATAATACGACATCCCCCTCCTTTTGGGAAAGAACGAAAAGAATGAAAATATAAATGTTCACACAAGTTGATTATCTTTATTCGTAGCATAGTTTCTTGACATGAAGAATTTTGCCAGATAATTATATTTTTGATAACATTAACGAAGAAATTCATTATTAATCAACCTTTATCCTGCCAAATATGTAAAAGGAAATTCTCCAATCGACGATTCCCAATCGTGTGTTGGATGCCTAGGAGATGCTGATGATGTGTCGCTGCAAACAGAGGACACAATCGCAATTGATACTGTTAGTGTTTTACTGTGTTTTGTTTAAAGTTTCACATTGATTTGTATGAGTTACGTACCTTGAAACATGGCGGACGTATTTTTGATGTGTTGACAACTCCACGAGAGATTTCGACAATGGGTGTGGACATTGAGACTTATAGGCAGGCAATTGGCATTTTCTTGCCGCGTAAAAGGTTCGTTAACAGCCCAAAGAAATTTTTAGTGACAAGGTATGGCATGAGACAAGTAATGGTTGGGTTTAGGCTGATTGCATGCCTTTCTGCCATTTTATTAACATGTGGGGACATAGAGACGAATCCTGGTCCGGGTCCGGGTCATAACACAAGTACTGGTGTAGAAACACGAGCAAGTAAACAAAAAACCCTCACATTTCAAGGGACAGGCCTTTCTCCAGCTAGGTTGAGTGAAACTCCAACCCGCCCACCGTCCCCGATGAGACCCAAATACCAACAACCGAGTCAGAACAAAAAGAGTAGTGGCAAAAAAACAGGCAGTGCAGATAGTGAGATTATGTCATTTTTGAATGATTTGAAAACTGATTTCAAGGCAGACCTATCAAACTTGAAAAAGGACATAAAAACAGACTTTTCCGAAATAAATTCAAAAATGGATAATATAAAAGTTCTATGCAGGAACTAAAATTGGAGAACGAATAACTTAAAGCAGAAAATCAACAAATAAGAACTGAACTTGGAAATATAAAGCAGAAGATTGATTATCTAGAAAATCAGTCGAGAAGAAATAATTTACGCTTTCATGGTATCCAAGGCAACATAACTGAGAGATGGGAAGGCTGTGAGATCTTTCATCAAAAATGAATTGGAATCACCAGAATTAGAAACGGTTGAAATTGAGCGTGCGCATAGGGTTAAGGGTAAAGATGCCACTAGGTGCCCCATCATAGTTAAGTTTTCTAGATATAAAGATTGCAACGCTATTCTACAGAAAGCGAAAGATAAACTGAGCTCAAGTGATAGGTATTCGGTCTTCCCGGATTTTTCGGACAGGATTAAATCACATAGACGTGAGCTAGGAAAAGTGATGATGGAGGAAAGAGAAAAAGGAAATTATTTTACAATCCAGTTCGACAAGTTAATAGTGAATGATTCTATTTATAGATTCGATGACACCACCCAGTCAATAGTACATAATTATAGGTAAACGAAAATTCAAACAAAATGCACGTGCTACCTATAGGAGAGAACCAGAAAGTGGACGTCGTACTTCGCGGTCATTGGCTGATGATGCAATAAGCTCCGCCCCTTCCCCATCTCATGCAAATACCATTGGTTCCATTCTGAACAAGCCTGAGCAGCCAACTTATTATTCTCTTCCATTAGCTAATGGTGCAACAAGCAACACCTCCTCTTATGCAAATGAGCCATGTGACATTCAGGAGCATGGACCTAGTGCGAGTATTTCGTGTAGCGATAATCGCGGACCAATCACTGAACGTGACTGTTCTCATCATTATGTAAATGAGATTTCATCTACATAGGAACGTGGCCGAGGCTCAAATGAATCCATAAACATAATTTCATGGAATATACAAGGTTTAAGAAAATATGAAAGTAATTTTGATTTAGTCGATTATTTGATGACTTTTGATATTGTCTCCCTTTGTGAATCCTGGAGTAGTAGGTCTAATGAATTTGCCAACTTTTTGAAAGGTTATGTCCATTATGATAGTATACGAGTCCAAAAATCCCAAGCTATTAGAAACAGTGGGGGAGTAAACGTATTTGTCAAAGAAAGGTATAACAATATTGTTTCTAGAATTTATAAAAACTGGTCAGACTGAATTGTATTAAATTGTAAATTCTCATTGTTGGGTAATATTAATGATATAATTTTGTACTTTTTGTATATTTCTCCAGAAGGTTCAACTATTTATTGTAATTTATTTGAACCCAATGGAATTTTACAAATGCAGGATCGGTACCTAGATCTCCAACATAGATATCCGTCAGTTGATGTTATCATTGCTGGAGATTTCAACGCAAGAACAAAAGATTTTATTGATTACATTATAAATGATGATATCTATTATATTCATGGCGATGTAGACTATAGCAGCGATAAATTTAATATTTCGCGTAATAACAGGGACTGTTATAGATTTAATCATTACGGTAGATCTCTAACAGACTTCTGTAAAGCAAATGACATGCATATTATGAATGGTCGCCTATCTGATGATATTATGGGTATCTATACATGTATTTCTAACGAAGGTAAAAGTGTGGTTGATTATTTTCTATCTAACAAAAATGTTTTTGATATTGTTTCTTATTTTGCAGTAGGTGAACGAGACGAGTCCGATCACTATCCATTATTATGTACATTATCATTTTTGAAGAACATAACTTATACTGTTGATCACTTTATGCCATTAGCCAACTACACACAGTTTAAGTGGAAAGAACAATTTAGTAATGACTTTTCACGTAATTTTCAAAGATATACCTTTTCGATAACAAGCAGCGTATAATGGATGCAATTGATTTCAATATTGATGATGCGGTTAGTAAAATTATCTCCCTTTATCAAAAATCGTGGCAGAGGTACAATAAACCGTATAGACATAATACAAATGTACAGCTCACTGAATGGTGGGATGCTGATTGTGAAAGTTTGAAGCTTTTGAAATATAAGTGCCTTCGTAAGTTTCGTAAAACAAATACCGATCACGATTTCAGAGATTATATTACAAATAGAAATAGATTTAAAGCAGTGTGTAAGCGTAAAAAATTACTTTTTCAAAAAAACAAGAGATTGAGTTTAGTACAAAATCGCTCTAACCCGAAAGAGTTTTGAGATTGTTAAAGAATAATACAAAACCGAATGTGAACACTAGTGCATCGGTAAGTCCTTTTGAATTTTATAGTTATTTTAAATCTCTTCCCTTTGATGTTACCGCTCCAGCGCTTACATATGATGACAATGGAGATTCGGGTAATCCGAATGCTGACTGTCTGTGCAGTGACTGCACGAAATTACCCCGATTTTACACAAACTTTTCAATAAAGTAATGTCTACTGGAAATTTCCCTATTTCTTGGTCACAGTCTATTGTTTGTCCAGTATATAAATCAGGAAGTATTAATGATCCGGCTAATTATCGTGGTATATCCATCACTACATCCATGTATAAAATCTTTTCAGGTATTATCAGTACAAGATTATGTAAATGGGCGGAGGATAATAATATAATTGATGAAGCACAGGCCGGATTTAGACGAAATTACTCTACCGTAGATAACTTGTTTTCGTTACAAGCTATAATACAAAAATATTTATCAAAGCAAGGAGGCCGTTTCTATTGTTTATATGTGGATTTTCGTAAAGCCTTTGATAAAATTAATCATTTAAAATTATTCCAATGTCTTACAGGCCATGGTATTTACGCCAACTTTCTAAAAGTATTATTATCCATGTACAAAAATTCGTCATCGTGTATAAAAACAGAAAATGGTTTGACAGGTTTTTTCGAGTGTAACATTGGCACCAGACAAGGAGACAAAAGTAGTAGTATAATTTTTAATTTATTTATCAACCAATTGTTTACTGCATTACGGAATGATTGCAAAAATGGAATTTATATAAATGAAAATATGCCGGATATTATTTGTCTAATGTTTGCAGGTGATATTGCTGATTGTTCAGATATGTTGTTAACTTGCAAAAACAATTGAATATTATACAGGAGTTTTGTTTTGATACGGGAATGGAAGTCAATTTAGACAAAACTGAAATTATTGTATTTAGAAATGGAGGACCGTTACGGTTAAATGAAAAGTGGTATTTCCGAAATAAGCAGGTATCGGTAAATTCTTGTTACAAATACATGGGCCTCCTTTTTACCCCAATGTTATCATGGACTTCAGCCCAAGAAAAATTTGCATCACAGGCCAGAAAAGCAATTTTTTCTATCTATAGATATCAGAAATTGTTCGGTTATTTTAGTTGTACTGACCTATTTAAATTGTTTGATTCAATGGTCAAGCCAATTTTGTGCTATGGGGCCCAGATATGGGGACATACATACTCACCTCTCTTAGAATTGGTTCATTTTGAATTTTGTAAAAAATACCTTGTTTTGAACAGTTCAACAAACAACACATTAGCTTTAGGTGAATGTGGTCGTTATCCGATCTACATTGATTATCATTTATCTTGTGTTAAATATTGGTGTAAACTCTTACAAATGTCAAACCATAGATACCCTCGAAATTGTTATATACTGCTTAAAAATTTAGATGACGCGGGACGCAGAACCTGGGCTTCTAATGTTAAAAATTTGCTATACATGTATGGTTTTGGAATAGTCTGGATAAGTCAAGAAATTGGAGATACGAGTAATTTCCTAAAGGCCTTCAAACAACGACTCGTAGATTGTGCGAATCAAAATTGGCATGAATCCATCAATACATCCAGCCGTTGTTATCATTATAAACATTATAAATCTTTATTAAATGTAGAAAAATACTTACAGCTGGATATTCCAATGAAACATAGAATAGCGCTTTCAAAATTTCGATGCTCGAACAACAAATTTGGAATTGAAACAGGTAGACATACTAATGTTCACCAAGATAAAAGAATTTGTCTTTATTGTTATAATAATTATGAGGTTAAAGTTATAGAATGTGAGTATCATGTATTTTTTGAATGTGAAAAATTTACAGAAATAATAGCAAACTTTCTATATAATTGGTATACTTCAAGTTGTAGTGAAGCTAATTTTTACTATTTGCTTCAATCTACAAATCCAAACACCATTAGACATCTAGCCCATTAATATATATATGCTTATGAAATGACTAACATATAAATGGACAAATTTAGAGTTCAATTTATTATTATCATTTTTTCTCTGAGTGATTTTAAATACTAGTAAACACAGTTAGACAAGTTTAAAGACGTAACCTTACGGAAAGTTATACTACAGATTATGGCTTCAAAGATGGATTTGCATCACAAAAAATAATGTAATATTGCTGAAAAAGGGGAAAATGCTGTTGCCCACATTTTGTCCTTTCCTCTCGGTGTTTTCATTTGTTTTTCTTCAAGGGCACTAAAACTAAGTTTTTATGGTAAATGTTGTCATTTTCACGTTTGTTTCAACTGTTTTTCGTCAAGGTAATTCAAGTTAAGTTTTTGTGGTAATATTGTCATTTTGACATTTGTTTCATTTTTTTTTCTACAAGGTCACTGAAGTTTTTATGCTTTATTACATAACCTCCCTTGTTTTCTGTGTAGTATACCCATTACCAACATTCTTGCCTTATACATGTGTAATATCACATTTGAGTGACGTCAATTTTGACGTCATTTTGAACGTTTTTCATAGGAGTGAATGGCTTTTACGCATATAAATGCGGGTACATCTATAGATGTTTTTGCATTTTCTGATTTATATTTTGTGAAATATCATTATGTGATAAAAAGAACCTGATATTTTGTGGCATTTAGGATGAAATTTTGGATCGCTTGATAATATTTTCCTTAGACTCGTTTGATGAAGTTTTATCTCAAAAGTCAACTCATGTCAAATCCTATATGTCATTTTGACGTTCCTATGAGCGGTCATTTTTCAATGTAAATACTGAGTGTTAGTACAATACATGATTTTTAACCCTTTTATTGCTAAGTGCAACTACAGAGGCGTAGCCATGTTTTGGTGTACCCTTGCGGACAGTGTGGATCAGGGTTTTGCAGTCTGATCTTACATCTACACTGTCCGTTAGGGACAAATAGTTCTCCAATGAGTACCTATACAATAGCAAATTAGTGCACAAATTATTAGGTTGTAAGATTAACTATATTTTTGATCATGTTAACGGTAAACATGGTAATAGAAGGGACGTAACTTGTCTGTTATGTCACTTATTTATCTTTAAAATGTATTTTTTCTATATTATCGGCCGATGGCTTTGATAATTTTAGATATAGATCTAGTCATTGTCATTAAGAGTTAACTCAGACTTTCTTTTATACATTGATAGAACATTGATAGGAAGGGATTGTCTCGGATAGGTAGATTATATTGCTGTATGTGGACAAAATACTTGGTAACTTGCGTTTTCTCCTTTTCTCAATGTGCTTTTCATGAGTCTTCTTCTTTAGTCCTTACAACTATATTTTGTTGAAATTTGTTAAAAGGTGTAATTTTCTTTTTTAAATGTCAAAACGTAGCTCATCTAAGTGTATGTTTGCTTCCACATGTAGTTTTTGTATTATGGGCCGGTGGCCTTATTACTTATAATAAAACATTGTCATTGTCATTGTCATTGTTGCTGATGGATGTGACATTTTCAAAACAAGAGTTGTTTTTATGCAACTAGTTGTTTAAAATGTTATGGGTGGAATTCAATTCTTTGAACAATTTTGTGAGAGCTTCACCAAAGGAACAAACCCCACTAGGCAAAAACTATTCCTGGCAGTTGAGTAAAGTTATTTAAGAACTAATCTTCTTTCTTTTATGGTTTATTGTTCAATAAACCACAGTTGTGAGTTATGAGACACAATAAATATTTCACGAGGGCGATAACACGAGGGTGTTCGAATTGAAATAATCTTCTTTCTGTCGTAGCTCAACTCACAACTGTGGTTTATTGAACGATAAACCACGATATAAAGAAGATTATTTCATAAATAAATCACATTGTTGAGTTATGAGGCGCAATGAATAAACCACTCAGGCCATCGCCTGCTCCCGTGGATTATTTATTGTGCCTCATAAAAAACACGTGGTTTATTGAACGATAAACCACGATGGAAAGAAGATTTCTTAAATATTACACAGCACGTTAACTTGTGGCATGGTAAGTCAATAAGACAGTTGGTAGTTTAGTAGATTGTACAGATCAAGATCAGGCTACACTGAAAGTGGAGCTGTATTAGTTTGATAACATTTCACATGATACCTTACACTTGACGATCCTGTGAATCAGCCAAATTTCTACCTGCTAGTTTAACTATCTGAGCTCCAGATAGAGGAAATGATTTTGATTTTGTTACGAGCTGGTACTAGTCGTCTAATTTCCCCACTTCTTTATAGGTCAGGGTAGAAAGGCTGCCGGAGAAAGGGGGCAGAGAATGGAAAGTAGTGTAAAGTGTGATTAAAAATTAGGACAAATTCAACAAACAAATAGATCTACTATTTATTGTTCACTGCACAAGTACTTTATTTATCCCTAAAGTGCATATTAAATCAGGAGACAAAAGTAATCAGACTTAACATACAAATTCATTCAACATTGACAAAGTAATTCCATATAGTTTCAGAATTTCTACACATTTATCAATTAATATAAAAGTATCTACATAATTGAGTTATGCTTTGTAAAAATGGGGCTTAATGCATCTGAAAAGAGTCGGCCCATGCCAGCGTGCGCAGTCTGAGCAGGCTGGGATGTGCCAAAAGTGTTTGTTATCGGTCAATTACTGCATTTCAATGGACCGTTCTATTATGATTGAGTTGTAAAATGGGTGTTATAGATCCACAATTATGTGATGATTTGTTTGGTATTATGAATCACAGAGATACAGTTGTTAAAGAGAAATGGATGTTATAGATCTACAATTATGTGATGATTTGCTTGGTACTATAAATCACGGAGATGCTACTATGAATCACGGAGATACAGTTGTTAAAGAGAAATTGATGTTATAGATATACAATTATGTGATGAATTGCTTGGTACTATAAATCACGGAGATACATTAAGCTTCGTTTTGTCGGAGCATAGCTCCTATTTATCTATAAACAATCAATCATCTAACATTTATTTATCCTTCAACATACAATCTCGTATATTTCAAGACCAAAGAGGAAAAAACTTCTGAAAACTTGTTGGAAAAGGAGATTATTATAGTAACTAGCAATTTCTTCATTTTCAAAGAAATGGTTTTTACCCTTTTATTTAATTTCCATTGATTTTAAAGCATTTGATTTTTCGACTACAGATGATTTCAAATTGAACCAGTCTAAAATTTTTGTTCTCTTATAAAAGGCTTAATCAAAAAATGAATCTACAAATTTATTTATCAACAAGTAAAAAATACTAGCTACAAGCTAAACTAAGGCAACTTCAACCTAAGGCTGCTAAGTGCAACTCAAGGACTTATTGTGGATAGTGTGGATCAAGAGCAGTCTGCACAGAACCTGTCGCCTTATCTTGGATCTACACTGTCCGATAAGATGATATTTTACCCCCAAAATAACTTTTGAATAGTAATAATTGACGTTTTAATATCACTTAAAAATACAGAGAACGTGCAGATTGATCTAAACAGGCCAATTTAAAGTTGAACCATTCAGGACACAAAGTTTATAATAATGTAATTTCTATCAAAATTTTAATTAACCGTTTAACACACAATGACTACCCTGAAAAAGAAACCGCCTGAAAACATTGTGTAAAAATGAGAAAATGCTGATAATCAGCATTTTCTTCTTTTCCCACAATATTTTCGTACCGTTTCAAGGACAAAATCTATCTTTTGAGCCACATTTATATCGTCACCTACAAATACTTTCATTTTGGACAAATGGTTGTAGTTTGGTGAAAAGTTAACTCTTTGCTAGATAAATTTTTCGTACATGTTAGAATTCAAGGTATTTCTAGACTGGTTATAATTATGGCCGAATAGCCGTAACTTTCTTTGACATGTTGGGACGAAATGTGAGAAAAATTTACAATGCTGGCTTTCGAGGGTTTTCTCCTTTCCCCACAATGTTTGCAGAGGCACTCTGTCCAGGGACTGTAAGCCGCGGACTTTTTTTTTCGATAAAATTACAGAGTTATCTCCCTTGAAACGTTTAGTACAGTTTTATGTTGTTTGAATTGTGCTTAAAGCCGTTTTCAACTATACTCAAGTTAATTCGAGTCCACTAGTGCACCTATAGATCTATGCTTTCTTGAGTTTCAGTAAACAGTACTTCGCACAGTACTCATGCAAGGCCACAGTTGAAACAATGACCGGCAACAGATTTGAGAAAATATTGTTTATTTGCATGGTAGTGAACGTTGTTTTCAACAATATTTCAGATTTACCACGTCGGCCAGTTCACATATTTATGCTTATCTGGGGAATGACTATTATCAGTTCTCGGGAAGAAAACTGACTGGGCTTGAGTTTCGAACCAGTGACCGATGGTCTTATGTAATGTATATAACCCCATGGCGATTCTGAGCGCATTTTTATTTTGGATTTTTTTTTTAAACTCATTACCAAATGACACCCTGGTCTTATGTAATGTACATTATCCCATGGCGATTCTTAACGCATTTTTTTTAACTCATTACCAAACGACAAAATTTATGGCTTGTCCAAATCGAAAGTATTTGCAAACGACAGAATAAAAGTGAATGAAACTTTGAAATTTGTTTTGTAAATGGTAGAAAACATTGCAGGAAAAGAGAAAATACTAGTTACCAGCATTTTCATTCCACAATGATTTCTAATGGCTCCTTTCTCAGGGTCGTATCAGTCGGATGTAGGACAAAATTGATTTTATTGATCAATTATTATGGGATTACTTTCTTGGGTTAATACAAAACAGGAATGAATAAAAGCCCTTTTTCTCGGAGTGCTTTTTATATAAATTTGACTATTTCATGCACTTCTATCAATAAAACAAACACATGCAAAATGCAGGCACACAGCTGCAGTATAAATGAGCAATTACATGTATTTCATTTCAATAATTAATCCTTATGTGAAAAATTGAAATGATCAATAAATCCAAACTTTGCCATTATGGTCAGGACCATTTTTTCTTATTTTTAACCAAAAGACGCCGTGTTTTCAAGACCCTGAAGAGGAAAACTAATTTCCATAATTTTCAACCTTTTTCCATGCTTGTTTTTTTTTTTTTTTTTTTTTTTAATACATGCTCTGTGAAAAGGGGGCTTAATGCATCTGCGAAAAGTATCGACCTGGGCTAGAACTTTTCGCTATTGAACATTTTTCTGTATGCCAAAGGACCAGTCTATTACATGATTAAGTACGTTGTTAAAAAAATGTGGATGTTATGAGTCCATAAGTACCTGATGGCTTGTTTGGTACCATGGATTACGGAGATGTATTAAGATCCCTTTTGTCAAAGTATAACTCACATGTATTTAACATAGATCTACGCTAACCAGCAGTATTTTCTACACTTCCATAGAAAATGAGCAATGATCTATGAAAAGGGGGCTTGATGCATTTGCCAAAAATATCGGTTCAGATCAGCCTGCGCAGACTGCAACCTTGGCCGAAATTTTTTGCTCTCGGTCAATTTTCTGTATGTCAAAATACATGTCTACCTCATGAATAAGAAGGCTGTTAAAAGAAAGTCGCTATTATGGATCCATTATTATGTGATGACTTGTTAGGTGTCATGCATCATAGAAATGCACTAAGCCCCTTTTTGCTAGGACACTGCTTAAGTGGTAACTACAATTGTGGGTTTTATCAATATTAACATTTAGTCAAGAAATGTCACTGGTATTGTTTCATCTTCAAAGGTGGTAATTTAAAATTTAAACTACACCATGTACAGTAAAACATAGCGGTCTTTGTAAAAATGAACGGAAGCTGACAGTTTGACTAAATGATCATAAATCAAAAGTGCACGAGACTTTTTTTGTAAATCAGTTAGAGCTAATTTAAGAGAGATATTTGTCTATCTACATTGTTGACGTTGATCATCTGTTACTTTATCTACAAACCTGTCCAAACATCAAATCTGCTCCATGTGATCAGTCTGATTATGATAACCTAGTTATCTATCCAGAACACTTGTTCACACTTGTTTAGCTGATATTCTTTACTCTCGGGGATGGCTACGTGGGAAGTCAGTCAGTGGATGGAAAAAATAATGCACGGAGTACTGGTAAAAGAAGCTCCAGAAAAAGCGTGGATAAGTGCACTGGCCGCCGTGAACTGAAATAATGTTCACGGCGTTAAATACGATAAAAGCAAACAATCAAGTTACTAAGCTAGACATACTGTATGAAAAAGGACACTAGACTATACTAACGTTATTATTATTATCATTGTTGTTGTTGTTATTATTATTACTTAAAAATCAACAGGCAGTGTTTTCAATCAGCTTGCCGTTTTGAATGAGCAACTGATGAAAGTTGAAGACTGTACACAGAGATCAAACTTTACTGATATACACGAAGGTCGAGGTCAAGACACTTGTCCAAGGGCTTGTGGACGCAATTACCGCGTTATGGACTGAGATTAATTCATTATAATGTGTTCAGATGTAAAGGCAATTAGATCTACATGTAATTATTCATTAAAAATGTCTATTCTTCTATTTGTACTAAATCTAACTTAATAATAATTGAGCATATCAGATGGTTGACTCGACCAAAGAATGAGCCGAATACAGGCAAAGAGTTTTTCTCAAACTCCATCAATCACAATGTTATCCTCACGGTCGTTAAAAGTCGAGATTGTGTGATGTAGGATTTTAATACCACCATAAACTACGTTCATATTTGGCTAAAAGACTGAAGCTCAAGGAAAGAAATTTTACTGTAGCAAATTCCACAAGACTTTTACATTTCGGCAAGGTATTTTCTGTATGAAATAGTTGACGTTACCTGGCCAAGACCCTTCGGCAACGTATTTGTTGTTAGAAACAGTTGACGTTACCTGGCCAAGACCCCTCGACAACGTATTTGTTGTTAGAAACAGTTGAAGTTACCTGGCCAAGACCCCTCGGCAAAGTATTTGTTGTTAGAAACAGTTGACGTTACTGGGCCAAGACCCTTCGGCAACGTATTTGTTGTATGAAACAGTTGACTTTACCTGGCCAAGACCCTTCAGCAACGTATTTGTTGTTAGAAACAGTTGAAGTTAACTGCCCAAGACCCCTCGACAACGTATTTGTTGTTAGAAACAGTTGACGTTACCTGGCCAAGACCCCTCGACAACGTATTTGTTGTTAAAAACAGTTGACGTTACCTGGCCAAGACCCCTCGACAACGTATTTGTTGTTAAAAACAGTTGACGTTACCTGGCCAAGACCCTTCGGCAACGTATTTGTTGTTAGAAACAGTTGACGTAACCTGGCCAAGACCCTTCGGCAACGTATTTGTTGTTAGAAAAAGTTGAAGTTACCTGGTCAAGACCCCTCGGCAAAGTATTTGTTGTTAGAAACAGTTGACGTTACCGGGCCAAGACCCTTTGGCAACGTATTTGTTGTATGAAACAGTTGACTTTACTTGGCCAAGACCCTTCAGCAACATATTTGTTGTTAGAAACAGTTGAAGTTAACTGCCCAAGACCCATCGACAACGTATTTGTTGTTAGAAACAGTTTACGTTACCTGGCCAAGACCCCTCGGCAACGTATTTGTTGTTAGAAACAGTTGACGTTACCTGGCCAAGACCCTTCGGCAACGTATTTGTTGTTAGAAACAGTTGACGTTACCTGGCCAAGACCCCTCGACAACGTGTTTGTTGTTAGAAACAGTTGACGTTACCTGGCCAAGACCCCTCGGCAACGTATTTGTTGTTAAAAACAGTTGACCTTACCTGGCCAAGACCCTTCGGCAACGTATTTGTTGTAAGAAACAGTTGACGTTACCTGGCCAAGACCCTTTGGCAACGTATTTGTTGTTAGAAACAGTTGAAGTTACCTGGCCAAGACCCTTCCGCAAAGTATTTGTTGTTAGAAACAGTTGACGTTACCGGGCCAAGACCCTTCGGCAACGTATTTGTTGTATGAAACAGTTGACTTTACCTGGCCAAGACCCTTCAGCAACGTATTTGTTGTTAGAAACAGTTGAAGTTAACTGCCCAAGACCCCTCGACAACGTATTTGTTGTTAGAAACAGTTGACGTTACCTGGCCAAGACCCCTTGAAAACGTATTTGTTGTTAGAAACAGTTGACATTACCTGGCCAAGACCCTTCGGCAACGTATGTGTTGTTAAAAACAGTTGACCTTACCTGGCCAAGACCCTTCGGCAACGTATTTGTTGTTAGAAACAGTTGACGTTACCTGGCCAAGACCCTTCGGCAACGTACTTGTTGTTAGAAACAGTTGAAGTTACCTGGTCAAGACCCCTCGGCAAAGTATTTGTTGTTAGAAACAGTTGACGTTACCGGGCCAAGACCCTTCGGCAACGTATTTGTTGTATGAAACAGTTGACTTTACCTGGCCAAGACCCTTCAGCAACGTATTTGTTGTTAGAAACACTTGAAGTTAACTGCCCAAGACCCCTCGACAACGTATTTGTTGTTAGAAACAGTTGACGTTACCTGGCCAAGACCCCTCGGCAACGTATTTGTTGTTAGAAACAGTTGACGTTACCTGGCCAAGACCCTTCGGCAACGTATTTGTTGTGAGAAACAGTTGACGTTACCTGGCCAAGACTCTTCGGCAACGTATTTGTTGTTAGAAACAGTTGACGTTACCTGGCCAAGACCCTTTGGCAACGTATTTGTTGTTAGAAACAGTTTACGTTACCTGGCCAAGACCCTTCGGCAACGTATTTGTTGTATGAAACAGTTGACTTTACCTCGCGAAGACCCTTCGGCAACGTATTTGTTGTTAGAAACAGTTGAAGTTAACTGCCCAAGACCCCTCGACAACGTATTTGTTGTTAGAAACAGTTTACGTTACCTGGCCAAGACCCCTCGGCAACGTATTTGTTGTTAGAAACAGTTGACCTTACCCAAGACCAGTTGGCAAGGTATTTTCTGTATGAAATAGTTGACGTTACCTGGCCAAGACCCTTTGGCAACGTATTTGTTTTTAGAAACAGTTGACGTTACCTGGCCAAGACCCTTCGACAACGTATTTGTTGTTAGAAACAGTTGACGTTACTTGGCCAAGACACTTCGGCAACGTATTTGTTGTTAGAAACAGTTGACCTTACCCAAGACCAGTTGGCAAGGTATTTTCTGTATGAAACAGTTGACGTTACCTGGCCAAGACCCTTTGGCAACGTATTTGTCGTTAGAAACAGTTGACGTTACCTGGCCAAGACCCTTCGGCAACGTATTTGTTGTTAGAAACAGTTGACGTTACCTGGCCAAGACCTTTCGGCAACGTATTTGTTGTTAGAAACAGTTGACGTTACCTGGCCAAGACCCTTCGGCAACGTATTTGTTGTCAGAAACAGTTGACGTTACCTGGCCAAGACCCTTGGCAACGTATTTTCTGTATGAAACAGTCTGTTGACCTTACCTGACCAGGACCCCTCGGCAACGTATTCGTTGTATGAAACAATTGACTTTACCTGGCTAAGAGCCTTCGGTAACATATTTGCTGTATACAAAAGTTGACTAGTCCCGGTAAGAGAGACTCGGGCTGAGAGGACATTGTACAAAAAAATGCATTTAATCAAGTGGTTCCGAAACTGATGAAGTTTTGCCCACCACATGGCTGCAATACCTTTGGACATGGACAAGTCTAAACATTGATCACTTCAGATAATATTTTATCTGCTCCAGTACACTTCAACTGCCATTTAAAAAAAAGACAGAATGATCGTGTTCAGAGCATTTTTTTTACAACTACTCACGACTTTTTATGTCTTTTTTGGATCTCAAATCACAGTTTTAAACGATTTATTAACTTCTAAATCTGAACGAGTTGTATGTATTTTTTTTTTTTTTTTTTTATGAATATCTGCTGACATTGCATTATTTAGTATTGGTTATTATATGGCTTCTAACACGTGAAAAGGGGCATTCGGACATTTGCGCAGGCTAATCCGAAATAATGCTTTCCGCTTTTTAGCTCTACTGGCTTTCAGCCAGCAGAGCTTATGTCATGGCGTGGTTTCCGTCGTCCGTCTGTCCGTCCGTCTGTCCGTCCGTTAGTCTTTTTCTTGTTTACGCTATAAAGTCTGCATTTGTTGCCAGATTTTCATGAAACTTGCACGGTTTGTTTATCTTATGAATAGCTTCAACCCCATTGATTTTGAGAAAAATCGAAAAAACGGTATAGGAAAAGTAGCCATTTTATGTTGAAAATTTCAAATTCTTGTTTACGGGATAAAGTCTGCATTTGTTGCCTGATTTTAGTGAAACTTGCACAGTCTGTTTATGTCATCAATAGCTTTAACCCTATTGATTTTGAGAAAAATCGAACAAACAGTATGGGAAAAGTAGCCATTTCAATTTGAAAATCTCTAATTCATGTTTATGCGATAAAGTCTGTCTTTCTTGTCAGATTTTCATGAAAATCACACAGTTTGTTTATCTTATCAGTAGCTTCAACCCTATTAATTTTGAGAAAAATCGAACCAACAGTATGGGAAAAGTAGCCATTTCAAGTTGAAAATTTCAAATTCTTGTTTACGGGATACAATGTGCATTTGTAATTAGAGTTTTGTTAAACTTGCACAGTGTTTGTTTATCTCGCAAACAGCTTCCACCCTATGGATTTTGAAATAAATCCAACAAACAGTATGGGAAAAGAAACCATTTCAAGTTGAAAATTACAAATTTTTGTTTATGCGATAAAGTCTGCATTTCTTGTCAGATTTTCATGAAAGTCACACAGTTTGTTTATCTTATCAGTAGCTTCAACCCTATTGATTTTGAAAAAAAAAAAAAAACCAATAAACAATATGGGAAAAGTAGCCAATTATAGTTCAAAATTTCAAATTCTTGTTTACGTGATTAGGTCAGCAGTTTTGGTTAGATTTTCACGAATCTTGCACAGTTGCTTTGTATCATAAACAGCTTGATCCCTGTTGTTTAAAAAAAATGACAATCAGTTTTGGAAATGTAAGCATTCAAATTTGAAAATTTCCAATTCTTGTTTAGGCAATTAAGTTCACAGTGTTGATCCAATTCTTTTGAAGATTCATCAATGGATTGAATATCTAGTAAATTGTTCAGGAAAAGTAGCCATTTGATGACTTAGTATCGTTATCTGATCTGCAAGTCCACATTACTAGTCAAATTTCTTTGAAATTTACCAAGATTGTTTAATACTAGGCATAATGAAAGTTTGAAACACTATCAAATTTGCCTGGATTGCAAACATTTAGATTTAAGAAATTTCACTTCAATTTTTTCACTGTTTAAGTTTGTTCAATTCAGCATGCCTACATAATTATGCTGTCTTAATGGGTTCAAGCCCAGTTGCAAGAACACATTTGTGTGTTTTTTGTCTTTTTGCATCATGAATTCATAATATATGCTAGCATAAAAGCAAAATTCAGTACTCTGCCAGTAGAGCATATTCAGGCCCTTCAGGGCCTTCTAGTTTTTTTTGTAATTTTCTGTTTCACGCAGGTCTACTGTAGGTAAAAAACCTAATGTCGTCGGAGAGACGACACTCTACGCAAATGTCCGAATGCTCCTTTTCGCATGTTGCAACTCATATCTATTTATTGATTACATAGAACATTCAGATAAACTCCAACAGGCCATACAAACGTCATTAATTTTGTTGTGAATTCTGTCTTCATGTAAATGCTCTTGCAAAAAGAGGACTATTATACACCTTTGTAATGGATTATACCTAGCAAGTCATCTCATAAGTATGGAAAAACTTGTCTAACAACTGACTGAATCATGAGGTTAACTAGTCCTTTGACATACAGACAAATGACCGGTTGCGAAAGGCTTTGGCCCAGGCCAGGCTGCGCAGAATGCAGAGTCTGACCTGCTTTGTCGATATTGTCCACAGCTGCATCAAACCTGATTTTCACAGAGGATGGTTCAATGTTTCGGACCATTTTATTTATAAACTGTATATCATTTAACTCTTTGCCAGAAGGCCAAATTTTTGACTCGTCAAAATTGAAAGCATTTGCAGACGATAAAGCTAATGCAACTCAAGAACTGAATTTGACTTTGGATGGGTAGATAACATTGTGAGAAAAGGAGAAAATGCTGGTTACCGGCATTTTCTCCTTTTATCACAATGTTATCGAAATGCTTCTTTTTTAGAGTCGTAAAACCAGGAATTGTTTGGTAAAGGATTAACTCTTAAGATCTACCAAACGAAACCATTTTAGACTCATTCATGCTGAAAGTGTTTACAGACGACAATCGAAGTTTTCAATGGGGCTAATGTGATGAAAACTGACACTCAAAGGTAGAAAATGTTAGAAGGATCGGGACAAGTAAGTCCACCATTTTCTGTCCATTATTTTTTCAAAAGGTACCATCTTCTTGGTCATCAAAATACGAGATTGTATGGTTAATAGAATTTTACCGTTAAGTTACTGCAATCTATCTCACCCAATCTTTATCTAGAGAACAACTGTTCTTGATAAATTGCACCAAACAAGTCCTAACATACCTATTTACAATTAGCAAAATCTTTTCACCAATGTTATCTTGCTTGGGTTGCACAGAGTGACATGAATCAATACTTTCTGCAGCGGCATCGAATTCCCTTCCTACAGAACACGACTCATTTATTTGGCTTTAAAGTTTTTCTAAAAAGTAAACTTTAATTGTGCCATTGTGATTTCTAAATTACGGAGCGGTAACTTTTTAGACGATATTGCAAACAGTAGCAGGCGAAGTAATAACTGTGCCTTAAATGGTGGAACAGAGTTTTTACATTTTAAATGTATCAAACATTGTGTAAAATGGAGGAACATCTTTGTTATTGGCATTAAATTCTTCATTGTCTGGAGTGTTTTAAATCATCTTTCGTAAAAACATAAGAAATATGGTCATTTAGTTATTTCATCCCTCCACCTGTCTGTCAGCCTATCTGACTGCTTGCATGAATTAAGTTGAAAGTCAAGTAGTGTGTTTTTGTCGTTGCATGTACCTACCTATACATATCGTTGATGAGCCATGTCACATATTCTGTTTTTACCACTCACAAGATAAAGAAAACTAGATTCATCCAAATTGAATGCATCTGCAGACAGCAAACTAATGCTTAGCTCATATGGAATTTCGGCTATAAGACATTAGAAATCATTGTTGGAGACAGAAAAATACTGGTTACCGCGTTTTTTGTTTTTTGTTTTTTTTTTTTTTCATAATGTCTTCACGAGTTTTTTCTGTTAATGATCGTTAAAACTGGGGGTTGTTTGGGAAAGGTTGAAGCACTTAGAATTTTATAGAAGCAAGTCCCCTGTAGACTCATTAGACAGGGAAAAATTAGTGTCTTTGCTGCATGTATATAAAGCAAAACCAAGATATTGGGTCTGGTTGTCATCATATCACAGTATTGTCTGCGGTATACTTTATGGTTTAGTCAGCTTGCTCTACAAATGATCACAGAAAACATGTTACATATTGCAACTTTAGACTTGTTCTATCAATATTTTTGTCTTAAACAGAAACTGGATTGCTGATAATAACAGATTAAACATCCGACAGAAGGATAGGACAGATATGGTCTGCTCCTGGTGATAAAACATTGACGTCATAATCAAAGGTTAAAGTGTTCTTATCGTTTAACTCCCTACCACAAAACTAAAAGTTTTACTTGCCCGGTATTTGTAGAAGACAAAATTAATATATTTATGACTTAATTAGAATTTGTGGTTTGAAGGATTAAAAAAACACTGGAGGCAAAGAAGAAAAATACAGATACCTGCATTGTCTACTTTTCTCACAATGTTTACAAAAATCTCGACTTTTTGGATGGTTAAAACTCGAGGCTGCGTGGTAAAATATATCGCGTTCATGTTCAGGAAGTTATATAGATATTGCCTGTTTTTCTCCACACAAAATTTCCTTTTTTCTCATTCTGTGTTTTTTTCAGTACTTTGACACAAAAAATGTGTAACAGTCATTCTATAAAAGATCATACATCAATACTTTGATTTGTCGCCTTGCCAGGTTTAAACTGCACTGACCGAAGGCAAGCGACCTGATATATGGCCCTGTGTCCATCGTGCGTCTGTTCATCCGTGCATTAACTTTTATTTTAAACATCATCTTTTCTGAAACTGCGTATCCAATATTTACAAGACTTCACAGAAATGAACCTGTTATGACCATCTTAAGAACTTTGATTTTCGGAAGAAATGGTTTCCATGGTAACGGACTGTAAAGTATTGAAACTCTTTGAAATTCTTCTTGTTCGGAAGCATGAGACTTCAGGCTACCAAATGTGGCCTGTAGCTTCATCTAATAAACCCCTACTACTTTTTTGTTTCCAAATTATAGGCCTAGGGTCAAATTCAGATCCGTCCCGGGGAGGCGGGGTCACAAATTTTACATAGACTTATGTAGCGAAAATTTTAAAAATCCTCTGGTTCTTAACCATATGGCAACGGTGTGTAGCCCACATTTAGCATATAGCTTTATCAAAATTTGATAGTAAAATTATTAAAACTAGAGCCCCAGGGCCTAAATTGGCTCTGCCCCGGCCAGTCAAAAGTTTTACATGGGCTCATATAGATATAGTTATAAATAAAAAAAAAATAAAAAAAAAAAACTTCTAATTCTTAAACCATATGGCCTGGAGCTATCGATTTAGACATGTAGTTCAATTAATGAACCTGTACAAAAAATGTTCAGCCTATAGCTCTGGGGTCAAAATTGGCCTTGTCTGGGGATTGCAAGTAGCACATGGGCTTTTATAGTGAAAACTCCTTGTTCTTTACCGTAAGGCTCAGGGTTATCAAATTTGGCAGGTATAGGTTCATCTAGTGGAGCACTGGCCTAGACCTGTACTATTAGGTACGTGGCTGTGTATTGTGCACGTCTACCAGGATTTGAGTAATCATAACTCTATGGTGAAAATGACCTTGTCCTGGGTCACAACTTTCACTAAGGCATATAACCCTTTACCAAACAATCGCTGGCTTTTACGACCCTGGAATAGAAGCTTTTTGAAAACATTGTGGGAAAAGGAGAACATGCTGGTGACCAGCATTTTCTCCTTTTTCCACAATGGTTTCTACCCTTCTGGAAACAAATTTCAATTTTTAGTTGCGTTTATTTTGCCGTGTGCAAGTCCTTTCAATTGGGACCAGTCTAAAATTTTGGTGTTTGGAAAAGAGTTAAAGAGAAAATGTACAAATCTTGTTCGAAACCATTTGGTCTATACTTGTAGTATTTGGTGTCTGTAATTTGTACATATTCGCAAGTGTAGTCATACAGGGCCTTTATGGTCCTCTTGTTATGTTTTGGCATAGATCTAGTTAGATATAAAAAGATGATGGAAAAAAATTCAAAAGACATTACTTATTATCTAATTAACTATCAAATATTTTATAGATGTGCTCGATGCTTTTTGACAATCATAAATGCAAAGACGGACACTATGTTTTGTAATTGCGAGCATCACACAGTGTAGATGGATGAAAACTGTATTTGAAGTGAAATTCTCCCTACATCATAATCCTTCACAAAGTTAAAGGTTGAATTTTCTCTCATCCTGTCGTATGAAAAGTCCAGGTCGATCAGATCATCAAAGATATATGTCAAAAATTTTGGTGAAAATTGTACATGTCGGAAGGTAGGGACACTACTCAGTGTTAATATCCTATCTATTTGTTACAATGTTACAATGTTTTGGCTTTTACAAATTCTTATATCCGCAAAAAGGAAGGTAACAGTCGAAATAACATGGTGTAATAGGATGAGACCCACGCATATTACTTGTGGGAGATCACGTGATAATTTTATTTACTATGATTGGACAGAGATACAAATCCATTACGTCATACTGTGGACAGCTTTATAACTGCATGTTAGCAGCAGCAGGAAACATATTTCTCTCCGCCGCCGATCTCTGCTTCAATCGCCCAGGAAGAATTACATTAACATACAGGCTAGGCCAACAGATTCTCGCTGCTAGTACATCTAGATCCACACGCATTGAATAGTTTCCAATGACTGTGACAACGCACGCACTAGGAGGTGAGCAATTGCCTTCTTTTAATATGATTTGTAATGTTGATAGATTGAGTTTTAAATCATTTTTCTGTCGGCTTTAAGGCCAATCGAAAATATCTTATAAGTAAGTAAGTAAGTAAGTATGTAAATATTTTATTATAGTGACATGTGCATGACTTAACAAAGTACAACTGATAACAAATAAATATAAACACCCAGCCCCATGGGCCTATATGTCACTTTCAAACATAAGTAGCAAAGTAAGTACACGTGACTGAAACGGGAAGAGTGGCGATCAATGAATAGGGAATCAAGCACACATTTTTTTATTTTATGATAGCATGTCGTCAGTCAAGCCACGCCTCCTAAATCTTGAGGAGACGTTGATTGGCTGAGGACAAACCTAATAAACATAACCTTTGGGCAATCACTGACCATTTAATTGAAATAGAGAGATGGGATTATCCAACAATATTGTTATAATTCTTATTTGATTGGCCATTAGTAAACGTTAACTATACATAAGAACGACTTGTAGTCAGCCAAGCTCCGCCCCTACCGGAATAAGGCAAATGACGTTGATATCTTATCTTATATGTTTTAAGGGACACAGATCTAGATACACATGTATTAATCATGCTCGGTATTCTTTATATAAATCAAAACATAACTTTTAGGTCTACTTGTGGGTGACTTTCAGCATACAGGAAAACAGTGCAGCAAGAGTGGATTGCTACCCTTTTTGGCGAAATGTTACATTTTGGGTTACACTTAATATGTCGTCTGCAAATGTTTTTTTTTTTTTTTTTTTTGTAAGTAGACGAGGCTAAATAATTGTCTTTTGGTAAAGTCTAGTAGCTTACTATATCGTGAAAACAATAATTAGCCGTATGAGCCTGTAGTAGATCTATATAAATAATTGTCTTGTGGTGAAGTCTAGTGGCTTACTGTGTCTTAAAAACAACAATTACCCGTATGAGCCTATAGTAGATCTTAAGTTTTCTGCATTTCAAAGGATAATTCTACCTCGTGATTCAGTGGGTTGTTTGACAAAATATATTATTGGATCTATAATTAGGTGATGTCTTCTTTGGTATCATACATTCACAGAGATGTATTAGGCCCCCTTTTGTCACAGCATGGTTCATATAAATGTATACATGTAATGGATAAGTTATTGTTATAATAATTCATTTATCCACGTCGGGACTCAAACCTTTAAAAGATAGTTTTAGAGCCAAATATGGAATTTAAATGCTAAATTTTTGCAATCGATCATGAAACATGTTTTTATGAATAACAAATGCATATCATTTCTGGTCACCAGCATTTTCGCTGTTCCAGACAATGTTTTCTATCTTATCAAAGACAAATTTCAAGATGTGGGCCATATTTAAATTGTCGTTGGCAAATGCTTTGAATCTGGACAAGTCCATTTTTTGCTCGTGTGGTAAAGAGATGGTATGATTGATTGATTGATTGATTGATTGATTGATTGATTGTATGGTATTTTCCAAGCCATTGGCTGCCCACATAACCATCGTCGAAACAATGTGGTGAAAGAAGAATGACTATTATCAATCTTTGGAAAGAAATTGGCAGAGCCGGGATCGAACAAGCGACCTCCTTTTTTGAATCCTGTACGCTGCCGACTGCGCTACGGGAGCTCGGCGAGATGGTATGAACTGACCTCGGGAACCCATCGACTCCTCTACCTTACAACTGACAATAAACTTTGTACATATCGATTTCATGTATCCTCCATCTTCGCAAGCCAAGGCTGACGATTCACTACGCTACGCTACCCTTGGCGGATCGAGCTTGATTTTTACATTCACCCGATACGCTTTTTCATTGGATGCAGCCAGCTCTAGCTGCAACGAATGAAATCGCTCGTAGCATTTCATCTTTGATAAAAATAGAACAAGGTCGCTACCTTTCGTATAGAAGGTAAACATGGAAATCCATGTGGATGTCTGCTTATCGCTTCATGTGTATTCGTAAGCGGTTTGTAAAACGATATTTCATTTGCTTTTAGAAATATGATGTAAAGGGGGGTAATAACCAGCATCTAATAGAGGGCGCATCGCAGGAATCTCGAAATCGGGCTCAATCAGCCAAGGTAAGATCCACATAGTGATCGTAACCTTGGCTTGCGAAGATGTGTATCCTCAGTCGCCAGTATTTTCTCGTTTAAACAAAAGATTTTCGAAGCTTCTTTGTTAAAGCATTGGACTTTGTGTCAATGTTGCTGGTCACGTGGGCAAAACACTTCAGATCCGCTGTCTGGTACTTGTTATTCCCAGGAAAATTTGAAGTCTCAGTTTAGAACCCCCACTTGAAGTGCAGAAATTTTCACGAAAGCATCCTTGGGAAAGACGTTTCAGAGCTATAGCCTAGTTCTGATGATTTAAAGACATGCATAAACCGGGTCTAGGACATTTGCCCCCGGACTTCTGTCCCCCGGACTTGTGCCCCCAGACTTTTGCCCCCTTAGGACACCTACCACCTGGACGACCTGCAAATGTCTGCGGGGCAAATGTCCTACGGGGGCAGATGTCCTACGGGGGCGAATGTCCGGGTGGCAGATTCCAGGGGGCAGATGTCCTAAGGGGGGCAGATGTCCTACATGGGCAAATGCCCGGGGGCAGATGTCCAGGGGCAGGTGTCCTACGGGGGCAAAAGTCCGGGGGCAAAAGTCCGGGGGGCAGATGTCCAGGGGGCAAATGTCCTGATACCGTATAGACCAGCGAGTTGTAGCGCTGATTTTCGCTCTGAAAGTTTGCAAATGTGCAGGTATAAATGTCTAAACCACACATCGATTATATCATATCATGAAAAACAAAAACGATGACGGCTTAAGAAATCACCTAAAAATAGACGTAGTTCTACATTTGGTAGATGAACCGTCCCGTCATTTTAACGGCAAAGAGTAAAATTTCTCTCACAGAATATAACCTTTAGACACGTCAATTGATATTGTAAAGCATGTTGCGCACGACAAATCAAATCAGGTTCAAATCACTGAACTTTGGTAGAATTCCAAACCACTTTGAGGATTTGTAAAAGAAAAAAGAAATTCTAAACTGACCGTTGTTAGCACTTTGGGTAACGTCCTTGGGCAAGGCATTGCAAAGCCAAACATTAGTCCACAAGAAATAGAAAAGGGATCTCCATGCAAAACCTGATACAGTTTTTTTACTGAATTCGATAACGTACACGGCTTAACCCTTATGCTGCTTAGCGCGACTCACTGACCTTTTGTGGACAGTGTCGATTACGATCGGACTGCGAAGAAATGTTATTCCCAAAATCATAATGTTGAAATGGCAGTATTTTGGGTTTTACTATCTGAATGAAAATTTCATCTTAGTTATTTAGCATGATAAGGGTTAACCGATTTATCGCCACAGACGAAAACAGGGAATATTGTGGACATATAGATCAAAAAGAGACTGGATAAAACATGCAGTGTGATTTTATATATATACTGTCCGATTGTTTCGTCAATGTGGGAAAGCAGAAATTCTTTCGACTAAGCAAAAGTCTTATATGCTTTGACCATTTACCAATAATGTGTATTAACTTCCCCCGAGACATACAGCCTTTGAAACATCGTGGGAAATGCAGAAAATGCTGTTATCGATCCTTAAAGTCCTTTTTAGGACAAATCTCTTAATTTAGGCCACAATCATATTGTCGGCTGATAATGCTTTGAATTTGAACTGGTCTAAAATTTGGCCGACTGATAAAGATTTAAATCAGTAGCAAACAACATGAGATTAGACTCGTCCAAACTGAAAACAACTTCCACAGATAGTATAGATAGTATAGACTAGGATCAGGCTTCACATAGCGTACAGACTGATCCTAAATCTACACCTTTCGTTTACTCTACTAGGAAAAAATCACTCGTTACTATCACTGATGATGGTTATTGATACATTGAAATTCTTCTCTTACCGTGGAACATTGTCTTTGTGAGAAAGCAGCTAGATCTAGTAGCTTGTAAAGACCATTGAATATAGATTATAATTAGACTACTAGAAACGTTCAGACTTATTTTAAATCCCTACCATCTGATTACCTGGTTTGCTGAAAGAAAGAAAAAACTATGTGGTATTTTACGTTGCCTTAAACAGTGTACCAGAATTATAGACATTAAAATTGTAAATTTTCTAAAATTGGGTTCAATTTGGACTAATCTGATATGACTTCGACATGTAAAACATTTTTTTTTTCTTGTCAGAAGTTTCTCCTTTTTCCACAATGTTTTCAAAAGCTGTCAGCGTCAGGGTCGATAAAAACGGAATAGAATTTAGCCATGCTCTGACAAAAGGGGGCTTAATGTATCTCCGTGATGAATTATACCAAGCAAGTCGTCACATAATTATAGATCTATAAAGTACATTTTTTTCTGACAACCGATTGTAGATCTATAAAGTACATTTTGTCTGACAACCGATTGTAGATCTATAAAGTACATTTTGTCTGACAACCAGTTATAGATCTATAAAGTACATTTTGTGTGACAACCGATTATAGATCTATAAAGTACATTTTGTCTGACTACCAATTATACATCTATAAAGTTCATTTTGTCTAACAACCAATTGAATCATGGGATAAACAGGTCCTTAAACTCGCAAAATATTGACCGATAGCAAAACGTTTCGGCCCAGATCAGCCTTCGCGGATTGCAATACTTTTTAACCGATGCATTAAGTCCCCATTTCACAGAGCATGGCTCATCTAGTCTGGTAAAAAGTTAATTTTACACTGTAAATTGTTCCTAACAATACTGAGACAGACTTAAGGTACTTACGTAAGAAGTATAGATCAAGATTAGACTACACAGAGCGTGCAGTCCACTCCTGTGTCTACATCGTCCGTTTTCGCGATTTTGAAAACATTGAATTCCATGCATTCACCATAATTTAGTCACTGTTACATTGGATTTGTTCCTCTCACATCGCAGAACATTGTTTCGACTTTGTAAGGCAGAGGTCTAAGATTTGTCCACCTACCACGATAAATCCATGAAATACTGCAGAAGACGGAATAAAAGTTCTTGGGGGGAGGGGGTATCAATAAACGGATATTTCCAAAGTGTGAGATAATGCTTCTTTTTCCACAATGTTTCCGAAATCGTAGACTTTGATGAAAAACTGGGTACATTTATACATATGGGCCGTGCTATGGCAAATGGGGGCTTACTGCATCTCAGTATTCCGCGGGACCTCTTACTGCATCACCGTATTCCGTGGTACCTCTTACTGCATCTCCGTATTCCCCAGTACCTCTTACTGCATCTCAGTATTCTGCGGTACCTCTTACTGCATCTCCGTATTTCATGGCACCAAGTGGGTGTGTGTCTTACTACATCTCCCTATTACATGGCACCAAGGGGGTGTGTGTCTTACTGCATCTCTGTATTTCATGGCACCAAGGGTGTGTGTGTCTTACTGCATCTCCCTATTACATGGCACCAAGGGTGTGTGTGTCTTACTGCATCTCTGTATTTCATGGCACCAAGGGTGTGTGTGTCTTACTGCATCTCCGTATTTCATGGCAACAAGGGGATGTGTGTCTTACTGCATCTCCCTATTACATGGCACCAAGGGGGTGTGTGTCTTACTGCATCTCTGTATTTCATGGCACCAAGGGTGTGTGTGTCTTACTGCATCTCCCTATTACATGGCACCAAGGGTGTGTGTGTCTTACTGCATCTCCGTATTTCATGGCACCAAGGGTGTGTGTGTCTTACTGCATCTCCGTATTTCATGGCAACAAGGGGATGTGTGTCTTACTGCATCTCCCTATTACATGGCACCAAGGGGGTGTGTGTCTTACTGCATCTCTGTATTTCATGGCACCAAAGGTGTGTGTGTCTTACTGCATCTCCGTATTTCATGGCACCAAGGGTGTGTGTGTCTTACTGCATCTCCGTATTTCATGGCAACAAGGGGATGTGTGTCTTACTGCATCTCCCTATTACATGGCACCAAGGGGGTGTGTGTCTTACTGCATCTCTGTATTTCATGGCACCAAAGGTGTGTGTGTCTTACTGCATCTCCGTATTTCATGGCACCAAAGGTGTGTGTGTCTTACTGCATCTCTGTATTTCATGGCACCAAGGGGGTGTGTGTCTTACTGCATCTCCGTATTTCATGGCACCAAGGGTGTGTGTGTCTTACTGCATCTCCGTATTTCATGGCAACAAGGGGATGTGTGTCTTACTGCATCTCCCTATTACATGGCACCAAGGGGGTGTGTGTCTTACTGCATCTCCGTATTACATGGCACCAAGGGGGTGTGTGTCTTACTGCATCTCTGTATTTCATGGCACCAAGGGTGTGTGTGTCTTACTGCATCTCTGTATTTCATGGCAGCAAGGGTGTGTGTGTCTTACTGCATCTCCGTATTTCATGGCACCAAGGGGATGTGTGTCTTACTGCATCTCCCTATTACATGGCACCAAGGGGGTGTGTGTCTTACTGCATCTCCATATTACATGGCACCAAGGGTGTGTGTGTCTTACTGCATCTCCGTATTACATGGCACCAAGGGGTTGTGTGTCTTACTGCATCTCCGTATTACATGGCACCAAGGGGGTGTGTGTCTTACTGCATCTCCGTATTTCATGGCACCAAGGGGATGTGTGTCTTACTGCATCTCCCTATTACATGGCACCAAGGGGGTGTGTGTCTTACTGCATCTCCGTATTACATGGCACCAAGGGGATGTGTGTCTTACTGCATCTCTGTATTACATGGCACCAAGGGTGTGTGTGTCTTACTGCATCTCCATATTACATGGCACCAAGGGTGTGTGTCTTACTGCATCTCTGTATTACATGGCACCAAGGGTGTGTGTCTTACTGCATCTCCGTATTACATGGCACCAAGGGGGTGTGTCTTACTAAATCTCCATATTTCATGGCACCAAGGGGGTGTGTGTCTTACTGCATCTCCATATTACATGGCACCAAGGGTGTGTGTCTTACTGCATCTCCGTATTTCATGGCACCAAGGGGATGTGTGTCTTACTGCATCTCCCTATTACATGGCACCAAGGGGGTGTGTGTCTTACTGCATCTCCGTATTACATGGCACCAAGGGGATGTGTGTCTTACTGCATCTCCGTATTACATGGCACCAAGGGTGTGTGTGTCTTACTGCATCTCCATATTACATGGCACCAAGGGTGTGTGTCTTACTGCATCTCTGTATTACATGGCACCAAGGGTGTGTGTCTTACTGCATCTCCGTATTACATGGCACCAAGGGGGTGTGTCTTACTAAATCTCCATATTTCATGGCACCAAGGGGGTGTGTGTCTTACTGCATCTCCATATTACATGGCACCAAGGGGGTGTGTCTTACTGCATCTCCGTATTTCATGGCACCAAGGGGGTGTGTGTCTTACTGCATCTACATATTACATGGCACCAAGGGGGTGTGTCTTACTAAATCTCCGTATTTCATGGCACCAAGGGCGTGTGTGTCTTACTGCATCTCCATATTACATGGTACCAAGCAAGCCACATCATCAAAAACTTTTGGATCCATAACACCGACTTTATTAAACAACAGACTCATTCATGAGGTACAGTGGTCCTTGGACATACATACAGAAAATTGACCAAGACCGAAAAGTTTCAGCCCAGGTTAGTCTTCGCGGACAGTGCAGGCTGACCTGGGTTGATACTTTTCGCAATAGTCTATATTAAGCCATCTTTTCTCAGAGCATGGCTCATACAGACTAAGTGGCATCCCCAGTCCGTCCATTAAAGCAGCTCAAAATTATTGATGCCTTCTAAATGAGTGACGTCATATTGTGACGTCATTTTTGTCTCCAGTGTCAGCGTTTAATTACAATGTACTTGTATCTCTAGCGATCTTTGCTTTAGACTTTTAGACTTTAGACTTTTAGGAAATTTGGATATTCTGGACATATTTTAAGTAGATCTATTTTTATTATTTATAATCGATACTTGAACAACATTTTGCGTTTTTTGTTTCACGAAAATCTTTCGAATTGTTGCTAAGAGTGCAGATTAGGATCAGATCATAGAATGTGCAGTCTGCTCTTAGATCAAAGCTTTTCTTCATTTTCCTAGCTTTTCTCCGTAAGAAAGATCTGGATCTACTGACTTTAATGGACAAAATATAGGATGTTTGTTTAAACCGCTTTCAACAGTAGATCTACATGTTATTAAATTATACCACAGTGACAGCATACTGTTTACCGATATATTCAGACCCTTTGATGGTTTTAGCAAATAAAACTGTCAGTTAAATAGATCTAATAAAATCATGAAAACAGTAGATCTAGAGCCTTAAGAACGATTTATCTGTCAGAAATATTTTATCTAGACTTGAAGCTATTTGCACTACAATAACTTAATTGTTTACTTTTTTTCAGAATTCATCAAAAGACTGGACACAGATCACAGTTTGTCGAGAGCTGGGTATAAAATATTTAAGGTAAATGAGAGTGGATTTTTTAGGTTATAGGACAAAATTTATAGATCTTGATCTAGATCTAGTTGTCTTAGCTTGTTGATCAATTCTTGAATTAATGTAAGAAGTTCTTTAAGACCTGTCTGTTGATTGGCTGAGCAAAAATATCTGAGCGTATCTTAAGGCTATTCTCAGAAAAAAAGGAAAATTTGAAACATGGGTAGATCGGGTTATCTTCATTATAGGATCGAACTGTGTTTAACTCCTTTTTAAACTTTATTTAAACCATATCGCAGAGGCCAGTGCACCTTTCTGTGCTTTCCTGGAGTTTATTCTACCATGCTTTAAGAAAATATTGTGGAAAAAGGAGAAAATGCTGCTTGCCAGCATTTTCTTCTTTTTCCTCAATGTTTTCCATAGCCTTCTTCGTTTAAACGCAATATTGTTTTGTACAGTGTTAGGTTTACTTAAATACATGATCTAAATCTATTGCAGACAAATTCTGTTACAAAATGGCTGAAGGAGGTGAATATATAAACAGGCGTGATGACAAGAGAGGAGAGAAAAGAGAAATAGAGGAAGAAAAAGAAATGTACAAATAGTTACAAGAAGTGAGCCTGGAAGAGAGAGTGAGAGAAAGAACAAAGTGTGAGAGTTGTGTGCGAGAGGAGTGTCCGTGGCGTGACTGGTCTGAGCGATATGAGCGAGTTAGAGAGCTGTATGGGAGGGTGGCTGTTTTTTTCTGTTTTTTATTTAAGATGTTTGTGTGTTCGGAATGCTTGCCCAAACACGAGTTTCATGAAGGAATGAAACTGGAGAGAAAGGAAAATAAGAGAAAAGGGGTGTTTGCGAAAATAAAGAAAAGATTGCAGAAAGTGAAGAGAGGGGAGACTGAGAGAGATCTGTATGCATCATTATCGCCGTTCTTAATGTTTTCTCTCCACAAAAACTGCTGTCAAATCACAGACTACCTTTCTTCTTATCTAGTCCCCATAATACACATGTGGTTGTGTTTTTTATCGACAATTACGGGTTTGTATTTGTTCATTTTCCGGTCCAATTCGTGTTTTACAAGAGAGAGAGAGAGAGAGAGAGAGAGAGAGTTGATTGGACTTTTAGGAATGTTCGTATTATTTTAATATTTATTACATGTAGATTACTATTGTTGAATTTATAGAAAGAAAAAACTCCGTCATTTTGTTGTTAAGTAATTGTATACCAGTATATCATGTATTTATTTAGTAACAGACTACGTATTTCATTAGGAAATTTCCATAAAAAATGTATGTCTTGCACTTTGCCACCTATCTTATTTTGATGTTTCATTTTGTCATAAAAATATCAAAACCTTCCTTTTCCAACACTGTCTTCTTTTCCTTCAAATTTAATGTACTTCATAATTTCGAACATATTCAATAAATCCTGAATAATTCTTGAATATTTGTATTTATGCAAACTCGTTGTTTTGTTATTGTTTCTACACAGCAGTATCATTGAAAGCTTCCAGTAATATATAGGCCTAAGCACTGTTCACTGACTATAAAAACACATCTTTGATGCTTTGTTGGTTAAAAGCTCAACCTCGGCTGTCTACATACAGATTGTTTTGGTGTTTCCATGCCGTTTTCAACAATATTTCGGTTATGTCGTAGCAGCCAGTAGAGCTATCTAGGTTTAGCAGAAGTTTCTTACATCGGTGCTTCACATTTTTTTTGCAAGCCGCTGGCTGCTCAGTGTTATCCTTACATAGACATTATAAAAGATAACCGAATCCTGTCCCATTGGCTATCATTAATTCTGTACGACAAATTTGCTCCAGCTGAAACCCGAACAGAACACCATTGGATTACTAAGCCTATACTTCGACTGAGACACCGCGCCTGTCACAACAGGTCTGTCATACAGGAGTTGTAAGTTCAAATCTTTGGACTAAACATATCCTGCCTCTTACACATGGATCTCGACTTAAAACCTTTAGACGGGATACATTGATCTGCCTTGTACAACCGTAAATTTTGTTAATTTCAAAGGTACTTCGGGGAAAAAATATTTCCACATCGATCGGACAACTTAGATCAAAGATCAGACTGCATGTTCTGTGCAGACTGATCTTGATGTACACTGTCCGAAAGTTGTTTAATTTGCTTTTACCAGCCTGAGTTGGAATGGACGGATAGACCAATTATTAGATGGATAAATGAAGTAACTGTGTTGTAATCATCAGTCTCCGTTGCGAGTAATCCTTATCCTGTTGGACTAAAATAACGTTACAGTGGGTGTAGATCGAGATGATACATGAAGTCTAATCAGTTCTTATAGACATATAAACACTGGATACGAGCATATACAGGACACGCCTACACACACAAAAAAGAAACATTTTGGAAAAGGGAGAAATGTTGAATAGCAATTTTTTTTCTCTTGCCCACAGTAGTTTTCAGGCTTTTCAAAGACCATTGCCAACCTTCAAGCCACATTGATTTGTTATTTGCAAATGTTTCAATACGGATCAGTCTAATATTTTGTTGAATGGTGCTGAACACCACTTTCAACATTATTTCAGTCCTATCATGACGACAGCTCACATATTCAATGTATGTCGAGAAATTCACTAATACAAGGCAAGGGCTCTTGAATTATATTGCCCCAGAACAGTCCAGCTAGGCTCGAACCCGATACCTCCAGGTTACAAACCCTACACTTTAACACTTCAATCCATGCAGGACCCCTAAATTTTATTTCATGGCCAGAATTTGTTTGGTCGCTGGAAGACCATTAGATCACTTTTCTCCAAAACCTTTTATGGCGTGCAACACGCGAAAAGGCGCATTCCTACATTTGCGTAAAGTGTCATCTCAGATCAGCCTGCGCTGTCCGCGGACAGCGCAGGCTGATCTGAGATGACACTTTACGACGACATTAGATTTTGTGCTACAGTAGACTTGTGCAAAACAGAAGTTACCATAAAAACGGAATGTATCGTTTCAGGTGAGCCTGTGCGGACTGCGCAGGCTGATGCTGGACAGCACTTTACTCAAATGTCCGAAAGTCCCTTTTTGCGTGTTGGAGGCCACATTGTGTTAAACTGTGACATAAATCCATCGATAATGAGTGAACAACTCAGTAACTGTTTCGATTTAAAAGTTGTTTTTGTGGACAAATTAAGTTACGAGATCAGACTGTACAGAACATGAAATCTGATCTCAGATCAACACTGCCTGAAAAAGTACACTTAAGTGTACTTATGAGCTGCAGAGCTGATTAAATTCCCGGTTCAAAGAACCAGACAAGTGGCAGAACTGTTATATATGAGCCAGGCTTTGTGAAAGAGAGCCTGATGCATCTTTTAAAGTATCGACTCCGGTCAATCTGCGCAGTTCACGCAGGCTGACCTCTGACTTTCAAGTGGGATTGTCCTTTGACAAGGGACCTAAAAGCCCCAGTCAAGCGATGTTGAATACCACAAAACATGACTTAGGTACATACAGCGATATGACTGAAATAATGTTTAAAGTGGCCTAAATCACCAAACAACGAATCAGTCTAGATCCTTTGTGATAGAGTGGTTAGTGTTGGTACTGTAACCAACATGTCTTGGGTTCCATTACTTCTGGCGAAGCAAATAAAACGATAATGTCATCGGACAAGTTACTACAGAGTTCCTGCCTATCACTTGCAATCTGTTAAAAACAATATTCGGTCATCTGTCTTTTTGATGTCACTGAAATATGACAAAAAATAATCATACCAACTACACAGGCTTCAAAGACAAACTAAAAATGCTTTATATTTTACACTTCTAACGTCCAAATTATTTTCTGTGTGAGCCTCTCTTTGACTATGAAATCGACTTAGATAACATCCAAAAGCAACCAATGACTTTCACATGATACACATGACTATGTGCAACGGCTACTGTGACACAACTGAGATAAGCCTGAGATTGATTCCAGCTCAAGGCATTGTTGACGTACGAGTGTCCTTGTGTAATACACTGCAAAGCATCAGCCTAGTACTTGAGAAACACAGGGAACAGATCATGAATAAGTGGGCTGTTACCGTGATATAACTTAAATATTGTTCAAAATAGGACAAAATACAACTCAAACACACACAGATATTGCAAAACATAAATAAATAAACCGGAAATCAAGATCTGAGTACAAAGTATTTGAAACCATAGGGGTCCGTAGTTTGATTCCTGGCACCCATAAACCATAATATTATGTTTTAGTTAATGGGTAACAGTAGTCAAACCACGGACTCCTATGTTTGAGACCTGATCACAAGCAAACATTTTCTAAAAAGATAAATTTTGAATTTTACAGTACAGGTGTAGGTCTTTGAAATTATGATAACAGAAAATGGCATTTCAGCATATTTCTCGATGAACAACCAAAAGCAAGAACTAATTCATTGCAATTTTTATCTCTTACCAAGAAATTCTGAGTTTTGAATCTGGCAAACAAAAGCTTTCGAAAACATTGCAAAAAATAGGCGAAGATGCTAGTTTTCCCTTTTCCTTTGCCTGCAAATTCCTTTGCACTGTTTTTTCCTACTTTTCTGTTTTAGGAAAAATGTCATAATTTCAACAACATTAAATTTTGACCTCCATTAAGAGCTTTAAAAACTCAACTCTAAAACTGTGTTGTCTGGAGAAGTGTTAACTTGTTCCTGTAGACAAATTAACTACAAACTGCTTTTTGCAGACAGAGTAGATTAAGATCAGGCTGCACACTTAGATTTACACTCTCTTAGTGAAATATTCTTACTAGTTGAAGTCACTATATTTTTATTCACTTTGGTGATTGACAATGTTCATACATCACGTTAGTTCTTGTACTGTAACAGTAAACACAAGCTTCGACTTCAATGTTACTTATTTCGATTCTATTTAACTCTTTACCACACTATCCCAACTTTTAACAGCCCTGGGTAAGAATCCTTTTGAAAACATTGTGGGAAAAGGAGAAAATGCTGGTAACCAGCATTTTCTCCTTTTCCCACAATGTTTTCTTCCCTGCACTATCTGAGCCACACTGAAATTCTTGTCTGCAAATGCTTTCAATTTGGACCAGTTTAAAATTATGTCATTTGGTAAAGAATTAAGGCTTCTATAAATTCTTCAAGCTGATCTTTAATTTGTCTTACTTTTCCTGTAACATAAAGAAAACACACTAAAAAATTTGAAAATTCTGCACATTTTTTGCTTTAAATAGCAGAAGAGCTCTAAGATGTTTAAACATCTAGCACACAGGACTATTGTGATCATGCAAGTAGAGAGGGCAACAACACAGGGAACGTAAGAACTTTAATTCCAAGCCTGCACTTTTTATCAAACAATCCTATTTATCAACTAGGGAGAATATTTAACATAGTAGAAAGAGGGAAAATTACGTACCATATTATGTAATATTCTTCTTTTCTCACAGTGTTTTTTGGATACTTTCAAATACAAAACTATGTATTCAGCTTGAAACATTATGAAAATGTCTAAAAACATTGTCACATGGTATCGGCCGATTCCGCACCTACTCGGCCGATTCCGCACCTACATTTAACTTCCACCGTATCAAGTCAAGGAACTTTCCATTTTGCAATGAGAATCACATGATTCTATATATAGTGCACCACAAGGGTTGTCTGCGCATGTCATATTCTTCGAAGATTCGACTGTCTTATATGACGCATCACTAGCCCCAAAAGCGGGCTGACTGTAATATTACGCTCTATAAAGTAGTAATGTAGAAAATAGCTTTTATCAATACGTTTGAGGAGAAATGAGACCTTCCTTAGCTCCAGATTTCTCTAAACTGCTGATCATTAGCTGAGTGAATTGCACGAGGTAGCATTTTATTGAGTAAACGTTTATTTTAGTTTGAAATTCAAAGTAACGGTTGTCGCGTAGGAAAGTGGTTCGGTTCTGTACCCAGGATGCCCAAATTAGATAGATGAGTATTTATAGAATGCCATCTAGCGGGAGATAATGGCACCACTAGTTGTTTAGCAACGACATAAACAACCCCGATGAAATTATTCACATCTGTATATTTGCCGGTGAAAACTTCAAACGGAATTGATGAACCACGTTGAAAAATGAATGTACGTACTGTTTGTTAAGTGAAACATAGAAGGATTTTGATAAAAAATTAAAACTGAAGTTTTCTTTTGTAAGAGGAGCCTTACAATTTTCAGAACGGTAAACCGGCGTATTTCCTGGCGATAAGTGTACCGATTTGACGCATATCAATCCACCAGTTACAACCGAGGGATATGATGGCACCCATCACCTGAGGTATGCTGAATGATGGTACAGGGTTAACTTCATTGTATTCATAGAATGGTAATTGATGTTGCTTTCAAACTCAGGTTAGTCATATTAAAGTGGTTAATCCTGTACCAGATGACAATTTCAGTGTGGCTCAAATGGCGTAATTTTTCTTTGATAGAGTGGAAAACATGTGGGAAAAGGAGGAAATGCTGGTTACCAGCATTTTCTTCTTTTCCCACAATGTATTCGAAAGGCTTCTTTTCCAGGAGTGTCAAAAGTCGGCACTGTGTAGTAAAGGGTTAATAAAAGATCTAAATCTGATCTCTCAACTTGAATTTCTCATACAACACATTAAGCCATGCAGGACTCACAATAGTCAATCAACTTCCGGTGTTTAACCCATAACAACATAATCCCTACTTTTGACGATCCTGAGAAAGAAGGCTTTAAAAACATTGCGGGAAAAGGAGAAAATGCTGGTAACCAGGAGTGTCAAAAGTCGGTATTGTGTAGTAAAGGGTTAATAAAAAATCTGAATCTGATCTCTCAAACTGAATTTCTCATACAACACACTGAGCCATGCAGGACTCACAATAGTCAATCAACATCCGGTGTTTCACATTTTACAAAACAATCTCAAGTTTCGATGACCATAAGGACAAAAACATTTGAAAACATTGATGAAAAAGGAGAAAATGCCGGTAACCCTCCAGAAAACAAACTTCGATTTTAGTTTCACATTTACTTTGTTGTTTTTAAAGCTAAAACTGTGTTTCAGGCAAATATCAATCTTTTTGCAGACGACACAATGACTGTAGGCCATCCGGCTGATGAAGGAATTATTTTACAATCTGACTTCGATAAAATTACAGTCTGGGCACAAAAGTGACTGGTCAAGTTCAACCTTACAAAGTCTGAGGCACTGGTTATATCCCGCAAACGTATTAAGCCAGATCATCCAAGTCTGTTTATGTCAAATATTGAAATTCCATCAGTTACAAGTCACAAACACTTAGGTTTTTCTTTTTCTTTCTAACGACGAATCTTGGGACATCCATATCAATAAATCAACTGAAAAAGCATGGAAAAGAATTTGGGTTATGCGGCATCTGAAAATACGACTCGACCTACTGTCACTTCAGACCATTTACTTTCCATTTATAAGGCCTATTTTGGAGTATGGTGATGTCAAATGGGACAATCTTTCCCAGGGGTTAAAGGATCAGATAGACAAAGTTCAAAAATGAAGCTGCACATATAGTTACAGGCTGTACTAAACTCGTTGCTAAATTGCTGATCTTATTCAGGAATCTGGTTGGGAAACTGTTATATTATATCAGCTTTGGATGATGATATAATATAGAACTACAAACGTGTGCTCTAACTAGTGTTTAATCAATGACTGCTTCAGCAAGAGAAAGTAAGTGTACAATAAATAATACATAGTGCAAAAATGACACAAGGGATATAATCTGAATACAATTTACAATGTAAGGACAAATACTAAAGAGTTGTCTTTCTTAGACACATAATACTACCCCCTCTCTTTCTGGGAAAGAACGAAAAGAATTAATATTGTTTTATGGCATATCGACAGCTTAGGTCATTTAGCGCGCAAATCTGTGTTAAAAATATTAAAAGTGGAATTTTTAAACTGAAAAAAGATTGAATCAAGAAGCATTATGTGTTATCTTAATATGCATTAAGGGCATTATTTAGTCACAGGGCAATCCCTGTCATTTCAAAAGTTTTAAAAGTTAGATTGATAGTAAGAATTCTTTGAATGAAAAAGAAATATGTGTCATTAATAATGTGCATACAATATGATATTGAGTGGCTGGGCATTCCCTGCCTATTCAAGAGTTTAGATTAAAAGTTAAGACTGATAATATTGCTTTTCCTTGGAAATGAGTTTTAAAACTGGTAAAGATCGGAGCCTCCAATGGGATCAGTATACTCCCATTAAAGAGGTCCTTTTTGCTAGTCTGGTCCGAGATCTACATTGTCCGTGTACCCGGCTCGACAAAGAACAGTTATTACTATCATTGGTGAAAGTTGTTGTTACACTGAATTTGTTCCTTTCACATCATATAATATTTTCTGTGAAAAAGCAGCCAGTGATTTGGTGAATATGTCGACTGATCCTATGTGTATTTTGACTATTTTCCGGTAACCCCACTCGGCAAAAACTATTCCTGGCAGTTGAGTAAAGTTATTTAAGAACTAATCTTCTATCATGATTTATTGTTCAATAAACCACAGTAGTGAGTTATGAGACACAATAAATAAATATTCCACGAGGGCCATAACAAGAGGGTGTTAGAATTGAAATAATCTTCTTTATTTCATGGCTCAATTCACAACTGTGGTTTATTGAATGATAAACCACGATATAAAGAAGAATATTTCATAAATAAACCACGTTGTTGAGTTATGAGGCGCAAGGAATAAACCACTCAGGCCATCGCCCGCCCCCGTGGATTATTTGTTGTGCCTCATATAACAAGTGGTTTATTGAACGATAAACCACGATGGAAAGAAGATTTCTCAAATATTACTCAGCACATTAACTTGTGCCATGGCAAGTCAGTAAGATAGTTGGTAGTTTAGTAGATTGTATAGATCAAGATCAGGTTACACTGAAGGTGGAGCTGTAATAATTATTAGTTTGATAATATTTCACATGATACCTTAAACTTGACGATCCTGAGTGAGCGTTTTGGTACTTTGGTAGAGATTCATTCTGAATCCACACCATTCGATTACTCAGCTAAGTAAGAAAAAGAAAATGTAATTTTGGTAAAACAGCGCGATTCTCACCCTGCATGTCTGTTCCAGAAATTCTGTAGAATCAGCCAAATTCCTACCTGCTAGTTTAAGTATCAGAGCTCCAGATAAAGGGAGCGATTTTGATTTTGTTGGTACTAGTCGTCTACTTCCTCTTTTAAAGGTCAGGGAAGGAAGGCTGCCAGAGAAAGGGGGCAGGGAATGGACTCCAGTGTAAGGTGTGATTAAAAGTTTGGAAAAAACAAACAAATACTATTTATTATTCAGTGTAAACAAGCAATTTAATTATCCCTGAAGTGCATATTAAATCAGGGGACAAAAGTAATCAGATCTAACATACAAATTAATTCAACATTGACAAAGTAATTCGATATAGTTTCAGAATTATCTAAATTCTTGTCCTAAAATGAAAAAAAAATCCAAAGTTATCCCCAAAGAACTTTCTAAATAGAAATGACAGTAGTCCTTATCTTAACATATTGAAAATCTTAACAATAACAAGAGAACAGTACGATACATCATTATGTCTTTCATTCATTCATTCATTCATTCATTCATTTTAATTCCTCCTGATGGAGATTAATTGAATAAATTACAATAAACAATATAAGAACATGTTACAAATCATTAAAAAATCAATTCAAAGTAATAAATTCATCCTTGTAGGATGGAGACAATGTACATAATCTCTATTTCTGAATTAAAGTCAGTTTGTGAAGAAAAAAAAGAAGAAGCCGAGCTCTAGATAAGAGGGAGTAATGGCAGTCTCAATCCTTTACTTCTCTTCCAACCCTTATGTTGTGAGTACCCACATCATATGGTTAGGTGGAAAATAATTCATACTTTCAATTGTGAAATCAAAATCACTCCCTCTATCTGGAGGTCTGAGAAGAAGACCATTACTGTGTACAAAGACCGTGGAAGCATTGATAAACGTAATATACTGCTTTCATCATGAACCAGAATGCTTCCTCATTTGACAAAAGTGAGCTGCTGTCGGCATCCAAGACCATAACAAGAAATTTATCGTTGGGAGCCAGCACCTGTTCAGAGAAACTATCATAGCTTAATTTGTTATAAAGACAACTGAATAGCTTGAGAAAAAAATGAATAAACAGAAATAAATAAACCTAATTGAATTCAGAATTAAGTTAGATCTAAAATGTTTCCATAAATGAAGCTTAACTTAAGTTTCCAAATGAAACAAAAATAAAGAAAAAAATATATAAAATGATCAAAATTATCAGTAGCTGAACCTACGAAAATTCAAAACTAGAGTCAAAGACATCGCCTTATATACTACAAGTTCCAACAATTTTTCTTATTGGTTTTCCAACAGAAAGAATCTATAGGAAAAATTTCCAACAAAAAAAGTTGTTGGAAAATTCATACGCCCGATACAACTTGCTCCCGTAAATACGAAGAACACTGGTAATATGCAAGGAATGATACAACGCTAGACAATTATGTGCATAGAGATAAATAGTACATGTTATCTTACCTAAAAAGGTAAAAATTGAACTTGATTTGTCGTTTTCCGGCTGTTTAAATTCCTCGCAATATGACGAGTAAGATCAAGGTCGATGAGTTACCTGTGACCTCATCCCATCATACATCGGGAAAATGAAAACAAAAGTGGAAGATGCTAAAAGCAGCGTGGGCATTAGACACCAAAAATCGACAGTTACATGAATACTAATGAAAATCGATAAACAAATACAACTCAAGGTTAGTCTTACATTAATAATTGTTCCATTACTGTGACAAAATAGGCTTGTAATGAAGTTTAATGGTCTAAAACACGTGGCTGACATCGAGTCACATATTCACTTCAGATAAATTGGTTAACGAGTCCACGACGTCTGTCATTTCAATATTTCCACATTGTTCACAACAAATGACAAATAGAAATTAAGTGCTGAACGCTAGATATATGAAAATAAAGATTAATTAGCCTATTTGCTCTAATGTTCATTTATTTAAACAGTCACACCTGGATCGTTACAATATTAATTATTCTCTATTAAACCTTATATTGTGGTTACTGGGTTAGGTTAGTATCCACAATATAAGGTTTCAAAGAGAAATCATGACTTTAGAATACCATCACTTCCTCTTATCTGGAGCTCTGATTCTGTACAGAATCCCGTGTCTTAACGAGCCCCGAGACAGAAAGGGTTTGTAAACCTGTTGGGAAAACGAGAACATGCCGGTTCTCCTCAATGTTTTGAGTCCTTTTTAGGACAAATCTCATTATTTATAATTAGAGCCACAATTATATTGTCTCCTGATGATGCTTTCAATTTTCGAACACTTGGAGTTATCAAATGGGGTAAGGGTGATTTTAGGATCAAGGGTTAACATTGAAAACCCAGAGTTATTAAACTAGATTACCATACTTTAAGGGTTCACAATGAATACTTAAAATTCTCAAATTCTGTTGTAAGCATCATCGTTTACTCACGTTAATTCGGTCTACTGTTTAAATACCTAATACCGGTACATCATTTCTCTCGTTTCAGTTTGTAGTTTAAATTTTGGAGAGACGTTCCACAGATAATGGTATTTCTTTTTTTTTTTTTTTTTAATGTATCTTATTCGAACTGTAACGCTAAAAATTGTTTTAATATTTATCACTTGAAGGTAAGGCTAAATACGCTGTTTATGTATTCCCAAGTTTTTCCTAAAAAAATTTAGAAGGATTGATTGAGCTACCGACTGCGCTATGGGGTGGGGTGGTGAGGTCGTAAATTCGAAAGGAAGCAGATGATGTTACCATTCGGTTACAGTAACTAACGTTGAATATACATGTACTTATATAGGATTACTGTCACACTTTTTTTTTTTCCTCGGTCCGGCCATCATTTCATGGACGGTCTTTACATCTTATCATAATGACTCATATTAATTAAAGGTGTAAGTATTATTGAAAGTGGGTTGCCCACGGTAACAGCCTTTTTTTTTTTTTTTTTCTCGCCAATTCAAGACTTGGGAAGGTTAAACCCTTTACCAAACAATCATGACTTTTTACAACTTTTAATGACAAGCTTTTTGAAAACAAACTGGAAAAATGCTGGTGTCTTTGTGAGTTATTCAGGATTCTTTAAAGGATTACTTTAAAATGGTAACTTCTGTTTTCTTATTCTAACCGTAACGCTAAAAATATTCTAATATGTATGACTTGAAAATGCGGCTAAATACCCTGCTTAAATATTCCAAAGATTTTCCTCGAAAATTTCCGATTGATTCTTTGATTGATTGATATTTAACGTCGTTTTCAACATTATTTAAATTATACCGTGGCAGCTATTGTAACTATTAATGCTTTCCTTTATTCCTAACCGAAACCAGGGTTATCGAAGGACACTTGGAGTTATTAAACGGGGATAACATGTGTTAATCCTTTACGAAACAATCCCTGGTTCTCACGACCCTGACAATAAAAGCCTTCTGAAAACATTGTAGGAAAAGGAGATAATGCTGGTAACCAGCATTTTCTCCTTTTCCTACAATGTTTTCTTCCATTCCCAAAACAAATTTCAATTTTTGAGTCAGATTCATTCTGTCGTCTGCAAATGCTTCCAATTTGGATTAGTCTAAAATTATGTCGTTTGGTAAGTTAAGTTAAGGGTTCAGGGTTAACCTGAAACAATCAAAGTCAATAAATTCTATTTCCCCTGTTATCGTTAACTCACGTTAAATAGGCCTACAGTATAATAACTGAATGCATCATTGCTCTCCATTCTGTTGGTAGTGAACTTTCAGGAGAATTGGTTGGTTGGTTGTATTGGGGTTTAACGCCACTTTAACAGCTAAGGTCATATCATGGCGGTCGGTGACGCACATGTGTTTCCTGGCTTTCTCATACCGGTACTGACACTACTTTCTTTCCAAAGCCACCGACTACTTTTCTCGCATGCTTCAGCAGAGGTGAAAGGCAAAAATATGCCGGAAAGAAAGTTCGCCTCAACTGGGTATCGAACTCACAACCACCAGGTCATGAGTCCGACACGCTCACCACTGAGTCACTCGGGCGGGCACTTTCAGGAGAAACGTTTGAATGATATTTGTAAAATAGAAAGAGATTCATATTGCCTTTTTACTTTAAAAATGGTAGCTTTGGTTTATGGTAACTTATTCTTACCGTAACAATAAAACATTTTTGATTATGTATGACTGGAAGTTGAGGCTCTATACAATCTTCTAAAATCTTCACAGAATGTTTCTTATCAGGTATCCTATCGCATATTATCAAGGTTTTGCGAATTGTGCCTACGTCATGGAAAAAGGGGACTTCATGTTATATCTTACTTTTCACCAATATCTCTTTAATTACTGGACATATCTCAATGCGTTTGTATGAGATTTTCACCGATCATGTGACCTACACGATATAGTTTTATGTTGTCATGGTTTTAGAAATTATTTCTGTATCATGGAAAAGGGGTCTACATGTCAATTTTAATTTTTCATCAATGTATCTTGAACTAATGGACATAATTTCCTGATACTTCTTACTTTTCTTGCTTCATCAAACCCAATGACCAATGACTCCGTCGAACGTCTCTCTGTCCATCAATCAGTTCGTGGGTTAACCTTTTAGGTCACAAGTAACACAATACATCCATTGAGCTTTCCAAGCAGGTGATAGTAATTCTAACATTTTAGTTGCTGTTGCTAGTTTCCGGAAGTAAAAGTTAAAAGACAAAAGTTTATGTCTTTCTCAAAGTAAACATGGATTACCTTTTTACGCTTAGTTCATTTTTGGTTTACAAGGCATACTATTACAGGGTTAACCTACAATTTTATGGTATGTCCAGTATTTAAGCATCTTTCTGCTCCGTACGTTATATTTCAATTCAAAGTAGTACATGTATTATGTTACGTTTCTTTCCTTGATGGTTACAGGCAGGCAAGAGTGAAGCGGACGATATGGAACTGATTTCCAAGATTGTGCAAACATCAGAAAAGTTTCTTTGTGCAGAAATAGCTAAGTTGAAGCAAGAACTAAAAAATTGCACAGAACCTTTAACAGTCTACGACGCGAAAATAAAAGAAGAGGACTCTAAAATTCTGAAACTGGAAAACGATTTGAAGGTTCAACAACAAACAGTAAATGTTCTTCAAACCGAAAACAGGTCTCTTATGGAGCAAGTTACGACCTTAAAAACCAAAGTGGACAATTCAAATGCTGACACTTATTGGAAAACAGCGATGCAAAGGCTGTATACTATTGAGCTAAAAATGACCCATTTCTTCTATGTAGTTCATAACCTTAACCAAAATGTTATTACAGGTCTTGATTGGCTACAATCATGAGGTGTACGCGTGTATCATGACATGGGATGTAGTAGGGTTGATGAGACATAGAATCCACTTGTGGTAGACATACATATAGCTTCTGTTGCTAGGTTGAATCACAAAGCCAAGGTTCACCCACAGACAGCCCATATTTGTCAATGTCAGTTCAGAAAACACGTAGATTTACCTGCAGACAGTGAACTCGAAATCGCTCCCTTCAAAATAGGTCAAATTGGCAGTGAGCCAGTTTGCTAATGATGAACTTCATCTCTAATCTTTATGAGAATCGTAAATTACCTGCAATTATTGTAAATACCACAAACAAGACCTTATCTTTCAAAGCAGGAACACCTGTCGCCCGTATCAAACAAATTAGCTCTAAAGAAATAATGAGTACAGATAAAAATTCCTTAGGTGAGCCAATTAGCAAAGAAAATCCGAGAAGCTCTAAGATTGACACTAATGAGATAAATAATTCAATTGTGTCCCGGTTGAATTCAAGCCAAAGGTTATTGTACAGGAACTCTTGACTTATTTGCTTAAACTACTGCTGATTTGAGTCACACTGACATAATTAAGAAAAAATAGACATGAACCAATTAGACTTAAGCCATATCGCACCCAACTTAATCGTATGAAAATTATTTATAAGGCTGTTGATGAAATGTTGGAATAAAAAATAATTAAAAGTAGGTCAGCTTGGTCATTTTCTGTAGTGAGCGCAGATTAAAAAGATGGGTCAAAGCGTTTTTTGCGTTGTTTTTAGATAATTAAATAGGATAACAAAAACAATTCCAAATACTTTTCGTCGCTTGGCCTGAAATCAGGTTACTGGTAGGTAAACTGGACAACAGTGAAAAAGATAAGACCTTTTTCAAGTGTCACAGGGGCTTATTTCACTTTAATGTAATGCCTTTCGGCCTGACTAATGCTCAAGCAATCTTTCAAGAATTAATCGCGTCCTCGAAGGAATATGTGACTTCACTACTGCTTACATTGATGTATTAACAAGAGGGTCAAGATGGCCCTGGATCGCTCACCTGTGTTTTTGAGATGACCATAGCCATTTTTTTTTAGGTATTGAAACTTCCAAGCAATTTTGAGGTCTATATACTTAAAGGTGGGTATCTAGAATTTTCACACCCCACCAAATTAGAAAATATATTATACCACAGAAATTCATATGAAAAAACAATACAAATCATCAATAATTAAGAATCATAAAGTAATTAATTTTTTTTTTTTTTTTTTTTTTTTTTATGGCATTCCCTTAAAAGGCTACGTAGACTCTTAAGCTATTTTTAGATTTCCCGCCAAAAATAAAAAAAGGATTTGTGGGAATGTTAAGCTACCGACACGTGACTAATGACGCTGAAATTCCATAACATAACAAACATGTAATTATTTTCCATAAAGTCTTCTTCAAACGCTATGTTTAAAGTTTCGTCTGTATATTTCCTGTGTGTAAATGAGCGAGGTGCTCATGTAAAAATAGACCATGTTTCCGGTCGTTGTCGACCTGTGCTTTAGTAGATCTCTAATTTCTCTTGTTTATAGATGGTTTTCGACTACTGGGGTTTTATGAATGAAAACTATATAAGGCTTCTGGAGTTTAAGGATGATTTTTTTGTATTCGTGTACAATTTTTGTCCCAAAATCTGAAGGGCCACCTTTAAGATAAAAATGACAAGTTCTATTATGTACTTGTATCTCTAGCGATCTTTGCTTTAGACTTTTTGTAAAACAATAAGGGTCTCCCTGCATAATATCAGTGACCTAGAACTGGGTACACTGTAATACTGCGTGATCAGTCAGCCGTATTAGGTAATGTGTTCTGAGCACGGGCAGCCTAGGTGGTCAGCCAGAGAGGTATTACTGTCGTTGCTCAGGTTACGGAACTATAAATACTTGCGCCAACAGCTAAAAAAAGTCAGTTTTTCACTTTTCGGTTTTTGAGTTTTGTTCTAGTCTTTTAGCTAGTTTGAACATATACAGACTTAGTTCGTTCCTTTAGAATAAGATCACATAAGGGACGGGCTTGTTTCTTTTGGTGCCGTGACCTAAGATGATTATTCCTTGAAATTAAGGAATATTGAACCTGTGGACATTTGTGGAGGACACGATGCAAATTTAACATTTTTGAAAATAGTGCAAAATTGGTGCAAAACTCTGGAAAAAGTGGTCTTGGATATTTCAAGCTGAAACCAGAGCAGAAAACCGTAAGTTGCTTTTCCTTTTAATTGTGTAACTTTTAATGATGGCAGAACAGGTATTCCTCCAATAATTTAGATCTGTTGATGAACAGATGAATCATTTGACGACTACTATGGGGGCTCAAGGTATTGCAAAAGTCGTCCCAAATTCGGATGGTAGCAATCCTAAAGAATTTAAAGACTGGGTAAAAAATATTCAGAAATTCGCCACCTTGACAGGGATTCAGGATGAAAAAATGAAATTAGTTGCATATCAAGCTAGTCGTGGGCCTGTCAGTGACTACTTGAAAAGATATATGGATGAAAATCCCACTCATGATTGGAATAGGATCAAACTGAACTAAAATCTAGTTTCGGGGATGTTGTCGACTCCCAGCATGCACTTTTGCTTTTGAGGAAAGTAAAACAAAAACCACGAAAAACAATTCAAGTTCATGCCGAAAGGCTTTTAGCCTTGGGCGAGGACGCCTTCGAAGGTCAAACTAATGATGCCGTCCAAAAGCAGTTTGTAGGATATTTCATTGTTGGGTTGTCCAGCCGTTCCAGTAAAGGACACACCAGATTATACTACCAATGTATTATGTTCTAGAATATTTGGTACCCAAGACACCAAAGAATAGATAACCTGGACAATTAATTGCCCAGCGAAAGTCGTTATTGTCAGTGTTATCTCAAGTATTTAGTACTAGAAAATGTTACAGGTCAAACTGTCCTAACTTTACCTCGAATCTTACCCGGACTATGATTGGGGTCATAATATTAATCCACAGATTAGACACACACACATACAAAATATATTAATGCCTATGTATTATTTGGACGCTAACCAGACTACCACATAGAAGTAAAAGTGAAAGTTTAGTTTGGTGAAATACGAGAAAAAATGGATTTAAACTGGCGTCAACTGGTAAAGGACATTTCACGCTCTGCTGAAATAGTTATACGTCGGCACATGCCGTGGATCCCAGAAGAATTAACTAACTATTTGTCAGTCGACATTGGCGTGAAAAGCGCAACTTGGTTGTGCCAGAGACACTGGTTCAGCCGACAGCAGATACCGATAACACCACCCCACGAACGACAGCGGCCCGTAGGACATTGGAAAATGACAGGCGACCTTCACTGAGGAGGAAGAGACAATAAAGTGGGGGAAAAAATCTATGAACGGTCCGTCAAAGCCATAATGGACTTTGATTCCTGAATACTTAGTGAATCTTTAGTCTGAGTTCTTGTGTCCTTTGTTTTGCACTGTGTTGTGAATATTTTAATGACACTCATTTTTTTGTGTTATAAATATTTCCATATCGACATGTATGATTGACTTTCACGTAAATTTTCTGATGAGAAAATTTCTTAGGTGTGGGCGGATGTAAAACAATAAGGGTCTCCCTGCATAATATCGGTGATCTAGAACTGGGTACACCGTAATACTGCGTGATCAGTCAGCCGTATTAGGTAATATGTTCTGAGCACGGGCAGCCTAGGTGGTCAGCTAGAGAGGTATCACTGTCGTTGCTCAGGTTACAGACCTATAAATACTGGCGCCCATAGCTAAGAGAGTCAGTTTTTCACTTTTCGGTTTTTGAGTTTTGTTCTAGTCTTTGAGCAAGTTTGAACCTGGGAAATTAAAAACGTAGAATGTATACAGATTTAGTTCGTTCCTTTAGAATAAGACTACATTTTAGGTGTGGACGAATCTGGAGAACTTGGATATTCAGCCATATTTTAAGAACTTTTTCTTTTCTTGTGATTAACATTTAAACAACTTTTTTTTTTTGCATTTTTTGTTTCACGAAAATCTTTTGAATTGTTGCTGAGAGTGCAGATCAAGATTAGATTATAGTGTAAAACGTGCAGTCTGATCTTAGATCTACGCTATTCGACATTTTCCAAGCCTTTCTTTGTTAGAAACTTCAATAAAGATCTGGAAGGAGAAAATGATAGAAAAATTATTTAAACCGGTTGCAACAGTCTTTAAATTATACCTCACCGACAGCATACTGTTAATCGATATTCAGCTATTTTGATAGTTTTTATCAAATAAAACCCTTACATCTTATTAAGTAGATCTATTACAATCTTGAAAACAGTAGATCTAGATCTAGAGCCTTAAAAACGATTTATCTGTCGGAAATATTTTATCTAGAACTGAAGCTACATGCAATAACTTTACTGTATATTTTTTTTCAGAATTCCTCAAAAGACCAGACACCAACAGGTCACATTTGAATTTGTTGAGCGCTGGGTATAAAATATTTAAGGTAAATAACAGTGATCTAGATCTAGAGCCTTATAGGGCCGAGCTAATAGATCATGATCTAGATCTAGTTGTCTTGACTTTTTTCATCAATACTTGAATTAAGATAAGAAGTTATTTAAGACCTATCTGTTGACTGGCTGAGCAAAAATATCTGAGCATATCTTAAGGCTATTCTCAGAAACAAAGGAATTGAAATTTGAAACACGGGTAGATTCTATGTCGGATTATCCTCATTATTGATTCGAAATGTGTTTAACTCCATTTTAAACTCAGTTCAAACCATATCGCAGAGGCCAATACACCTTTCATTGCTTTTCTGGAGTTTATTTTACCATGCTTCAAGAAAATATTGTGGAAAAAGAAGAATATGCTGGTTACCAGCATTTTTTTTGTTTCCTCAATTTTTCCATAGCCCTCTTCTTCGTTTAAACGCAATATTGTTTTGTACAGGGTGAAATTCAATTAAATGCATGATCTAAATCTATTGCAGAAATATTCAGTCCCAAAATGGCCAAAGGAGGTGCGTACAGCCTTGTTGAAATTAGAGAAGAGAAGAGAGAAACAGAGGACGAAAAAGAATTATATAAACAGTTGGAAGACTCGAGAGAAGTGAAGAGAGAAACAGACAAAGAAGACTTGTACAGACAGATTGAAAAAATTAGCCTGGATGAGAGAGTGAGAGAAGGAGCAAAGTGTGAGAGTTGTGTGCGTTGAGTGTCCGTGGCCATGAGGATGAGTTGTCTGATGAGGATGCGTGGTATATGTGGTCTGCGTGGTCTGAGAGAATGAAACAGCTGTATGGGAGGATGGCTGTTTTTTTCTGTTTTCTTTGTAAGATGTTTGTGTGTACGGAATGCTTGCCCAAACGTGACTGGCATGAAAAAATGAAAGTGGAGAGAAAGGAAGCTGAGGGCATGGAAGAACAGAGAGAAAAACAGAGAAACAAGGGAAACGGGCTGGGGGAAAAAAACCAAGAGAATGCGATTGGAAGCAGACAGCGAGGGAAAGGAGAGTGAGGAATATGAATGACGGAATGAGAGAACAGAGAAAAAGAGAGAAACAAGGGAAACGGGCTGGGGGAAAAAACCAAGAGAATGCGATTGGAAGCAGACAGCTAGGGAAAGGAGATTGAGGAATATGAATGACGGAATGAGAGAACAGAGAAAAAGAGAGCAACAAGGGAAAACGGCTGGGGGGGGGGGGAAACCAACAGAATGCGATTGGAAGCAGACAGCGAGAGAAAGGAGTGAGGAAAATGAGTGACGGAATGAGAAAACAGAGAGAGAGAGAGAAAGAAAGAAAGCGAACAGAGTATATTGAAAAGCTTTTAAAAAATGAGAGTGAAGCAGAGAGAACAGAGAAATTTTTCAGCAGCCACGACGTTATTTGTGTCGATTTGAAATAAAATATGAATTGGATCAGAGGAACCGTTGGATATTTGGATTGTGTGGACTGGAGAACAGAAGGTTGGTAGTCTGTGACCTTGGTAATTCTTGTATTAGAATATTTAAATAGAGAAGTCACGTGCTACAACGTTATACGGCTTGTGGGATGTTACAGAGATAGATTTAAAACAAAATTCTACTGACCCGAACAGTGTGTCCGGAACTCGATTTGATATTTCTGCAGCAGACCGGGCGGACCTGGATAAACAATGTTTGATAGCAGTAACTTTACCATGGAAAAATAAAATAATGTTTATAGATTAAGCAAAGAACCCGTAAAAAATACACAAAGTATTAAATACTGAGGGACGATGTTTGTCTATACAGTTTTATGATGACAAGATTTTTTACCGTATGTAGAGATCATCCTGACTTTCCCTCTACAGACGGAGACACGCTAAATAAGTTTGGCAATGATATTTATGGTTTGTTCCCTTATCCTTAACTCTCCGTTGTTACTGGATGATTCTTGATAACGGATAGGGACAAGAACAAAGTACAATGCAGAAATGTTGACGGTCAAGTTATCATAGAAACTACAATTGATGGGTCGTGGCCAAAGGGAATCACTGTAGATCCAGATAACAATGTACATGTATGTGCATATACACGACAAAGTTTATAAACTGGATGCTGATGACGATCTGACTCAATACATGCCGTGTTAGATCATACTGCAGGTTATATAGAGTATCCGTTTCGCTCTCTGCTATTACAAAGACAACTTATTCATCAGTCATGTATCACCATCTTTAAGTAACTTTTATGCTGTGGTCCAACTGCTGTAATGGCATCTCGACCTGGATCTTATACATCATGATGGACTTCAGTTGTCAAAAGGTTAAATATGCACCACAATGTATTCTATTGTCACCATGGTTGCTATCGTATATATTCTTAAACCATATGAGATTAATCTTCTTTTTTTGGTACATACGTGCAGTCTCCATTTTCTGCCGATAAACTTCATGAAATCTATTTTTGTGATAGTTTATAATGGATTTGTTTTCGGTCTAGACTTGTAATCTTTTTTTTCCCCCAGTTTTAATCGAATTTGCGTGACCCATTCCATCCCAACCATTTGCTGTTCATGAATTTAACTTGAACACCCCCGCCATCCCCGCTTGAAAAGTTTCACAATTCTCGATACTTTAGAAAGCACTAAAATTAGTACTAGTATACTTTTAATTATGACTATTTCCTGAGTCTGAGCCAATGTACCCGATGCTTCCCCACATGACCAGAAATGACATGTGACCTGAAATGGTTACCTTGGCCGCCGCCATCTTGGATAACCTTGACCGCCGCCATTTTGGATGTCCTTGAATGCATTCATCGCGTGACTATCAATAGACCTAGATAAAAACAAGTTGAAACTAGTTCACGCAGATTCTTAAAATAGATGACTTATTATTTAACATTTACACGTTAGATTTATAATTAGAATGGCGGGTTGGAAATTGAAAAACGAGCAAAGCCGATCTTCTTTATCCTTTTGTTACAATATGATGCTTCGACATGTATATATATTTTCTTCCTTGTCGTTCAAGGATAAGGATTGTTTACATCCAACAAGTCTAGATGACAGACGGATGACCATACTTGATGAGTTGGCACTTCAAGTTTTATAAGTTTGAACTTAAGACGACCGGACAAGGACAAGTCACCAGCTTGGCCGGGGACGTGCTGATGAGCCTGACCTAACTGACCTGCTGAACAGTCATGTGACTGGAACTAACTAATCAAGGTGCAAGTTTGCAGGCTGCATGGCTTCTGGGAGGAAATAGGTTGGTCACATGGTTGTCACATGACTGAGATTGGTATATGTAGCAAGCGCGCACGGCAGAGGGCTCATCTTTGGCTTGAAACTTCTTTAGCTTGAATCTTTGTGGCTTCACTTTCAACTGACCACGCTAAATTTTATCTTTGGAAATAAAATTTGGGCGTCCTCGATCAATTTAGGATGAAAGATATTTAAAGTGTCAAAATTATTCTAAAATAAATTAAAAAAGAAACTTTACCGTTGAGAGTTATTTATTTGCTGACAAACCTTTCCGAAATCCTGACAAGGACATTAGAAGTACAACACACACGTGTATAATTTTTTTTATTTTTGGAGCCGTGCCTGCAGATTTTAACCTGTTTTAACTAACAGTTTAATTCAAAACAACCTTAGTGTCACGGACAAACGAAACACAACACGAAGGACAAAGGGATTAAAACAAGAACAAGAAAGATAGAAGAGAAAACGAAAAGAAGACATCTCAACAAAGGTACTCTTTAGCTTGTTCTGTTATAGCTACTTGTTATTTATTTTGTACATTTTCTGTTAAAAAAAAATGGCAGAGCAACAAATTCAGGCTCTTACAAAGACTTTAAATGAGAATAACCAAATTTTGATGCAAAATTGTCAGAATCTAGACATTAATTCAAGAGTGGTGTCAGACAGTCCTAAAGTTTTAGCACGCACATTAGAATCATTAGATCCTAGTCTGGACAGACGGACGGACAGCGGTAGAATACCGTTTAAGATAAAAAAAAAAAAAAACTTTTAAATAACCCGCGAGACTTCAATACATGGGTCAAGCAGGTAGAGAAAAATGCTTTTCCCTACGACTGCAGCGACAAAAGCAAACAACTTGTCGCATATCAAACGTGCACCGGTTTGGTGTCAGACGATATTAAGCGATATTTGGAGTCTGAAAGGGCAAAAACTTGGGCAAATGTCAAAGAAAATTTACAGTCAAGGTTTTTGCCTTTTATTGATAAACCGAAGGCGTTTGAACAACTTGTTAACATTAAACAAAAGAAAGATGAAGACATACAATTCTTCGTGGAACGATTATTAAGTCTGTCAGAAAGGGCTTACCCAGAACGTAATGCCGCGATTGACGAAATTGTAGAGTCTCAGTTACTAACCACATTTCTGTGTGGATTGGCAGACACGTCGATCCGTGCACAGGTAGAATGAACAACACCGAAAACATTCAAAGAGGCATATAGAATCGCCCTTCGAGAGCAAGACATCGTGTATCGTTGCGTGATAAGAAACAAGGACAAACCTGATGAGCTCGAAATAACGCAAAATAGGGACGAACAGCCCATGGAGGTTGAACAAAGGCAAAAACTACAAGTATTGCAACATATGTAATAAGAGTGGCCACAGGACAAACGAACACATAGACGGCTACAAGAAAAATTCAAAAGAAATCGAATGTTGGGGTTGTAAACAAAAGTGTCACAGTCAAATTGCCCCGCAAAAAACTAGGCAAAGTCGAGTGTAACGAAGCCGATACTCCAACAAATAAAAGCAACTTAAGAATAAATTTGACCGGAAACCTGAATTCTTGTTTAATCAAAGTTCAAAAGCAAGAAAGTAGAAGTCTACTTGATACAGGTAGTGAAACTTGGTTGATATCTCTAAAATTTTATAAATCTTTAAAGGAAAAACCTACGCTTAAAAAATGCGACCCACATTTAGAATCTGTAGGGGGAGGGGCGTATTAAAAACCGTAGGAAAAGTGAATTTGAATTTTGAAATCAAGGGCTTAAGATTAAATTATGATTTCTTTGTAGTGGATGGCATAAATAGATGCATTTTGAATTACCTTAGGTGACAATTTCATGACTGACATGGGTGTAAGAATGTATTTTGATTTAGAACTAATCAGAATCAAAGGCATTTACGTGCCCATAGTTTCAGACAAACATGTAAGTACAGTAGTTAGATTAAACAGATCTATAACCATTCGACCGAACACAACCTGTATTCTTTGTGCTAAAGTAAAAAAAGACAGATTTTTTTCATTTGGCAAAGAATGTATCATTTCCTCCTTTTCTGATAATTTGGTCCGAAAAGAACCAGGGCTGGTGATAACAAACAGTGTGGTAAAATTGAATAGCTCAAACAAAGTCCCTGTCGAAATAACAAATTACATAAACAGACATATAAAATTAAGCAAAGGGTCAGCAGTTGGTCGTGCCGATTTGCTAGACAAAAATGAACTAATGACCGTATGTCATATTTCAGGACAAACGTCTAGTAAGGTCAATACGTCCCGCCCGACTGAACAAGAAATATTAGGTCAGATATACACTGATTGTCAACACAGGCGTTTAGTGAATGAATTAGTCTTGAAAAATTCAGATGTTTTTGTTTTTAATGAGAAGGAAATTGTACCTTCAAATCTGGTTTCTACAGATATAGTTTTAACAGATGAAACACCCTATAAGGCTTCTCTCGAAGACCAGAAGGTAATAGACAAAACAGTCGATGAATGGTTAGAGGCGGGAATAGTGTAGTATGTAAGAAAGATGGTGATAAAACAGTGTATGTAGATTTCAGAAAAATAAATTCTGTACCAAAGTCATACGTAATTAGACTTCCATGCATACATGAAATTTTGATGAAATTAGGCAAGGCCAAATTTATAAGTACTTTTGATTTGAAAAGCGGATTTTTCAATGTTCCAATAGATCCAAATTCTCGTGAATACACAGGTTTTTCGACTCTGAAAGGTTCTTGTTGTTTTAACCGTGCACCTTTTGGGTTACGTAATAGTCCATCTTATTTTGTTGAATTAATGCAAAGAGCACTAGCAGGATTTGATGACTTTTGTTCATTTTACGTAGACGACATAACTGTTTGGTCAGAAACACTAGAAGAACACATCAATCACATAAACAAACAAACAATTTTGTTGAAATGATATCCCCCGCCGAAAAAGACCTCTTTTGATACAAACATATAAGAGGTATTGTGTTTTGCATGTACATTTGGCCTTTTTGTTATTGGTCCATGATGAAATTATACATTAAGCTTCCTTGTTCCATGGCACAGCATTTCATTACATAAAAAATATATAAGAGGTCCATAACAGGATTATACATTAAGTACCCTTTTTGCAGAACATGGCATTTCATGAAATGAAAACAAATAAAGGAAATATACATAAAACCCCCTTTTTCCATGACATGTCTTTATATATATATATATGAAAAAAAATGTATCAACGGACTATCCAATGGAAAACATGCATGAAGTTTCATCAATTTCTCTCAAGGACTTTAGAAGATATCCCTCTCACAATATAAGCCGCCACACTGCTGCCATTTCAAGCAGGTAGCCAGAGACTTAAGTGTTGAAATTTGTACCACCTGTCTGGGTAGCTGAATGGATATAATTATGGTATTACTTGTGATCTAAAAAGTTTACGAACAGACTGATGCATGGAGAGACGGATGCACAATGGATTCATTGGTCACTGGCTTTGATCAACCAATAAAAATATGAAGTTCTATGAAACTATGTGCAAAAGTTGGAGATACATTGATAAAAAATTAAATTTGACATGAAGCCCCCTTTTTCCATGATACAGTGATAAATTGCGAAACCCTGACAACAGGAGCTAGGTCGCATGATCTGTGAAAATCTCATCCAAATCTGTTGAGATATGTCCAGTAATTAAAGAGATACTGGTGAAAATATGACATTATAACACGAAGCCCCCTTATTCCATGATGCAGCTACAAATCCCAAAACCTTGACAATATGCCGTAGGTCACATGATCATGTGAAAATTCCATCCAAATCTGCAAAGAAATGTGGGAGGAGTTGCGTTAGGTCACGTGATTATGTGAAAATTCTATCCAAATCTGCCAAGAAATGTGGGCGGAGTTGCCTTCACAAGAAATAGAACGAAATAAAACATGAAGCCCCCTTTTTTTTATGAAGCAGCTACAAATCGCAAAATCTTGAGAATATGCGATACGTCACATGACGAGAAACATTCTGTGAAAATTCCATTCAATTCTGTCAAGAAATATGGGAGGAGTTGCATTCACAAGAAATAAAAAAGGAATAAAACATGAAGCCCCCTTTTTTTCATGACGCAGGTATAAATCGCAAAATGTTGACAATATGCAACAGGTCACATGACGAGAAATATTCTGCTAAAATTCTATTCAATTCCGTTAAGAAATGTGGGAGGACTTGCCTTCACAAGAAATGGAATGAAACATAACATGAAGCCCTCTTTTTCCATGACACCTTATTACAAAAACAAGGGTATATAACTGTGGTGTTGCACGGTCAATCTAGGTGAAACTTTTTTCCTGCATTTCCTAATGGAGGCTGACAGATGTGACAAGTTCAATGTAAAAACTTTGTATAGTTTTGAAGACAAGACTCAAAACATCAAGAGTGTACATAAGTGTAACTTGAGTGAAACTTAAAATCGCTCTCAGTCGGCCATTTTGCATCGAATTAAAAAAAAAAGAACGAAGAAAAAAGTGTCTCGGCAGAATGGGTTATTTTACACATGTATAGTTTCATGACATTCCGTCCAATGGTATTGGAGATATTTGCCGGGACGGACGGACGGACGGACGGACGGAAGGATGGACAACGCTAAAACTATATCCCTCCGCCTTCAGCGGTGGTAACTATTTGAAAGACTAAGACGTCACCAGCTGAATTCAAAATTAAAGAAATGTCAATTCTTAAAAGCAGAATCTGAACATCTAGGCTCTATTGTAACATCTTCAGGCGTAAAACCATGCCAAGACAAAGTTGAAGTCATTAGAATGCTAGGTCCGCCAACAAATGTTAAAGAATGCACAAGTTTTGTTGCATTATGCTCATATTATAGGCGTTTTGTGCCAAATTTTGCAAATATCAGTGAACCAATTGTCGCACTAACCAAGAAACATGCAAGATTTAAGTGGAGTGAAGAATGTCAGAAAGCTTTTGACTATATGAAAGAAAGTTTAACTGTTATTCCGTTACTCTCATATCCTGACTTTAATAAACAAAAGGGCCATTGGCCCTGGAACGCTTACCTTAGACTATAGCTTATGAGTGAAATTCAATTCTTTTAACAACTTTGGTAAAGCTTCACCCAAGGAACATCCCTGTCAAGTTTCATCAAGATTGGCCCAGTGGGTTAGGAGAAGATGTTGAAAGATATTGTTGACGGACGACGGGTGACAGACGCCGGACAGAGGGCAATCAAATATCAAAACTCTACACCTACCAGTTTCAAAGAAGAATTTTAAATTTTCCTTCTTTGTCCTATGTTCGAACTTGTGGCCCGGAGCTGGGTCAGTTTTAACCAAAGCAGCATCCTTGGAACAAACTTGGTAGAGGTCCACTCAAAGATGCTGCATACCAAATATCAAAGCTCTAAACCTTCCCGTTTAAGAGAAAAAGAAATTTAAAAATTTCCTTCTTTGTTCCTATGTTCCAACCTGTGATCTCCGTGGCATGGCCAGTTTTGACGCCAGGGACATCATATAACCAAACTTGGTAGAGGTCCACTAGAAGATTCTGCATACCAAATATCAAAGCTCTGCACCTTCAAGTTTCAGAGAAGAAGATTTCTAAAGTTTTCCTTCTTTGTAGCTATGTCCGAACCTGTGACACCCCCCCCCCACCGTGGCAGGGCCAGTTTTGACCCGAAGGGCATAATATGAACAAACTTGGTAGAGGTCCACTAGGAATTGCTACATGCCAAATATCATAACTCTATGCCTTCTAGTTTTAGAGAAGAAGAATTTTAAAATTTTCTTTCTTTGTTCCTATGTGCGAACTTGTGACCCCCGGGGCGGGATCTTTTTGACCCCACGGGCATGATTAAAACAAACTTGGTAGAGGTCCACTAGGAGATGCCACATACCAAATATCAAAGCTCTACGCCATCTAGTTTCAGAGGAGAAGAATTTTAAAGTTTTTCTTCTTTTTTCCTATGCTCAAACTAGTGACCCCCAGGGTGGGGCCAGTTTTGATCCCAGGGACATCATTTGTACAAACTAGGCAGAGGTCCACTAGGAGATGCAACAGACCAAATATCAAAGCTCTACGCTTACTACTTTCTGAGGAAAAGAATTTTAAAGTTTTCCTTCTTTGTTCCTATGCTCAAATTTGTGACCCCTGGGGTGGGCAAGTTTTGACCCCAGGAGAGAGTAAGAGTGAGAGTGCAAACGCAAAAAATAGAGTTTCATGCGGATAATGTGTATATATAAACGAGACCCCCTACTTTTTTTCACCGCTGTTATTTCACCGCTGGTTCCTTCCTCCACTCAATACACATTTGCACCTGCACCCACCACGCATCTGCACTCCCACCCGCACTCCCACCCGCACTCCCACCCGCACTCGCACCCGCACCCGCACCCACACTCGCACCCACACTCACATTTGCATTTACCCCGTTTTGCCCGTTGCCTCCGTTAGCCGGTTTAGCCAGCTGCCTCCGTTAGCCAGCTGCCTCCGTTAGCCGGTTTTACCAGCTTTCTCAGCCTTCTCAGCTTTCTCAGTTTTCTCAGCCTTCCCAGCTTACTCAGCCTTATCAGCCTTCTCAGCTTAGTGAGTTAGCCGATTAGCCGGCTTAGCCGGCTTAGCCGATTAGCCAAACCTAGCTATTTAGCCGGTCTAGCCGGCTTTTTGGGGCATTGGGTTCCTGGACTAAAGGGTTAGCGGGCTGGCGGACTAGCGGCCTAAAGGACTAGCCGGGGGACTAACAAACAAAACAAACGGAACAAACAAAACAAACGGGGGAAAATGGGGGAAACAAAACAAAAGCAGAAAAAACAAAGTTTTAAACGCAAAATTAAAACTATTTAAGTTTTTTTTCTATATATATTAAAAATGAGTGGAATGTTAGATATTTCAAACGCTGAAAATAAAAACCCTCTTACAATGAGTATTAAAGAGGTGGGGTTAAGGTCTATTAAATATCTAAAAAATCTTATTGCTATTGAAAATGCTTATAATAACCACTTAATTAATGATATAGCTGGTGTTCCATATACAGAAGATTCAAAAGGAAAAATGAAACTTAAACCTTTGGATGGATATGATGTTTTTAATGATGATGTATATATTTGCGGGTTTATCTTTGAAGATGATGTTAAATATTTAAAAAACGGTAGGATAAATCTTATTGGTGCCCCCAAAAACAAAGAAGGAGAAGATGAAGATGAAGATGGGGGAGAAGAAACAAAAAATAACAATGGATATGCAGCAGAAGTAACAAAAGCAGCTAAATTTTATTTAGATGTTGTTAAAAATGAATGTGGATGCTATTTTAAAGCCAGCGTCACAAAATCACGAATTATAACAACATCGGTATTAAAAGGGAATAGTGAAAACTCTAAAACAGCACAATATTCAAGAATTCTTAATATTAAAAGTAACAATGAAATTTTAAAAGCAGCACAAAGATTAAAGGATCCTACAGAAAAAACTCAACCTTTACCTGTTGGTGTTGTTTCTATTAAAGTTGATACTTCAAATTTAAATTTTGAAACAGTTGTCAATAATCTGAATGCTTTAAACAAATCATTAAACAGTAAAGGTTTTGCCATTTATCAAGTTGATTACACGCAGGATTTTGCTGGTACATTGGATAGAAATGAACTTTATAATTTTTTTCGTAATTCCGGATTTTGTACAATGGAAGATGGGGACCCGCCTCTTACAATTTATGATAAGCTTAGAGACTGGGAAGATAGAGAAGACCAATCAAATACTATTTATGATGAAATATACTATTGGGAGAAAAAAACAATTTTGGACAATTTAAAAGAAGTTGAAAGAACAAGCGGATTTAACATAGTAAAATATAAAAAATATACTAAAGATGGACATTTTATGAAAGTTAAATTTTATAATAAAATTGTTTCTAATTTTGAAGCAGGAGACACACAAAATAAAAACGGTTCTCACTTAAGTGAATATGCTTATAATCATTCTGATAAACGTTTAAAAAATGTTTCTTTTCATCCTGAAGTTAAAAAATGTGGGGTGACAAGAATCGAAGTTTCACTTCTTTGCCCTAATGTTAATACTAACTATACAGATGTTTTAAAACAAGAATATGATTTTGTTAAAAATGAAGAAATTTTCATATTCAACCAGGGGCCCAACAATGGGATAATTTGACACAATACATTTCTAAAAATTGTGTAATTGCCGACAGAACAAACAGAAGTATTTTTGTTTGTTGGTATGCTTCAACTAAAACAGGGAGAACAGCAGGGGTTAATATTACAGAAAAAGGTGAAACAAAAAAGAAAGAAAAGAGTGAAAAAGAATTTAAAACATGGTGGAAAAAAAGAAAAGAGAAATCAATTGAGGAATTTTGTTTTAATAATACATTAATACATTTAGTGGAATATGAAGTTATAAAAAATGAAAAAAATGAAACAATTTTAATTTTTAAACCTTTAAAGTGTTATGAAAAAAGGGGAAACACAATACTTTGTCCAACTAATAAACCCACCATGTGTTTTAATGTTGAAAAGTATCCTGATTTACCTGATGTTAATGATGTACTTCCTTACACAGATCGTATTAAATTTGTATTCAGAACAGAAAAATTGAAAAAAGAATTTGGAAAAAATGAAAAATTCGCAAATGTTGTTAAACTCCCTGAATTGACAGGATTTAATAAATTAGTTTTACTTTCTAAGAAAAAACGTAAAGAAAGAATTAGAGAAGATGAATTTTTAAAATTGTCTTATGGGTGGAAGAAAAAACAAAAGGAAATAGAAGAAAAGAGAAAAGAAGAAAATGAAGAAAAACTTAAAAAAATACAAAAGGAAATTGAAGAACATACTAAAATATTTCGAAAAAGAAAAAGAGCTGAAAATCGTTTTAGCACTGTAGAAAAATATCTAAAAGATTGGGTCGTTTCAGATATTGTAGAAGAAAAATTAAGAAATTTAAAAAAAATTAAATTATATGCCTTTAAAGAGTTTACAGCTAGTGGGTGTATTACAATGCTTTATAGTGAGTTAAAGAAATCTGAAATTTTAGCTGATAAGTTAGGTGTGTGTTATGCTAATGGACAAATAAAACATTTTTTAAAGCACAAATGTAAAGAAATATTTTTTAAAGAAATAGAATTAAAAAACAAAACAGACAAAAAAAAAGGAGTTCGTATTTTTTGTATGCCTTTACATAGTATTATTTTAGATTGTTCTAATCCTAAAAATATAGTAATAGACAAGGAATATTTTGATAAGCTTAAAACAGAAATGAATTTAACAAAAATTAACCAAGAAATGGAAGAATACTTTAAAGAATATGAAAAATTACAAGAAGAATTAAAAATTTTAGAGCAACAACCAAAACCATTAGAAAATAGTGGGGATATAGTTTATAGTTTTACGTATGACACAGCTAAAGAAACGGTTAAAAGTGATGAATATGAAGTGTATGAATATGGAACAAGTGAATTTAGAGGCAGAATTTATAAAGTTCTATATATATCAAAACCGGGGAAAGAAGAGGAAAAACAACCAATTAGAGGTTTTTTTTAACAAGACCTTGATAAAATACCAGATTTATCAAAGGTTAAAGCTCCAATAAAAGTTTTAATTGGTGAAAAGAAAAACCACAAAGTAAAAAAGGGGCTAGATAAACAGATTACTCTATATTATGAATTGTTATAATCTACATATGATAAAATTATCATATATAGATTTTTTAAATTAATTTTAATACACTGGTTGTATTTCCTTTCCATCAGATTGAAAGCTTAAAACCTTATCAGACAACAAAACAGCATATGCTTTAGTATCTGCTTCTATATTTTTGTTAAATAGCATTTCAACCGTAATATTAGTAATTGGTGTTTTTAAAGTTGCTGATTGCTTTGACAAATCAAAAACAAACAAAGGATATAGTGTTTTAAAATCAAGAGGGTTAATATCAGAATTTGAAACACAAGAAGGAACACCTGACACTAAACATTTAAAATTGGCTGCTGCAGTATAAACATCCATATAATGATTTGTTGAAAAATCTGTTATAAAATCAAGAGCTGGGTAACGCTTAACATTGTTTAAATATACATGCATTCTACTCATAAATTCATGGGTAAAAGATGAAGGGTTTAAATTTTGGTTTGTTCTGCTTACTCTTTGTATGCCAACAATTAAAAAACGTGGCTTTTCATTTCCTGCTTTTGTTGTTAAATTCCATGTGTAAGATGTAGTATTGACCGGCAAACCCACGCTAAATACTTGCCTTTGATCATATCCTATTTTAATATTAATATTTTTCGCCATTTCACCCATCAAAGTATTTAAATTTGAAATTGACGGCTTTACTATAGGAACAAACCAATACATATTGTCTAGTGTAATTTTTCCAGCAGCTGCAGCATTTGCTTTAAAAATTGCTTCACCGTCAACCTTACGAGTGAAAATTAATTCTTGTTTAACTCCATATAGTACTTTGTAGTAATCTTTACAAAAACCAAAAATATGAGAAAGGGGAACATTAAAAGTAAATTTTCCAATGTCATTATCAGCATGGCCTTGATTAGAAGCCAAAAGTAGATTTTGACGAGATTGAAAACCTTGATTTGAAAGGGCGTTAGCTGCCTCTTCTGTTCCATCGTCTTTAAAAACACAATGATCTTTAAACCAACATTGAGCCAAAGCTTTAGAAACAGAAAAATCATCACTATACTCTAAAAGTCCCAGCATTGTCGTAGCTTGCCCGGGAAATAGCAGCGTTTCCATTTCTCGACCTCCTATTTCATAATGTATTTGATTAAAAAGATACATTAAACCATTATTAGCTATTGTTACTAAATCTGCTTTATCATATGCAGCACCATCATCTTTAGTTAGTCTTCCTATAAATTGTATATATGAACGGTGTGGATGTGTAAAAATATCACCACTTTCAATACTAAAACGAATTTGACCAGGATTATTCAACATAGCCACACCACCCGCATCCGGTGGGTATCGTCTATATTCATATTCTTCTATTCCCTCATCAATTAAAACTGTATCATCCCACTGTAATATATCTGAACTAGTCATTTTTTTAAATATGTTTTAAAATGCTTTAAATGCTTCAAATAATTTTAATTCCTAGTCCTCGGTTTAATCCCCTGTTTAATCCGTCTGTTGTTCTTTCTGGTTTTGGTGTTGGTTTTGCTGCTGGAATTGCATCAGGGTTTACCGGTAGTACTGAACTAAAACTGTTTTTTTGTTTACTTTTTAACAGCTGGTTGATCTTACTCTTTGCAATATCAGTAGCTTTTTCTGTTACCTTCTTTCCTATATTTTGTGCTTGTTTTGTTGCAAATTCTAAAGCCTTCTTTTTACCAAAATCTAAAACTTTGGGGGCATATCTACTAAACATTTTTTTGGCAGTATTCCAAAGAGGAGTTAAAAAATTTGCTCCACCTTGTACATATCTTCTTGATAATCCTGTATTTTTAACTATCATTTTAAGAATGAAAAAAATGTTTTATAAGCCGTTTAATAATTTTTCTTTTTGTTTTCTTGTCATTACCTTCATTCTAATTAATTCTTTACATATTTCAACCATTTCGTTTTTTAGCCCTGTGTTTCCAGCTTGAGCACTACCACAAAGCAAAGTTAAACGGTCTGCTAATGCCTCCGGATCAGATGAAAGAAAAACTGTTTAGTGCCCTTTTCCAGTTGATGTTTTTGGCTCTTCTTTTTTTGGGTCTTCTTGTCTTTTTTTTGCCTTTGGTGTCTTTGGTTTAATTTTGTCATACATTGGTTTTAAAAGCTTCTTCCATTTTTCTGAACCTGTTAGTTTTTGATTTGCTGTTTTTCCAGTTTTAGAAAACAAAACTCCCGAGTCTAATAAAATTTTTTCATAATCACTCTTTGCTTTTTCATTGTTAATACTTGTTTCAGCTGGAGTATCAGAAAAAATTAAATCCAATAGCTCCGGTGTTCGCTTGTATGTTTTACCATCATATTTAATATTGTTTTGTCCAATTGTTAAATTTTTTTCTCCAATGTTTAAAACTCCTTCTTTGATGGATATTAAAGTTTTAAGCTTGTTTGTTGTTAGCTTTTCTAGATATTTCGTAAGTTCCTCATCTCCTGGCACCTCTATTTTTCCCTTTTCTTCTTCTATTGTCGGCAAACCGGGAGCAGGCAAACCAGGCAAACCAGGTAAAGCAGGTAAAGCCTGAGAAATAGCCGCTGGCAAACTTTCTATTTTTCCCGTAAGTTTTTGTATTGGTTGACTTACAGGCTTAAAAAATTTAGACAACTCTTCAGCTCTTGTTACTTCTCCCATTTGCTCCGCTCTGTCCCTATCTCTTAAATATCCCTTTAAAGCCAGGTACTTTTTAACTTCTTCATTTCTGTTTCCTGGTAATTGTATTGTGTAAAATGTCATAGTTTTTTAAAATATATTAACCTTTAGATAGTTAATATATTTATTTAATCCGTATTACTTAATACACATGAACAACTTAAATTAAATTTCGGCAATGTAAAGCTTAGAAAGGGAGTGCTCCTCCGTGGTTTTTCTCCACAAGTTTCCGAAATTCCTCCCGTGCTTCCCTCTTCTCTCTCTCTATTAAACTGTTTTCTTCTTCTGCTTTCTTTTTTTTTGTTGCTCTTTGACCGTATTTCTTCTTTCATTACCTTGTATTTTTCTAATTCTTCCATAATTAAACTAAACTCTTCATGAGTTACTTTATTGTCTGCAATGGACTTTGATATGTGGGCATTTAAAGTATTGAGCTTACTATCAGCAATGTTTTTAATTTGTAAGTGTTTTTCACTCTTGGTTCTTGTTCTCCTCACAAAAAACTTACTAGTAATAGCCACAAGACCGACAACCAGGCTTGTTATTTCCAGGCCAATTGTAGCAGGGATGGCCACTATTGTACTAAGCAAAGCTATTCCTCCGGCTCCTGCTCCTATTGCTACAATTGTCAACCCGCTTTCAATGTTGTCTGCTGTTTTGCTATACTTCATAAACTTCTTAGCAAGATTACCCCTTATCCTCACTTCATCTTCAAGAAACTTCTGAATTTCTGAAATCTTGTTTAATCTGAAACTTTGTCCATTATCCCCCATCTCAAAAATGGCGGGTGGTGCAGATGGTTCTGGTTTTACAACATTAGGATATAAACCACTGTTTGTTTCTTCCTTTAACTCTGTCATTTTTTTAATATGGTCGTTAAGGTTTTAAGTATTTTACAAAACAAAACGGTGCATTTTCTGGTAATACCACAGTATTTTTAGAAAAATTTAAAACTGATATTATAATATTCTCTGCTCTTGGTCCACAATACATGGGGTTTATAAATTCTAGGCTTTGTTTAATCTCTTCTACTGGTATTACCAAAATCACTCCTCCACTCATCACATATCCAAAATTTAAACCTATTGTTTTTTTTTCTCCTGGCTCAATCTTTAAAGTTGACTGTGTTCTTATCTTCCGGCATGTGTTTGACTCTTTAACTGGTCCATATCTTATATCATATGTTTTCCAATATATAGTTTTTGGCTGACTCATATTTTTTTTAAATATTAAAATATAGATTTAAGTAGAGGGCCAATTATAGGAATGTTTGAAAGAAAGCCTGAACCATCCTGAACATTTCCGTTTTGAACAAGAAAAACACCATCACCACCAAAACCGGAACCCGTTACAGTAGGAAAAGGAGACAAATACAGTCCCTCTCCGTCTGTTTCTACTCTTGCAACATTTCCACTTTTAGACAAATATAGACCATCACCGAATATAGCCTTTACTGCTTTATCAGCCAAGCCTGAAAGAGCACCAAGACCAAGAGCCGGAAGAACCTTTTTAGCTACAGGCAACACAAAAGGAAGAGCACGTGCAGCCAGGGCTGCTATCTGTCCCCCGTGTTTAGCGTTGTATTTTACCTGTGACAATGAAAGGGTAATTCTAACACCTTTACCAGCATTAAAAGCCTTGCTCATTTTTGAAACTTGACTTTTAGTAAAATAGAAACTGTCTGTACCTTTGGCATTTTCAGGCTTTAGGTCTAGTGTAACAGTGCACTTGTTTTTGAATGCCGTATAAACTTTTTCTTTTTGATGTTCTGTTAAATTAAGTTTTGTTTCAATATACTTTGTTTTAGTCATTTTTTTTAATTGGTTTTAATTTCCCTAATATGAAAACGCATTGTAATGTTTTCTTTTCTTAAATCAATTAACTCCCCGTTTTGATCTGTTAAAGTTGCCCTTACACTGTATATATCATTTAAAAGCAAAGGTAAATATACAGGAAAAGGAGGGCGTTCTATAATTTTATGACCGGGGTTAACATTTGGAAAAAATGAATATATTGTATCTCCTTTGTCTCCTTTTACATATGACCTGCTTACAATATCTAAATTTACTAAAATACTATTAACAGGGAGTATATTTACTATATTTGGGCTTTCGTGTTTCCCCCCTTTTTAAAATTTAGGTTCAAAACCTAGAATACGGTTTAATGAATTTTGTGTAAAATCAACAACGTAATCAGGCTGAATATACAATTCAGTTTTAAAAGTATTTACGTTGGGTTGTATTTTAAATGGATATTGGTTGTTTTGATCTTTTAAACCGTGTTTTTCAAAAATAGCGTCAATTTCACGATTAATATCAGTAAGGTTATAACTCCCTGTTTTGATTTTAAAATCCCACGCTCCGGCTCTTGGTTCTTTTAATAGTCTAAATTCGTTAAACCCCGGTTTGATATTCGGAATACTGTAATAGGTTTCGAGATTAATCAAAGCTATTTCACAAGGTTTTTTTAAATGTATTGAAGGAGTAAACTCTGTTTTAAAATTTGTACTGTTTCCTGATAGTACTATTTGTAATGAAGTCATTTTTTTTAATTTAATGGGAAAAAACTTAAATTTAAAAATGATATTGACAGAAAAAGAAGTTAGAAGAATTAAATCAAACATTAAAAAAAAATCACAATCAACATTTAAAACTGAAGGAAATTGTAAAATTTATAAAGGTATTGAACCAGATTATTACGAATCTCATAACAGGAAACCATTTAATAAATTTTACAATGCTATAGTTTACAATGAATTTAGTCAGCTTAAAAAAACTTGTGAAAAATTTACGCTCCACGTTGGCTTAATTTTTAGTTGTATTGATTTTTTTGAACTTGGTGAAATTAGAAACAAAAAAATTACATTGTATGTATTGAATGAAAATTCTCATTTCTTTAATACGATTAAAAATACTAAAAAAAGGTATATACACCCCTTTATAAATGGGCTTCATTGTCTTGGATATAAACTAAAATTTTTTACATGTAATGAAACTAATTTTTATGGAGACAAGTATAAATTTATTAAATGGAACAAATTTATTAAAAATCTTTCATTTTTAGATCATTCATATTTTTCTTTTTTACGATTTGAAAGAAACGATCCATCTTTAATTTTAGATGTTGATGCAAGCATTGAAGAAATATGTGGTGGAATTGAAAGAATGCAGAGACTAGAAACGGTAACAGTAGAAAAAGTGAAAGTAATAGAAGTAAAAAAGGACAAAACAGTTTTTAACGGTGAAGAGTCCTTTAAATCTGAAGAGTGTGTAATTTGTTATGATGAAAAGCCGTCTGTAATGTTTTGCAGTTGCGGACATATAGCTATATGCACTAAATGTAATGAATTAAATGATTTAGAAAAATGTCCGATATGTAGAAAAGAAAACTATGTTAAACGTAAACTAAGTGAGATAGAAACAATAATTTAAGTTAAAAATTTTTGCTATGATAAAAAATGGAAGTGTTAAATAATTTTGAGGAATTAAACAAAGTGATTAAAAACAAAATTGCTCATTCAAAATATAAAAAATCTCGAGGCTCATGCACACGCTATTTCTATGAAAATAGTTTTAAATTAAAAACAGGTGAATTTTTCAGATCAAAAATACAATATTTAAACTGCTTAAAACCAATACTTTACTATGAATGGAGCAGGTATAAACAGAAAAATGAAAGAGGTATATTTGTAGGTTTCTTTTCTCAGTTATATGGAAACAGATTTTCAACTATAGGTTTTGAATATTTTGATTTAGATGAATCTAATTTTTTTAAAAAAATAGATAGTGGAAATGAAGTTTTAAATAAATTTTGTTTTGATGATTTAAAACTAACCTTGTGTATTTTTCATTATCCTGATAGGGATTGGGATGATCCACCATCAATATTTTTTAAAGATTTGATTGAAGTTAAAGATGATGAACTTCAATTTAAAATTTATTTGTTTAATGAAAATACTGGTAAAAGATATATGATAATAAAAAATGATGATGATGAAAATGATGATGATGAAAATGATGATGATGATGAAAATGATGATGATGATGATGAAAATGTTAATAGTAATGAAAATCCCCCAGTTTTCTCAATTTCACGACTACCGCCTTTAGGGATAGGAAATTCTGTTTATCACCCACCAAAACCAACACTAATTAATGCAGATCAAACTTTTAAATCTGAAGAATGTGTAATTTGTTACACAGAAGAGTCGAATATACTTTTTTGTAATTGTGGGCATATAGCTATATGTGCAGAATGTGACAGTTTAAGTATTTCTAATAAATGTCCTGTATGTAGACAAGAAAACACCATTAAAAGAAAAATTTAAACAACTTAAAATAAAAATTTGATTTATAAAATGAGTTCATATTTTATAAATCAGCTAAATGGAGTTTTAAAAAATCATATTAATCATTCAAAGAAAGAAGAAAAAACAACGGGTGATTTTTACACTCAGATGAAGTTTAAATTTGCACCGGTAAAACCTAACAAGTATGTTAAATATACTGAGCCCATAACATATTTAAGGCGTTTTAAATCTTTTCTTTACTATGAATGGAGCAAAAGAAAGCAAGAAAACAAAAATTTTAAACTTTACGTCTCTTGTGTTGTTGTTTCCGATGTTTACATTCACCGATATGATGATATATTTTGTTTTGATGAAAATACAAATGATATTTTTTTAAAAATAGAAGAGCTTGATGATATACTGTCATTCTTCTATTTTCCAAATGTTGAAGTATATTTTTGTTTAGAAAATGAAGAAAACAGAGAAGGGGACAAACCCCATATTTTAGAAGATTTATTTGAAATGAAAGAAGAATTTTTTTTTTAAAAAATATGGGTTTGTTAGTGTAATTAGTGAACTTGAGAAAATAGAACAAGATAATATTTAACCTGGAGGAAAAGGTTAAATATTATGAAATATATATTTTTTTAATCATCCCATCCATTAGGTAAATAATCAGCATTGTAATCAGGGAAATGGATTTGAACAGCAAGAGTTATAACACATCTTTCGGCTGATGGAATACTTGAAAGAAAAAATAAAATTAAACTTCCACATTCATTAAAACGAATTGGATTAAATTCAGGACGAGACAAACACGCTTTATAAATTTTTCCGGTTACTTCTTCTTCTTTCCAATTAAATAAATAATTTTTATTTATCCCACTGTCTTTTATTAAACCAAGGCTTAAATCCTCATTTGAAACAAGATTTGAAGTAATATGCAAACCCTCTCCAACTTCTTCTAAATTTCTATCCATTAAAATCACAAAATCAGAATTTAGTTTTTTTTTACTATCATCAAAAAAAGTAAAAATGAAAGAAAGGTTAAAAATACTTCCTCTATATGGTAATAAAAAATTAGGTTTAATTTTTATTTTTCCATCATTTCCATTATATTTCACTTTGCCCCCATCATGTTTACCAAAATATACAATGCTGGGTAAAATTGGGTTTCCTTCTTCATCGATAGAAATGCTGCTTCCGTCAACTGCAGGTTTTCTTCTATTAGCATTTTTAACTTCGGTTACTCCTATAATAGGTCCTTCTACTTCTCCTCTAATTAAAATTATACTCGTTCCTAAAAATTTATAAACTCTTTCTTTTGGTAATATTTTATTAAATACTTGTTTATCTACATATTTTTTATTTGCAGCTGAGTCAGGATATTCAGGCTCAGGAAGATTAACAAGTTTTTTAAAGAACATATTTACATGATTTGTAGCAACAATTATACCACTTTCATTTTTATAAAACGGTTTATCAATATTATTAATCTCATCATCAACATATTTTTTATTTGTTGCATCCCCTTCATTTACCGGATCAGCCAAATTCACCATTCTAAACCCCTTCATATCCCTATTTTCTTTTGTTTCATCTGTAAAAAATGCCTGTAGTTCTTCAACATCATTTTTAATATTTTTATCTGCTTCATTTAATTCTTTTACTTTTTCATTAAACAGTACACGTATCTGATCCGTTTCTTCTTTTCTGTCTTGGTCTTCTAATTCCAATCTATTAACAGCTTCATTAAGAATTTCTTCTAGTTTTTTTAACTTGTCTTCTACTTCAGCAATATCAGTTTTCAACGTATTAAAAGAGTTGTTTATAACTCGTCTAAATGTTTTACGAGTATTTTCATTTTTTTTTATTAATTTTTCTTCTTCTATATCAACATATTTTTTATTGACTCCATCTTCTGGATTTTTAGGATTACCCACATTAACTAATTTAAAACCTTTCATATCACGGTTTTCTTTTACTTCTTTCGGTTTTTCCAGTTCCTTAATCTTTTCCTCAAAACATTCTTTCATCTCGTCAACGTAGCCTTTAGTTGCTGCATCTGTTTCTTCTGTTGGTTCCTGTATATTACGTATTGTTTTTTGTTTCATGTTGATAGCCCCTTTAGCATTGTACGTTTTTCCATTTCTCGTATTAAACGCCTGGTTCTTTTCCAGTTCTGTTTTAACAACGTTTAAAGCTGCAGCGTCTACATTACCACCGACTCCAATATTTGCCGTCTTTTCATCTACATATTTTTTATTTACTACCTCGTCTTCTCTCTGAGGATCACCAACACCGTAAAGCCTGTAATTCTGAAAATTAACATTGCTGTCAACCTTGTAATTAACTCCATCAGAAAATTTATTAATTGTATTTTCTTTAATTTTTTTTTACTTCATCATCAACATATTTTTTATTTGTTGCTTCTCCCTCTACTTTTGGGGCTCTCAATCCCCCTAGTTTCTTTTTACCTATATATATATGTTCCTTAGCCTCTAACCCTCCGTTTTTTCTTTCAAAGGCTGCCGCACCATCGACATATTCAACTGTTGCAACATCAGATGGCAAATCAGGAAAACCGACCCCCTCGATTTTAAAACCTTTCATGTTAATCTTGTCTTTTGCTTCATGTATCCCATTTTGAATATTAAAAGGATTTTGTGTTTCTAGTTTTCGCCTCCTATCTTCAGTTAATGTATCAGTATAAATTTTAGTTGCTGCATCATTGTCATCAACAGGAAGGGGCAAACCTTGTAATTTTTGCCCATCCATGTTTAAGCTTTGTTTAGCTGTATAGTCTCCGTCTCTGTTTCTTTTAAAAAAATTAATTCCTTTTGTTGAGTCAACATATTTTTCATTAACAGCGTCTTGAGGATTAATCGGATCGGGGTATATTTTGTATTGGTTGGCCCCCCATGTTTAGGCTTCCTTCCATCTCTCCTCCCTCTTTTCCTAGAAAGTTTTCAACAATGAAAGGAAGAGGCACCCCTTCACTCTCAAGCTCTCTAATTTCTTCTTCTAATTGACCAAATTTTGTTATTGGGTATCTAGTAAACATTTTTTAAATTAATCCATTTTCTTTTAAATCCATTAAATGAGATACGACAGGTTGTAAATCATACCCACTATTTAATTTTTCTAATACATGAAGGCAAAGATGACCACAAATCACAGTACTGGGTTCTTGTATTTGATCAGACGAATACAAGATCGGAGATTTTAAATATTTTTGTATTTCAAGAGGAGGAGGCAGCCCGTAACTGTCAAAATAGTACTTGTTTTTTTGTTTGTTTTTGTGCCATGCTACCCAATGCGTACCCGCACCTTTACTATCATCAAGGTTTAATATTCCACATTCATAAATATTAGGCTTTTTTGGTAGAGCATCACGAGAAAAAACACCCCTCCAACCTTTTAAATGTTTACACATATCAGATAGCTCAAAGTTGTTTAAAGATTTAATTGGAAGACTTTGCACATTTTCAGAAATTTCTAAACTTCCACCTGTAGAAGTCGAAGGCTGTGGCTCTGCTGCTGCTTCTCTTTTTCTTTGTCTTTGCCTTTGTTTCTTTTCTTTTTGTCTTACTGCTTCAGCTTTCACGGCTTCCATTCCTAAACTAGCATTTTCTTTAATCCTTGGCTTAGTGTCACCCATCCACTCCTGAATTTTAAACCTTGTTTTTTGTAGTTCTTGCCTATAAAATGCCCCTTCTATGTGGTGACCTTTAGCATCCCTTAAAAAATATGTTGTTGGGTTTGTGTTGTCTATTTTACGTATTATAAATATCTCTTTTGTCCAGTTTGCTGTATATCCTTTTTCAAATCCTTCTTTTTTTCTTCTTGGTATTCTCACACGATCATTAACTTCTAAAGGTGTTTTTTGTGTTACGTAGTCCACTCTAAACTTTTTAGGTTCAGCATTGCGATAAAATGTTTCATATATCCTTTTTTCATTCTCAGGATCGCTTGCTTCTTCTGGAGTTAACCGATCGTTAAAATTCCTGTGAACTGTATTGTTGTAATCATCAACAATATCTTGTAAATGAGGGATATAATCTGTTGTGTTGTTGTCTGTCATGAACCGACCAATGCGATCTTTTAAAGTTTTAATAAATCTTTCTGCTAATGTTGCTTTGTGTTTTCCTTCAGTATGATACAACTCAACCCCTTTTAGTCTTGTCTTTGCTTCCTTTGCTTTGTTGGGAAACAAGACAGGACACAAACGCTTTAAATGATTTGATAAAGCTCCTTTAGTTTTTAAATATTCTTTACAATGAGGACACTGAAAAGGAGTTGCAGGTTTTTCTTCTTCTTTGTCAATCAAACCCGTAAATTCACCACCTCTATCAGTCCACAACTTTAAAGGTTTTCTGTTTGATGACTGAAAGATATCATTAAAAGCTTTTACGACGCTGTTTACCTGTTTGTTTGGTAATTCACGTACCCAAGCGTAACGGCTAAAAACATCTATTACAACCAAGAAAATATTTAAATTTTCTGTCTGTTTTTCTGAAGCTGTCTGCGGCTCCTTTAACACTTGAGCTTTTTGAATTTCCTCCTTCCCTTCGGCTTCACCTACTTTAATTTTTTTCGGCATGAACATTAAATCAGCGGCCCATGTATCATCTAATTTTTTAACAATTACTCGACGAGTGGGAAAGTTCCGCCTTAAAGGCCTGTGTAACTCATCACTTAAAGTTTTTTCTTCTTGTGTCCTTCTTTCCGTTTTTTCTCTAACTACCCACGGCTTTTTTTTTATTACCCATACCGAATTTTACTTTACGGCTGATTATGGGGGTTACTATAGCACGGTCCAGCCGTTCCCTCAATGTTGGGTTATAAATGCCTTTTAATTCACTCAACATATTATCATCACACAGGCTATTTCTTGTAGCTGTATCATTGTGTTTTAAATAGCATATGTCGTGATGCATAGTTGCACGATCAACACGATTAACCGGCTTACTCCATGCTTTAGGTGTTAGATCAGGGTTTAAACGTTTCTTTAAATTTGTTCCTGGACCTGTAAAATTATGACCCGGGAGATGCACTTCGAAAGGAAGAATATTAATAAATTTATTAACTAAACCCCGACCTTTTTTTTTTTACTGCACCTTTTATAAACTGAGTCTTTTTCCCTCCACAAACAGAACAAGTGCCTTTTAATATTGCACGTCCATTTTTCGTTGTTTCCTGTTTTAAGTTTTCTGTATTTGTCTTTTTTCGACATTTAACACAATATATTAAACTCATTTTTTAATTTTAGTAAAATTTAACTAAATTAAAAAGTTATGGAAATTAAAAACTATAGCTGCAATTTAAACAAGACAAAACGCAAAAATAACCCAATGTTGCCCAGTAGTATTAGGAGTTTAATAATAGGTGAGTCTGGCTGTGGAAAAACAACAACACTTTTAAATTTACTTTTAAGACCTGGGTGGCTGGATTACGATCATTTGTATATATTCGGGAAGTCAATGAAACAACAGCCAGAATATATACTTTTAAGAGAAGCGCTGGAATTTGGTTTAAGTAAAGAAGCTGTTAATTGGATATTTGAAAACATGCAAGAGGTGGAAAGCCTAGAGACAGAAAAAAAAAAAAAAATGAACTGATGGAAAGATTAAAAAAAGAAATGAAAAAGAATGGAACAAAAATTACACCTTGTTTTAATGAAAATGATGATGAAGTTCCTGACCCTCGAGATTTAAACAGTAGCAATAAAAATTTAATGATATTTGATGATTTGTTAAAAGAAAAATAAGATATTCCTGAAAAGTACTATACAAGAGGTAGACACAGCAATACGGATTGTTTCTATTTGTCACAGTCGTTTTTTAGTTTACCAAGACACACAATACGTGGCAACTCAAATTTTATAATCCTTTTTGATCTTCCAGAAAAAGATATTTTTAATATATATACTGACTATGCAAGCCGTGATATGAATATTGAAGAATTTAAAAATTTTTGCTATACTTGTTGGAGTGAACCTTACGGCTTTGCTGTGATTGATAGAAGCAGTCCGTTGGATAATGGGAAATATAGATGTGGGTTTGGTACAATTTACTATCCATTGTGTGTAGTGCAAAACTTCCAATACTAACATTACTACTAATTAAAATGAAAAATATATATTACCGGTGTTTTGGTAATATATACAAAAATGAAAATGTTAAATATTAAACGCTGAAAATAGCTTCCATCCCATCCGAAAGAAACGTACCCCTTTTTTATAATATATATTTTTTTAAATTAATTTCATGATACTTTAAAAGTATCATGAAAAAAATGGGGAAGAACAAACATAAGCATCTATGAGATAAAATTACAAATCAAGCAGGTTTAAACTATCCTCTTTCAATTGGGTTAGTAGAGAGTTTTCATATTCATCATCTTCATTTTCACAGTTATCATAACCATTAACCACAACATTTAAAACTTTAATTGTAATTCCACTGTGTGTTGTTTGAGGCCTGCCATTTATAAGCCCCTCTTTTCTCCACAGTCCACTTACCTTTAAAGTATATATTCCGTTTGTAATTCGATCATACAAGAAATCGACATTTTTTAAGGGGCGTGTAATTTTATTGTGACCTTCTTTCTCAACTGTTGTAAAAAAAGAATCGCCATATCGTTCTAGGTCAATCTTGCATTTTACAAAACCTTGTTCTTTGTAATTTTGAAGAATACCTTCTATTTGATAAGCTTCATCAATTAAATCACGAAACTCGGGATCAAACCTTTCATATATTCCATACAAAAACTGTTCAAACATATCATTTAACTCAATGTTAATATAATTGTTTGTACCAAAAGTTAAAAGCGTTGGTTTGCCAATTGGCGTCCTACTTACTATATTAGTATATACACCTGTCCTACCGTTTTGTTCAATGTCAGAAAAATAAATTTTATCAGTCTTCTTTTGTCCTTTAATAACATTTTCACGCCCTAGAGTTAGCACAATAGACTGCTCTTCCGGGGCTGAAGGCTCATCTTTCTTCTTTTTTGCTTCAGTATTTTGATTTTTAGGCATTTCAATTTTTTAATTTAATGAAAATTTACTTAAATTAAAAAAAAATGAGACAGTATTACAAATTTGTAGTTAAAAACAATGCCGCACAAATGGTTAAAACAAAAGAGCCGCCGGCTAACTTTGGGAGTGTAAGTCGTGATGTTAAAAGTAAAATTTCTAACTCTGCTTTAAACGGATATTTCAAACAAACATTTTTAGAAGTTCCAGAGTTAACCAAAAGTTTAAGTATGGAGTCATATTTGAGTAAATACAGGGCTTCAGCAGCTCAGTCATTGGCTAAAAATCCAGGAACTAAAGCTATTTTAAGCGTTTGTGTTAAAATGAGGAATGCCGAGCAAATTAAAAAGTTTTACTTCAATTCAGAACCAAATATAATCTATCAATGGAACAACAAACAAAAGGCTATAGCCCGAATGATACAACAAGTTTTAAACATGTTTTACAAAAAAGATTATGAAGGCAGTGGGTGGAGTTTTGTGAGTTTTGATCATGTGTGTATTAACTATGGTAAATACAGCCCATTTAAAGGGGGATGTGGAAACAACAAGCTTCCAAAATGGCTAATTTTAAAACGTGCTGTTTTTTGTATACTTTCTGGAGATCAGCGCTGTTTTTATTGGTGTATTCTCAGACACTTCAACCCAAAAGAAAAAGACAAAGGAAGAATTACAAAAGATTTAAAAAAAGATAGCAAAAGAAGAACCCAACAAATACGCCGATTTTACAGATATCAAATATCCATCTTCAGCCGAAGATTTACAACTTTTTCAAGATCGAAACCCACACATACATTTAATAATATATGGAGTAGACAACGTAAACAAAAGAACACCTGTAATATTTGATGGTGAAAAAAAAGGAGGAGAAAAAATATATTTACTATTTTACGAAAATCATTTTTACTATATTGGTGATCTGTCCCGTCTTCTTTCTTCTCAGATTTCAAATTCAAACGGGCGTATATATTTTTGTTACAAATGTCAAAGAGTTTTTAAGAAAGAAGAGAAATTAAAACAACATGAAAAAATATGTTCTGATCTTACACTTTTACAATTGCCAGAAGAAGACTCTGAAGCTTCAATTTTAGAATTTAAAGAAAAAACAGACAGACCCCCTAATATTGTAGTATACTTTGATTTTGAAAGTTTTTTAATATCATGTGAAGAAGAAAACAAAATTAACAAACATCAACCTAGTGGCTTTTGTTTTTTCATTGTTTCATCAAATACAGAGATATACAAAAGCAAAAAAGTAAGCTTTGTAATACAAAAGGAAAACCAAGATGTGGGTGCCATTTTTGTTAAAAGTTTAATGGGAGAAATCGAAAAAGCAAACTCAATTTTTTTAGACAAAGAACAAGCTTCAAATTTAACCCCTGTACTATGCCACAACTTAAGCGGCTATGATGCTCATCTTTTCATTTTAAAACTGGCTGAATATAGCGGTCATCTTACAGTTTTGCCATCAACTGAAGAAAAATATATCAGTTTTTCTAAATATACCTATATATCAGGAAAAAGGCATGAAATACGATTTTTAGACAGTTTTAAATTTTTAAGTTCTTCTTTGTCTCAATTGGTCGAGGATACAGATCAAAACAATTTTAAATATACTTGTCAAGTTTTTGCAAATATTCCGATAAAACTATTAACAAGTAAAGGGGTCTACCCATACGAATTTATGAATTGTTTCGAAAAAACAAAATTAACAAGCTTGCCACCAATAGAAAGCTTTTACAGCACAATGAAGAAAGAAGGTATATCAGAAGAAGACTATCAACATGCTTTAAATGCTTGGTCTGCTTTCGAATGTAAAACTTTAAATGACTATCAGCTTAGATATTGTGAGCTAGATACTTTACTTTTAGCAGATGTTTTTGAAAACTTTAGAAAATTAAATATTGAAACTTATGGTTTAGATCCGGTTGTTTATGGTTATACTTTACCTGGTACTTCATGGAATAATATGTTAAAATTCACAGGACAAAAGATTTCATTAATTACAGATCGTGACATTTATGAAGACTTTGAAAATGGAATCAGAGGGGGAGTGTCTATGTGTGTCAGTAGATATTGTAAATCAAACAATAAATATTTAAGTGACTATGATCCAAACAAACCGAGCAATTTCATTTTTTACATAGACAAAAACAATCTTTACGGAGAGGCCATGTCTGAAGCAATGCCTTATGAAATAAAAAGAAAATTAAGAAAAGCTGAATTTAAAGATTGGAGAAATTTTCCCTGTGCTATAGTATGTGATTTAGAGATCCCAAAAGAAAAACATGAATTTTTAAAAGACTATCCTCCATGCCCAGAACATTTAAAAATTAATGGTGTACAAAAGCTTGTACCAAATTTACAAGACAAAAAAGAATATTTAGTATATTCAGAATTATTAAAATATTATGAAAAGCTTGGGGTTAAAGTTGTTAAAATCCATAGAGGATATGTTTTTAAAATGTCTAGATGGTTAGAACCATATATTACAAACAATACAATTAAAAGAGGAAAAGCAAAAGAGAAGAGTAAACAAGAATATTTTAAAAAATCTATTAATAGTATCTATGGCAAGACAATAGAAAACCCGCGTAAACGATCAAATGTGGAGATAATAAACAATGAAAAAAGAGCTGAAAAACTTTTAAAAAGTCCAGAATACACTGGCTTTAAAATGTTTAATCCTCATCTTGTTGCTGTAACAAAAAAGAAAACACTCGTAAATGCTAACAAACCAATATATATCGGCTTTGTCGTTTTGGAACTTTCAAAATTAAAAATGTATCAGTTGTACTATGACTATTTAATACCAAAATTCGGAAATCGGGTAAAACTGCTATATACCGATACAGACAGTTTCATTTTGGATATTCAAACGGAGGACATATATGAAGAAATGAAAGAAGATTTAAATGTTTGTTTTGATACTTGGAAATATCCGAAAAGTCACCCACTACACAGTATGAAAAACAAAAACAAACTTGGATTTTTTAAAGATGAAACAAAAGGCACACCAATTAAAGAATATGCTGCTACATGTGCTAAATCATATGCATACACAGAAGAAGTAAATGGAAAAACAAAAGAAACAATAAAATTAAAAGGAGTTGTAGAATGTTGTATTAAAAATCAAGATATTGTTTTTAATGATTACCTTGATTGTATTTTTAACGAAAAAGAAAAGACTGTTAAATTTTCAGGCTTTAGAAGTACAGATCATAAGATATATACAGAAGAATTTATTAAAGTTGCTTTAAATCCTCAGCAAGATGTGAGGTATATTTTAGAAGATGGGATTAATACAGTGCCGATTGGATATTTATCGGATGAAATAAGAGAGTAAGAGTGAGAGTGCAAACGCAAAAAATAGAGTTTCATGCGGATAATGTGTATATATAATATAATATATGCACATTTTTTAATATAGTCTTTAATGTTTAATTGTGTTTTGTTCCGTTTTCTTAGTTTGTTCTGTTTGTTCTGTTTCCCCCTTTTTCCCCCGTTTGTTTTGTTTGTTCCGTTTGTTTTGTTTGTTAGTCCCCCGGCTAGTCCTTTAGTCTGCTAGTCCGCCAGCCCGCTAACCCTTTAGTCCAGGAACCCAATGCCCCAAAAAGCCGGCTAGACCGGCTAAATAGCTAGGTTTGGCTAATCGGCTAAGCCGGCTAACTCACTAAGCTGAGAAGGCTGATAAGGCTGAGTAAGCTGAGTAAGCTGAGAAGGCTGAGAAAACTGAGAAAGCTGAGAAGGCTGAGAAAGCTGGTAAAACCGGCTAACGGAGGCAGCTGGCTAACGGAGGCAGCTGGCTAAACCGGCTAACGGAGGCAACGGGCAAAACGGGGTAAATGCAAATGTGAGTGTGGGTGCGAGTGTGGGTGCGAGTGCGGGTGGGAGTGCGGGTGGGAGTGCGGGTGGGAGTGCAGATGCGTGGTGGGTGCAGGTGCAAATGTGTATTGAGTGGAGGAAGGAACCAGCGGTGAAAAAAAGTAGGGGGTCTCGTTTATATATACACATTATCTGCATGAAACTCTATTTTTTGCGTTTGCACTCTCACTCTTACTCTCTCCCAAGGGCATAATTTGAATAAACTTGGTAGAGGTCCACTAGGAGATGCCACATACAAAATATCAAAGCTCTACGCCTTCTAGTTTCAGAGAAGATTTTTAAAGTTTTCCTTCTTTGTTCCAATGTTCAAACTTGTGACCCCCGGGAAGGGGCCAGTGTTGACCCCAGGGGCATAATTTGAACAGGCTTGGTAGAGGTCCACTAGGAGATGCCACATACTAAATATCAAAGCTCTACGCCTTCAAGTTTCAGAGAAGAAGATTTTTAAAGTTTTCCTTCTTTGTTCCTATGCTCAAAATTGTGACCCCCGGGGTGGGGCCAGTTTTGACCCCAGGGGCATAATTTGAACAAACTTGGTAGAGGTCAACTAGGAGATGCTACATACCAAATATCAAAGCTCTACGCCTTTAAGTTTCAGAGGAGAAGATTTTCAAAGTTTTCCTTCTTTGTTCCTATGTTCAAACTTGTTATCCCTCGGGGTGGGGCAAGTTTTGACCCTAGGGGCATAATTTGAACAAACTTGGTAGGGGTCCATTAGGAGATGCTACATACCAAATATCAAAGCTCTACGCCTTCTAGTTTCAGAGAAGAATATTTTCAAAGATTTCGTTTTTTTTTTTTTTTTTCTTTTTGTTGCAATGGCAACTAGAGTTATGGGTGGAATTAAATTCTTTGAACAATTTTGGTAGAGCTTCACCCAAGGAACATTCCTGCCAAGTTTCATGAAGATTGGCCCAGTGGTTTAGGAGAAGAAGATGTTTAAAGAAATTATTGACGGACGACGAACGACGGACATAGGGCGATCACAATAGCTCACCTTTAGCACTTTGTGCTAAGGTGAGCTAAAACACTGATGTCTGGATGAGACATGCATTTCTTTCTACTGCAGTTTACTTTGCAAACGATTTCTATTTGACTATAACAAAACGAAAATTTAATTTTAAAGTCATATGTAATGACGAACGATCGTCAAAGCAAAGAATTCAAGTTTATCCACTTTAAGGTTTCTTAAACTTACATAGAAACTGTGTAGCAACATTTACACTTATGGGTTACTATGAACCACATTCGACAGAAAATGTGACTAACCCAGCCGCATATATGTTGAAATCATATAATTTTACCAACTTCCGTGTTTGGGATGACATAACTAAACTTGACATGATTCAAAATAACACAAAGACATTACCAAAGAAACTTGACGACTTAGACGATTTCCCGTTAAACACTTTATTAGATCACTTAGAAAATCTGACTCATTGAAGACATGACTTCACCGAAACGCTTTCCTGTTGGGGTTATTTGGTTATTATCATTTGTACTGGAATTGCTATTCTTATTTTAATATGTTGTATTTGGAAATACAAGCATTTACTGCTTGCGAAATTGTAAGGGTGGAATAGAAAAGTTCAGAAAAAGGTTAGAACAAGGGAACAAATAGCTAAATTGCCTGACAACAAACATTGTATTTAACAAGAAGAATCCAAAGGCGTGATGATATTGTCAACGTTACTCAGAGAAGAAGCTCAGGGAGGCGTCGACGTCGACCTTCACAACAGCGAGCTATCGAGGAGTCAAGCTCATCCTCTTTTCGACTCGCAGGCTGTTGTTGTAAAAGCATAACAAACAAAAGGCACTGAACACCATTGTATAACTTTGTTTTATTTGGTCAGACGCTACAAGCCAGTGCTTTGTTTAGTCGAGTACCGACTAGGCACTTCCACACATAACGCTACCATATGTGTGTTTTGTGTAGAGGATATTATTACATCAGCTTATGGTACAACGTCCTCCGAGTAAACATCTACAACTTTGTTGGTACAACATATTGGTTCAACTTACTGGTAAAACGCGATTGGTACAACTTACTGGTACAACTAATTGGTACAACAAATTGGTACAACTTACTGGTACAACACAATTAGTACAATTCAATGGTACAACGACTGACGAAAACAAATGAACATTGTTATCTACAATAATGAACTTGATTATATATTCATTTAATGTGTTTAATTGTATTTTCATGTATTCTTAGGTTGAGGTTTAGTGTTAATCTAGAAATAATGACACGTCAATCAACACTTAAGTAAAATTCAAATGAGAGAAAATATTGAACTACCTGTTCCATACTTGATGAGTTGGCACTTCAAGTTTTATAAGTTTGAACTTAAGACGACCGGACAAGGACAAGTCACCAGCTTGGCCGGGGACGTGCTGATGAGCCTGGCCTAATTGACCAGCTGAACAGTCATGTGACTGGAACTGACCAATCAAGGTGCAAGTTTGCAGGCTGCATCGCTTCTGGGAGGAGTTAGGTTAGTCAGATGGTTGTCACATGACTGAGATTGGTATATGTAGCAAGGGCGCATCTTTGGCAGAGGGCTCATCTTTGGCTTGAAACTTCTTTAGCTTGAATCTTTGTGGCTTCACTTTCAACTGACCACGCTAAATTTTGTCTTTGGAAATAAACTTTGGGTGCATTTAAAGAGTCAAAATTATTCCAAAATAAATTCAAAAAGAAACTTTACCGTTGAGAGTTATTTATTTGCTGACAAACCGTTTGGAAATCCTGACAAGGACATTAGAAGTACAACATCTTCATCCCTTCCCCAAAAAAGGTCATGATACAAAAAGTTTCTTTCCACATAGAAAAGCCTTCCGATTACTCTAAAACTTTGATTTTTATTCTATTAAACATACAATTTGGAAGTTCAAAGATAGGAAAAGGAGCTAGAGGGGGAGCCCCAACTTAAAACTAAATGTATTCAAGACAATCCTTTGGCAGTTCTTTTCATCATTCATATAAACCGTGGGTGAACCAAAAATTAAAGAAAACTGGTATTAAAATTCTTCTTAACTCTCAATCGACTCACAAAGTTGTGTTTGACTGTGTAAAATAAATATTGTTTGATTGTGAAAAATAAATATTGTTGGATTTTAAGGAAACTAGAAGGCCCTGAAGGGCCTGAAATCGCTCTACTGGCAGAGATTTTGCTTTTATGCTAGCATACACTATAAATTCATGATGCAAAAAGAAAAAAAATACAAAAATTAAAACAAGAAATGCTGACTTCAACGTGTAAACAAGAAATCAAAATTTTCAATTTAAAACAGCTACTTTTCCCATACTGTTTGTCTGATTTTTTTTTCCAAATTAATAGGGTTGAAGCTCTTGATAAGATTAACAAACTCTGCAAGTTTCACAAAAATCTGATAACAAATGCAGACTTTATCACATAAACAAGACATAAAAAATTTCAACTTGAAGTGGCTACTATTCCAATACTGTTTGCTGGATTTTTTTTTTTTTTTTTTTTTTTTTTTTTTTCAAAATAAATAGGATTGAAGCTTTTGATAAGATTGACAAACTGTGCAAGTTTCACAAAAATCTGACCACAAATGAAGGCTTTATCGCGTAAACACGAAATTGAAATTCTCAACTTGAATGGGCTACTTTTCCCATATTTTTTGTTGGATTTTCTTTTAAAAACCAATAGGGTTGAAGCTATTGATAAGATAAACAAACCCTGCAAGTTTCCTGAAAATCTGACAACAAACGCAGACTTTATTGCATAAACAAGAAATGAAAATTTCAACTTGAAATGGCTACTTTTCTCATACTGCTTGTTGGATTTTTTTCAAAATCAATAGGGTTGAAGGTATTGAAAACATAAACAAACTGTGCAAGGTTCATCGAAATGTGACCACACATGCAGACTATCACGTAAACAAGAAATGAAAATTCACAACTTGAAATGGCTACTTTTCCCATTCTGTTTGTTGGATTTTTTTCAAAACAATTCGCTTGAAGCTGTTGATAAGATAGACAAACTGTGAAAGTTTCACGAATATCTGACCACAAATACAGACTTTATTGCGTAAAAAAAAAATGGAAATTTTCAACTTAAGACGGCTTCTTTTCCAATATTTAGTGTTAGATTTTTTTCAAAATCAATAGGATTAGAGCTACTGACACGATAAAGAAACTGTGCAAGTTTCACGAAAATCTTACAACAAATGCAGACTTTATCCCGTAAACAAGAAAAAGACTAACGGACGGACGGATGGACGGACGACGGAAACCATGCCATGACATAAGCTCTGCTAAAAACTGCATTTGCAGCAACGTTGAAGGATATACCAATCGAATCTGTTTCGTGGATGCCGACAAATATCAATTATTGCAAACCATGCTCCCCCATATGGACAAATTGCAAAGCAGGTCTATGAATTGGCAGAGAAGTGGAGTTGGATGTTGGAGGCCATCGACGAGCAAATTGACAAAGACGACTTTTTGAAGGTGAGGGAGATATGGAGAGCTGTTGTGGAGACCCTATGGAAGATGTTGAAGCTAGGGAAACCAGAAAGAAACCTTCCTATCCGTTACAGAAGGTTTATAAACCACTTGAGACCTACATGTCCCAAGTCCCTGTTCTGGGGTTGAACTCGGCAAAGTATGACCTTGAACTTGATAAAACATTGCTTGGCACGTTGTTGTATTTTAATTGTATTTTAGTTTAACGCCACTTTAACAGCTAAGGTCATATCATGGAGATTGGTGACGCACACGTGTTTCCTGGCTTTCTCATACCAGTACTGACACAGCTTTCTTTCAAAAGCCACCGACTACTTTTCCCACATGCTTCAGCAGAGGTTAGAGGCGAAAAAACACCTGAAAGAAAGTTCGCCTCAACCGGGTATCAAACTCGCAACCACCAGGTCATGAGTCCAACACGCTCACCACTCTGGCAGGCCATGATGCACGAGGACTCTGGGGCGTTTGTGGCGAAGAAAAACAAAGCATACATGTGCACTGTCACAGAGTTCTTAAAGTTCCTGGACATGAACCAGTTCCTGACCGCTGGCTCTAGCTATGCCGCTTTCCTGACGGCTTACACGTTGCGGAACAGAGGGCATTTTTTTGTATATGAATGGTTTGATGATTTCACCAAACTCGAGGCCTGGACGCTCCCTCCCCACGACGCGTTCTATAGTCAGCTGAAAGCAATCAATATTTTGGAGCAGTATGCCTATTGTCAGCGCATCTGATACTATTAAAAAAAAAAGCTGTTGAGAATTTTCAACAGTTATATTTCAGAAAGGGAGTGGATGTGTTCAAGACCTTTATTTCCGTACCCAGAGTCGCTCGTCAGCTCCTTTTCAAGACATCACAAAATGACAAAGCCCAGTTTGCCTTGTTTTACAAAGCCAATGAGGACCTGTATGAGACCGTGAATCGAAACATTCTAGGAGGTCCAAGTATCATTTTCACACGCCACCTATGTGCCGGAAAGACCTTGATTTGAGGTAAAAAACTATGTAGAACCAGTCTAGGGTTTGACGCCAATGCATTATACCTTCAAGCTATAGGACATCCCATACCCATAGGTCCTTTTGTACAGCGTTTGGCTCACAGCGACTTCCGTCCTAAGTTGTGCGACAAATACATGTTCGCATACTACTGGATGGATTGGATGGATTGGATTACCTACGCTCATGAAATGGCAGTTAAGCATTGCCTAAACACTGATAGAGAAGTAAAACAAGAGGGCCATTGGCCCTGGAACGCCCACCTTGGACTATAGCTTATTGGTGAAATTCAATTCTTTGAACAACTTTGGTAAAGCTTCACCCAAGGAACATCCCTGCCAAGTTTCATCAAGATTGGCCCAGTGGGTTAGGAGAAGAAGATGTTGAAAGAAATTGTTGACGGGCGACAGATGCCGGACATAGGGCAATCAAATATCAAAGCTCTACACCTTCCAGTTTCAAAAAAGAATTTTAAATTTTCCTTCTTTGTCCTATGTTCGAACTTGTGGCCCGGGGCTGGGTCAGTTTTAACCAAAGCAGCATCCTTGGAACAAACTTGGTAGAGGTCCACTCAAAGATGCTACATACCAAATATCAAAGCTCTACACCTTCCCCTTTAAGAGAAAAAGAAATTTAAAATTTTCCTTCTTTGTTCCTATGTTCCAAACTGTGACCTCCGGGGCATGGCCAGTTTTGACGCCAGGGACATCATATGACCAAACTTGGTAGAGGTCCACTAGAAGATTCTGAATACCAAATATCAAAGCTCTGCACCTTCAAGTTTCAGAGAAGATTTCTAAAGTTTTCCTTCTTTGTTGCTATGTTCGAACCTGTGACCCCCAGAGGCAGGGCCAGTTTTGACCCCAAGGGCACAATATGAACAAACTTGGTAGAGATCCACTAGGAATGCAACATGCCAAATATCATAGCTCTATGCCTTTTAGTTTTAGAGAAGAAGAATTTTAAAATTTTCTTTCATTGTTCCAATGTTCGAACTTGTGACCCCCGGGGCAGGACCAGTTTAGACCCCATTGGCATGATTTAAACAAACTTGGTAGAGGTCCACTAGGAGATGCCACATACCAAATATCAAAGCTCAACACCACCTAGTTTCAGAGAAGAATAAAGTTTTCCTTCCTTGTTCCTATGCTCAAACTAGTGACCCCCGGGGTGGGGCAAGTTTTGACCCCAGGGACATCATTTGAATAAACTTGGTAGAGGTCCACTAGGAGATACAACAGACCAAATATTAAAGCTCTATGCTTTCTAGTTTCTGAGGAAAAGAATTTTAAAGTTTTCCTTCTTTGTTCCTATGCTCAAATGTGACCCCCTGGGGTGGGGCCAGTTTTGACCCCAGGGACATAATTTGAAGAAACTTGGTAGAGGTCCACTAGGAGATGCCATATACCAAATATCAAAGCTCTACGCCTTCAAGTTTCAGAGGAGAAGATTTTTAAAGTTTTCCTTCTTTGTTCCTATGCTCAAACTTGTGACCCCCGGGATGGGGCCAGTTTTGACCCCAGGGGCATAATTTGAACAAACTTGGTAGAGGTCCACTAGAAGATGTCACATACTTAATATCAAAGCTCTACGCCTTCAAGTTTCAGAGGAGAAGATTTTTAAAGTTTTCCTTCTTTGTTCCTATGCTCAAACGCGCTCAAAAGCGTTATCCCCCGGGGCGGGGCCAGTTTTGACCCTAGGGGCATAATTTGAATAAATTTGGTAGAGGTCCATTAGGAGATGCTACATACCAAATATCAAAGCTCTACCCCTTCTAGTTTCAGAGAAGAAGATTTTCAAAGATTTCGTTCTTTTTTTTTTTTGTTTTGTTGCCATGGCAACCAGAGTTATGGGTGGAATTAAATTCTTTGAACAAGTTTGTTAGAGCTTCACCCAAGGAACATTCCTGCCAAGTTTCATGAAGATTGGCCATGTGGTTTAGGAGGAGAAGATGTTTAAAGAAATTGTTGATGGACGACGGACGACGGACGCCGGACATTGGGCGATCACAATAGCTCACCTTTAGCACCTTGTACTAAGGTGAGCTAAAAATGGACAAATGGACGGTTATGTGCCAGCAACCCAATAAGATAAGAGAGCCACATTTCTGCCATATCACGGGTGTTACTGGCACTAGCATCTGTGTGAAAATACGAGACACACTCAGGAGATTACTATCTTAAGCAGGAGCATGACGTCATAGAAATCTGGGAATGCGAATCTAATAAATATTGCCCCCCTCCCCACCCCAGATTGAATATTTTATAGACTCAAGGCACTCTGGCTTTTTTCGGGATCACAAAGGTAAGGATAAGATTACGACCAACCTTATCTTACATGGGGTGTGTACTGGAGCCTAGTTTGGTATGGTGGAAGCAGATATAAAGGTGCCCAAACAATAGCCGCATTATTTCCAGCATCCCACTCTCACACCCTACCAGTACTTTGAGATGATGTCGCCGCTCTTTTGCAACACCCAGATTCCTTTCAACACCATCAGAGAGCACATGCAGGCCCATATTAGGTCTCCGTCAAACCAATATGATTATTGGTTGGTGATATGAGAGCACATCAAATCTTACTTGCGACTCCGCTACTCGATCATGGTTTGCTGGTAACAAAAGTTTACTAAGTAGTAGAAATTCAAGAGCAGCGTTATTTTGTGAGTTCGTAAGAGAAGTCTGCGATGCTCCGCGACAAAGGGATGTTTATCACAACACGACCATTATTGCTGAGACAATAACGGTTATAAGAAACTCTGCTCTCTCATCATGGACAAGACGAAGCATCAAGAGGTCCAGTATGTCCAAGGTGAAACTGAAACTTGCCTAAATGTGAATGATCCACTTTTCCAAAAACTGGAATGCCTGGACAAAGAAGAATAGTTTAACGAAGTGGAAATGGCAAAGTGCAAAAATTATGTTGGACATGCCCATTATATTGCATTAGTTCATTTTGCAGTACACTAAAGCTTCCAATGCTTAAGTTTTATTTCGACTTTATGGATGTCTATGTGGACAGCGCCGACTTTGAATACAGCATGATAGATACAGACAGTGTGTATATGACTATTCCCACATCGATTTAAGAGAAAGTCATCAGGCCACAGATGAAGGAATGGTACCAAAAGGGAGTGTAAGAGTTTTGGAGCGACATCCAAATCAATGCCGATGCCTAATACCACCCTCGGACTTGTTGCCCCCAACAAGCCAGATATGACAAACAGACACCTGGATTATTTTAACTGGAATATCAAGGGAATGAAATGATCGGCTTGTGCAGTAAAACGTACATCGTGTAGAAAGCTAAAGTGACCAAGCCCCCCAGCGCATGGTGGTTGCCCTTCATATCCTGAACAAGGCTTAAAGACGGAGTAGCAAATGCGTCCAGCCACGACGGGTGAACGAGTACAAGTTTAGTTCCAAAGGGGTAAGCAAATGTCACCGCCAAGTCCCCAAGGCTAAATATCACAGTGTGTTGAGGACCCGCAGAGCAGAGAGCTGATGCAATCTAGGACCTTTTGTGAGGAATAATACAGTCTACACCTAAACCCAGGAAAGATGCAATTTCTCTTACCTCTTCTGTAAGAGAAAGGTGCTTGCTGACGGAATTCACGCTATGCTTCTAGACCTTATGTTGTGCCACCTTGGGAACAAGATGTTGAAGATCCAAAGTTGATCGATATGCTAGCCAGTAATTTCGAAGATTAACTCTTTAAGAAGCCGGTTCAACGCAAATACATACTCATTATCAAGATGTATCCTTCCAACAATGTACGTCCATCGCCATTTCTGCAACCATCTTGAGTGACCTTTTGTCTGTTGCAGGAGAAAGAAGCTATATTTACACAGACATATAAATCCAACACAGGTTGAGAACACGTTTCAAAGTCTCACGGAACTTCATATAAATAATAAGAAAAGGCAGGCTAGGGATTCTTCGGCTGGGCAAAATAAATGCAGGAAGAATCAAAAGGACAAAGGGAATGTGTCAAGGAAAAAGGCGAATAAAGCCAAGACAGAGCTCTTGAAAAAGAACAAACACTCAGATATCTTTGAAATCAAGTAATGCCTGTGTTCAATGAAGTGGAATTCAAAGATAAACTCATGTTGGAGCTGTTTTCGACTTGCCAAGTATTCAAACTAGCCTTACGAATGTCTATTACAATGACATTCACCCTCTATCGCAGGTTTTGGATGACAGTCCCTTCCAGTTTAAAATCAGCAGTCAAAATTGATGGATTATGTGGATCTGACCGATTCTCAAATTTATGTCAAAAGTAGAGAAGGCAGATAGCACTGCTTTAACAAAAACGAAAAAACAAGAGGGCCATGATGGCCCTGAAATCGCTCACCTGAGTCTATTGACCAAACATGAACCATCCAGTTTCCCAGTGACCTAGTTTTTTATCAGACATTACCCATCATCAAACACTTTTAAGATATCAATAAGACAAACATTCTGACCAAGTTTCATGAGTATTGGACTGAAAATGTGGCCTCTACAGCGTACAAAAGGTTTTTCTAAGATTTCACCAAGTGACCTAGTTTTGGACCCGACAATTACCCATTATCAAACTCTTTTGAGACATCACCAAAACAAACATTCTGACCAAGTCTGAAGAGTATCAGGCAGAAAATGTAGCCTCTAGAGTGTACACAAGGTTTTTCTAATATTTGACCCATTGACCTAGTTTTTGACTCCATATGACCCATTTTCAAATTCATTCAAGGTATCACCAGGACAAATATTATGAACAAGTTTTAGGAGTATCAGACTGAAAATGTGTCCTCCAGCGCATACAAAAGGTGTTTATAACATTTGACCTATTGACCCAGTTTTTGACCCAACATGATCCATTTTCAAACTCATCCAGGATATTATAAAGGTAAACATTCTGACTAATTTTCAAGAGTGTTGGACTGAAAATGTGGCATCCAGAGCATATACAATGTTTTTCTAAGATTTGACCTGGTGACCTAGTTTTTAACCCCCAATGACCCATTTTCAAACTCGTCTAATATATCATCAAGGCAAACATTCTGACCAACTTACAAGAGTTTTGGACTGAAAATGTGGCCTCTAGAGCCTACAAGAGGTTTTTCTAACATTTGACCTGGTGACCTAGTTTTTGACTCCACATGACCCATTTTCAAACTCGTCCAAGATATCATAAAGGCAAATATTCTGACCAACTTTCAAGAGTTTTGGACTGAAAATGTGGCCTCTAAAGCGTACACAAGGTTTTTCTAAGATTTGACCTAGTGACCTAGTTTTTGATCCGACATGACCCATTTTCAAAATCGTCCAAGATATCATCCAGACAAACATCCTGACCAACTTTCATGAGTATCGGACTGAAAATGTGGCCTCTAGAGCGTACACAAGGTTTTTCTAAAGTTTGACCTAGTGACCTAGTTTTTGACCCGACATGACCCATTTCCGAACTCGTCCGAGATATTATCCAGGCAAACATCCTGACCAACTTTCATGAGTATCCGACTGAAAATGTGGCCTCTAGTGCGTACACAAGGTTTTTCTAAGATTTGACCTAGTGACCTAGTTTTTGACCCGACATGACCCATTTTCGAACTCGTCCGAGATTTCATCGAGGCAAATATCCTGACTAAGTTTCATGAGTATCGGACCGAAAATGTGGCCTCTAGAGCATACACAAGGTAAAAAGTTGACGACGGACGACGGACACAGCATGATCACAATAGCTTACCATGAGCACTTCGTGCTCAGGTGAGCTAAAAAAAAGTTGGACCATCTAACCTGTTTCTTCAAACGCTCTTTTCATCAACAGAGGTGACTCTTCAAAACAAAGCCCGCATGAATTGCAACAATAACCCTTACAGGGATTATATTCAAACCTCGCTCAACTACAGAACGGATGCCGTAACAAGTCAGTTAGATACCCCACTGTCCACAGGAGATGATGCTGACAGCCCAAGATTAAGTGATCCCACTGGATCAAATAATGGGCTCTTCAATCGAGCTAACATGATCGCCGAATCCAAACACATAGATTTACAAGGAACCATATTCCATAATTTGTTTTCCATGTCAAGGTATTAAATGAATCAGGTGGATGTCAAAGTGAAAATGTACAGAAGCCCCAATAACTTTTGCCTACTAACTGTGGATGCCAATGTGTATCGTGTAAATATCGAAGATGTCTACATTCTGGTGAAGGAGATCAGAGTCAGCCCTGCCGTCATCTATGGACACTCAAAAATTCCGGATAGGCAGAATGCGCTGTATCCCTACAATAAGGTTGAGGTGAGGTCAGTAAGCATCCCCACTGGTTCGACCAACTACACCTGGGAAAATATGTTTCTAGGAAGACGGCCTAATAAGATCATCCTTGGTTTTGTGAAAAGTAGGGCTATACGCCCTGATTAAAAAATCAATCCTTGAGAACTGCACCATTCAGCAGATTGCAGTTTACAATGACAGTTTACCTGTAGAAAGAAATGTTGGACTCTGATGCCACCGGGGGAACTTCAATGATGTATGGCTACACTAATTTACTGGTATCAAGCCGGAAATGGAACGAAGACAAGGGTAATCTTCTGGACAGAGGGCACTATACAAGCGGTTCCACATTATTCGCCTTTCAGTTGAAACTCAACTCTCCTCAACATGGAGAATATCTACCATTGGTAAAGATGGGAAATGTGAGGCTCAAAGTATCATTTAAGACAGCATAAATGGGTAATTTCTATAAATTTATATCTCACCTTGTCTGTGTTCTACTTTTTTAGTTTCCAATACTGTAAGCAGACAGCATTATTTCTAAGTTAATTTATTGTTTATATGTAACAATCTTTAGTAAGTATTTATGTTGTCTATTAAAGTTTCATTTGGCTTTGGTTTTATTATGTTTTCTTAATTATTATCGCCATTCTTTTTTTTAATAAATATATTTTTCTTTTGTTGCAGAACCAATGAGTTGTATTGTGTACAGCGAAGGTCCTGGATACTTTGAAATTAACCAAGAGAGAGAGACGTCACTGTACAATAATTATGAACACTTCACAATTACAGTGTATCAGTGTGACCCAGTGTTATAAGAACAAACTTTGGGTGTGTTTGCCGTTGATCACTTACCATGCGTCTTACCCAACAGAGCATGTGGATTTATTGTCAGAAATCAACCGGGGCAACAATTACTTGAGTTTTTCATTAGTGACAATACAGCAGAGTGTTTTGACAATTATTGTCAGAATCCTGGAGTATATAACTCGCTGTTTACATTCTGGTTACGTCGCAATGCCAAGATCATGTGTGTAAACAATGATCACCTTCAAAGTGACTAATGTGTTTTATTGCTTTTATTTCATTCGCCAAAGATTTATAAGGAAATGTATGGAAATAATTATTCAACCATTTATAAAATGAGCTCCAGCGGTAAATGATCGATATCTATACCCAATTTACGTTACTGTCAGTTCATTAAACAGGATCAAAGTCCATTTTATGTAATTGGTCCTCATGATGGTAGGCAATCCATTTCTGTGAAAAATATGAGGTAGGCAAAAGCAACACATCCATCGATAGTCCAGTGTTTAGGCCAGGCCGCGCCCTTGCGGACTGACACGTCATTTTCCTGTATGCCGCATAAAGAATTACTATAATGGGTCATTTTGGCACATCAGTATTTTGAATAAAGATCGACGTTATTGAACTCGGACATTCTTGTTTACCTTATGCAAACGCTTACAATAATGTGGAAAGCGCTTTGGTGATAGGTTTTGACGGCTAAATTGAATTCTTGTAGTAGACTGGTATCCTATCGATTTTTAAGGATAGACGCTTTCTTTTCACGGTAATCGTTCATTCGAAAGCGCCCAGATGATGTCGTACTTCTATCATTAATCATGGCGTCGTCTGACCAAAAACAGAAATCAATTCTTTCATTCTTTGGGGGTTCAACAGGTGAATCGGAGCCGAAACGGCCAAAGACCAATGAAGAAACACCTTCATCTTCTACTGATTGGAAGTTTCAAGATAAATGGTTGGCTACGTATTCGTCGTGGTTCAATTTTGACAAGGAAAAGAACTGAATGTTTTGCAGCATCTGTATCCGCGCAAATAAGGTAAATGCCTTCACCCTCGGAAATGACAATTTTCGGACCAGTACAATCACGAGGCACATATCAGGAGGAGATCACAAGGTCGCCGTATGTTCTTTCGAGCAGGCTGGAGATTTAAAGAAATCCATAGAAAAGCAATTGTCCGATACAGAGCAGGCAGTCGTTTCGGCCATGAAATGTGTGTATTTCATGATAAAGCAGGGTAATGCATCCTCAGGTTACAGCGATTTTGTTTATTTTATGGGTTATATGAACTGTCCTGATATAGACCAGTTGAATTGTGGAGATAATGCCACTTACACATCAATTGATATTGCATATGAATTCCAAGATTCTATTGCTGCTGTTATACGTTCATCTATTGAAAAAACTTTGCTAAATTCACCATACATTAGTCTTCTTGCAGATGAGAGCACTGATATTAGCACTGATATTAGTGTTACTAAAAAATCTGTTATTTATGCTAGAGCTGTGAATACAGACTTCAGTCCCAAGACTATGTTCCTAGAAAATGTTCATGTAACTGATGGTAAGGCAGAAACAATAACTCAGGCTCTTATTGATCTACTTCAGGGAAAAAAATTGAGTATGGACTCAGTATTTGGATTGGGTAGCGACGGGGCAACAGTCATGACTAGTAAGAAACAAGGTGTCACTGGTAAACTCTTGAACTTAAATCCTAAACGTATTAATGTTCAGTGCATTGCACACCGTTTAGCCCTTGCAACATCACAGGCAGCAGAAAATGTGTTATACTTTAAAGAATTCCAAAAAATGCTGACCTCTTTGTACTATTATTTTAAAAAAATCAGCTGTCAGAAATGAGAAACTGAGGGAATTTCAAGAAGTTCTTAATGAGCCTACACTCGGATGTAAGAAAGTCTATGCTGTTCGCTTGCTATCGTTTTACAAAGCACTAGAAACAGTTTATTCAACATAGGATTCCTTAGTGACATACTTTGAACAAAAACAGTCAGATTCTGTTATGAAAGGGTTTAATAAAAAGATGACAAAATTTGAATTCATAGCAACTCTACACAGGATGATTGATGTTATGCCCTGTGTTATGGAACCGTGTTTAGTTTTTCAGAAAAGAGACTTAGACTTGACTATCATAGATTCTGCTTTCAGGGCCTGCAAAAATGAGCTAAAGAAACAGTTGAGTGGTGAAATTTACAACCTGAAGGATACTGAATATCAGAAGTTTATTCAAGTACTGGAGGCTGAAAATGGAAACTTCAAGGGACATAAAATAATTTACTCTGATACAGCTAAGCAACACTTTAATTCCATTAAATCACAGTTCATTGAAAAGCTCATTGAAAATTTGAACAAAAGATTTCCTGAAAGTGATGAAAACATTGTTAGCTGCTTCACATGTCTTGATCTTAAACCAATATCCTTTCTGAGTAAAGATGAGCTAGAATCATGGGGAAATTCAAAGTTAAAGCTTTTAGTTGATCATTATGGAGATAAAGAACACAGCCCTGCCTATATAGACAAGGATAAGTCCCATCATGAATGGACACTTCTGAAATCTGTTGTGTTACAGGAGCAGTATCCTAGGGATCAGTTTCAGTTGTTGTGGTCTCTCATCTACAAATATCACAAAGAAATGTTCCCAAATTTTATCAAACTAGCAGCTCTAGCAATGACTTTGCCAGTTCATAAAGCAGATTGTGAGAGGGGGTTCTCTGTACAAAATCAACTGAAACTCCAGAGAGGAACAGAGTAAGTCCTGAAAGATTAAACACTTTGATGACCATAAGTATACAAGGCCCAGATTTAGAAACATTTGATTTCAAAGCTAGTATGATTCACTGGAAAGAGCAGAAAACCAGAAGAATGTTCAATAAATGCTAAAACACTCCAAAAATGAACCTATTCAAAATGAAGGCTATTTGTGTAAGTTTCTAGTTTAGTTAATCTTTGACCCTCTCCCACAGAAATTGACCCTACTTTTGGCTGGTAATCGGCCAAAATGACCCATCAAAACTGCATCCTGGTCTAAACACTGATAGTCCCAGGCCCTTTTTTTCTAACGACTGTTTCAAAAACGCAATGCTAACTTGCATGTTACAGATAGCGTCAAAGACATGGAAAGGAAGTTTAATAAATTTACTCCTGCTCCGAAGTAACACATTTTGCCTAGCTTTACCTCCTTTATTGCATGGTGACATCAGTCGCAGTGCATGTATTGATGGTTTTTCTCCCTGTCCATGGATTAAATCCACACAGAAATCTCTCTTCGATTTTAGAGGCGTTATTTATGAAATATTTTTTTGTGCGAGGGGTGAAGGGATAAAAAAGATCGGCTTTATTCTTTTTTCAAGTTCCAGCCTGCCATTCTTATTATAAATCTGTTAAATAATTTTGTTATTGTTAAATAATAGGTCATCCATTTTAAGAACCAACATCAACCAGTCTCGACTCGTTTTTTTCTAGGTCTATCAATAGTCATGTCACATGATGACCACATTCTAAAATGGCGCCGGTCAAGCTTATCCAAGATGGCGGGGGCCAAGATTAACCAAGAGATTGTGGCGACCATTTACGGTCACGTGTCATTTCCTGTCATGTGTGTTGGGGGGGCGGGGATATGTTTTCTTTCCACAAAAACTGATGTCAAATCGCACCCAACCCCTCTTCTTATCTAGTCCCCATAATTCACATGTGGTTGTGTTATTTTTCTACAATTTCGTTCAGGTTTGATTTGTTCATTTTCGGGTCTAATTTGTTTTATGAGAGAGAGAGAGAGAGAGAGTTAATTGGAATTTTACGAATGTTGGCATTATTTTCATATTTATTACATGTAGATTACTATTGTTGATTTTATAGACAGATAGACTCCGTCATTTTGTTATTGCAAAATTGTATAAATCATGTATTTATTCAATAAGAGACTACGTATTTCAATAGGAAAATACCATAAAAAATGTATGTCTTGCGCTTTTGTCACCTATATTAATACTTACATGTAGTTCAATGACAAACCATACTTTGATGTTTAATTTTGTCATAATAATCTATTAACCCATCACCACACAATCCCTACTTTTGACGCCCCTGAGAAAGAAGCCTTTAGAAAACATTGTTGGAAAAGGAGAAAATGCTGGTAACCAGCATTTTCTCTTTTCCCACAATGTTTTCTACCCTTCACAAAACAAATTTCAAATTTTCAGTCACTTTTATTTTGTTGTCTGCAAATGCTTCCGATTTGGACAAGCCTAAAATATTGTCGTTTGGTAATGAGTTAATGTACTTCATAATTTCAAACATATTCAATAAATTTTGCATAAATGTTGAATATTTGTATTTATGCAATATCGTCGTTTTGTTATTGTTTCTACACAACAGTTTCATTGAAAGTTTCCTGTATTTTATTACCCAAAGGCCTAACCACAGGTAACGGACTATGTCCAAAATAGTTGCGACAATTTCTGGTTCCGAGTACATTGGCTCAGGCACAGGAAATAGTCATAATAGAAAGTAAACTAGTACTACTATTAATTGACTTAAAACGTGATTATATCAAATATTGTTTATCCGTAAAAACAATGTGACAGTAGAAATTTATCTGTATGCACCATTATCACCATTCTAAATGTTTTCTTTCCACAAAAACTGATGTCAAAGCGCATACTACCCCTCTTCTTATATAGTCCCCATAATTCACATGTGGTTGTGCTATTTTATTGACAATTTCGGGTTTGCATTTGTTCATTTTCGGGTCTAATTCATGTTTAACGAAAGAGAGTGAGAGACAGAGAGAGAGACAGAGAGAGAGAGTTCATTGGAATTTTAGGAATGTTGGCATTATTTTCATATTTATTACATGTAGATTACTATTGTTGAAGTTATAGAAAGTTTCCTGTATTTTATTACCCAAAGGCCTAGGCACAGGTAACTGCCTATATCCAAGATGGTAGCGACAATTTCCGGTTCCAGGTACATTGGCTCAGGCTCAGGAAATAGTCATAATAGAAAGTAAACTAATACTACTTTTCATTCACTAATAACGTGATTCTATCAAACATTGATTATCCGGAAAAACAATGTGGCAGTAGAAATTTATCTGTATGCACAGTTATCACCATTCTAAACTGATGTCAAATCGCAGACTACCCCTCTTCTTATCTAGTCTCCATAATTCACATGTGGTTGTGTTATTTTATCGACAATTTTGGGTTTGGATTTGTTCCTTTTCGGGTCTAATATGTGTTTTACGAGAGAGAGAGAGAGAGAGGGAGAGAGAGAGTTAATTGGAATTTTACGAATGTTGGCATTATTTTCATATCTATTACAGATTACTATTGTTGAACTTATAGAAAGAAAGACACTATCATTTTATTATTGCATAATTGTATAAATCATGTATTTATTCAATATGAGACTACGTATTTCATTAGGAAATACCATAAAAATGTAGCTCTTGCGCTTTTGTCACCTATTTTAAAACTTATATGTAGTTCAATGACAAACCATACTTTGATGTTTAATTTTGTTATAATAATCTATTAATGTACCTCATTATTTCAAACATATTCAATAAATTTTTAATAAATGTTGAATATTTGTATTTATGCAACCTCTTTGTTTTGTTATTGTTTCTACACAACAGTATCGTTGAAAGTTTCCTGTATTTTATTACCCAAAGGCCTAGGCACAGGTAACTGACTATATCCAAGATGATAGCGACAATTTCCGGTTCCAGGTACATTGGCTCAGGTTTAGGAAAAAGTCATAATAGAAAGTAAACTACCATTACTTTTAATTCACTAATAACGAGATTCTATCAAACATTGTTTATCCGGAAAATTAATGTGGCAGTAGAAACTTTATCTGTATGCACCATTATCACCATCCTAAACTGATGTCAAATCGCAGACTACCCCTCTTCTTATCTTGTCCCCATAATTCACATGTGGTTGCGTTATTTTATCGACATTTTTGGGTTTGCATTTGTTTATTTTCGGGTCTAAGTCGTGTTTTACGAGGGGGACATAGAGAGAGAGTTTATTGGAATTTTACGAATGTTGGCATTATTTTCATATTTATTACATGTAGATTACTATTGTTGAATTTATAGAAAGACTCCGTCATTTTGTTATTGCAAAATTGTATAAATCATGTATTTATTCGATAAGAGACTACGTATTTCAATAGGAAAATACCATAAAAAATGTATGTCTTGCACTTTTGTCACCTACTTTAATACTTTCATGTAGTTCAATGACAAACCATGCTTTGATGTTTATTTTTGTCATAATAATCTATCAATGTACATCATAACTTCACACATATTCAATAAATTTTGAATAAATGTTGAATATTTGTATTTATGCAAACTCGTCGTTTTCTTATTGTTTCTACACAACAGTTTCATTGAAAGTTTCCTGTATTTTATTACCCAAAGGCCTAACCACAGGTAACTGACTATGTCCCAAGATAGTGGCGGCATTTTCCGGTTCCGGGTACATTGGCTCAGGCACAGGAAATAGTCATAATAGAAAGTAAACTTGTAATACTATTAATTGACTTAAAACGTGATTCTATCAAATACTGTTTATTCGTAAAAACATTGTGACAGTAGAAATTTATCTGTATGCAACATTATCACCATTCTAAATGTTTTCTTTCCACAAAAACTGATGTCAAATTGCATACTACCCCTCTTCTTATCTAGTCCCCATAATTCACATGTGGTTGTGCTATTTTATTGACAATTTCGGGTTTGCATTTGTTCATTTTCGGGTCTAATTCATGTTTAACGAGAGAGAGAGACAGAGAGAGAGAGAGAGAGTTCATTGGAATTTTAGGAATGTTGGCATTATTTTCATATTACATGTAGATTACTTTTGTTGAATTTATAGAAAGAAAGACACCGTCATTTTATTATTGCATAATTGTATAAATCATGTATTTATTCAATAAGAGACTACGTATTTCATTAGGAAATACCATAAAAATGTATGTCTTGCGCTTTTGTCACCTATTTTAATACTTATATGTAGTTCAATGACAAACCATACTTTGATGTTTAATTTTGTCATAATAATCTATTAATGCACCTTATAATTTCAAACATATTCAATAATTTTTTAATAAATGTTGAATATTTGTATTTATGCAACCTCTTTGTTTTGTTATTGTTTGTACACAACAGTTTCATTGAAAGTTTCCTGTATTTTATTACCCAAAGGCCTAAGCACAAGTAACTGACTATATCCAAGATAGTTACGACCATTTTCAATTCTGGATACATTTGTAGTACAACGACCGCGCAACGTTATAGTGTTTGGTTATTTCTGTGGACAGGTCATGGATTGTGTTAAATGAATGGATACGACCCCTGGTCATAATAATTACTAAGGTTCTTTTATGACCGATCAGGACAAAAGTCAAGAGTATTGTTGATACATAGACATATAACTGCTGACTTGTTAGAAACAGAATCAGGACAGATTCGTTTGTAACACGGTCAAAACAAAAGTCAAAAGTATTGTTGATACATAGACATACAACTGCTGACTTGTTAGAAACAGAATCAGGACAGATTCTTTTGTAACACGGTCAGAACAAAAGTCAAGAGTATTGTTGATACATAGACATATAACAGCTGACTTGTTAGAAACAGAATCAGGGCAGGTTCTTTTGTAACACGGTCAGAACAAAAGTCAAGAATATTGTTGATACATAGACATATAACAGCTGACTTGTTAGAAACAGAATCAGGGCAGGTTCTTTTGTAACACGGTCAGAACAAAAGCCAAGAGTTTTATTTATACCTAGGCACATGACTGCTGAATCATTAGAAAACAACATCGGGGCCTGTATTCACCAACCATTCTTGAGAATATTCTTAGTCTTATTCTCCAAGATTTTCTACATTTGTAAGTAACAGAACTTCTGATTGGCTAAACCGAATGGTTTAGCCAATCAGAAGTTGTGTTACTTACAGATGTAGAAAATTCTGGAGAATAAGACAAAGAATGTTCTTAAGAATTCTTGGTGAATAAGGGCCCAGGTCAATTTGAGGTGAATGATACTAAGTATATATATACAGTTAGTTTCACTGCGACAGAGGAGACAGTCAATAGAGAGTTGTCAGAGACGGACGGTAGACACAGAGACAGAAAAACAGGAGCTTGTTGGTTAAGTTTGGTTTTCGACATTATTTTATACATACGATGTAATAAAGCTCTGAAACTTTCTTCAACCGTTTTGTGTTAGACAACCAACCAACCCCCTGGGCAACTGCTGGCTTACATGGCGCATTTATGGTGCCGTGACAAAGGATCTGGATTGCTGAATTGTTGAAGCCTGTAGCTGGTAGCTGAGCCGAAACTGTAAGTTGTCACTTTAGTTACTCTTTTTACATAAGCATGGCAGAACTTGTAGACATTGCCCACTCATTAGAGGGACAATTAAACTAGAGGCGCTTGAGCGCCTGTATCGCTCCACAGGCCTGATTTTTCTGTAACGGTGAAGAGAAGTTTTTAACAATTACCATTCATTCCTGCATTTTAGGTCACTGAAGAAAAAAAGCTATGAAAAACATTGTGAGAAAAGAAGAAAATAATAGTAACCTACATTTTCTTTGTTTTACACAATAACATCTACCCTTTTTAATAAAAGTTTTACCAATTTGAAGATTCATTATGTTGTCTGCAACATCTTTCAATTATGACCAGTTATAAAAATTTTGTCTTCTGGTTATAGTTAAAGAGGGTCTTGTTACAAACCATTTTGGGTAGGGAAACATCAAAATACAGAAAAAAATATGTATTGTGGCAATTGTTTTATTGAAGTTGTAGGATCAGTTTGATTGGATAACAAAATGCCTTATCACAACAGTAAAGCCCTGTCCCTCTTTGTACTAGATCACCAGTAGGTCAACAAACCTTTACCAGAACTAATAAAAGTGCAGAGGTTCTCTTGTTTTATATGAAAAGGATTATAGATTATGTAAAGCAACCATCTTTAACTCTTTACCAAACGACAAAATTTGGGATGTGACCAAACTGAAAGCATTTGCAGACAACAAATTAAACATTGATGAAATGATGATTTCTCTCTTTGAGGAAAACACTGAGAGAAAAGGAGAAAATGCTGATTACCAGCATTTTCTCCTTTTCCAAGAGTGTTTTCCAAAGACTTATTCTTAAGGGACGTTAAAAGTCAGAATTGTATGGTAAAGACTTACCACCATAGAAACTAATCTGCAATACAATGAAATCCAACGAATAGTTTGAGAGAAGAAAGATTTTACTTTATACCATAAAAGGAAAATGAGTCTCCCATAAAAGCCATGTTTTTTGACAGATCCTTTTTTTTTAAGGAATTCTGTAGACCTCTACCTAAGGAACATTCCTGCAAAATAATAATGCTATCCAATTAGCGGTTTGGGAGGAGAAGATTTTTAAAGGTTTTTTACTTTGGTTGCCATGGCAACCAGAATTATCCATGGAACACAATTATTTGAAGGAATTTGAAAGAGGACCACCTAAGGAACATTCCTGTGAAATTTGGTAAAAATCCAGTCAATAGTTTCTGAGGAGAAGTATTTTAAAGAAAAAGTTTACGGACGCACGCACGGATTAACGGACGGACGAACAGACGGACGGACGGACGGATGGACGCACGACGGACACAACGCCATGACAATAGCTCGCTGGCCTTCGGCCAGTGGAGCTAAAAAAATTGACTAAAGCAGTGGGAGCACAGGGGGTTGCTAGAATTGTTAATATTTTTGATTGCACTGACTCAAAACAATTTAATGGTTGGATTAAGAGCATAGCAAAATATGCAACCTTAATAGGAGTCACAGTAGACTCCGTACAGTATGTCGCATATCAGGCCAGTAGCGGTCCCATTTGCGATTTTCTTAAGAGGTATTTTGAAAGTAACCCGTGACATAATTGGGATCAAACTAGAACTGAACTAAGGTAAAGGTTTGGCGCAGTGTGGTACATCAACAACATGCTATGTTGTTACTCCGACGCGTTAAACAAAAGTCTGGTGAAACGATCCACGTATATGCAGAACGATTTCTCGCAATTACCGGGGATGCCTTTGATGGTTCTGACCAGTTGCAAAGACATTTGATAGGTTACTTTATCGACGGCTTGACACAAGACGATGTGAAAATGAAAGTTATGAGACATAATCCTCCTACTTTCAATGAGGCTGTAAGAATCGCTACGGGCGAACAAAATTTAACCCTTTACACTAAAGATAGTTATTTTGACGTGTCAACAACAGACAGCTTTTGAAAACATTGTGGGAAAAGGAGAAATTGCTCGTAACAATGAGCAGAACAAATTTCAATTTTTCAGTCACATTTATTTTGTCGTCTGCAAATGCTTTCGATTTGGACAAGCTTAAAAAATTGTCGTTTGGTAATAAGTTAAAACATAAAACCAAGATTCCTCCACAGACAGCACACATTTGTCGATGTCAAATTAGAAAATACAACCATTTACCCACAGGACGGTCCTTTGATACGGCACCTAAAAGTCTGTGTCTTAACCCTTTACCACACAATTAACACCCCTGAAAAAGATAGCTTTTGATAGTGTTTATTCTAGAGCGGAATAGCAGGGCGCGCCACCCTGCCCCTTTTTCACTCCGCCCTTGTGCCCTCGAATCTGTGAACACCCGCCCTGTTGCCCTTATCATATGCATACAAAACTTGTCTGTGTATTGTTCTGGTTTCAGAGAAGGAGAAACCAGGCTACATGGGCAAAAAACTCGCCTTCAATGTCTCGGCTCCGTCTCGTCAAGCTTGCACAGTCACAAAATTTCGCTATAAATTTTTCCGATCTGACTATATTCATGAAATACAGCCAATCTAAGACTAAGGGTGACATTAATTATCCTTTATCAACTTCGTCAGTTAAGACAGGACAGCAGGGTGTTATAATCCTTATCTATCACTAACTTGCTAAACCATCCCTTTATCCCTCGAAACCCTGACTTTTTTCCCCAACAGGTACTTTAGCGTCCGCTAATTTCTTTGAATGACGTCACACAATCAGTGATATTTCTCAATACATGAATAGTTTTAAAATAAAGCAGAATTAACTCTTCTTACAGCTGGATATTATCATTTCGTACATTTTTTGTATAAATTACAAGTATGGATGGTAAATTAAAGTTGCCAACTGTCTTGAAAATACTCGATGTTTGCTATTCAAGCATCGGCAATTTTTTGAAAGCAAAATCTGCATTGCAATGTTCTATTTTTAGCAGTCTATTTATGGAATGGCTATGCAGTAGTACACTACACCGTCAGAAGGCCTACACATTAGTTATTCTTTCTATGTAATAATTAAGTCTTTTGATGTTTTTTAATCAAAATTATTGTTATTTCTTAAAACAGTTGAGAAGAAGTTTCTCTTTTATAATTACTCTGGACATTTTTTTTGTTATCTGATGAGAAGTTAGGTAGTGGACCTGCAATAGAAAACAGCTATTTCCACAATATTATTATCCTACAAAATTTGCTACTATTAAAATGAGTATTATTGTACTACTTTAACCGAACCATTTTTTCCTCCCTATAATTATCATTAATTTTATCAATCTAAAACCACTGTATTCTCATTAGAAAGCATATTAAGAATTACCTCCCTTTTCTGAAAACTAACAAAAGTATCAACAATTGTTCATAGACATCAAGGGAATTTCTGGTCGATTAAAAATGTGCAAAAGTATTATATCTGTATTTTTCAACTATTTAGAAATTTTATTTCATGCTGCACTAGAAGTGTTACGGATCTACTACCTTAAAGCTAAGTGTGACTGTGCATCATGGGATCATAAATTACATGGCAATCAAAACCTGTATGGTCAGATTGTGTTGCTTTGAGTCTATGAGTTGATAAGAATCTTTTGTTATTCTTTTCTTTAATATGCAATTCATATCCAAAGTTATAGTTAGAACTTGTTTCGAAAAGAGTAAAGGACACAGTTTTGCGTTTGTCTGATATGAGAAGTCATTCATCAAGGCACTGTTCGTCCCTGCCCCTTTTTCCTGCCTCCCTGCCCTTTTGCGTCGTCTAGAATAATCACTAGCTTTTGAAAACATTGTGGGGAAAGGAGAAAATGCTGGTTACCAGCATTTCCTCCTTTTCCAACAATGTTTTCTACCCTGTCAAAAAAAATCATTTCATACGAGCTGCAATGAAACTGACATCTGCAAATGCTTATAATTCGGACAGGTCTAAAATTCTGTCGAGGGGTAAAAATGGGTAAAACTGTTGAATGCCAAAAATTATACGAGTCATCCTCCGTGAAAAAGGAGCTTAACGCTTCTTCGAAAAATATCAAACCAGGTCAGCAAGCGCGGATTTCATGGTCTGACCTGGGTCGATACTCTTCCCTATTTGTCAATTTTCTGTATGCCCAAGGACTAGTCGATCTCATGAAGAAGTTGGTGTTAAAAAAGTGGGCATTATGAATCCATTAGTATGTGATGGCTTGCTTCGTACCATGGATCACGGAGATACCTTCAGCCTTGACCGCACAATCCTGAATGAATTATGAATGAATGTTGTTTTATGGCGCATCGACAGCTTTGGTCATTTACCGCGCATATCTGTGTTAAAAGTTAATAAAAGTGGAGTTGTTTAAACTGACTAAATTTTGAATACGTAAATGACAATAAAAGAATTGAATTAAGAAGTATGCATAAAGGGCATTATCGGGCTACAGGGCAATCCCTATATGCTCAAAAATTTTAAGTGATAAGATTTAAGAATGTGATAAAAAGGTTTGAAGTCAATGTTGGATTGATAAAAAAAAGTTTTTAAATGAAAAAGAAATATGTTCATTTATAATGTGCATAAAATATGATATTGAGTGGCTGGGCAATCCCTGCCTACTCAACAGTTTTAGGTTAAAAGGTAAGACTGGTAATATTGCTTTTTCTTGGAAATGACGTTAAAACTGGTTAAGATTGGAGCCTCCAATGGGATCAATATACTCCCATTAAAGAGGTCGCACAATCCTGACTTTTAACACCCCTGTGAAAGAAGCCTTTGGAAAACATTGTAGGAAAAGGAGAAAATGCTGGTAACCAGCATTTTCTCCTTTCCCACAATGTTTTCTTCCCTTCCTGAAACAAATTTCAATTTTTGATTAACCTTTATTTTGTTGTCTGCAAACGCTTTCAATTTGGACTAGTCCAAAATTTTGTTGTTTGGTAAAGAGTTAAGCCCCCTTGTTCAGAGCAAGGCTCATATGAATTACTGACCTATTAAGACAATATGACTGAAATATTGTTTAAAATGGCATAAATCACCAGCTAACTAATCAATCTAGGTCGTTTGTTATATATAGGATCCGACTTGAGTAGGCTTTTGAGATAATTGGTTGGTTGTATTGGGGTTTAACGCCACTTTAACAGCTAAGGTCATATCATGGCGATCAGTGACGCACATGTGTTTCCTGGCTTTCTCATACCAGTACTAAACACAACTTTCTTTCCAAAGCCACCGACTATTTCTCTCACATGCTTCACTTACGAGATAAGATTTTATTAAACAAGTCAAAGGAAATGTTATTAAGCGAACCTCTGGAAAGCTTAATAACATTTTTCCCGTGACAAGTTTAATAAAATTTCATCTCAAACGCCCACGAATGTCAGATTCTTTTTATCACGTAACGACATTTCATAAAATATAGATCAGATGATGCAAAAAAATCATAAATGCATCCAAGGTAATATTTATACACTTCTACGCAATACGTACAAAATGACGTCACACAAATGTGATATCAAACGTTTATAAGATGAGAAAATTCGTAATGGGTATATTACACTGAAAATAAAGGAGATTATGTGATACAGTAGTTAGTGCTGGAATTTTAGTCAACATGTATTGGACTTCACAACTTCTGGCGAAGTAAATCAAGTGATAATACCCTTGAACAAGGTACTACAGAGTCCATGCCTATTGCCTTCAACACGTTAACCCTTTACCACACAATGACAACTTTTAACGACCCTGAAGAAGAAGGCTTTTGAAAACATTGTGGTAAAAGGAGAAAATGCTGGTAACCAGCATTTTCTTCTTTTCCCACAATGTTTTCTACCCTATCAAAGCAAAATTGCACCATTTAAGCCACTCTGAAATTGTCGTCTGCAAATGCTTTTAATTTGGATAGGTCTACAATTTTGCCACGTGGAAAAGGATTTGATTGAAATGTTCAGCTATATGTCACCCTTAGGTCAATAAAATATACAAAATCAATCATACCTACAACATAGACTTCAGAAACAAACTAAAAATACTTTGTATCTTAAACTTTCTAAATTTTCTGTATGATCTTCCCAGTGACTGTAATATTGACTTACTTTACATCCAAAAGCAGCCAGTGACTTTCAACATGGTATACGTAACTTGGTGCAACGGCTATTGTGGCACAACTGGGGTTAAGCTTGAGATTGATTCCGGCCACAGGCACTGATGACGTAGAACTGTCCCTGGGCAATACACTGCAGAGCATCAGCCTAGTACTTGAAAATCCCTGGAAACAGATTTATAAACATGAAGACTGTTATCTTGATATAACTAAACTAGAGCTGTCACTGAATGTGACTTTATACCACCGCCAGCGCTTTGACAGTATTTTGTATCCAGAAGGACACACGCATGGACACACGCAGAAACACAGACGGACGGACACACAGACAGACAGGGGCTGATTCCAGTATGCCCCCAAAACCTTCAGGGGGAGAAGGGTAGTATAAAATAGGGTACGACTAATCATTGATTGATTGTATGGTGTTTAATGCCATTTTCAATATTATTTCAGTAATATAGTGGTGGCCAGTGCACCTATCCATGCGTTCCTGGAGTTTCCTTTACCAGTATTTTGCACAATTTTCTTTCCAAGGCACTGGCTGCTTTCCCACAAGGGTACAACTAAAACACACATACTTTCCCCATGACATCATAAATAAGGAAAACGAAAATCACAGACCATGCTTCTGACCCCTCTTTTTGTTGGAACTTGCACAATACATGGGAGCTCTCGGTATCTCCGTATAAGTGAATTTATCAATCTAAATGGTAAAATTATCAAACCATAATCCATCAGTATTTCTCGATTCAGTACCGAAAAGCACGATATAATTTGTTGTGTTTTTATGCTTAACCGTCTTCTAACCTACCCCAAGTTTTGAACAAAAGCTTTTGAAAGAAAGGAGGTGGGGGAGGTTCTTGTAACCAGTATTTTCCTGCTTTACCCTCCATGTTTTTCCTACCTTTTGGGAAAAAAAATCATACTTTCAGCTCAATCTATTAATTTTAACCTCTTGAAAGCCCTTTAACCCTTTCCCATTACAATCACTGATTTTTACAAGTCTGGGAAAGAAGGTTTTTGAAAACATTGTAGGAAAAGGTAACCAGCATTTTCACCTTTTCCAACAATGTTTTCTACCCTTCACAAAACAAATTTCAAATTTTCAGTCACTTTTATTGTGTCGTCTGCAAATGCTTTCGATTTGGACATGCCAAAAATTTTGTTCTTTGGTAATGAGTTAAAGAATGTACATACATTGCATTATAACAATTAACACAAGCTGTCTTCTCACTCATCACAACTTTGCCGATTCCATACCTACATCTATCGTCCGTATCAATGAGGTTTCCATTTTGAAATGAGAATCACATCATTATATATATAGCGCACCACTGACAGTTGTTCAGCAACGACATAAACAACCTCGATGAAGTTATTCACATCTGCCTATTTGTAGGTGAAAACTTCAATCAGAATTGATAAACCATGTTAAAAATGAATGTACAAACTGTTTGTCAACCGAAATATAGTTAGAAAAGATTTTGATAGAAAATTGAAACTCATGTTTTCATTTATAAGAGGAGCCTTACAATTTTCAGAACGGTAAACCGGCGTATTTCCGGGCGATGAATCTGACACATAACAATCCACTAGTTACAGTCGAGGGATATGATGGCTCCCATCACCCGAGGTATGCCAAATGGCTGTCTACCATGTCATTTATTTCTTTTCTATCGCAGGCTTTGATAAATTCTTCAACCTCTTCTTGAATCTGTCGAACTTTTCCAGATAAAACAAAGTAAATGTTGAAAATTATGTACACATTGCGTCTTTAGCAGATGAACTCTCAGATATTAACCCTTTCCCAAACAATCCTTGGTTTTCACAACTCTGAAAAAAAAAGCCTTTTGAAAACATTGTGGGAAAAGAAGAAAATCCTGTTAACCAAAAGGTTAATACTTTGTACATTTCAAACGTTCACTTACAAATCATGTATGTTTCATTTTCCGATAAAATCTGAATTTAATACTTGAATGAAATATGTTTTCAGCATTGATCACTTTCTTTGAAAAAAAAAAAAAAATTATTGTGTATATAAAATTCTAACAAACAACTTAGGGTAGTTACTTTTAGAAACAAATTAAGAAGACAAAGGCCAATCTGACAAATACACCCCACCCCCATCTCTCTCTCTTGATCCATATTTTGACCATGAGTGTCTGATTCTGCCAGCATTATAAAATTGGGGAGAGAAACAGAGAACCCGAGATTGCTCTTGAAATAAGACTAGGCCTACTAACCCTTTACCACACAATGACGACCTTTGACAATCCTGTTAAAGAAGCCTTTTGAAAACATTGTGGGAAAAGTAGAAAACGCTGGTAACCAGCATTTTCTCCTTTTTCCACAATGTTCTCAACCCTTCCTAACAAAATTTTAATTTTTCAGTCACATTTATATTTTTGTTTGCAAATGCTTTCAATTTAGACCATTTTTTTTCGTTTGATACAGATTTAACATGAAAAAAAAAAAATTTGTACTTACCTTGCAAAATCTTACGGGCAGCATCTTTTGTAGACAGAATTGACAGAAGCAGTAATGATGACTTGGAGCAAGCACGTACGATCTCTCTAGGGTGATATTCATGGAGCCATAAAATCCATTTCTGTCCTACAGATAAATGAATCATGAGGTAGACTGTCCTTGGACATGCGCAGCGGAAAATTTACCGAAAGCAAACAGTTTTGCTACCTTTCAACCTTTATGGCCTTCGCAGGCTGACATGGGATGATATAGGAGACAGGGGTACTCTTAACTTCAGTCTGAAGGTTTGCTCCGATGCTATTTTTGTTACTGGTCCCGCATACGTTCAACGCAGACCTCTTTAACTGTTGACCAAACGAAAAATTTTTGAACATGTCCAAATTGAAAGCATTTGCAGACGAAAAATTAAAGGTTACTCAAAAATTGAAATTTGTTTCCAGCAGGGTAGAAAACATTGTGAGAAAAGGAGAAAATGCTGGTTACCAGCATTTTCTCCTTTTCCCACAATGTTTTCAAAATGTTTCTACCTCAGGGTCGTAAAATCCAGGGATTGTTTAGTAGAGGGTAAAGACATCTGGAATTAATACGATTTTACCCACATCTTTTCAAATGGCTCTATGCGATAAAATTTCCAATGACAGCTAATAAAATGGGCATGGATCGTTAGATAAATTATTAATCTTTACAAAAAACAACTGATGTTAGTTAATATCTACATCATACCTTCGTGAAAATCTGTATTTTTCAATATAAATAACCGTCGACTTACCTCACCAGAAAACAAAACATGGTGATATCATCAATTCAATGCGCTCAACACCACTTCATGACAAACCAACTGTAATTGTGTAAAACGTATTTTATAAACAGATATCATTTCTGGTCTGAACAGTCAAAACTTTGCAACAAAACTAAACAATAAGCTATTCAAATTCTATCACTAAGTGCCAACAATTACATTCATTATCAGTTTGACATTTCAGAAAGGCAAAAGTACTGACTAATTAATTTACCAATTTGGTCAAACTCAAAGTCCGATTTCCTGTTTACCCAGAATTCTCTGTGAAATTAAATGTCGAAATTGATACTAGTGACTTACCAGATCGCATATTCTTGTCTGGGGAACAGTGATAAAACTAATAAAACTAAAATGGCAATGCAGTTTTAACTGTCGATGGCTGTGAGTTTGACGTGGAAGTAGTTCGAGAACAGTAGGGTTTTCGGCCAACGGATTATGCTAACCACTACACTGACCTCAGTTGATGTCGCTTTCAGGGTTATGAATATGCAAATACTTCGGAGGACAGTCCTGAAGCCTGGTTAACGAGCTGCCCTGCGTCACTCATGTGAAAACGTTGCCAAATTAATGAATATGCAATCGCGTTTTATGGACAAAGAAAGTATAGACCAAGATTAGGCTGTATTTACAAACATGTCCAATTGTGAAAAAATATCCATGTAATTGTTTCTCAACTTGCGCTGGGCATGTCTCAACTTTCAGGTCGGGGGGGTGGGGGGGTGGGGGAGTGGCCTTTTGCAGACAGTGTAGATCCAAGATCAGATTGCACATTTTGTGCAGACTGATCTTGATCTAAACTGTCCGATATGGAAACATCTTTTTCCACGTGACTTTGTTTGAAGTGGCACAATTTGTGTTATTAACCCTTTACCAAACAGTCCCTGGTTTTTACGACCCTGATTTATGAGTCTTTCTGACCCTTTACCCCATAAGGGATTTCTATAGTATCTCTAAATAACCCTAAATAACAGCAAGGATGAAGCCGTTTCTTATGTGTATATGACACCTTTTGATAGTGTAGAAAACATTGTAGGAAAAGGTGAAATTGCTCCTAACGATTGCTCTTCTCACAATGTTTTCCAAAGGCTCCTACAAGCAATGCTTAGAAATGATTATCTATGGAGTAAAGGGTTAAAACATTGTGGGAAAAGGTAGCATTTTCTCCTTTTCCCACAACGTTTTCTACCCTGTTGGAAACAAATTTTAATTTTTGAGTTATGTATATATAGTCATAAGTATGTGTTTTCTATTTGGACAAGTCTAAATTATTGTCGTTTGGTACAGTGATATAGTTAACCGATTAGATTATCGTCATTTATTACTGTTTCATGTGTGTTAACCACGCTGCTTGTCAGCGCGGCTACAAAAAATTTATTTCAGTTATATCACGGCGTTTAGTTTAACGCTTTTCAACATTACCTACAATGAGGGGAATTGCTTATTTATAAAAAATATTAATTTGCCAGGAAACGGGTAAGCATGATTCTTTTTTTAACTTTGAAATTATTTTTATCTGACGATTGCTATCTTGTATATTAAAATAAATATTCAAATTAAAAAATTAATCATAATATATTTAGATAAGGAGAGATTTCTAATATATACGCAATAACTGATAAAGGGAGGTAATAACAAAGAGGTTTCAGTCCAACGCTATGTTGATAGTTGTATAGATGGACCTATATATCAGGGATGGTAAATACCCAGTGTATGATGATGACTTTGTAGGATTAAGGTCCCTCCGTACTCTAGGCATATTTGCTATGGACCACTATAGAGAAAGAATCGGATACATGTATAGAGTTCCCTGTAGATTAGTCTCAATAATGAGACGTTACGGTGATCTTTTTCATATTCGGACATTTACTGTACACCAAGGCGACCAGTCGAAAAGTAACATCGCCTTTGGGGACAGTTATCTGTACTACCTGTAGATCTACAAGCCCCTAGCTCTTCTTCGAATAGACCACAGGAATTTGACATTCTATAACCAAAATAAATGATCAAATATGAAAAAAAATTCCCCTATATAATATAAACACATTTTTTTTTTTTTTTTTCATATTTGATCATTTATTTTGGTTATAGAATGTCAAATTCCTGTGAATAGACCTCCTTGGTTTTTTAACTTGTCCGATGTAAAGCACCGATAAAAACAAGGCTACATCTGGGTTTTAAACCAGGTCATCTCTAGTTGGGTGGGAAACACAAAGTGTCTAAGAGAGGTCCTGGTTAAGTACGTGTCAGGCCGGGAATCGAACCTCTGGCCTTAGGATTGATAGTCCGGCGTTTTACCACTGCACCGGTCCACCCAAATACATAATGCAAAACAAGATCCCGAAATATATGGATCTAGTTCTATATAGTCTAGATTCTAGTGTATATACATCAAGAGGTCGTGGATGTCCGTGTTGTATCGACGTCACGTCGGCTAGATTAGATCTTCCACGAAAAAAAAATCTGAATTTTACAAACTCATTACCAAATGATAAAATTTTAGGCTTGTCCAAATCGAAAGCTTTTGCAGACGACAAAATAAAAGCAACTGAAAATTTGAAATTTGTTTTTGTGGAAAATATTGCGGAAAAAGGAGAAAATTAATGCTGGTTACCAGCATTTTCTCCTTTTTCCACAATGTTTTCTACAGGCTTCTTTCTCAGGGTCGTCAAAAGTAGGGATTGTGTGGTAATGGGTTAAGAAATAATCTGGATTCTTCTACTTTGGAACCAAATTACTTTGAAACATAGGTCATGAAAACCAGGTCACAGGTGTAGATCAAGATCAGACTTGCATTCTGTTTCACCTGATCTTCAAAATCCAGATCAAGACGAGACTGAGTGAAAACTTGAGAACGAACATGAGGCAGAAACTTTTTTTAACCCTTTCCCAAACAAGCCCTTGTTTTTACATGTCTGCAGTACAAGTCTTTTGAAAACACCGTGGGAAAAGGAACGAGCAATTTCTCCTTTTCCCACAGTGTTTTCTACCCATTTGGAGAACTTTCTGCCATTTCTATCAAATTTGAAATTGTCGTCTGCAAACTTATTGAGTTTAGAAGAGTCTAAAATTTGTCGTTTGCGAAAGGGTTAAATTTTCTAAAAGGCCTTCTTTTTCTGTATCCTGCCTTGTCCAGTAGCTCAGTCGGTAACGTACAGGACTTGAGAACAGGGGGTCGTGAATTCAATCCCCGGCTCGGCCAATTTGTTTCCGAGGATTGATGATAGTCATTGCGACAAGATTCATTCCTCTCTCACTGCTGATCGTTGTTTCCACGATGGTTATGTGGTAAAGCAACCAGTGGCTTGAAAACAATATTGTGTGTACTGGTAACAGAAACTCCAGGGGAGCATGAATAGGTGCACTGGCTGCAGCAATATGACTGAAATAATGTTGAAAACGCCTTTAAACACCATACATTCAATCAATTTCTCTGGATCTTTAACACTTCAAATTGTGTGTTAAGGTAGTGGACCCATAATACTTCTAGTGCTGCATGGCATAAAATTTCTTGGTAGTTGATAATGACAGATTTATACTTATATGATACTTTTGCACATTTTTAACCGACCAGAAATTCCTTTGATGTCTATCGTGCAATCATTTGTTAATACTTTTGTTAGTTTCCAGAAAAGGGAAGTAAGCATCGCATCCCTTTGTAATGAGACTATAGTGGTTTTAGATTTATAAATGATAATTCTGGGAAGGAAAAAGTGGCTCAGTGAAAGTAGTACAATAATACTCATTTTTAATTTTAGTAAATTTTGTAGGACAATATCATAGTGGAAATATCTGTTTTCTATTACGGATCCACAACATTAAATTTACCAAGAGGGCCGAGATGGCCTTGGATCGCTCACCCGAATTTTTAAGAGGACCATAGCCATTTTTTTTTTTTTTTTTTTTTTTTTTGAGGTATTGAAACGCTGGAAACAAAATCATTCTTTTGCCAAGCAATTTACAAAAGGTCACCTGTAAAAGTCATTTCAAAATCTGACCAGCAGTTTCAGAAAATAATTTTTAAGAGTTACTTAATTTCTGTATAGTGCAAGTAGCCCCCATTCACCAGAGCCATGTTTCTTGACTGATCAAAATTTCATGAAAGGGTCACCCAAGGAACATAGCTGTGAAATTATTTCAAAATCCCACCAGTGGTTTCAGAGAAGAATTTTTAAGAATTCCTTCATTTCTGTATAGTGCAAGTAGCCCCCATTCACCACAGCCATCTTTCTTGACGGATCAAAATTTCGCGAACACATTTTAGTAGTGTATAAATGATACCTTTTAGCCCTTTCGCTTACTGCCCACCACAAAATCTCCAAAACGTAAATCCGTTTTTTTTCTGCTTACCACCAACCACAAAAATCTCCAAAATTTAAATCCGCTTTTTTCGTCTCGCCGCCGTTTTCTAGCCAGAACGTCCGTTTTCTAGCCAGAACGCCCATCCATTGTTTTTTTTTTTTTTTTTTTTTTTTTTTTTTTTAAATTTCCCCCGCGCGCGTCTCCCTCGGGAAAAAAAAAAAAAAAAAAATTTATAACTCGCAAAAAATGTTATAAATTTCTGATCCCCCGCGCACGTTTCTTAAAAGGAAAAAAAAACTTATAACGGGCGAGAGTTATAAATTCTCGTTCGAAAAAAAATTTAATTTTTGACCAACGAGTCATTAATATTGATACCCTTTTCCTCTATATCTTTTTTAAAATTAAGCCAGGCCAATACCTTTCCAACATCATCATTTCTCCAATCTTTCCTCGGTTTCTTATTAATCTCATCGATCTCCTTACTTTTTGTTCTTAATAGATCCATCATTTTTTCCTTTTCGTTATCTTTCGGTTTTAAATTCTTTTTTACCATTTTTTATAGTATATTTATTTTTTTTAAACTAAATATTCTAATACAAAATAAAATTTGAATTTTGTAAAAAAAAATTTTTTTTGAATAAAATTCCGGAAAAAATATGAGTGTATTAAATAAAATAAGCGAAAAAGCTAGGAAAGAAATTAGTGATTGTTTAGTGTCTAAGCCTTACCGTGAGGAGTTTTGTGCGGAAACAAATAAAAAGATATTTAAAAGACTCTTACCCAGTGATTATACTATATTTGATGGAAATCTTATGACATATATAATATCTGCAGAATTACATTTTCTTAGTAGGACAGAGTTTAAGGGTGAAATAGTAAACATTAAAGTAGTTAAGGAAAACGATCGTCAATATCTTATTTTTACGTTTATCATAAACTTTAAAGAAAAAATTAAGGAAACAGAAAGAAAAAGAAAGCCAGATCCAAGGGAATTACCTAAAATACATAAGACTGATAAATGCGTTGCTTGTTTAGAAGAACCTGCTAGCATACATTTTATTGAATGTGGGCATATATGTATATGTGATGATTGTTATAGTAAACTTAATGACTATCGTATTTGCCCAGTGTGTAGAATTAAGAGTGAAATGACATTAGAAACAGACCCTGATGCAATTTATGATGATACTGGTTGAAGAATAAATTATGATAGTGATTCGTAATCGTATGCATGTGCAAAATTATAAATATATATTTTATTAAAAATATATATTTTTATTTAAAACTTAAAAAAATTAATAGACGCTTTTTATTTTCTTTTAAACGTTCGTTTTTATTTTTTAGATTATTTATTATTTTATTATTTTTCTTTCTAACATAAATATTCGACTTTAAAGACTTATTTACCTCTTTTAACGCTTTAATACGATCCCTATTTTCCGAGATTTTATCGTTATAAAACGATTCTGAACGCTTATTGTCTATTATGCGATAATCCATTTTTAAAAAAAACAAAAAAATTATTTTACTCGCTTAAAATTCGGTATTTATCAAAAATTTAAGAAAAAATTTCTCGTATAAAAAAGATGATTAGTTTAAACATCGGGTTTATTTCGCATTTAACTAAAGTGCAAGAAGATAAAATTTATTTCGGCAAAGTAAGATATCGAGAACCGGATATGATAGCGTTACCACCGTGCATGGACGAAAACGATTTTTTATCGTTTCAAAGATTAAAACCGGTTATTTACTACCAATATAGTAAAATAGATTATATTTACAAAAATGTATTAACTCGCGTAACGTTAGTATTTCCGACGAAAAGCCATATTACGTTGGATTTGAATAATCTACGCACCTACGATATCTTATGGTCATATAATAATTTAGCCCCCTTTTGTGAATGGGATGAAAAAAAACCGATTTTTGTAAATCTTGTTATGGATCGTGTCTATTTTAATCTGACAGATTTTCCTCATTCGTGGGAAGATGGCAACTTTGGTTTATTTAGTACTTGGAGCGATGATCCTATAGAATTGGATGATGACTCCTCATCGTCGGAAGAAGATTTTAGCGATAATGAATCACTCGAAATAGAAACTCACACAGAAACCGGGCCAATCACGGATCCTTCCGTAATTAGAATAACGAACGAAGTACAAAATGTTGAAATAACAACGTCAGTTTGTCATGTAGGCAGAGTTTACCGAGGAGAATGCATTATATGCGTAGATAAGGAATCGAACGTATTATTTTGTAACTGCGGTCACATGGTAGTATGTTCGAATTGTTTCGATGATAGTAAAGAGAAGAAAGTAGCGATAACTAAATGTCCAACTTGCAGACTAAAATTCGATGTGGCGAGGATATTCGAATAAATTTATAACTTTTTTTTAAAAGTTATAAATTTTTGTGCAACTTATAATGCCCCAAAGCTAACGTATTTGTACTATCTTTTAATATAAATCTTTTATCGTCGTCGTGACTTAACGTTATTTTGTTTATCTTTTCCATATACATTTCGTGCCCTCGACTTCTTAGTACGCACATTTGCCTATACTGATCTTTTTTCGTGAATAAACAATCTTTATAATTCGCGAAATGTAATTCGTTTTTGACGATCGACTTTTTAATCCCTTTGCATCTTTTGTCCACCTTATTATCCAAGGTTTTATAAGCGTACATTTTCGCCTTTAACCCCACAAATTCCGTCATAATTTTACCTCCTAATTCGTCTTTAAACTTTCCTATTACGTTCTTGTTTTCGCTATAATAACACGGATGATCGGTCGGATAGTTACTCGTGTCAAATATTTTAGGTATGTCCGGACGAATATTTTCGTAAAGGTCATACGTTTCTATTTCGGGTATAAAACTATCGGTATCCGTATAACATAATTTAACTTTATCGTTATACTTTTTCTTAAAATAATTATAATAAGTGTTATACATATGCGTCTTACTGATATCTAAAATGCTCATACCCAAATACACGGGCTTGTCATATTTTATTAAGGTTCTCTTCATGTGTAAAGCTACTAAATTCTTGTCGAATATAGTCGTATGATCGTAATTCGGTTTTGCTGCCTGCTTTTTATAGAAATAAGATTGATCGGCAGAAAGTAATTTTATATCTACTCTGTTTCTTATATTTTCCATCGTCTTACCAAAAACGGAATTATTCATCAACTTAAAAAAATCTTTTTCGAAGTCATTTTCGGCTTTAGTTCTTAAACCGTTCTTAAGATCAATGTGAGATTTTAACCAATTACTTTCTTTAAATTTAAATCCTCGGGTAACGTTTTTTAATTTAAGCCCCGAGTCAATATACGTTTTTAAAGCCCGATAATGCAAAACATATTTTTCTTTATCGTATAAATTGGGAATTAATTTTTTTACCTTTTCTACTTTTAAATGTTCGGGCGCTAAAGGAAAGTCGTTGTGTAAATCGTGTAATGTATTAGGGTATTCCAATTCTACCTCTAAGATACAACCTTCTCCTTTTTTATCGCAATATTTTTCCCAGTTTTTTAATTCTTTTTTCGTCATCCATTTAAACCGTGCGTAGGTAAAGGCTCACTCATTGCTCCGGGTAAAGACTATTTGCGTCTACGTATATTAAATACTTCGAAGGTTCGTTCGTCACATATTGATCCCCCATGTATTTATTGTTCGCTTTCGAGTATCTCGTTGTACACGTACTTATAAACTTAAAGGTATCGATAAATCTAAGTTTATGCCATATCGTTTTTTTTCTTATTCTTTTCTTTTACCTCGTCAGCGACAATATCTTTACTAAAGCTAATGTATTTTTCCTCGTTATTCGGGATGCAATTAATTTCGCCGTAATGTTTGCCGAGACTTTTAATAAAAAGGTGAGCGTCATAACCGCTAAGATTATGAAAATACACGGGGATAAAGTCCGGCGTTTTTGCTTCTAAGTTACACGAGTTATGCGTGGCTCCCCTATATTTACCCATAAAATGGCAATGATCTCTTACTTTATCGTTATTAAATTCTTTACCGCAAAACCAACAATGCGTTCGATTTTCGTAATCCGTCTCTTCTTCCTCAGTCATGATAATAGGCTTTTTATCTCGGTAGTACTTTCAGTAAATTTCTCGCGTGTCAGATATTAGCCGTTCTATAAATTTTTCCCCCGCATCTTCTCTGACATAACTTCTAGTAATAGGCGGGCAAACATTATCCTCGAAACATTTTATGAGATAGTAAAAACTACAAGGGACATGATGATGTTGTTTTATAGTAAAACTATTTTCCGGGTTTAATTCGCATGTATGTATAGGTTCCAAAATACTCTCAAAATCGGCGTACACAACGAAAGGAACCGGTAGTTTCCTACAATGGTTTTTAAAACTTATCATAGTACCTTTTTCCGGCATCTCTAATCTAATGCTTTCGTGATCGTTACAAAATTTTCGGTGTTTTTCTAAAAAATCTTCGTTTCCAAAATGGTTTAAACACCGTTTACAAAATTTAATATTTCCGTTATGACAACTCGTTACCTGGCTTCTTACTAATTGATTAAAGTTTTTTATGAGAGCATAGTGCGTTTTTCCTCCGTCTTTAATATATAACAGGTCTACGTGATTGCTTTTTTCGAAGTTCGCGTTTCTAAGAGGATAAATTTTTTTTATTTTCGTAACCAAAAACATTAACGCTAATTTCCGGATTTTGTTTCTCGAACTTATTTATGTCTTTAATCGAGATGGGGTATTCGATCCCATCCATGTTTAAACTGTCTTCTTTCGATCGTAAATTTCCGTCAATTATTTCAGCGTTCTTGTCTTTAGGATAAAGATGCCTTAAAACGCACCATAAAAAACATTTATTATCCTTATTTTTTATATTAATAACGGCCTTTTTATTTTTAATCCAATCCGGCAAATCTAACCACCCATTAGCCCCTAAAGGTTTGTAAACGACTGTATGCAGTTCTAATACCCTTATACGTACAAAAACCCATCCGCTGCCTTCTCGTTCAAACTTATCCATTTTTGCCGTAATTTCGTCCCACATATCTCGTAATATATCATTTACTTCTTCCCCGTTTAAGTTTAAATATTGATTCGAGTGAAAAGCAAATTCTTTTTTTTCCTTATCGGGGTCCGTTATATAATAATATATACTTCTAAGAACTAGTTTTACCTTTTTTCGTAGGTTACTTCTAAGAACGCCTCGAATAAGCTCTTCCGTTTCGTTAAAAAATTTGTCCGGCAAATAACCACTTTTTCCATCTATTTTATACACTCTAGTATAATTTCGAAATGCGGATTGCCTTAAACTAATATTAAATCGTTCCCTAACGGGAGGAGCCCGCGGTACTAAGGGTACCCGAGCAGAAGGTCTAGTGTGCAACCTAATTCTTGACTGAGTCAGAGCTCTAACGCCCGGCGTAGCCGGTACTATGGATCTTCTCATGTGTAATCTAAAGTCATCCAGTACTTGCGGTATAATCGTGGAATCTACATTATTAACGAGCCAATCATTGAAATTAGTTATTCTTCTCTGTACAGGTTCTGGAACAAACACGGAGTAGGCTCTAGATGCGGCCCGTTTCGCCGTCGAAAATAAATTCGAAATATAACGCGACATTTTTTTATATTATAATAAAAAAATATTTAATTTAGTAATCAATTTTATTACGGTTTAATCGTAATAAAATTAAGTTATAGTTATTTTATACTTATCTTTCCAAACTGTGCCATTCCAATTACAAACCGTTTGAGGGCTGGTTCCGATAAATTTGCTCGCTTTACAAATCGAGTAAAAATCGCGTACGTTTCCCGTTTCAACGTTTTCTATGCGACTTTTTTTCGGATTGTTCCTAATATCTTTTAATCTATCGAACCTAGGATCTATCGTTTTTTTCGGTTTAGGAGGCTCTTTCGGTAATACCCCGTGTTCTTTAGCTAAATCGATCAATTGTTTTTTATCCAAATAAGAAAAAAAATTTATATTATTTTCTTTAAGAATATCTTTTAAATCCGATTTGCTTATCATTTTTTATATTAAAGAAAAATCTTAATACACTACGCTCATTTTATTTCCGTCGGACTGGAAGTTTACTCGCCTATCGCTAATAATAACGGCATACACACGCGTATTTGCGAGCACATTAACGCCAAAATTTGCTTTAACATGAATATCGGTTACGGAATATTTTATCCTTTCACTCTGTTTGCTAACATTGAACAAAAACAAAGGATAAAGTTCTTTGTACTCTAACGGGGTAAAGTTAGGATTTGACGCTAAATCATCCATGAGAAAAAACTTAGATCTAAACATAGCGGCATCATCGTAAGCTCTACTAAATTTATTGTTTTGAAAAGAAAGTTTGTAGTCCGTTCTAGGATATTTAAAAGAATTTAACGTAACGTGAATATCCGTAACGTTGCGGTGATCAAATGTGGCAGGATTCTGATCTTGATTACCTTCCTTATCCATCTGAAAACCGACAATAATGTAACGCGGAAACTCTGGTGAGGTTTTAACGGCGAGTCTCCAGGTAAATGATCTTGTTTGAGGAACATCAGCAGTATCGCATTGTATCATTCTATAACTGACCGGAAAACTTTCTTTATTCTGAATATGTTTATAAAGTTCCATTTTATACTTATCCGTGGGTAACACGTGCGGCATATACCACGCTATTTTTTCCAGCACAACTTTACCAGGTTCATGCCTGTTATTACCACCAACAATAGCAGCAGGAACTTTATAAATGGCTTTATTATCGCCAGTTCTTGTCAAGTAAAGAGTTTGATTCATTCCGTACAAGACTCTATCGTAATCTTCGCAAAATCCGAAAATATGTTTTAATGGAACTTTAAATCTAAATGTGCCCTTTTCTCCAGCATCTTCAATACTATCAATAAAGTAGCTTTTTCTAAATTTAAAACCTCTATTAAAATCTGGTTGTGCTTGGTTTACTTCCGCCGCCGCTGATGTATCCTTATACCACAATTGGTTTATTCCCCGCGATTTAGAAAAATTATCATCATATTTTAACAATCCGAGCATCGTGGTAGCCTGACCAGGATGTGATATTCTTTCAATCTCCTTACCCGAAAGGTCGTATCTAATATCGCTAAAAAGATACACTAAGCCGTTGTTCGTTAAAGTAACGCTGTCCCCATTCACGTATCTCGTGTCATTCTCTTTTACTAATTTACCTTCTATAAGTAAATAGCTTTCTCTAGGGTGCATAAAAATATCTTGAGTTTCGATGTTAATCGTGATATCTCCGGTATTGTTAAGAGTATTAACGGCACCCACAATTGGTAGATACTCGAAATATTCGTACTCTTCGATACTATCGTCTTCAATAAAACCTGAATTAGTAATGTCTAAAATGCTCATTTTTATTATATTATAATAATCTTAAATTATTATAATATTTTTTACGTTGTTTTAACGCCAGCTCCGCTATTCAATTTTCTAACTAATTCGTGTATAGCAATCGCGTCGTTGCCACTTCCATCTATTAAAGCGTTTACGTTTTGCGAAGTCACGGGCGTTGTCGTCGCGGGTATAGCATTATACTTTTGCAAAATTTTCTTAGATTTTGGCGTTAAAGCCTTTTCGATTAACCTTTTTCCCGCGTCTATAGCGGCGCTCTTTCCGGCCTCTAAAGCTTTTTTCGCTCCTTCCTTAGCGACGCTTTTTCCAACATCGACAGCGGAGGACGCGATTTGTTTAGCCGCGCTACTACTAAAAAGTCTCGCGAGAAAGCTGGCTAAACTGTCAAAAATTCCGGCTCCTCCATATCTATTTCTTCTTAAAAATCCTCGTTTCTTATAGATGATCATATTTTTATAATAAGGACATTATTTTTTTATAGATATCTCTTTCAAAAACGCCTTGCCTTTTTAATTCGTCGCACACGCTAACGAGTTCGTTTCTTACGCCCGTATTACCCGCCGCTTTACTGGCCATAAGTAAGTCGAGTTTTTTTAGCAATGCATTAGGATTGCTGGGGATAACGACTTTTTTAACGCCTTTACCAATTTTTTTTCTCTTTTTTTCTAGTCTCTTCCCAAATAGGTTTAATATATTTTTTCCATTTTGACGATCTAGAGGCTTTAGGATAGGGATTGTTAGGATTATTATATCGATGCATAGCGTTACTCAAACCTAAAATAAAAATATATACGTCTATATCTTTTTCTTTAACTAAATTTTCTTTGGGGTTTTTAGATGTAAGAAGTTCCTTTAAGCCTGGTGTGTAATCAAAACTTTCTTTATCAACGATAATCTTTTTATAGCCAGGAGTAAAGAAAACTTGCATATTGCCAATATAATGTCTTTTACCTATTAATTCGAGACCAAAGATAGGATCTTTTAGTTTACCTATTCCCTCTTCTTCCTCTTCTTCCTCTTCTTCTTCCTCTTCTTCAAATGTTGATGGTAACGGACTTGTTGTCCTATAACTAGGAGGAGCCATGCTAAAAGGATAATCTATTTGTTGGGGCAATTGTTGCGGTAATCTTTCGGGTAATTGCTCGATAGCCGTTTTAATGCCTTTAAGACCCTTAATAGGTTTAAGACCCTTTTTAATAGGTCTAAGACCCGACGTAATTGCCTTTTGCGTTTTTTCTTGCGTTTCTTTTTGCGTTTCTGTAACGGGCTTAAAAAACTCCGAAAGATCCTCTCATAATTCTATTTTACCCGTTTTTTCCGCTAATTCGTTAGCGCGAATATTCTTTTTTATCGCGAGAAATCCTTTTACAATTTGTTCCCTTTTTATCGGATCAGCGATTTTTAAAAAAGACATTTTTTATTAGGATTATTTTTTTTAACACATTTTTTAAACATAGTTTTTAACGCAGTTTTTAACACGTTTCGTAACTAAAACTACACGAAAATTTAATTTTAGGTTTTTTAGACGCCTTTGGCGTCCGGGCCCCTGAAAGGGGCCTAATATTCCAACGGCACGCCACGATTTTTTTCAACCAACCTCCGAAAGGACTCGTGCTGTTCTCTTCTCCCTCTTTCTATTAACGACGCTTCCGTTTCGCTCGACATCTTTTTCTTGGATTTAGACCTAATTTCTTCCTTCATCTTCTTATATTTTTCTAATTCCTCCATAATTAGTTGAAACTCTTCGTCCGTGACTTTATTATCCGATAAAGCTTTCGAGACGTGCGACGTTATAGTATCGGCGATGGTTTTAATCTTTTCGTGTTTTTCGGCTTTAGCCGTCGAATGTCTAACGGCATATTTCCCAGATATACTTAACAAACCGGTAAAAGCCGCGACACCTTCTATCACTATTACCGCTGGTATCGCAACTACCGTCGATAACAAACTAATACCTCCGGCTCCCGCGGCTAAAGTAACTGTAATTAAAACGGTGTCAACGTTGTCTATTATCCTCGCGGCTCTAAAATATTTTTTACTTAAAGCTTCTCTTTTCGCGACCTCGCCTTCTAAGAAGTTTTGTATCTCGTTAATTTTCTGCAAACGATAACCCTGACCCTCATCCGTCGGAGGAGCCGTGGGTAAATCCGGATATACATTAATCTCTTTTATTTCCATTTTTTTAAAGATGATAATAAACGCAACATAAAAGTTCGTTTTCTTCTATTTTTACCGAGTTCTTCGAATTATTAGTAATAGTAATTAAAATATTACTAGCGTCTTTAAGACTAACCTCGTTTTGTAAAATACAGTTTTTTAATCTTAAAGAATACGCTAATGAGGTTAAAACTGCGCCTGTAGTCAACGTGAAACCTAAACCTAATTGCATCGGAAATACTTGCCCCGGAGTTAACGTAATTTCTTCTTGGGCAAAGATGTTCCAAGTTAACGGATTTTCTTTTAAATTAGGATCGAGACTCCAATGGATCGTTTTTGCTTTAGAAATTTTCGGTTTTACGCTAAATTTGTGAACATTCATCTTTTTTAATTTATATATTTACTCGGTAAAATGAAGTAATATATTAATTATTTTTTTTTCCTCGATAAGTAATTAACTTATAAGATAGCTCCTAAAATAGGAATATTAGCGAAAGGGCTATTGGGTCCAAGAATAAGCCCTTTTCCGTCGTAAAACTTTCCACCCCGTTTTAAATATAAACCGTTACCTACGGATCTTAATCCTTTGCCTTTATAAGGACTTAAATAAAGACCTTGCCCGTCAGTTTCTACCCGGCAAACGCAACCTCCTTTTTTAAGGAAAAGACCCGAACCCATCGCTTTTTGTACGCCCGATGACGCTAGTCCCGAAAGGCCGACGCCTAATGCCGGCAAAACAGTTCTGGCTATCATCGGCAAAGTGCTCGCGGCTAAACCGGCTAACATTCCGAGAAAACCTCCCTCCCTCTATTTTCTTGTTGTGTTTAAGTTGATTGGGACTCATTCTTATTGTTACGCCAGTACCATTTTCGAAAGCTTTAGCTATTTCTTTCGCTTGTGCACGAGTAACGGCTAAAACATCATTACCGTTTAAGTCCTTATGCGATAAACGAATACTCGTTTGACAACCCCCTTTTTTAATAGCGGACAGAATTTTTGTTTTTGCCCCTCCGTTATATTAACTTTAATACTCACGTAATTCGTCATTTTTTATATGTTTTTATTTTTCTATGCCTCTCTAATATGAAACCTAATCGTCAGATTTTCGCCTCTTAGATTTAGTAAAGTTCCATTTTGATCCGTAATTTTTATCTCCATATCGTACTTCGTTATCGGTAAATATACTAAATTAACCGGCGACTCTATTATTTTATATCCGGGAGTGACATTGGGGAAAAAAGAGTAAATTGTGTTTTGCGTTGAACCATTAACGTAGCTTCCCGAGATAATATATAATGAATACGGAATTTATACTAAGAATGTTTACTACGTTTTCCGACTCGTGAAAACCCGCTTCGTATTTCGCGTGAGTAAAACCTAAAACTTTAGAAATGGAGTTTGGATGATTAAAATCTACTTGACAGCTGTCTTCGATAATAAGGATAGATTTTAGCATATTCGTGTTCGCGGAAATATGAATAGGATATTCGTCGTTAATTAAATCGAAATGACCTTTTTTCCTAATTTCCTGGTGAATGGTATCATTAATGTCTGACAGGTCGTAACGTCCTTCCGGAATTAAAATTTTAACCCACGAAACGCCATTATCCGGAGAATAAATAAACATGTTATTCGACGCGTCAATGTTTGGAAAAGAATAGTACGTTTCGAGGTTTACCAAAGCTATCTCGTATTTTCTATCGTATTCCAGCTGAATCGGGGGATTAAACGTCGTCGTAAAACGCGTTTTATCGTTACTTACTATAATTTGCGACGACATTTTATGTTCCGTATTTTTAGCTATCCGTTTTAAATGATCTTCCATTTTTTAATAGTTAAAAAATTATTTTAAAAATATATCTTTCGTTAAAAAGATATATTTTTTTAAAGTTCAGTAGAAATTGTACCAATGCTTGAACACTGTTTTTTAACATTTCCGTTAAATTGTGTCTTTAAGACGTTAATTCTAGTGTTTCCTAATCTTTGATTATTGTCTACCAAAAAAAATGTACTGATATGTCCTATTTCTTTTAAATAAGGTAACATTCTCGCTATATGTTTTCTATGTTTTTTATTCGTTCTATCTTCCTCTTCGGTTTCAAAAACCCTCGCCCAATAATTTATATTATGCATTAATTCGGAAACGCGTTGTTTTAAAAAAGTAGTGTATAATACTTCTTCGCTGAGACCACGTTCTTTAACGAAAGAAAGAAACTCTTTTTTTAGATTATAAAAATCTAAAATATTATAAAAAATACTTTTTGGGCAATGTTTTTTTTTTTTTCAGTTTATTTTCTACATAATATTTAGTAACACCTACGACAAAATTTACTGAATGGCCATTTAATCTATAATCGAGAGTATACAAATTTACGTGCGTCATTTTTTGACAATTATTATTTTTAAAATTTTTATTATTTTCAAAATTTTTTTTACTCTATCGAATTAGGTATATAAAAGTTGTCAAAACCGTCCCTATATTTTCCTTCGTCTTTTTTACTCGATAAATCGATAACGATTAAACCGAAGGGCTTTTCCCATCCCTTGTAGCAAAATTTTCTAAACTCTTCTTTGCTCATATCTTCGCTGACGTGATCGCTATAAATATGATTAATGTTTTTATGATCTTGACGAAAAAGGCAGATAAAATTCGCGTTTTCTCTAATAGTTTGCCTCGGCAACCTAAAATAGTTTTGCAAAAGATAAAAGCAATCGACGTTACTATGTCTTCCCCGAATATAGTAGCATTCGCATTTATTTTGCTTTTCTAAAAGTAAATCATCAAAGATCATTAAATTTTTGTTTTCCGATTTTAGTTCTCTCGGATCAGGTACATCTCCAGCAGTTTCGAAAAAACTACATTTAATATTCGATTTATTCGTTAGAGTTTCGATCCATTTCTCGATCAAAGCCGCGGGAGAAACGTTTTTATCCTGAACTTCGTCGCGTATGTTAAAAAACCTTAAAATTGCCTCTTTAGGTAATTTTTCTTCGAAAGCTTTTTTAAGTATACGATATTCGGGTTGAAAAAGACTTTTTCCAAAAATGCATAAATTATCGTAATCGAGCCAATCCGGTCTTAGCAAAAGGTTTAGTAAAAGATTCGTCTTACCGCATCCCGATTTACCTACGATTAGTCCTCTAATGCTTTTAGGTAAAAAAGGGTTATTAAGTCTCTTCGATACTACTTCGTTCCACGATAAATCTATGACATCCATTTTTTATATACGTTTAAATAATTTTAAATTATATAAAAAAAGATGTATTGCGTTAAATGTAGAAAAATCACAGATACTAGCAACGTGAATTACGTCGTTAGTAAAAATGGAAGAAATATGGCGCGCGGAAAATGCGTTGTATGCGGAACGACTAAAACGAAATTCGTTAAGAAAGGCAAAAACGTTAAAAAAAGGGCGGTTCACTACTAAATAAGTTTATTAATAACTTACCAGTTGAAATGCATCTCCCGGGTCATAATTTTACTGGACCCGGTACTAAGCTAAATAAAAGACTCAATCCTGATTTAATGCCGAAAGAATGGAGTAAACCGATAAACCAGGTTGATAAAGCGGCCTATCATCACGATATTTGCTATCTTAAACATAATGACACGGCTACCAGAAATTCTATTTGCGATGCTAATATGTTAACGGAACTAAAGGGAATCTATAATCCGACGATTAGAGAAAAAATGGAACGATTCGTCGTTAGTAATATGATTGGAACGAAAAAAAAAATTCGGAATGGGAATTAGGTCCCCTTCAGGGACCCGGGCCTCGAAGACACCTAAAAAAAAAGTTCAAAATGACGACGCTGTCGGAAGAGCTGCATAAACCCGTAAAAAGAAAATTTAAGAAAAGAAGAGTTGTAGTAAACGGTATCAATAGGATATGGGCCGCGGATTTAGTAGACATGCAAGTGTTTTCTAAATTTAATCGGGGTATAAAATATCTTCTCGCAGTCATCGATATCTTTTCCAAATACGGTTGGCTGATTCCGTTAAAAGATAAAACGGGAAAATCCGTCGCCGAGGCATTAAAGAGTATTTTTAAAGAGAGAAAACCGGAAAAAATGTGGGTGGATAAAGGTAAAGAGTTTTATAACAAGGATGTTAAAGACCTAATAGAGTTGTATTCTACCGAAAATGAGGAAAAATCTAGCGTCGTCGAGAGATGGATTAGAACGATGAAAGAAAAAATGTGGAAATATTTTTCCGCTAATTCCACTAACGTTTACATTAACGCACTGCCGGATCTCGTTAAAGAATATAATAACGTGAAACATTCTTCTATTAAGATGACGCCGGTAAACACTAGTAAAAAGGTTAATGAAACCGAGGTTTGGAAAACTCTTTATCCCGAAGGTCACGAAATAAGAGATATAAATCCTAAGTTTTCCGTAGGCGATAAAGTAAGGATATCTAAAAAGAAATAGACTTTCGAAATGGGATATACGACAAGATGGACCGAAGAGGTTTTTACGATTTCCGAAGTAAAACGTAGGTCGCCCGTAACGTATCAAATTAAGGATCTTAACGAAGAAGAAATAAAAGGTACTTTTTACGAACCCGAACTAGAAAAAACTAGTCAAGAGTTGTTTAGGATAGAAAAGGTTATTAAAAAGGGAAAAAAGAAATCTTTGGTAAAATGGAAAGGGTATTCCGACGAGTTTAATTCTTGGGTAGACAACGAGGACATTAAAAATATTTAGGTATAAAAAAATGCGGGATATCGCGATTAAAAATGTAATTTTACCGAACGAGCCGTTGAGCAACTTCGAACTAGAAGATGCCGCGAAAAAATTAAAAATTCCCTCTTTTAGGGGGATATTTTTACGAAACGCTTTACTGAGAAGATGTAGGAAAAAAGAATGCGGCATATTAAATCTCGTTGATACGAGCGGCCCCAGGACGCATTGGGTCGCTTGGTATAAAGACGGTAAACTAAAAATTTATTTCGACAGTTACGGCATCCGACCGCCTATCGAACTTCGAAACTATTTGATAGATCCGATATTTTACAATTCGGACCAATTACAACGAGCTGACCAAGTATTTTGCGGTCATTTATGCTTGTACGTTCTTAAAGAGCTAACCTCGGGAAATAAATTTCAACGAGTTTTAAATAAACTTTTTTAATTATATAAAAAAATGCCGGTCGATAAATTTGGAAGAATGGATGACGTTAAACCGAGCGGCGATGGAGCGTCGTTAACTTACGTAAATAATAATTTTTTACGTAAAGACGGAACAACGGAAGTTACCGGTTCCATAAATATGAACGGTAATACATTAACGCAAGTTAGTAATCCCGTAAATCCTCAAGACGTCGCGACTAAGAATTATGTCGATTCCAACGCGGGAATATTGGACGAAAATGGGGTTATCTCATGACGGAATATTTAAACATGAGTTTTAATAAAATAAAAAACTTGGGCGATCCTACGGAACCGAGCGAAGCCGCTAATAAAAAATACGTGGATGAAAATGGTAAAGCAATTGTACAAGGGCAAGATGGTACATTTCACGCTATTGCGAATATAAATATGGAGGATATCAGTTAACGAATCTGTTAAACCCCGCAGAATCGCAAGACGTTGCGACAAAGAATTACGTAGATTTCGCTAATCGAGCTTTCGTTTACGGCTCGGGGGGTTATATAGCGACCGCGGACGTTTCCATGGAAGGGCAAAGAATTACCAATATTGGAACTCCTTTAGAAGAGCATCAAGCCACGAATAAACATTACGTAGATAGTACAGTTTTAGCAGCTATGGGGGGAGAAGTTTTAACGAGAAACATTGACGGTTCTTTTACCGCGAATGCTCAAATAGATATGAAAGGAAAAAGAATTAAAAACTTGCCCGAACCTGGTGATGAGGATGATCCTGTAACAAGGTCTTTTTTTTCCAAGCAGATATTAGCTTTATCCGACCACTTATGAGCTATAACCAAGCGGGAAAGAAAAAAAATTAAACCTATAATAAGCGTTCACGCCGATAAACAAGGAAGTTTATTAGCAGACAATTACGAGTTTTCTTTCGGTAATGGCAGCATCGGAAGATCTCACGGATTAGGGGGTTATTGCGCGTCAGCTCCGGGTAGAATTATAAGAGGTACTTTAACGGTTTTAAAAGGAAATAAGTTTCTAGAAGAAGAGATAAAAATTAACTTAGTCGTAAACGGCGAGGAAAAAACGGACTATTCCTTAATAAAAAAAATGGGAGAAGGTTCTAGTTGCGTAGTTTTTCCTCAACCTTTAGAAATAAAGCAGTGCGACGTCATAAACTTTTTAACGAAGACTAGCAATGTTAATGTAAAAAATGCTTATTTAACGATACTTATAGAACTCGATTTATAAAAAATTTATAACTTTAAAAAAAGTTATAAATTTACTTTTTAATATTATAAAGCAGTAACTTGATCGTCTTCGGTTTTGCTTTCATCATCGGAACCAAACGTTAATTCCAAAGTAGCGGTAAGTCGGTTCATAGTCGTTCTTTTAGGTAGAGTAACATTCTTTTTAGAAACGAGAACTTTGGAAACGCTAGTACATATTTTAATCGAAGTATGATTAATAAAAATATCCGTTATATCCATATAAACGATTACTTTACATCTTATTTTTGTGAAAGAAGAAGGATCTTTTTCTTCGAGATTGTTATCTTTAACTTTTTCGAAAAAACGAGTAACTGTATCGTTTTTTACGTGATTTCCGCTTTCATCGTATATTTTAATTTGTTTTAGTTTCGGGTAAAAAATATCTCCGTCAACAATTTCTAAATCATCAAAACTCTCATTTTTAATATTTCTATCGCCCTTCATACATTTTTTAGGCGCTTCTTTTCGTAAAAAAGCCGAAATGTCATCTAATACTTTTTTAAATCCAGTTTCTTTCGGTGTCGGATTCTCTTCGTCGTAAAAAGATAAAATACTCATAAAGTAATCTTTTGAATTAGTTTGATAAGATTGTAATCCGTATGTAAATAAGAGACCCGAAAGTAATCGTAAACCTCTCGTTTTTCCATCCGGATATTCGTACAAGATCCCTATCGTTTGATAATTGTAAGCCGTATTTTTCGCGCCATCGCAAATTATTAGTTTATTTATATCGAAGTCTTTAAAATCTGTATAACTCATCTCCATTATACGCTTTTTAACATAGAAAAATTTTTACTTAAGTCAAATTTTTTTATTTAACTTTTTTTAAATATAAAAAAATTGAAAAATAGGAATTTTTATCCAATTAACTAAGTTTTTTCGTTTAAAAAAATGAACGAAAAAGTTTCTACCCAAGTATTTATGGCTTACACGAACATAAATGACCTTAACTTAGAAAATTTGAACAAAGAGATCATTAAGACGCCCGAATTAACAAGTATGTCTTATAGTTCGAAAAAAGTAGAAAAATACCATTCCAAAAAATTTTTTTATTGTATTTTATTTTTTTTTCGTCGATGGTAAAAAAATCAACTTAAAAGTTTTTAAAAACGGGGTTATACAGCTTACTGGGTGTAAGTCTTACGATCATTGCGTAAAAGGTTTAGTCCTTTTATGGGACGTACTCAAGAAAACCCCGTCTTGTATTTCACTCGATAATCTAAAGATTTATTTGGTTTCCATAATGAGAAACGTTTTTGTTAATTTAGGGTTTCTCGTGGACAAAGAAAAACTGATAAAATATTTCGTCGACAATAAACGATATAACCTTTTACCATCCATGCAAGATACTACAGGAATTAAGTTTATATCGCCCGTAGAATCTATCGATGATATGCCGGTTTACGAGCTTGATATAAGTAAGGGAGATAATATCGCGCATTTAGAAAAAGAAATACCCTACGATAAGTTTTACAAGTTAATTTTGAAGACGAAAAATGCGCACAAAATATCTAGAAAATACGATACCATAATCGTATTTCCCACGGGACGAGTTTTGTTTTCCGGAATACACGAGAAATACCAAAATCCCTCGATAAAATGGTTTTCGGATATCATGTTTAAGATAAAAGATAAGGTCGTGGTAGAAGAATTTCCGGTTTGTCATTTAAAGGATTACTTGCGTCCAAATTTATAACTTTTTTTAAAGTTATAAATTTTTTTTATTTTTTTAATTTTTCGATAAAACAAATCTTACTAATCTTACTAATCTTTCTATTATCGTAAGCCTACGATCTTGTTCAATTACGTAAAAATTATTTATTACCTCCCTGCAAATAGCGCATTCGTTTCTTCCCACGTTTTTAGTTTACAATCCCTACACATGCAAACGTGGGCGCAAGGAATATTAATTATATTAGGTTTCTTATCTAGACACACGCAACATTTATCGTTAGCGATTAAAGTTTTTTCTTCGGGTACTTCATTATTCCAGGTTACCTCATTTTCTCCATCTAAATCTTCGGGAATAAGTTCAGCTTCTTCATCTTCGGAGGCCTCGAAATAATCAGCTATCTCCGTTAATAATTCTTCTCTCTCATTAATACGTTCTTCAAACAATCTTTCCAGATAATCCAAATAAGAAGCGGAACCTGATATTTTATTTTCTAAGAAATTTTTTTCTCCATTTATTCTATTTAATCTTCTATTTAATCTATTAATTCTGTTTGACATCCGACGTTTTTCATCAAATAATCTACGAAAATTATCCGATTCTATCGAAATTGCACGGCCTATTTCGCGAATTTGTTCACTCATAAAACTTATCATCTTGCGATTTCTTTCTAATCTTACTATCCGATCTTCCAGTTGATTGTCTTCGAATTGATTTTCTTCCAATTGATTTTCTTCCGATTGGTTTTCTTCCAATTGGTTTCCTCTCAATTGGTTTATTTTACTTATAACTGCACCCATTTTCAGGAATTCTATTTTTGGAAATTTTTACAAGATTCAAATTTTTTTTTTCGAACGAGAATTTATAACTCACCCGTTATAAATTTTTTTAAGACGCGCGAAAGTTTAGGAATTAGCGAGATCAGAAATTTATAACTTTCTCGCAAGTTATAAATTTTTTTTTCGAGAGAGACGCGCGCGCGGGGAGATCTCGGGCCCCGAGATCGAAAATTTTTAACTTTTTTTTTTTTGAGAGACGTGGGTGAGCGGTTAAGAAATTAGCGAGATCGGGAATTTATAACTCGCGAGTTATAAATTTTTTTTTTTCGAGGGAGACGCGCACGCGGGGGAAGTTTTTTTTTTTTTTTTTTTTTTTTTTTTTTAAAAAATGAAAAAAATTTTTTTTTTTTAAAAATAGCGAGATCGGAAATTTTTTTGGGGGGGGCGGGGCGGAAAAAAAAATTTTTTTTTTTCTTTTTTTCTTTTTTTTTTTTTTTTTTTTTAAATAAAAAATTTTTAGGGTTAGGGCGTTCTGGCTAGAAAACGGACGTTCTGGCTAGAAAACGGCGGCGAGACGAAAAAAGCGGATTTAAATTTTGGAGATTTTTGTGGTTGGCGGTAAGCAGAAAAAAAACGGATTTACGTTTTGGAGATTTTGTGGTGGGCAGTAAGCGAAAGGGCTAAAAGGTATCATTTATACACTACTCATTTTGAAAAGGGTCACCCAAGGAACATCTCTGTGAAATTCTTTTAAAATCTGGCCAGCATTTTCAGAGAAGATTTTTAAAGAATTTCTTTGAAAATTCCATTTGGTTGCCATGGCAACCAGAGTTTTTGACTGAATCAAATTCTGTGAACATTTTTTAAAGAGGATCTCCCAAGGAACATTCCAGCCAAGTTTGGCCCAAATTGGCCCAGTGGTTTAGGAGTAGTTGATGTTTAAAGAATTATTGACGACCCACACCGGGTGATCCTAAAAGCTCTCCTTGAGCATGTTGTGCTCAGGTGAGTAAAAAATGTCATGACATTCTTAAACAAACAACAGCGTAATATTTGTGTTCAGGTTTTTAATGATCATATAAAAGATGTAAGTGTTGAAACTAAACATTTGGTAAGCTAAAACTTTTTATCTGATGCTTTTCGATGGTTTATCAAGAAATAATAGTAAAATATGGTTTGGTAAGTTTTCATGGGTATGACCTGTGCGGACGAGCCCCCATCTTACCAACATGAAAATTCACAACAGATGCATAGCTGAAATACAAACCGCGTCTAACGGAATTCGATCCCATGGCTGACAAGATCCTCATTTTTCAAGGTTTAAAAGGCCAATGCCATAACCACTAAGCCAAACACATCTCTCTCCGACGCAGGTGTCAGGTATTGTATTTTACTCATTACCACACGACAATATTTTTGGCTTGTCCAGATCGAAAGCATTTGCGGACAACAAAATAAAAGTAGCTGAAAATTTGTTTTATGAAGGGTAGAAAACATTGTGGGAAAAGGAGAAAATGCTGGTTACCAGCATTTTCTACTTTTCACACAATATTTTCTTGACCCTTTACCCCATAAGGCATTACTATGGTATCTCTAATTGACCCTAAATAACAGCAAGGATAAAGCAGTTTCTTATGGTGTATGACACCTTTTGATAGCACAGAAAACAATTTGGCAAAAGGTGAAATTGCTCGTGACAGAAACTCCAGGAAAGCATGGATAGGTGCACTGACCACCACGATAGGTGACGAGCAATTTCACCTTTTGCCACAATGTTTTCCAAAGGCTCCTGCAAGCAATGCGTAGAAATGAGTATCTATTGAGTAAAGGGTTAAGGCTTCTTTCTCAGGGTCGTCAAAAGTAGGGATTGTGTGGTACTGGGTTAAATCGGGACGAAGCTATGCATGAAGGGGTGGCCTCCGGTTAGGGTTAGGGTTAACCCTAAACCCAAGGGGTGGCCTCCCGTAACGAACAAAATATCCTCTATTTAACACTCTTTTTTCATAGAGCATGGCTCATGAAAATGTCAGACTAAAACAGTGAGAGAGATTAACATATAAAGATAGGTATAATCCCTGCTCTGTGAAAAGGGGGCCTAACTCTTTACAACACAATCACAATCCTGAAAAGGAAAGCTTTTAAAAACATTGTGGGAAAAGGAGAAAATGCTGGTATCCAGCATTTTCTCCTTTTCTCTCAATGTTTTCAACCCTTCCAAAGTCAAACTTTAATCCTTGATTCACATTTTCTTTGTTGTCTACAAATGCTTTCAATTTGGAAAAGACCAAAGTTTCGTCGTTTGTTTAAGAGTTAACTCTTTACCAAACGACAAAATTTAGGACTGGTCCAAAATTTAAAGCATTTATAGATGACGATATCAATCTGACTCAACAAATAAAATTTGTTTAACCCATTACCACACAATCCCGACTGTTAACAACTCTGAGAAAGAAACTTTTTGAAAACATTGTGGGAAAAGGAGAAAATGCTGGTAACCAGAATTTTTTCCTTTTCCCACAATGTTTTCTTCCCTTCCCAAACGAAATTTTGCTTTTTCAGTCACTTTTTTTTTTTTGTCGTTGGCAAATGCTTTCAATTAGGACCAGTCTAAAATTTTGTCGTTTGGTAAAGAGTTAAGGAAGGGTAGGAAACATTGTGTAAAATAATGCTGGTTACCAGCATTTTCTCTTTTTCCCCACAATGTTTTCGAAAGACTTTTATCTTCAGGGTCATAAAAACTCCCGATTGTGTGGTAAAGAGTTAATGCATCTGCAAAAAGTATCGACCAAAAGCCAAAGCTTTTCGCTAGTGGTCAATTTTCTGTATGTCAAAAGACCGGTCTTCCTCATGATTTAGTCGCTTGTTTCACTCTTTACCAAACGACAAAATTATAGACTGGTGCACATTGAAAGCATTTGCAGGCGACAAAATAAATATGACTGAAAAATTGAAATTCGATTTTGAAAGGGTAGAAAGCATTGTGGGAAAAGGAGAAAATGCTGTTTACCAGCATTTTCTCCTTTTCCCACAATGTTTTCAGAATTTCAGAAGCCTTCTTTCTCAGGGTCGTTTAAAGTCGGGATTGTGTGTTAACCCATTACCACACAATCCCTACTTTTGACGCCCCTGAGAAAGAAGCCTTTAGAAAACAGTGTGGGGGAAAAGGAGAAAATGCTGATAATCAGCATTTTCTCCTTTTTCCCACAATGTTTTCTACCCTTCACAAAACAAATTTCAAATTTTCAGTCACTTTAACTTTGTCGTCTGCAAATGCTTTCAGTTTGGACAAGCCTAAAATTTTGTCGTCTGGTAATGAGTTAAAGAGATGAAAAAATAGTGGCTGTTATGAATCCATGTGATAACTTGCCTGGTATTTTATAATACAGATGCATTAAGCTCCCTTTTGCCACAGCATGTATCATATATAACGATAACTTCAGAATTTCATACAAATAACCAATAACCTTTCAAGCAATAAGAACATCAAACATTATTTATACTGTAGAAGTGGATATCATTGCCAGTAAAATTTCGCGAATCACAAAATACTGACCTTACGCATGTTTTAATTTCTGCCACAGTTAACCCATTACCACACAATCCCTACTTTTGACGACCCTGAGAAAGAAGCCTTTAGAAAACATTGTGGGAAAACGAGAAAATGCTGGTATCCAGCATTTTCCCTTTTTCCCACATTGTTTTCTACCCTTCACAAAACAAATTTCAAACTTTTAGTCGCTTTTATTTTGTCATTCTGTAAATGCTTTGGATTTGGACAAAAATAAAAATTTTCTTTTGGTAATGAGTTAAAGACTGAATTAAAAAAAATTCTATGCTAGTGTGATGCAAAACTAACTTATTATCAAATTTGATAAATCTCCTTTTTTTAGTTCAATGAAATGACAGAACGAAGCGTCACTAGATTGGTATTGCTGTCAACTTTGATGTTAAAGGGGACTCATTGTTGTCGACGAGGGTTCCAGCCAATCACTTGCATATAACCCGTTGTCTAGGTAACTTGATATACGTTAATTTAGCATAAATTCATGTGGAAGGATATCTTCGTGATTTTATCATTAAAGGCCCAGTGCAGGCCAAAATATCAAAGGGGTGTCACGATACTTTTAAATTTAACTCTTTACTGCACAATCCCGACTTTTAACACTCCCATGAAAGAAGCCTTTTTAAAACATTGTAGGAAAAGGAGAAAATGCTGGTAACCAGCATTTTCTCCTTTTCCCACAATGTTTTCTTCCCTTCCTAAAACAAATTCAACTCTTCAGTCACATTTATTTGTCGTCTGCAATTGCTTTCAATTTGAACCAGTCTAAAATTTTGTAGTTCGGTAAAGAGTAAAAACATACGATTTAAAGTGTGAAAAATATTGTGAAGATGATAGTCTGTTATCATGTGGTTTGGTCATATATTATTAGTCTCTGTCAGAAAAAAAAGAACTTTAAAATCAGGCAAAAAGTAAAAAAAGGACACAGCTACCTGGCAGGTTTTAACCTCCTTTTGAAATTAATTTCTCTGTCAGCAACTAATTCTTAAACCGACTGTACAATGATAGATTGTCATCTTCACAATAATTCCTACACTTTTAAACGGTATGTTATAGATTCATTTAAACACCTGCTTTATTTACTTTTGGGCTTTATTTTTTTGTTACTTTAACCCTTTACCACACAATCCTGACTTTTAACAACCCTGAGAAAGAAGCCTTTTGAAAACATTGTACAAAAAGGAGAAAAAATGCTTGAGACCATAATTTTCTCCTTTTCCTATACAATGTTTTCTACTCTTCCCAAAACAAGTTTTAATTTTCAAGTCATGTCTAATTTGTCGTGCTTTCAATTTGGACCAGTCCAAAATTGTGTCGTTTGGTAAAGAGTAAACCCTTTACCACACAATGACGACTTTTAACAACCCTGAGAAAGAAGCTTTTTGAAAACATTGTACAAAAAGGAGAAAAAATGCTTGAGACCATAATTTTCTCCTTTTCCTACAATGTTTCTACCCTCCTTAAATCAAATTTCGATTTTTCAGTCACATTTATTTTGTCGTCTGCAAATGCTTTCAATTTGGACCAGTCCAAAATTTTGTCGTTTGGTAGGGTTAAAGAGTTAAGCAAAAATCGTGAAGACTTCCACAACACGTGCATTTCCGGTTTTACAGTAGTCAACCCAAAATATAACCTTAAGTATATCAAACATGGTTTGTAGTCAATGCAGAATAAGATCAGACTTGCTTGTCCAGGTGAAGATCAAGATTAGACAGCACAGATCTAGCAGTCTGATCTCGCAAGAATTTCCACTTATACAGTACATAGTTAGCTATCTGTCTCTCTACCGATGTCATGTGACGTTTAAAGACCTCTGTTGTCCAAATCCTTGACTTTGTAAATTCTAACGAGCCAATGTTCAGTTGTGTACGCTTCTTCTAAAACGTCGAGCTCGAAATCTTTGTTACCAATTTCAGCATTTCGGACTCTGTCGTAGCCAGTGGGCTTACCTGTCAATCAAGGAATCATACGTAATAATAAGCCGTGCTCTGTAAAAAAGACACCTGCAAAAAGTTTTGATCCAAGTCAGCCTGTGCAGTCCGCGCACGCTGACCTGGATCAAATCTTTTAGCTATTGGCCAATTTCCTTTAGGCCAATGGACATGTGATAATTAGGTTTTTAGACAAGAAATATTTGTGACCCATCTGGGAATTCTGCAAATCAAATATAAATTAAATGAAAACAGATCAATGATAATGCAGGTCAGTTTTAGTTGATAATTAAAAAATGATTGTATAACAAGGTACAATGACCACTTCTCATACAGAAAATGTCATCAAAGCGAAAAGTGTCAAGTTGTCAACCCTGATCAGCCTGTGCAATTCATGCAGTCTGACCATGGTTGACACTTTTCACAGTTTCCAGAAGGTCCCTTTTTGCATGATAGGTCGTATTTTATGGATTCATAGTCACTTATGGCTTGCAAAATGCGAAAAAGGGACATTTGCGTAAAGTGTTGTCTCAAATAAGCCTGCACAGTCCGCGCAGGCTAACCCGAGATGGAACTTTACAACAACATTAGGTTTTGTCCTTCAGTAGACTTTCACAAAACAGAAAATTACATGACAAAAGGGCCATGATGGCTGTGAAGTCGCTCACCTGAGCCTTTTGACCACACAGGATTCATTTTAAACCTCTTTCGAGATATTATAACAAACATTCAAACATGCTTTCATAATTATTGGATTTAAAATTAGACCTTTAATTTGTAAGCAAGCCTTTTTCAGACTTATCCGAACAACTTTCAAGATTATTGGGCTGAAAATGTGGCCTCTAGAGTGTACACAATGTTTTTCTTCGGAAAAGTAAGACGTACTTTTAACCCTTTACCACACAACCCTGAATTTTAACAACCAAGAGAAAGCTTTTTGAAAGCATTGTGGAAAAAGAAGAAAATGCTGGTAACCAGCATTTTCTCCCTTTTCCACAATGCTTTCTACTAAATCAAGGACAAATTCCATCATTTGGGACACATGTGACTTGTTGTCTGCAAATGCTCTTACTTTAGACTAGTCTATTTTTTTGCCGTGTGGTAAAGAGTTCATTGACAGTATTGTTTTAAACTCCGTTTTCAACATTATTCCAGTTATATCGCTGCAGCCAGTGCACCTATCCATGCTTTCCTAGAGTCTCTTTTAGTACTCGGCACAATTCTCTTTCCAAGCCAATGGCTGCTTTCCCACATGACCATTGTCGAGACAATTGTCAGCAGTGGGAGAGGAATGAATCCTGTCCCAGTGACTATCATTAATCCTCAGAAAGAATTTGGCCGAGCCAGCGATTGAACTCGCGACCCCCTGTTCTCAAGTTCTGCATGCTATCAACTGAGCTACTGAGTTGGTTGGTTGTATTGGGGTTTAACTCCACTTTAACAGCTAAGGTCATATCATGGCGGTCGGTGACACACATGTGTTTCCTGGCTTTCTCACACAAGTACTAACACAACCTTCTTTCCAAAGCCACCGACTACATTTCTCACATGCTTCAGGAGAGGTGAGAGGCCAAAATACGCCAGAAAGAAAGTTCGCCTCAAACGGGTATCAACTCACAACCACCAGATCATGAGTCTGACATGCTCACCACTGAGCCATCTGGGCGGGCGAGCTGCCGGGGCTCAGTGGTAAATGCACTATTTGGAGATAAACTCTGACATACCCTGATCTGTGTAGACCTGTCCAAATCGGTAGTAACACATCTTGTACATGAGACAATTCAGTAGTATTGGGGAACCTTCTCGATCGATTCTGAATTCACCCTGCGGTGTGTAATAATCATGCTCCTTAATATGGCTCCCTCTGTCGGTGGAACCTCCGATACGTACCATCCATAAAAATTTATTGATATCTGAAAGAGATATATGTATTGTTTGATTAACTGTATGCAGAGATACCAGCCTTAAACGACACTTACCCTGAATCTTGCATGCATTTTGCAGGAATCTGAGGACATTTTCCGGAATACCATATTGTGCTTATATAATTTTATTTGTGAGTAGATTTACCAAAGATAAATGGCAAAAGAGCACAGTATATACCCAGTTCCTCCGTTTACTAGATGGCTTGAGAACAGGCCACAGATTAGTATATTCACCGAAAAATTTCTGCATGACGCAACATTTTTTTGGCTGGGGGTAGCCATTTTGTCTATTGAATAGTCAGGTTTACTTCTTTACTATTTACTATGGGTATATGAGGAACTTCTGGACAAAATACAGTAAACCAGTAGGGAGGCTACTCTAATTGATTGTAATCAGGCTACTCTCCCTTGCATAATAATATGAAGTTGATTACTTCCCTTTTTTTCGGCATCATTGAAAATAATTCTTTGTCGGAATTAATTGGAATTTCAGTGCCTGAAATCGTAATGCAGATATTAGACTTTAAAATCGGTATGATTCCGCAAAAAATCAGAATGGTTGACATCTCTGCTGTATGGTGTTTAATGCTGTTTTCAACATTATTTCAGTTATATCCCGGCGACCAGTGCACCTCTCCATGCTTTCCTGGAGTGTCTTTTACTTGTACTCTGCGCAATATTCCTTTGAAGCCACTGGCTGCTCTCCTACTTCACCATTGCCGAAATGATGATCATTGTCCGGACAGGAATGAATCCTGTCACAGTAGTTGTTGTATTGGTTGCATTGGTGTTTAACGCCACTTTAAAGGTGGCCCTTCAGATTTTGGGACGAAAATTTTACAAAAATGCAATAAATCATCCTTATACTCCCAAAGCCTTTTAGATTTCATTCATAAAACCCCAGTAGTCGAAAACCATCCGACAACACGAGAAATTAGACATTTACTACGGCCCAGGTTGACACCAATGGGAGACATGTTCTATTTTTAGATGATCAATTCGCTCATTTAAATACAGGAATACACAGATGAAGTTTAAAACATAGCGTCCGAAGAAGACATTATGGAAAATAATTACTACATGTTTGTTATGTAATGGAAATTAAGCGTTATGAGTCACATGCCAGTCACTTGACATTCCCACAATGCTTTATTGATTTTTGGCGCGAAATCTAAAAATACCTTAAGAGGCTACGTAGCCTTTTAAGGGAACAGCATCAAAATGTTTTTTTTTTTTTTTTTTTTTTTGTAATTTTATGAATCTTAATTATTGATGATTTGTATTATTTTTTCATATGAATTTCAGTGATATATACATTTTTTAATTTGGCGAGATGTAAAAATTCTAAATACCCACCTTTAACAGCTAAGGTCATATCATGGCGGTCGGTGACACACATATGTTTCCTAGCTTTTTCACACCAGTACCAACACAACTTTCTTTCCAAAGCCACTGACTACTTTTCTCACATGCTTCAGCAGAGGTGAGAGGCAAAAATACTCCTCAAGTTCGCCTCAACCGGGTATCAAACTCACAACCACCACGTCACTAGTCCGACACACTCACCACTGAGCCACCAAGGCGGGGCCTGTCACAGTAACTGTCTTCAATCCTCAAAAAGAAATTACACTACCTGGTTTCGGATAATGGTTGTAAAAACAAAGAATTTAAAAGCGTCGGCAGAAATGTACATACCATCAGACGAGTAGCCTATCAAACCACCGAATATCACCAACACGTAATCCACATCTAATTCTCGCATGATCTCGTAGGCTTTTTCTTCCGTTGATGACATTGCCTGCAATTCAACGTAAGGGATTTCAATTGATTAAACGATGTTTACAACCATTTTCAACGTTTATTCAGAATCATCACTGCAGTCTTTGCACTTATCCATGCTTTTCTACATTTGTAAGTAACACAACTTCTGATTTAGCCAATCAGAGGTAGTGTTACTTACAAAATTTAGAAAACCTTAGAGAATAAGACTAAGAATATTCTCAGGAATGGTTGGTGAATACAGTCCCTGGAGTTTCTGTCAGCAGTTCTTCACATAATATTCTTCCTAGGGCACTGGCTGCTTTTCCTCCTACCCATTGTCGAGACAATGATAAGCAGTGAGAGTAAGCAATGAATCCTGTTGCTATAACGATCATCAATCCTCTGAGAGAAACTGGCCGAGCCAGCGACTGAAACCAGCAACTCCGTGTTCTCAAGTTCTGTATGCTAGCGATCAAGCTACCAGTGTCTGGCTTGATTGATTGAATGGTGTTTTACCCCACTTTCAACAATATTCCAGTCATACTACAGAGATAACTCAAACATTCACGTTTATTATACTGCAAAGAAATTTCTCGTGATCTGATTGGTTAACATACCGGGAACATTATCATGTACACTAGCAAAAACCACGTAAAGCCAGTTTCGCTTTTGAGTGCCACGTAAAAATCACTACATGTGCAATACAACATCCACAATGGCGGTGTCCAATGATCAGACTGCACGTTTATGCACCAAACTGCATGTTTTGGTGACGCCAGTTTTCATTGATTTGGGGCACTCGGAGGAGAATTTCTATTTCCTCATTATACTCGATTCATGAGACAATAAAACAGGAAAATTTCGCTTAACACGCTTTGAAAGGGTAAAAGTTTGCAGTATAATAAATTTGTTGTATGGTCAGGTGGCAGGGAATTGAAAACTTGTTCAAGGCTGTGTGAAATCATGTCGCCACCTCGCCTTCGGCTCAGGGCAACATTCACCACAGCCGTGAAGAAGTTTCCAAGTCCCCTGCAACCTGACAGTACAAATAATAATGTCCCGGGTTTCACCAATACAAGGCCAGGACTCTGGAGTGTCTTGCCCAAGGACATTCCCGATTAAACCCTTCACCAGATGACGGAATCTTAGCCTTGTCCAAATTGAAAGCATTTGCAGATGAAAAAAATTCAACATAGTTTAAATGGTGCAGTGTTTCTTTGATAGAGTAGTAAACATTGTGGGAAAAGAAGAAAATGCTGATAAGCATTTTCTCGTTTTCCTACAATGTTTTCAGAGGCTTTCAAAGTGTCGCTGAAAGTCGGGATTGTGTGGTAAAGAGTTAAATGACAGAGTTTTTCCCGGGTGAGGGTAGAAAACATTGTGGGAAAAGGTGAAAATACTACTTTCTCAATATTTTCTAAAGCTTTCTTTCTCAAGGTACTTAAAAGATGGTGCTGTGTTGTAAATGGTTAACTCTCTCATTACAACAAAAATAAATTGAATTTTCCCAATGGCTATAAGATTGATTGTATGGTGTTTAATGCCGTTTTCAACATTATTTCAGTTATATCACGGTGGCCAGTATACCTATCCATGCATTCTTGGACTTTCTTTTACCAGTACTTCGCATAATTTTCCTTCCAAGCCACAGGCTGCTTTACCAAATGATTATCGTCGAAACAATGGTCAGCGGTGGGAGAGGAATGAATCCTGTCGCAGTGACTATCATCGATCCTTGGAAAGAAATTGGCCGAGCTTGGGGTGGTAGCCAGGGATCGAACCCTGGATCCCCGTGTTCTCAAGTCCTGCAATGCTACCGACTGAGCTACCGGGGCTCTGCTCTCAATGGCTACAAATACAATTTTGCTACAAGATCAAAAGACAGTTTGTTCATAATCTAGAACAAAACACTGGACAATGTAGATCAAGATCAGACTGCACATTCTGTGCAGTCTGATCTTGATCTATACTGTCCACAAAAGCTTCAGGTGTCATCTATGGTATGGAAAGGGTTAAAAAAAGTTAAAATCTTCTTGGGTGTATTCCTTTCACCTGTTCTAGCACAATGTTCTCTGTTCTGAAGTGCTGTTCTGGAATGTACGAAAGGAATATTTCAGAACACATGCACTATTCCCAGTGTATGTTCTGAATGGAGCTTTTTCGGAACATTGTTCTAAACCATATCAAAAGAAAAGTACATGGGCAAGACAGCTGTTGCAAGAGCTATTATCTTAGATGTGTTAGTGGAGGATATGATTAGCTGCAGAGAGACAGTAGAGATAAATCTACTATGCTCCTATTTATGGCATTCATATCATAAAAAAGACAATTCCAAGTTTGGCCATGAAGAACTGTCCACCTTTCAGCCATCTTGTATCACCTAGCAACTGTTCAGCAGGTGCGCTGCACCTCAATTGATTTAGAACAGTCCGAACATGTTCTGAAGAACACAGTAAAGTGTTCCAGAATATTCCATTGACCTAAAACATACCCGGAGTGTTCAGAGTAGCGAAAGGAATACACCCCTTGTTTCATACAGGAGTAACAACGTTACCTGTCCAACTCTAGATATATGCGTGTTATTCCAGGTATTGTTGTCGACAAGTATTGTCCGATTGGCCATCGCAGTTATCTGATACCCATAATCCCACCAGGACATCACTTTTGCATCCTAAAAAGTAAAAACAAACATCAAGCCTGGGTCCGTATTAAAGCCGGTACACAGGATAAGATTTGTCTCATGAAATTAATCTTATCGAGATTTTTGTATCATAATACACTTCTGTTCACAAAACTAATAAAAATATTATGATATTCTTCCTACCTGTTGGGTTTCCCTCCCAGAATAATGCTAGATCTAGTGTCAAAATGGTGCTCACTCTTTCCCAAACAACAAATTTTGGACTCTTCGAATCCGAAGGACTTTGCAGACGACAATTTTAGATTTGGAGAAAATGGCAGAAAGTTCACAAAAAGGGTAGAAAACATTGTGGGAAAAGGAGAAATTGCTCGTTACAAAAGACTTTTACTGCAGACACATAAAAACCAGGGCTTGTTTGGGAAAGGGTTAATTTTGTATTTATATTGGAGTTTAACACTGGTTACGGGAGACCGCTCCTTCATGCATAGCTTCGTCCCGATTTATATACAATACCTAACAACTGCGTTAGACAGATATCTCTTTAGCTCAGGGTTATTGTATTGGTCTTTTAAATTTCGAAAAAAGAGGGTATTTGTCCACATGGGTTCGGATTCCGCTAGATGCAGTTTCTATTTCAGCTATGAATTTGTTGCGAACTTTCATGTTCATGTTTGTATTTCAGCTATGCATTCCTTGCGAACTTCCATGTTTATAGGATGGGAGCTCGTCCAAGATTGGCCATTGAGCCATTAATCCCATTTGTTGTCTAAAAATGTACTTTCTTCGAATAAATGATGACCTTAAGAGGAGGTGTGTTATGGGACACCACTCCTTCATGCATGGCTTAGCCTCGATTTAACTCATTACCAAATGACAATATTTCAGGCTTGTTCAATTCGAAAGTATTTGCAGACGACAAAATGAAAGTGACTGAAAATTTGAAATTTGTTTTGTGAAGGGTAGAAAACGTGGGAAAAGGAGAAAATACTGGTTACCAGCATTTTCTCCTTTTGCCACAATGTTTTCTGAAGGCTTCTTTCTCAGGGTCGTCAAAAGTAGGGATTGTGTGGTAATGGGTTAAATGCATTATCTAACAACATCGTTAGGGAGATATCTGTTTATCTAAGTAAACAGTGCATGCGATTTAACCAGATGGAATATGACGTAATTTAAGCACATTTATCCTACATTTCTTGTGCTTAGTATGGTCAAATAAAAAATTCTGTTGTGTAGTGAAGGGTACAAGGTTAAAGACCTGTCTGTTCAAGCAAAGACTCTGGATTTTGAAAACATTGTGGAAAATAGAGATGATTATCAAGCATTTGTTCTTTTTACCAAAAATAGTTTTTTCTTTAACTGTAATGTTACCACATGTTATTTTTTATGCCATAATTTGGAATATGGTCATCCATAACTATGGTCTGCAGGGTTTGTGTTCACAAACCAAACATTAACTGTAAATTTCACTGCTTATCTCTTTACCACATAATCCCGACTTTTAACAACCTGAGAAAGAAGCCTTTTGAAAACATTGTGAGAAAAGGAATACCAGCATTTTCTCCTTTTCTCACAATGATTTCTACCCTTTCCGAGCCAAATTTTAATTTTTCAGTCACTGTTATTTTGTTGTCTGCTTATGCTTTCAATTTGGACCAGTCTATAATTTTGTTGTGTGGTAAAGAGTTAAAACCATTAAATATCAAACCTTATAATGCAACCATTTTTCCCCGATAAATAATCAAAAAGCATGAAATATATACAGGCTGGTATTCAGCCCTAGCTAAATATAACATCAATGTACATAGAAATCACTATTATTAGTTGCACAGTCAGGTGGCAAAGGACTTGGCAACTTGTTCACGGCTGTGGTGAATCCTGTCATCTCTTGGCGAGGGTTAGGGTTACGGATACCAAAGGCGAGTTAGGCTTGGACCAACATGATTCACCACAGCCCTAAACAAGCTACCAAGTCCCCTGCCACCTAACTGTACAACAAATTCATTTGTTTGCAAAGTTTTACCATTACGATGTGTATTAAGTATAGGGCATCCTAACTGGGTTCGTGTAACAACACCTTTCGTCGTTGAAAACTGATCTGGCCAAGACACGGGTATTCCGTAACCCATGGGGCAACCAGCATCTATTGGCCGATCGATTAAAGATTACGTGAGTCATATCAATCAACGCCGCCATTTCGAATATTGTGTTGAAAGTATAGTCATGTAAACGGAGCTCCCAAAAGGGAAACCACTTTTACATCGATTTTGCCAGTGTACATGAATATAAATTTGGGGCAAATTATCCAATCAGATTGCGAGAAATTTCTTTGTGGTATAATAACATTTAATTTCAGAATTTTTATGTGTCCTCCTGCAATTTTGCACTTGTCTTACAGTTAGACAAAGTATGATAATCCACTTGCCCTCACCAAATTTTTACTAGTAAGAACGAGCGGACGAGTGGACTTTTTGGACACCGCTACCTATCACACTTACCTCTGGAGTATTATGTCTGAGCCAGTAATAGGCCTCCCTGAAGTCGTCAAAGATCATTCGACCACCGTCACCACTACGAGCCGACAGGACAATAGACGGACTAGATTATGCCTCTGAGGTTACCCACGTACAGTGGAAAGTGTAGGTAATGAGAAATGCGGTCATCATAAAGACGACACCTGTTGCAATCTGAAATTTGAAAATTTTGCTAAAACTTCGATTTTCTGTACATGAGCTAGGTCACTGATCATTACGTTAATTCATGACCAAACGACAATATTTTAGGTTTGTCAAAATTGAAAGCATTTGCAGACGACAAAAAAAAGTGACTGAAAATTTGAAATTTGTTTTGTGAAGGGTAGAAAACTTTGTGGGAAAAGGAGAAAATGCTGTTACCAGCATTTTTCCCTTTCCCACAATGTTATCCAAAGGCTTCTTTCTCAGGGGTGTCAAAAGTAGGGATTGTGTGGTAATCGGTTATTACGTTTAAACTAAATGTCAATTTTTTCACTGTTTCAGATAATCTATTGATTGTATGGTGTTTAACGTCGTTTTCAACATTATTTCAGTTAATAATGCTTTCCTGGAGTCTCTCTTACCAGCACACAATTTACTTTCCAAGCCACTAGCTGCTTTCTAACATAACAATCGTTGAAACAATAGTCAGCGGTGGGAGAGAAATTAATCCTGTTGCAGTGACTGTCATCAATCCTCGAAAAGAAAATGGCCGAAAAAGGGGTCAAAATCGTCCTCTAAAACTTCTTTTAATAAATAAAAGGCCAAGATTTTGTTGTTTAGTAAAGAATTTTACAATTTCCACCATACAAGCCGCATTAATATGTCCTCAATTTATACTTTGAACAAGAGGACCATGATGGTCCTATATTGCTCACCTGAGTACTAAGCAGCAAAGGTCTACAACAAAGACTATAATTACCAAATATTGAGGTTCAAGGGCTAATGATGATGAAAAAAGAGCGGCAAATTGTCGCAAGATATGCAATCCCACCGCCAGTTGTACAGAAGGTATAATAGTTGCAAAGTGCAGGCAATGCAACAAACAATTTGACTTGAGACTTCAAAATTCCACTCTGGACAAGCAAACAATACTATTAAAATAAAGATCAAAGTGGAATTACTCAAAATCCATGCTAGGTAGAGTTATTGTTCTTGAACACAGTACGCTGTAATATCACAACAAACATGCATACCAATTTTGAAGTCGTTCTTACTTGAGATGACAAAGTTATATTCCGAACAAGCATTCAATGCAGACTCATGTGAGATTTTATTGAGACAGACATTCTAACCAATTTTCAATTCACCTTAGCAAGAAATGTGGCCTCAAGAGTGCTCACAAGAAGACTTTTAAAGATTTCCCTCTTTATCTCTATGTGAAATCTGAGACCAACAACATAGGGATAACTTTCACATCAGGACCATAATTTGAAGTATTTTGGTAGAGGGCCACTAGATGATGCTACATACCAAATATGAAAGCTCTAGCCCTTATGGTTTGGGAGAAGAAGATTTTCTAAGATTTCCTTCTTTATCGCTATCTGAAATCCGAGAACCCACAACATAGGGCCATTTTCAACACTAGGGCCATAGTTTGAGGTGTACTGGTAGAAGGCCACTAGATGATGCTACATGCCTAATATGAAAGCTCTGGCCATTACCGTTTGGGACAAAAGAGATTTTTAAAGATTTCCTTCTTTATCGCTATGTGAAATCCGAGACCCACAACATAGGGCCAATTCTTTACATCAGGGACATAATTTGAAGTATTTTGGTAGAGAGCCACTAGCCGATGCTACATGCCTAATATGAAAGCTCTGGCCATTACCATTTGGACAAGAAGGTTTTTAAAGATTTCCTTCCTTGTCCCTATGTGAAATCCAAGACCAACAACAAAGGTTTAATTTTCACAGCAGGGCCATAATTTGAAGTATTTTGGTAGAGGGCCACTAGATGATGCTGCATGCCAAATATGAAAGCTCTAGCCCTTACGGTTTGGGACAAGAAAATTTTCTAAGAATTCCTTCTTTATCTCTTTGTGAAATCCGAGACCCCACAACACAGGGCCAATTTCCGCACTAGGGCGATAATTTGAAGTATTTTAGTAGAGGGCCACTAGATAATGCTACATGCCAAATATGAGAGCTCTAGCCCTTACAGTTTGAGACAAGAAGATTTTCTAAGATTTCCTTCTTTATCTCTATGTAAAATCTGAGAACCCACAACATAGAGCCAATTTCAAGACTAGAGCCATGATTTGAAGTATTTTGGTAGACGGCCATTAGATGTTGCTACATGCCAAATATGAAAGTTCTAGCCCTTACAATTTTGGACAAGAAGATTTTTTAAGTTTTTTCACTCGGTTGCCATGGCAACCAGAGTTCTTCATGGAATTCAAATCTTTGAAGTATTTTGAAAGTGCATCACCTAGGGATCATTTCTGTGAAGTTTGATTGAAATCTGATTGTTAGTTTAGGAGGAGAAGATTTTTTTGTAATTGTGAACGGACGGACGGACAGATGGACGGACGGACGGACGGACGGACGGACATACCACTTAATTGAAACAAAGGGCCAATTACTCAAGGGGCCTTTTATAAGGGGCCATAAAAAACAATTCGACTGAAATGAAACAAAGTGACATTTAATAAAGGGCCAGAAAAAGATGGCCCCTTACAACATAACAGCATATATTCAATACTGAAAATTGTTATTTATAAACTTATAGAAAACTTGGATATTACAAAAATAATGTTTATAGTCTCATTATGATCCACTCTTGAACTCATCCATGCTTTCATGAAGACTATCTTTCCGAGTCTAACTACATTACTAAAAGCAAAATTTAAATGCATTTTCGAACAGTGCAGACCAAGATCAGACTGGATTTATACACTGTGGTAAAAGGAGAAACTGCTTGTCACAAGCAATTTTTCCTTTTCTCACAATGTTTTCTACCACATATGGTAATAATTTTTCGATTTACATGCACTTTGAAATGTTGTCTGCAACATCTTGCACTTTGGACCAGTTTAAAATTTTGTCCTCTGGTAATGGATCAAGTTTACATAATCTTTATCTCTGCCACTGTCCTTCACTTTCTTATTTATTATCGGGATAGAGTAATTATTTCTGTCACTATCAGTCACACACTATTCAATTTCATCATTGATCATTGATCAAATGACCTTCACTTTTTCCTTCATTCACTGCCCACTCTAAATCTTTAATAAATTGCTGCTTAGTTTCAATCTCTTCTTTTGGAATCTGAAATACAGGAAGAAAGTAAAGGATATGTTGATAAGAATTTCAAACCTTCACCTCATATAGGCGCATTAGCCAACACAGCAGACCATGATCAGACAGCTCCTGTAGGAGCACTGTCTGATCAGTCTCATCTGTTTGCTCTAAAATACTGTAGCTTAGATTTTGAACATTCTGTGTTGTATACAAAAATCTATTGTTTCAAAAACTAGATTTATTCATCAAGTCATAAACCTGTAGATGAAGAATTAAGAGGTGAAAGTCTATAGCAAGCCTTAATTTTTGTCTGATGTTCATCATTACCAGGCCCTTTTTATCTTACTGTATAGTACATAATAGTCCTGCTTAAAAGTTAAAACAATAGGGCAATTTGGTACTGGGTCACTGATCTGAGATACACTTTCAATGTGGCTCATATGGAATGAGTTTTCTCTGATATAGTTGAAAACATTGTGAGAAAAGGAGAAAATGCTGGTTACCAGCATTTTCTCTTTTCCCACCATGTTTTCGAAAGCCATCTCTTTCAGGGGTGTTAAAAGTTGTCATTGTCTGGGAAAAGGTTAAAAAGTAAGACAAGAGGGCCATTTGGTCACATGGCCCTTTGAAACATGTCCAACAGTCATATTAACTCTAACTGTTTCATATCAAAACTAATTTGTATCACTAGTAACAGGGGGGGCATGGCCCTTTGAAACTTGTCGAACAGTCATCTTCATTTCTAAACTGTTTCATATAAAATCTAATTTGTATCACTAGTAACAGGGGGCCATGGCCCTTTGATCTTGTCTAAAACTTTATCTCTATTCTTAACTGTTTCAAATTATAACTAATTTGTGACACTAGTAACAGGGGGCATGGCCTTTGCTCTTGTCTAAAACTTTATCTCTATTCTTAACTGTTTCATATCAAATCTAATTTGTATCACTAGTAACTTACCTAAGTTTATTGATATCACTTGTAACAGGGGGCCATGGCCCTTTGATCTAGTCTAACACTTTATCTCTATTCTTAACTGTTTCAAATTAAAACGAATTTGTATCAGTAGTAACAGGGGGCCATGGCCCTTTGAAACTTGTCCATGGGTCATCTTGATTCTTAACTGTTTCATATTAAAACTAATTTGTATCACTAGTAACAGGTGGCCATGGCCCTTTGAACTTGTCCAACAGTCATCTTCATTCTTATATGTTACATGTTCAAACTAATTTGTAACTCTAGTAACAGGGGGCCATGGCCCTTTGAACTTGTCCAACAGTCATCTTCATTCTTTTATGTTACATATTCAAACTTATTTGTGACTCTAGTAACAGGGGGCCATGGCCCTTTGCTCTAGTCCAACACTCATCTTCATTCTTAACTGTTTTATATTCAAACTTATTTGTGACACTAGTAACAGGGGGCCATGGCCCTTTGATGTTGTCCAACAGTCATCTTCATTCTCAAATCTATCATACCCAAATTTATTGATATCACTTGTAACATGGGGCCACAGCCCTTTGACCTTGTCCAACAGTCATCTTCATTCTTAACCCTTTCATACTCCAACTAATTTTTTGTGACACTAGTACCAGGGGGGGCCATGGCCCTTTGTTTCTTGTCCAAGTCATCTTCATTCTTCAATGTTTCATATTCAAACTCATTTGTATTATAAGTAACAGGGGGACATGGCCCTTTGATCTTCTCCAACAGTCATGTTCATTCTCAACTACATCATACCTAAATTTAATTGATATCACTTGTAACAGGGGGCCATGGCCCTTTGATCTGGTCCAACAGTTTTCTTCATTCTTAACTGTTTCATATGAAAACTATTTTTTTCATCACTAGTAACAGGGGGCCATGGCCCTTAGAATCTTGTGTAACAAACATCTTCATTCTTAACTATTTCATGCTAAAATGAACCCATTACCACACAATCCCTACTTTTGACGACCCTGAGAAAGAAGCCTTTTGAAAACATTGTGGCAAAAGGAGAAAAATGCTGGAAACCAGCATTTTTACCTTTTCCCACAATGTTTTCTAGCCTTCAAAAAACAAATTTCAAATTTTCATTCATTTTTATTTTGTTGTCTGCAAATGCTTCCGATTTGGACAAGCCTAAAATATTGTTGTTTGGTAATGAGTTAATAAGTATCATTGTTACTGGGCAGCCATAAAGATTTTTTTCTATTATTAGCTCTACCAAACATATTGTTTCATGAAACACAACAATTTAAGCTTTTTTTGGTAGAGGGTGATGCTGGGGACATTTCTGTGAAGTTTTAGTAAAATCTGCTTAATGGTTTAGTAAGAGATGTTGTTTAAAGCGAATGTTGATGTTGCGATGATGGACAAGGGCTGATAACAATATCTAACCTGAGCATGATGCTCAGGTGAGCTAAAAACTGTAATATACTTACTCAGCACTGTCACTTTTTATGTAGACATGCATGCTTTAACTCCTTGATTCAGCCAATTTTGCTGGCCACATACCATCCTTTGGCAACCCCTTTAGATTACTGATCCAAAGAAATGTCTGTAGAAAAAATAGGCAACAAAGATTTGCTAGCTACATGTATTTCTTGGCACCTTATATACATGCATGTGTATCTATAATTAAACAATACTGATTAAATAGCACAATCCAGTTAATTTTTCATGTATGTGCGTGATTCTATGATGTATCGTTTTTCCACCACTTGAATTACCATCACCAAGTAGTACCAATAGTATATTCATGATAATAAGGGTCAATTGTATGTTGAAAGTGTAACTGGATGGTTTTGGGGTTTTAGTCCGCACCTGTCTATTTTTAGGAAGCCGAATCGATCATGTGACCTGAATATAAATCGGCTGTTTTTTGCGTCTTTGTCAGTCTGTTGAAATGGAAGTTTTCCATTGATGTTGAAACTAAATATTCGTTGATATCACTACAATAAAGAGTCGGTATGTAATGGGTTTCAATCATTATCATCTTCATGTATCTTCCGATTGTTTCGATTGTGTTTTCGGTTGTGATCTTGTTGGTTTTACTTTATTTTCCTTCTGTCACATTTTCCCGCGAACCCGCCAAATTTCAAAGACCCTTTAAATCCATCTTCTTTAACTAACTCCTTACCGTTCGTTATCATTTGTTTTGCAGGAATGATTGATTGGTAGATTGTAGAGAGATAGAGAACAATTACTTAGTTGAGCAGAAATACATCTATTCACATTGTTTAGTAAGTATTAGAAATGTATTCCTTTGTATTGTTGTTTGATCCGGAGCTGCGTAGTTGATATTGATATTGTATTTTACCGTTTTTTAATAATCAAATTGAACATGTATTTGTATGATGTTTCTGTAGTAAGAGCAGTTTATTATATCATTATTATTTGTTATTGTCAAAGAACTACTGCCACATAGTTTTCTTAATTGTGTATTTTCAGGATGTAACAAAAAGAACTACTGAAAGATATATACTACAGAATATAGAATCTACTACTAACGTTACTGTCTTCCCGTCTTATTTTACGGCCCAAAATGACATTAAGTGTAACGACGACCTAGACGAACCCACGCGCCCCCATTTGAAAACATAAACATTATTCTTATCAAGAAGAAAGGGGGGTCACAAAAGTACAGAATAGTCATATATGTACGTAATTATGTAACCAGTAGTGTTGGGCAATAGGTTTAAAATCTCAATCCATTATCACTTTGTAATCGGAAGAGCAAACCAACAAGCTATTGAAAGTACAATTGGTTTCTCCCTTTAACCCTTATGCTGCTATGCATGACTCACTGACCTTTTGCGGACAACGTAGATCAACATCAGACTGCAGAGTCAGAACCGGCAGTCTGGTCTTGGATCTACATTGTCCGATAAGGATATATATTTCCTCAGAAATAACTTTCAAATAGCAATATTTGGATTCGTACTATCGGTTTGGTATTTTATTTCTTTTTATTTAGCAGGATAAAGGTTAACTAAGAATGCCTTTTTGCTTTAAATACTAGATCTATGACAATATTGTCTATATGATATTAAATTTATATACATGTAGATGTTGTGTTCTGCACTTTAATCAATGAAATACATTACACATGGCCCTTTGGAACATGTCCAACAGTCATCTTCATTCTTGACTGTTTCACATTAAAATTAATTTGAATCACTAGTACCAGGGGGGGGGGGCATGGCCCTTTGATCTTGTCTAACACTTTATCCGGTGTGCGGTAAAAAAGCCAGAGGTAAAAAAGCCATAGGTAAAAAGGCCATAGGTAAAAAGGCCATAGGTAAAAAAACCAGAAGTAAAACGGTAAAAAAGCCATAGGTAATAAGGCCAGTGGTAAAAAAGCCAGAGCTAATTTAGTAGTATTATATGATGTACAGAAAGCTTTTTATTTCACAAAATCTTTAGAAGTATTTTGGGAAAAGGAGAAGCCAATTTTTCCTTTTCCCACAATGTTTTATATCCTATCTTGATGTATTGTATGCAGATTATTTTAATATGTACGAGTCTGATATTAGTTGTTTGATAAGGGGAACTAGTTGTAGTTAAAACTTCTCCAGTCTTCAGCTGCTGGCTTTAGAAAATATTTTAGGAAAACGAGAAACTGCCGATAACAAACAATTTCTCCTTTTCCCACACATCCCTATATTGATGTGTTGTATGCAGATTTTTTCAATATTTAACCCTATCCTATACAATGCAATTTCAGATGGGTGTCCTTTTACTTTTCTTACTCATAACAAACAGTTTCTCCTTTTCCAACAATGTTTTATCCTATCATGATGTGTTTTATGCATGCTCTCTCAATATGAAAAATCTAAAATTCGTTGTTTGATAAGTGAAACTGGTCATAGTTAATACTTTCGCAGTTGCAGCTGATGACTTTAATAAACATTTGAATGAAAATTTCTTAACATACATACTTTTGACTGATATTGGGAGACCCTAATTTTATTATTGGTATCATTATTAAGAAGTAAATAAACTAATTGCAATCATTGCATACCATTAGTTTATACTTCAAAGTTTCTATGGAACAACTTTCAATACACAAAAACAACTTTCAATACAAAAAACTAAACTAATTACGAACATGTGCAAACTGTTATTTTACATGTCAAAGTTTTAATCAGTTTCAGTTTATTCAGCATAAAATTACATAAATTTTTAGCTGATGTGTTGATACAAACAACATTTGCAAATGCGTATGAAAAATACATATAGAAATAATAATAGTAATAATATTTCAAACTGTGAAATTCACAATCCGGCAAATAACGACCACATGATAACATATTTGTACCTGATCAAAATAGGTTGAAATTTCTACTGTTTTGTCTGAGAAGTGGTAAAAAGTATAAATTCTGACATAAAACAATTAAAAGTAGAAACATAGAAATAATGAACAACATTTGATGGAAAATTGATGGAAAAAAAATCAGATATCTTCAGGTTCTGATCTTAACTCAAATGCAAAATATATATATTTCGATAAATTAATTAAAGTATTATGTGACTTTGAAGACATTAAGTTTTTAAATTTTCCGACGGTAGGCCACCGGCAGTAATAATTTGTGAGATATTCTTTTCTAAGATTAGCATATTTCGGGCAAACTAGAAGAAAGTGATATTCGTTTTCAACCAGATTCATGGTACAGTATTTACATAACCGATCTTCTCTTTGGATATGCAGGTGTCTTCCCTTTTCGATGAGTAATTAATGTGATGATAATCTAAATTTTGTTAGTGATGTTGTATATTTTTTATTAGTTATTATAGAAAGATACTCTTCTAATTCGAAATTTTCTTTGAATTTACTATAGGATTCTAGTCTTTTAGATTCATTAATGTTGGAATGCCAAGTTTGTATGTAATTATCAATAATCCGTTGTTTTATATACATATAATTATTGTTGATGGTTAAAGTATCCTGATTAGCCCACATATTAGACAGTCCCAGTCTGCCAAGTAATGTTTTCATATGAGAGGCCCAGTTTATTCCCTTTAATGTCCTGTTATTATTTGCTTCATTTTAATCATAATTATGCAACCAGTCAATAACAGTTTAAAATAATACTGTTATAAGGGCACTTCTTGCACCTATTATTGGTTTCAATTAATTTATCAACAAGTACTTGTAATAAACAATCAACAAGTACTTGTAATTAACAAACAATATAATTTCTATTAATAAAATTATTTTATTGCCCATCCTTTTTGATAACATAAAATTACTCTTCATTTAGATACCACATAATGCTTTGCATACAGTATGGTTAATTCTTTTAATTTACATAATAAATGTTAAAATCAATACACAAATCATTATAAATCATTTTATTAAATATTTATATATGTTTATATATATTAAAAATATCTGGTATTTTCTTAATAAACCATATATACTAAATTAGCTCTGGCTTTTTTTACCTATGGCCTTATAACCTATGGCCTTTTAACCGTTTTACTTCTGGCTTTTTTACCTATGGCCTTTTTACCTATGGCTTTTTTTACCTAGATTCCTTTATCCTTAATTGTTTCAAATTAAAATTAATTTGTATCACTAGAAACAGGGGGCCATGGCCCTTTAAAACTTGTCCACCGGTCAACTTCATTCTTGACTGTTTCATATTAAATCCAATTTGTATCGCTAGTAACTTTTCCCACCATGTTTTTGAAAACCATATCCTTCAGGGGTGTTGAAAGTAGTTATTGTGTGGGAAAAGGTTAAAAATTAAGAGAAGAGGGACATTTGGTCACATGGCCTGTTGGAACATGTCCAACAGTCATCTTCATTCTTTACTGTTTCATATTAAAACTAATTTGTATCACTAGTAACAGGGGACCATGGCCCTTTGAAACTTGTGCACGGCTCATCTTCATTCTTTACTTTTTCATATTAAAACTAATTCGTATCACTAGTGACAGGGGGCCATGGCCCTTTGGCACATGTCCAACAGTTTTCTCTATTCTTATCTATATCAAACCTAAATTAATTGATATCACTAATAACAGGGGGCCATGGCCCTTTGATCTTGTCCAACACTTTATCTCCATTCTTAACTGTTTCAAATTAAAACTAATTTGTGACACTAGTAACAGGGGGCCATGGCCCTTTGATCTAGTCTAACAGTCATCTTCATTCTTAACTGTTTCATATTAAATCTAATTTGTATCACTCGTAACAGGGGGCCATTGCCCTTTGATCTTTTCCAACAGTCATCTTTATTTTTAACCAATTAAACCTAAATTTATTGATATCACTAGTAACAGGGGGCCATGGCCCTTTGAAACTTATCCACCGGTCATCTTCATTCTTACCTGTTTCGTATCAAAAATAATTTACAGGGGTCATGGCCCTTTGATGTAGTATAATAGTTTTCTTTATTCTGCACTGTTTCATATTAAGACTAATTTGTATCACTAGTAACAGGGGATCATGGCCTTTTGATCTAGTCTAACACTTTATCTCTATTCTTAACTGTTTCATATTAAAACTAATTTGTATCACTAGTAACAGGCGGCCATGGCCCTTTGTTCTTGTCCAACAGTCATCTTCATTCTTATATGTTACATGTTCAAACTAATTTGTGACACTAGTAACAGGGGGCCATGGCCCTTTGATCTTGTCCAACAGTCATCTTCATTCTTAACTGTTTTATATTAAAACTAATTTGTATCACTAGTAACAGGCGGCTATGGCCCTTTGATCGTGTCCAACAGTCATCTTCATTCTTATCTGTTACATACTCAAACTAATTTGTGACACTAGTAACATGGGGCCATTGCCCTTTGACCTTGTCCAACAGTCATCTTCAGTCATTCTTAACTGTTTCATACTCCAACTAATTTTTTGTGACACTAGTACTGGGGGGCCATGGCCCTTTGTTTCTTGTCCAAGTCATCTTCATTCTTCACTGTTTCATATTGAAACTTATTTGTATTATAAGTAACAGGGGGCCATGGCCCTTTGATCTTCTCCAACAGTCATCTTCATTCTCAACTATTCCATACCTAAATTTATTGATATCACTTGTAACAGGGGGCCATGGCCATTTGATCTGGTCCAACAGTTTTCTTCATTCTTAACTGTTTCATATTAAAACTAATTTTTTATCACTAGTAACAAGGGTCCATGGCCCTTAGAATCTTGTCTAACAAACATCTTCATTCTTAACTGTTTCATGCTAAAATTAATAAGTATCATTGTTACTGGGCAGCCATAAAGATTTTTCTATTATTAGCTCTACTGGCGATGTTGTTTCATGAAACACAACATTCTAAGCTTTTTTGGTAGAAGGTGATCTTGGGAACATTTCTGTGAAATCTGCTTAGTGGTTGAGCAGGAGATGTTGTTTAAAGCAAATGTTGATGATGCGATGATGGACAAGGGCTGATAATTTCTAACCTGAGCATGATGCTCAGGTGAGCTAAAAACTGTAATATACTTACTCAGCACTGTCACTTTTTATGTAGACATGCATGCTTTAACTCCTTGATTCAGCCAATTTTGCTGGCCACATACCATCCTTTGGCAACCCCTTTAGATAATTGATCCAAAGAAATGTCTGTAGAAAAAATAGGCAACAAAGATTTGCAAGCTACATGTATTTCTTGGCACCTTATATACATGCATGTGTATCTATAATTAAACATTACTGATTAAATAGCACAATCCAGTTAATTTTTCATGTATGTGCGTGATTCTATGATGTATCGTTTTTCCACCACTTGAATTACCATCACCAAGTAGTACCAATAGTATATTCATGATAATAAGGGTCAATTGTATGTTGAAAGTACAGAATAGTCATATATGTATGTAATTATGTAACCAGTAGTGTTGGGCAATAGGTTTAAAATCTCAATCCATTATCACTTTGTAATCGGAAGAGCAAACCAACAAGCTATTGAAAGTACAATTGGTTTCTCCCTTTAACCCGTATGCTGCTAAGAGCGACTCACTGACCTTTTGCGGACAGCATAGATCAAGATCAGACTGCAGAGTCAGAACCGGCAGTCTGGTCTTGGATCTACATTGTCCGATAAAGATATATATTTCCTCAGAAATAAATTTCAGATAGCAATATTTGGATTCGTACTATCGGTTTGGTATTTTATTTCTTTTTCTTTAGCAGGATAAAGGTTAACTAAGAATGCCTTTTTGCTTTAAATACTAGATCTATGACAATATTGTCTATATGATATTAAATTTATATACATGTAGATGTTGTGTTCTGCACTTTAATCAATGAAATACATTACACATGGCCCTTTGGAACATGTCCAACAGTCATCTTCATTCAAAACTGTTTAATATTAAAACCAATTTGTATTACTAGTAACAAGTGGCCATGACCCTTTGATCGTGTCCAACAGTTTTCTTTAATCTTATCTATATCATACCTAAATTTATTGATATCACTAGTAACAGGGGGCCATGGCCCTTTGATCTTGTCTAACACATTATCTTTATTCTTAACTGTTTCAAATTCAAACTAATTTGTATCACTAGTAACAGGGGGGGGGGGCAAAGCCCTTTGAAACTAGTCCACTGTTCAAAACTAGTCCACTGTTTCATATTAAATCTGATTTGTACTACTAGTAGATTTTCCCACCATGTTTTCGAAAGCCATACTTTCAGGGGTGTTAAAAGTAGACATTGTGTGGGAAAGGTTAATAATTCAGACAAGACGGCCATTTGGTTACATGGCCCGTTGGAACATGTCCAACAATCATCTTCAATCTTAACTGTTTCATATTAAAACTAATTTGTATCAGTAGTAACAGGAGGCCATGGCCCTTTTATCTGGTCCAGCAGTCATCTTCATTCTTAACTGTTTCATATTAAAACTAATCTGTATCACTAGTAACAGGGGGCCATGGCCCTTTGATCTTGTCCAACAGTTTTCTTTGTTCTTATCTACTTCATACCTAAATTTATTGATATCACTAGTAACAGGGTGCCATGGCCCTTTGATCTTGTCTAACACTTTAACTTTATTCTTAACTGTTTCAAATTAAAACTAATTTGTATCACTAGTAACAGGGGGCCAAAGCCCTTTGAAACTAGTCCACCTGTCATCTTTATTCTTAACTGTTTCATATTAAATCTAATTTGTATCACTAGTAACTTTTCCCAGGATGTTTTCGAAAGCCATCTCTATAAAAAGTAGTCATTGTATGGGAAAGGTTAAAAATGAAGACAACAGGGCCATTTGGTCAAATGGCCCTTTGGAACATGTCCAACAGTCATCTTCATTCCTAAATGTTTCATATTAAAACTAATTTGTATCGCTAGTAACAGGGGGCCATGGCCCTTTGTTTTGGTCCAACAATTTTCTTCAATATTCTTAACTGTTTCATATCAAAACTAATTTTTATCACTAGTAACAGGGGACCATGGCCCTTTGATCTAGTCCAGCAATCATCCTAATTCTTAACTATTAAACACCATAACAAAACTAATTACAGTACACTCCTCGCGTTTTTTGCTATTTTCGCTCTCCGCGGTGTATCTAGCGCGGACCCAACGCGGCGATTTTACAACACAGGTGAACGCGGACTAACGCGGAGCGCTGTTAAACGCGGCGATCCCTGGCGGACCGCGGCGGTCTGGTTACGCAATTAAAGCGACGCGATGACTCCGCCGCGACCATACAGGTAAGTTACTTTTCAGTGTAGCAAATGATTCAAGAATGGACGAAATTACGCACCATTTTACTCTTTTACAAAGTCATATTACACGAATGTATCTGCATGAGAACTTTTTATATCAGAAAGAAAAAAGATGATAAGCAGTCATTATTGCCAAGCAAATTATTCAACGGGCACTGATTTAATAGGTTATAGAATCAAAACTCATAAACCTTTAACCACACATCACGAGTTTAAAGTGCCTTGCAGAACAAGGGTTGCGAAAACATTGTAGGAAAAAAAGAATAGGCCGGCAACCAGCATTTTCTCCTCTTATGCAATGTTTATCTACCTTGTCAAACACTCTTCGACAATATATATTACGAGTGATGTTCATATTTCCTTAACTCTTTACCAAACGACAAAATTTGTCCAAATTGAATAAAACATTTGCAGGCGAAATTTTGAATCTAACTCAAAATATAAAACGTCTTTTTATTAGGTGGGACCATTGCGGGAAAAGGAAGAAAATGCTGGTTTGAGGAATAATGACAGCGCCGACATGTACCTTCAAGGAGAAATAGTTCACGAGCGGCTTTTAGGCCTATTAGATCTTGACTCTTGAGCTTATTTTTTTTTCCTACCAGTGATAACGATCACTAGCAAACAAAATGTTTATTTTTACAAGTTGATAAAGTTATCTACACATGTTCATTACAAAATTAGATTAATGAATCTCGCAGGACTGAATACATAAAATCAAACTCACTGGTTCCTTCGTGAGGGTTTTGGTTAAAAATCAACTCTTTACAAAGTCACAAAAATGTACATGTATTAATTTCCAGACTGAAAGCATATGCAGACGACGACGAAAAGTAGAAAACGTGGCATTTGTCTTCAATATGGTAGAAAACATTATGAGACAAGGAGGAAATGCTGGCTACGATCATTTTTTTTTTTTTTTTTTTTTCCTCACAATGAAGACTTCTTCCCAATGGGTAGATAACACTATTCTCAACATGATTTCAGTCATCTCAAGGCTGCCAGCAGCTAGTGCATCTGCATCTCTTTTCCAGTACTTTGTAAAATTATTTTCAATACAATAAATACACTGATTGCTGCTCTAAACACAAATCGAAGAAGCAATGCTCAGTTGTCAGAGAATGAATCTTTTCGTAATGACCAATATCAATCCTCGAAACCAGTTTTGCTGATCTTGGATCCCGCGTCAAAAGCCTGCATTACTAGCTAACTTGCTCGGCAGATTCAAGATTGGATATCACGTTCTTAAATCTCTCTCATGGGAGAGGACTTGCAGATCAGTGGAAAAAGGGTTCGGTTTGTAAACTAAATCTAAGCGTGTTAAACTTTCAAAAGTGTGAAGGGATACAAGGGTTTAATTAACAAAAGACGCATGCATTTTGCAAAATAAAGATTATCAATCCCCAGATTTGGCTGATCTTGTTCTAAAGTTGGAAGATATGTAACCTCGACCTTTATCCATTCAATAGACGACAAAATATTAAACTCATCAATATTGAAAGCATTTTTGCTGAAATGAGAAAAGTTATCTTAAAAAGGTTGGGATACTTTGTGGGAAAATGTTGGCAACATTTTTCCTTTACCCACTTAGCTTATTGTCTTGGGACCGTTCAGACTGGGTCTTGTGTTGTAATAGGTTAACCAGTTGGGAAAAATAATATCTGTGCAACATAAGTGGTTGTGCTTGTCTCCATGTACACGTGATAAAATGAAGAGTATATGATAATTGTTTTCGTTCTTGAAGACTGGTATATTTATGATTACGACCTATTATCTTATTTTTTCCTACGAGACAACATTCCGTCATGTTCTAAAAAATAAAGGGTTAGGATTTCATACACAAATGACACGTGTTAACTCTTTACCAGACATCCAGATCTTACCCATATCTAATTCTATAACATTTGCAGATGACCAAATGTAATTCAAACCACGAAACTTGTCTTTTGGTTGAAAACGTTGTCGGAAGAGAAGCAGCTGCTGATATCAGCACATTTTCTTCTCCCACTCTGGTTTCTCGAGGCTCTTAAAACTTGGGCCATGATTATTTGGTAAAGGGTTAACAATCAACGGACAACTGTTACAACCCGTTTCCTTGCCTTGCCCGTGGTTTGGACTTGACGTACAAATCGGTGATGGAATGATCACTGATCCACTTAAATCATTGAATTCTTTCCTCAACGATGACACGTCAGAGGATGTTGTAAGTTCCAGATTTTCAACCTTCTCACGGAAAGAATCCAACTTCTCCATAACAGAATCTTTTAATGCTGTGAAACTATCTTCAGTGTCCTCTATCTTTAGTGTCAAATCCTCATTCATTTCCTCTTGCACTGGAATAAACAAAAGGAATATATATAAATAAAATAAATAAAAATTTATTACTACAAACATCAATTGCAAGAAAGATACTTGCATCTTTCAATCAAGACAATTTAATATGAGGAAGGCGGGGAATGCAAAAACTGACATGGAGAAGACGGGGGAAGGGAAATTGTACTTGGGGAACGCAGGGGAACACTTGGGGAAGGCAGGGAAAGGCAAAAGTTGACTGAGGGAAGGCGGCGGAAAGCAAAATTGGACTACGGGATGGCGGTGAAAGGCAAAAAAGGTCGTTGGGAAGGCGGTGGAAGGCAAAGGTTGATTTGGAGAAGATGGTGGAAGGCAGAAAAGCACTTAGGGAAGATTAAGGAAGGCAAAAAGTGACTTGGGGAAGGCAAAATTGTATTTGGGGAAGGTAGGGAAAGGCGGGGGAACACTTAGGGAAGGCAGGGAATGCAAAACGCTACTTGGGTAATGCGGGGGAAGGCAAGAGTGGACTAGGGGAATATAGGGTAACACTTGGGGAAAGCGAAAGAATGCAAAAGCCTACTAATGGAAGGCGGGGAAGGCTATAGTCGATTTAGGGAAAAGGCAAAATTGCATTCGGGAAGGCGGGGGAAGGCAAAAGTTGACTTGAGGATGGTCGGGAAATGCAAAAGTTGACTTGGGGAAGACGGGGGAAGGCAAAATTGCACTAGGGGATGGCGGGGGAAGGCGAACGTTTACTTTGGGAAGGCAGTGGAATGATTGGCAAAGGCGGGGGAAGGCAAAAAAGACTTGGGGAAGGCGGGAGAATGCAAATGTTGACTTTGGGAAAACGCGGGAAAGCAAAATTGTCCTAGGGGAAGGCTGAGGAAGGCAACTGTTGATTTGGGGAAGGCGGGAGAGGGCAATAGTTGTCTTGGGGAAGACAGTGGAAAGCAAAATTTTACTACAGGAAGGCGGGGGAGGGCAAACATTGACTTTGGGAAAAAAGGGGAACGAATGGGGAAGGCGGGGGAAGGAAAATTGTACATTGGGAAGGTGGGGAAGGCAAAAGTTGACTTGGGAAAGACAGGGGAACGATTGGGGAAGGAGAGGGAAGGAAAAATGTCTTTGGGAAGGCGATGGAAGGCAAAAGTTGTTTTGGAGAAGATGGTGGAAGGCAGGGAAGCACTTGGGGAAGATTAAGGAAGGCAAAAATGATTTGGGAAAGCCAAAATTGTATTTGGGGAAGGTGGGGAAAGGCGGGGAAACACTTGGGGAAAGGCGGGGGAATGCAAAACGTGACTTTGGTAATGCGGGGGAAGGCAAGAGTGGACTAGAGGAAGGCAGGTCAAAACTTGGGAAAGGCGATATAAGGCAAGTCTACTTGGGGAAGGCGGGGGAAGGCAAAATTCTATTAGGGGAAGGCGGGGCAAAGGGTTAGTGCTGACTTAGGGAAGACGGGGGAAGGCAAACTTGTACCAGGGAAAGACGGGGGAAGGCACAAGTTATATTGGGGAAGGAAGAGGAAGGCGAAATATGTATTGGGGAAGGTGGGGGTGGCAAAATTGTACTTGGGGAAGGTTGGGAAAGGCAGGGGAACACTTGGGGAAGGCGGGGTAAGCCAAAAACTGACTTGGGAAAGGCGGGGGAAGGTAGGGGAACCACTGTGAAAAGTAGCGGAACAAAAGAGAATACTTCTGGAAGGCGTGGAAAGCCTATTTAACACTTTGGGAAGGCAGGGAACCATAATATAACCTTTGGTAAATACGAACATAGTCGACCACAACCTAGACCTGTCACGCGCCAAAAAATCCTAAACATGTCCAATATTGTCTCTTTTAGCAACACGGATAATAAAATAATTTGCGATCCAATAAATTACTGTAAACATTAGTATCGTAGACGGTTAATAATCTCCGATTTAATTTTACTCAAATTCAGAACTACATGAACAGACAAACGAAGAGACGGACGGACGGACAGACGAACGAACGCACAGTTTTGCAAATTTAAATACTGCTGAACTTCTTTCGGAGGCCTAAAAATAGGCACATTGCATAAATAAGGAATGAAATTTAAAATGACACTTAATTACATCGGCATGCATTAAGCCGACTGATCCGTCCATACAGCATAAATATTAACGAAAAAAAAAATAAGAAAAGACAAAACACACAAACCACTCACACACACACACACCAAAAAATACAACACGCTAAAAAATCTACTAACCTTTCTCCATTTTTTTAATCCAACTTATCCTATCACGATCAACACACAAATAACACCAATTCCACAGTTCGGCTTTTTATATTGTCTGAGTCGCCGTTTTTCATTTTGCCATTACTCCATTATTCAGCGATCGATTTTAAAAATTCTTGAAATATTTTGTAGAACTTTTATAAAGGTTTCTTACTATATATATTGTCTCGATAAATTCTCAAGAATTTGACTCTAATTAATAAAAAACATCAGTAGCACGTTTTCTTTGGTTAGGTATACTTCACGGTCTGTAATGACGTCGAGATTTTCGTTATTAAGCAGCTCTTACAATTCATTTATTTTTTTTTTGCGGGTTATAGAGGATTCAAAATGCTTTCCAACGATACCAAAGACGGTATATTTCTGTCAAGGAGGACCGGAGATATTACAATGAAAGTCTATAATTTTCCTGATTTATTCTTACGCGTTAAAAAACCTTTTAGTTGTTATTGGTTGCTCTATTGTATCTCATCACAATCTGCACCCAATTAGTCGATCTTGGTCTTATTTAAAAGGGGACATTCATGGCTACAATTTACACACTGTCTTTATGCTTCTGCAATAAATAAAGACGCCATAAAATAATATGTTTCTAGACTATTTCCTCTATTTCGAAGAAAAATTATACAACATTTGCGGAATAACAGCCTGTACCTCATCTCAGACTTCACCGATTTTGCCAATTTAGTCTCTAAATAAAAGGCACACTGTGGGCTACAATTTGGATAACATTGGCCTATTCTTAAAATAATTGCAACCGCAACTAAGATGAGGTTTAATTCATGTATGGCGGTTTCCAGACGATTTGGTTATTTCCCTGATTTTTTTTACACAAACATCGTCCGTATTCGCGTCTGTATGTATCGTAAGAATTCAACAGATGATACCAACATGTACACGAAGGAACTCTTTAATATAAGACCAAGATCGGCTCGATCGGACCAGCATGACCTGTTCTACAGTCCGGTATTTCTTATAATTTCTATGTTTCTCTTTAAAAAAATCTGGATTCATCAAAGGATAATCGTCTTTTACGACGTCAAAATTTATAGCAGAAAACAATTTGAGGTGTCTGCAATAAAGCCCAGGATGTCTTCTATTAAATAACGTAAGGATCGATTCAATCGGTGCAGACTGAGATGAGCTACAAGCGAACAATCCATAACTAAGAACGGTGTTTTTAATGTTTATATAGGATGCTGTCGGCAAACATCGTCTGTTTAAGGGTCTATACGTTTGTGCAGAAAAGAAACCAGTGCTTTCATTGTGTAGCCCCGACTTTCTTCTATAAATAGAGACTAAGATTGGCCCCATAGGTGAAGACTGAGATGAGCTTCAGTTAATCAATCGATGGCGGTAGTAGATAATAAAACGCTCGATCTGGCTCATTACCCTTTTGAATCATTCGCCTTACGCAGCCTCTCATCCCTTACGCAACACGACATGCCTTACGCAGCCTCTCATCCCTTACGCAACACGACTCACCTTACGCAGCCTCTCATCCCTTACGCAATACGATAAGCATCATCAATTTCATGTAACACGCAGCAAAAATCACATGCTCATGAAATCATAAACCAATGAACCAATAGGTTAAGCATTCATAAATAAATCAAACTAACCTCTATCTTAATCATTTTACCTTAAATTCAATTTTTAAATCATATCAATTCCTTATGTAGTAAATGAAAAATTTTCGAAAAAAAAAAAAAATTAATTTTTTAAATTTCATCATCTCACGTCATCGCATCAGCCAGACAAACTCATACATCAGTTAATCGCATCAGCCAGACAAACTCATACATCAGTTAATCGCATCACCCAGACAAACTCATACATCAGATAATCGCTTAACCCCCCATCAACCAACGCGTCATTGCATCAGTTAATCATTGCATCAGTTAATCATAGCATCAGGCTAACAAGGTGCATCAACCAACGCGTCTTGCAATGGCAAACCGGTTTATGAGATAGTGGAGGGGCTTAAGATTTTGGTGAAAAAAAATTAAGTTAAATAAAAAAAAAAAAAAAAAAATGAGTGAACTAACAGATATTTTCACACAAAGAATTGATAAGTTTGAAAAAAATTATCTTACAAGCATATTAAATGAAACTTTTCAAGAAAACAAGGAATTATTTGAAATGGCAACACGACCAATAATAAATGATTTATATCAATATTTTCTTGATAGATGGGTAGACAAAGTTAGAGCAAATGTTTTAAGTACTAATCCAAAAGAAATTAAGAAAGATTTTTTAAAACTTTCAAGAGAAGAAGCAAAGAAAAAACTAGAAGAAATGTTTTATGACTTTCGTCAAGACATAAAATATAGATACTCTAAACGAAAAATTAACTTTTCCGATTTAAAATTTTTTAAAATGTAGATATATGAGAAAATATATATACATTGTTTAATAATATTTTATTTCGTCAAATGAATAGGAGACGAAACATGTTTCAGGAGAAGTAGTAAAATCTATTATATTAAAATAATTTTCTTCATCTTCATCTTCATCCTCATCTTCGTGATAATTATGTATAGTTTCTTTAAACTCTATATTTATCTTTTTATTGGGTTTGTCTATATGTATTAAAACTCCCATAGGATTTGATTCAAAGTTTAATTTATGTTTTTCTTTTTCTTTTTCATCATAAATTATGTAAGGAAAAGGAGAAGAACAAGAATTTAAAAAAGTTAAGACTAGTATTCGCAAAACTTGTTTAACAATATATCTTTCATTGAATCGTCTCTCAATTTGTTCCTTTTCAGATTTACTTAATTTAATCCAGAGTAAAGGTGGGAATTGATTAAATTCTTCTTTTTGCATATTTAAAACATCTCCACATATAGTATAGCTATAGACTAGAAATACATTTGCTTCCTTATCATAACAATTAAAAATTTTTTTTTCTCTTTCAAGTTTTCTTGCTTTAAATATATGGATTTTACTGTTTGCTATTCCCATTTTTATTGGTTTAAGAAAAAAAAAAAAAAAAAAAAGATTTCAAATTTTTTTTATCCTAGAGAAATAAAAATTGAATTTTACTTAAAAAGTTCCAGCAACATAATACGTAAGATAATAAAGCTTACAACAAAATAATGAGTGAAATAAGTGAAATTGAATATGATTATGCTTCGCCATATGACAATCCTGAGTACCACGCAGAAATGAGTTTCCGTTATAGAAACTATAACCCAGAAACCGGCACTTTTCGTGTTGACCTTTACTCAAGTTCAGAAGAAGACGAAACGGAACAAAAAGAGATACCATCATGTTATTGGGAGCATTTTATTGATGAAAAATATTATGAAAGAACTGATTATACGGAGAAAGAAAAATGGATACTAGAAAGAGCAAAAGAAATAGTAAAAGAATATGAAGGCTATCCAGATCATACAAAAGATTTTGCTGAAGTAAACAAATCAAAATATGAAGATTATGATTTAAATATTGCGGAGTTATGGATAGATTATAATAAAAAAAGTGTTAACATACGTTTGTTTTGTCCTAAATCTGGAAGAGAGCATGTTGAGTATCTTGATTTAGATAATCTAGAACAAAATTATTATGAAGAAGAAAATAAGAAAATTAAAGAAGACATTTTAGATTAAATAGAAGAATCAGAATATTAAACAAAAATTTTCTAAAAACAAAATGCTAGAACTAGAGACAGATTTCAAGCAAAAGTTAAGTGACTTACTTAAGGATAAATCAAATATTCATCCTATAAACACAAACAAAATCATTTACACAAATGGAACCGGGTTAATGCCCTATAAAAATCCAAGATGGTTTAGTGATATCTACTATTACTGCAGTAAAATGCTTTATGAACAACCTAAAGAAGATACTTTAAACATAACATTTTATGCTGGTGGTAACAACATACGCGTTAAACATTGTTTTTACAGTAAAGATTTAACCAATTTGCTATCTCTCTTTAAACAAAGATTTATAGATTGTCCAAATGAACATGAATTTTTAGAAAGTTGTATTAACGATATTGAAGAATATAGCATAAACTTTAAGTTTATATAAAAATATCTAACCCTTTTACTGGGTTAAATATTTAACTATTTTACAAGTCCAATTCTATCAGTATTGATACATATGCATTTTTAGCATTTGGATTATTTCTCTTTGTTATAAAATTAATAACATCACATTGATCTACTTCTAAAGGTTGAGGAAAAACCGTGCAGGAACAACCTTCCCCCTTCTTTTTTATTAAGGAGTAGTTAGGCTGTTCAACTCCATTTATGACAATATTAACTTTTGACTCTTCTCTTAGAACTCCGGTTCCTTTAACTACCATTAGAGTCCCCCGTAAAATTCTACCAGGAGCACTCATACAGTACCCCCCAAGACTATGAGATTCTCCACTACCTCCATTACCAAAAGCAAACTCATAAGTACCAGATTTTAACTCACCTTGTTCCTCTGCATGCACACTTATAATAGGTTTAGGACCTATGAGAGAAGGAAGTGATACTTTTGAATCAACATAAGACTTTGTCGTTAAGTCTCTTTCATCTACAGGATTTCCAGCATTTTTTATAGTAAAACCTTTAAAATCTACATCAGATATTGCCTTAAAACTTCCATCCGGATTTTTTACAATTGCTCCTCCATTGTCAACATAATTTTTATTAACTGCTGAATCACGGTCTATAGGATTTGATATTCCAGTAAGTTGATGTGTGTTCATATCTATTTTACCAGTTGCTAAGAAAGTTCCATATCGGTTTTTTGTTAAAGCATTATTACCTGCAGTTATTGCTTCAACAGCGGTGTCCACATAATGTTTATTCGCTGCCTGACGAGTTTCTATAGGTGAACCAACATTATTAATCCTAAATCCATCCATAGAAATGTCTCCTCTTGCTGTACCATCTGCTCCCAAAACAAAAGCATTTTCTGCTTCATCCACATATTTTTTACTAACTGCTTCACTCGGTTCCTCAGGGTCTGCTATATTTTTTATTTTATTAAAACCCATATTTAAATATCCCTTCAAATGATATCCTCCATTTTCATCTAACAACCCAGCGTTTGTATCAACATAAGCCTTAGTAGCTACATCCTGTGGATTAACTGGATTACTAACTCTAGTTAGCGTGTTTCCATTCATATTTATAGAACCAGCAACAGGCGTTGTTCCATCTTTACGTAAAAAATTATTTGAGATGTAAGCAAGTGATACGCCATCACTGCTTGTTTTAGCTTCATCCAATCTACCAAATTTATCAACAGGCATTTTTTAATATTGCTAAAAAAGTTTATTTAAAATATCTTGAAATTTATTACCCAAGCATAATTCTTTAAGAATGTACAAACATAAATGACCGCAAAATACTTCACCTGCTTGTTGTAATTGATCTGTATTGTAGTGTATTGGACGTTTTAAATAATCTATAATTTCGAGAGGTGGTTGAATGCCATAACTATCAAAATAAATTTTTTCCTTTTCATCTTTAAACCATGCAACCCAATGAGTACCAGGTCCTCCTGCATCATCAAGATTTAATATACCACATTCTTTAATTCTTACTTTTTTAGGTAAGGTATCTCTTAAAAATATTCCTCTAAAATTTTTTATTTTTAATTTTTTCGCTGCATCCTCAAGTTCAAAATTACTTAAAGGTTTATTTGGTAAAGTTATATTATCAATTAAAATATTTTCCATTTTTATATACTTAAATATTTACAATAGCATTATTATCTACCCATGAATTAAACTCATCAGAATAACCTTTCCACTTTACAAGAGATTTCTTTTTACCTTTTTTAATAATCTTTTCTATCCTATACACCTCTTGACTCGTTTTTTGTAGTTCAGGTTCATAAAAACTACCTTTTATTTCTTCACCATTTAAATCTTCAATCTTATACGTTATAGGCGTCGTATGTTTTACTTCTGTAACTATAAAAATCTCTTCAGTCCATCTCGTAGTATAACCTTTTTCAAAAGTCTTTTTCTTTTTACTTATCCTTACTTTGTCTCCAACAGAAAACTTTGGTTTGATATCTTCCCTTACTTGATCATAATCAGGATACAATGTTGTCCAAACTTTAATTTCATTCTTCTTTTTACTCGCTTCATTTGGTGTCATCTTAATAGAAGAATGTTTCGTGTTGTTGTATTCCTTAACAAGATTTTGTAATACATCAATATATACATTTGTAGAGTGAGCAGAAAAATACTTCCACATTTTTTCTTTCATTGTTCTAATCCATCTCTCAACAATGCTTGATTTTTCTTCATTTTCAGTAGAATATAATTCAACCAAATCTTTAACATCTTTGTTATAAAACTCTTTACCTTTATCTACCCACATTTTCTCAGGCTTTCTTTCCTTAAAAATACTCTTCAGTGCAACAGAAACAGATTTTCCTGTTTTATCCTTTAATGGTATTAGCCACCCATATTTTGAAAAGATATCAATGACAGCAAGAAGAAATTTTACTCCATGATTAAGTTTAGAAAATGCTTGCATATCTACTAAATCTGCAGCCCATATCCTATCGATACCATTTACTCTAACTCTCCTTTTCTTAAATTTTCTTTTTACTGGTTTATGTAATTCTTCTGCTAGCGAATTTTTTTTTTACTCACACCCATACCAAATCTTTTCTTGGTTCCTATCAATGAAGAAACTAATCCTCTTTCCATTCTTTCCTTAATAGTTGGATTATAGATACCTTTTAACTCTTTAAGCATATTAGCATCACATACATCATTACGTGTTTTAGTATCATTATGCTTAAGATAACATATATCATGATGATATGCCGCTTTGTCAACACGATTAACGGGCTTAGACCAATCTTTAGGTGTTAAGTCAGGATTTAATCTTTTCTTTAACTTAGTGCCTGGGCCTGTGAAGTTATGGCCAGGCAAGTGCATTTCAACGGGCAAGTTATTGATTGCTTTGTTTAACAATGAACCACCTTCTTTTTGTTTAACAAATTGTGTTTTCACTGTACCACAAATAGCACATTTTCCTCGCACCATTTTTTTACCATTTTTACTTACTACACAATTTAAATCTGTAGTATCAGTTTTCTTTTTACATTTAACGCAATACATTTTTTATATTAAAATATAATTTTTAATATAAAATGGATATTGTTAATTTATCTTGGAATGAAACTTTAGCAAAAAGATTTAACCATCCCCTTTTACCTAGGAGCATCAGGGGTTTAGTAGTAGGCAAATCAGGATGTGGTAAAACTACGCTTTTACTTAACCTTTTGTTAAGACCTGATTGGCTAGATTATAGTAACTTATACGTTTTTGGTAAAAGTTTGTTTCAACCAGAATATCGAATACTTAAAAAAGCATTTGAAGAAAAAATACCAAAAGAATACATATTAAGACTGTTTTCAATTAAAGATGAAGTTCAAAACCGTGATATTTCACCCACAGCATTAGTTGAAGAATGGGCAAAAACAATTAAGGAAAAATCTAACATCAATTTTGAATTTTATGAATATGCAAGTGATGTTCCTGACCCAAGAGATTTAAATGCATCAAATAAAAACTTAATGATATTTGATGACTTACTTTTAGAAAGACAAAACAAGTGTGAAAACTATTATGTACGGGGTAGACATAGGGTTAGGGTTAGGGTTAGGGTTAGGGTTTAGGGTTAGGGTTAGGGAATAGGGCTTTTGCGCGTTTTGCCCATAAAGTTTTGCCCAATCGCTCCTCCCACCTGTCAATCATTCTATTTGCTGGCCTCTGATTGGCTGTCCTTATATTACGGTTTAAGCTGAATATATGATTTGATTGGCTGTAGTTATATAACTACTGTTGAAGAATGATAAACCTGCGGTACATGTCTGTACTATATTCGTAGACATTGTTTGTTCAGATTTCTGTGCTGCTAGTCGATGCTCGTGTTTGGCACAGTTGTAGCCATTTTCTCCTGATGCATTATGCAAGTTTTGAATATGTTGTTCAAAAAATGTGTAAGACATGTAATACTTTGTGGAGAATGTATGTCTTGTAGAAGTAAGAATGCATTGGATTCTTGGGTTGTGAGCCAATGCTCGTAGCTGGCACAAGGACAGCCGGAAGTGAAAAGTGCTGGGTGGAGTTAGGGTTAGGGTTTTAGGGTATAGGCGTTTTTACGAGGTTGTCCCATGTCCCAAAGAGTGATTTTTCATATAATTGTGCAATGAGTTCAAATAATCAGTGTAGTATTTTTGGGTACTGAAATTGCATCTGTGTATCCAAAAATGCCACAAAAATGACATCATGAGCCAATGCTCATTTCCGGTCTCTATGTAGCCGGGTGCTCCTGATACTGTTATAAATGTCAGATTTCTCTGAAATTGCACATGTGTGTCCAAAATGGAGCAATGACCACAAAAATGACATCATGAGCCAATGTTCATTTCCGGGTGCTCCTGATACTGTTACAGATGTCAGATTTTTCTGAAATTGCACATGTGTGTCCAAAATGGAGCAATGAAAACAAAAATGATATCATGAGCTCATTTCCGGTCCCTGATCTTGGATCGTGGTGTTAAATGAAAGGTGTATGCAAAGGCTTTCCGGGTTCGAACCCAATACCGTGGTGTGCGAACGCGAAAGCAGATCAGTTTTGTGTCGGGAGCTGCAGATGTACAGTAATTGTGTATGGAGGCTTTGACCTAAGCTCATCCCAGTCTTGGGCTGATCTTGATAGGGGCTACAAGGAAAACGCCATGCTCTTTGGTTCAAACCGAAATCGTTGGCTTACGACCGCGAAAACGGACGATTTGTATGTCGGAACCTGCAGACATGCATCAATTTCATGGACATCTTTGCTTGAAGCTCACCCCAGTCTGCACCGATTCGAAACGCAAAGGTCCCGTGTTCTAACCGAAATTCCTGGCGTACGAAAACAGTCAAAATAGAAATGAAAAATCGGTACTCAAATCTGCAGACTATACATTTCGGCCCATTAAATGTGCATAGAAGTTGTATATGCAGATAGCACCTTTATTCTAGAAAGGATCGATTTATAAGAGGTGTCATAGGATTAACCCTTTCCCAGTCTATCCCTTATTTTTACGGGTCTGCAGCAGACGAACATTGTGAGAAATGGAGATATTGCTCAGAACGTGCAATTTCTCCTTTTCCCACAATGTTTTCTATCCCATCAGTAAAACAGGAGCCTTTTTTACTGTTTGGAATTTCTCGTCTGCAAATCCTGCTGCACACGACTTTAGAAAACATTGTGGGAAATGGAGAAATTGCACACAACGTGCAAATTCTCCTTTTCCCACCATCTTTTCTAACCCATCACTAAACCAGGAGCCTTTTTTTACTGTTTGGAATTTGTCGTCTGCAAATCCTGCACCAGACGACTTTAGAAAACATGGTTAGGGTTAGGGTTAGGGTTAGTTCGGTTAGGGTTAGGCTTAAGTTAGGGTTACTTAGGGAATAGGGTTTAGGGTTAGGGTTAGTTTTCGGGTTTGGGTTACGGTTAGTAGTGTTTAGAGTTAGACTTAGGGAATAGGGCTTTTGCGCGTTTTGCCCATAAAGTTTTGCCCAATCGCTCCTCCCACCTGTCAATCATTCTATTTGCTGGCCTCTGATTGGCTGTCCTTATATTACGGTTTAAGCTGAATATATGATTTGATTGGCTGTAGTTATATAACTACTGTTGAAGAATGATAAACCTGCGGTACATGTCTGTACTATATTCGTAGACATTGTTTGTTCAGATTTCTGTGCTGCTAGTCGATGCTCGTGTTTGGCACAGTTGTAGCCATTTTCTCCTGATGCATTATGCAAGTTTTGAATATGTTGTTCAAAAAATGTGTAAGACATGTAATACTTTGTGGAGAATGTATGTCTTGTAGAAGTAAGAATGCATTGGATTCTTGGGTTGTGAGCCAATGCTCGTAGCTGGCACAAGGACAGCCGGAAGTGAAAAGTGCTGGGTGGAGTTAGGGTTAGGGTTTTAGGGTATAGGCGTTTTTACGAGGTTGTCCCATGTCCCAAAGAGTGATTTTTCATATAATTGTGCAATGAGTTCAAATAATCAGTGTAGTATTTTTGGGTACTGAAATTGCATCTGTGTATCCAAAAATGCCACAAAAATGACATCATGAGCCAATGCTCATTTCCGGTCTCTATGTAGCCGGGTGCTCCTGATACTGTTATAAATGTCAGATTTCTCTGAAATTGCACATGTGTGTCCAAAATGGAGCAATGACCACAAAAATGACATCATGAGCCAATGTTCATTTCCGGGTGCTCCTGATACTGTTACAGATGTCAGATTTTTCTGAAATTGCACATGTGTGTCCAAAATGGAGCAATGAAAACAAAAATGATATCATGAGCTCATTTCCGGTCCCTGATCTTGGATCGTGGTGTTAAATGAAAGGTGTATGCAAAGGCTTTCCGGGTTCGAACCCAATACCGTGGTGTGCGAACGCGAAAGCAGATCAGTTTTGTGTCGGGAGCTGCAGATGTACAGTAATTGTGTATGGAGGCTTTGACCTAAGCTCATCCCAGTCTTGGGCTGATCTTGATAGGGGCTACAAGGAAAACGCCATGCTCTTTGGTTCAAACCGAAATCGTTGGCTTACGACCGCGAAAACGGACGATTTGTATGTCGGAACCTGCAGACATGCATCAATTTCATGGACATCTTTGCTTGAAGCTCACCCCAGTCTGCACCGATTCGAAACGCAAAGGTCCCGTGTTCTAACCGAAATTCCTGGCGTACGAAAACAGTCAAAATAGAAATGAAAAATCGGTACTCAAATCTGCAGACTATACATTTCGGCCCATTAAATGTGCATAGAAGTTGTATATGCAGATAGCACCTTTATTCTAGAAAGGATCGATTTATAAGAGGTGTCATAGGATTAACCCTTTCCCAGTCTATCCCTTATTTTTACGGGTCTGCAGCAGACGAACATTGTGAGAAATGGAGATATTGCTCAGAACGTGCAATTTCTCCTTTTCCCACAATGTTTTCTATCCCATCAGTAAAACAGGAGCCTTTTTTACTGTTTGGAATTTCTCGTCTGCAAATCCTGCTGCACACGACTTTAGAAAACATTGTGGGAAATGGAGAAATTGCACACAACGTGCAAATTCTCCTTTTCCCACCATCTTTTCTAACCCATCACTAAACCAGGAGCCTTTTTTTACTGTTTGGAATTTGTCGTCTGCAAATCCTGCACCAGACGACTTTAGAAAACATGGTTAGGGTTAGGGTTAGGGTTAGTTCGGTTAGGGTTAGGCTTAAGTTAGGGTTACTTAGGGAATAGGGTTTAGGGTTAGGGTTAGTTTTCGGGTTTGGGTTACGGTTAGTAGTGTTTAGAGTTAGACTTAGGGGAATAGGGCTTTTGCGCGTTTTGCCCATAAAGTTTTGCCCAATCGCTCCTCCCACCTGTCAATCATTCTATTTGCTGGCCTCTGATTGGCTGTCCTTATATTACGGTTTAAGCTGAATATATGATTTGATTGGCTGTAGTTATATAACTACTGTTGAAGAATGATAAACCTGCGGTACATGTCTGTACTATATTCGTAGACATTGTTTGTTCAGATTTCTGTGCTGCTAGTCGATGCTCGTGTTTGGCACAGTTGTAGCCATTTTCTCCTGATGCATTATGCAAGTTTTGAATATGTTGTTCAAAAAATGTGTAAGACATGTAATACTTTGTGGAGAATGTATGTCTTGTAGAAGTAAGAATGCATTGGATTCTTGGGTTGTGAGCCAATGCTCGTAGCTGGCACAAGGACAGCCGGAAGTGAAAAGTGCTGGGTGGAGTTAGGGTTAGGGTTTTAGGGTATAGGCGTTTTTACGAGGTTGTCCCATGTCCCAAAGAGTGATTTTTCATATAATTGTGCAATGAGTTCAAATAATCAGTGTAGTATTTTTGGGTACTGAAATTGCATCTGTGTATCCAAAAATGCCACAAAAATGACATCATGAGCCAATGCTCATTTCCGGTCTCTATGTAGCCGGGTGCTCCTGATACTGTTATAAATGTCAGATTTCTCTGAAATTGCACATGTGTGTCCAAAATGGAGCAATGACCACAAAAATGACATCATGAGCCAATGTTCATTTCCGGGTGCTCCTGATACTGTTACAGATGTCAGATTTTTCTGAAATTGCACATGTGTGTCCAAAATGGAGCAATGAAAACAAAAATGATATCATGAGCTCATTTCCGGTCCCTGATCTTGGATCGTGGTGTTAAATGAAAGGTGTATGCAAAGGCTTTCCGGGTTCGAACCCAATACCGTGGTGTGCGAACGCGAAAGCAGATCAGTTTTGTGTCGGGAGCTGCAGATGTACAGTAATTGTGTATGGAGGCTTTGACCTAAGCTCATCCCAGTCTTGGGCTGATCTTGATAGGGGCTACAAGGAAAACGCCATGCTCTTTGGTTCAAACCGAAATCGTTGGCTTACGACCGCGAAAACGGACGATTTGTATGTCGGAACCTGCAGACATGCATCAATTTCATGGACATCTTTGCTTGAAGCTCACCCCAGTCTGCACCGATTCGAAACGCAAAGGTCCCGTGTTCTAACCGAAATTCCTGGCGTACGAAAACAGTCAAAATAGAAATGAAAAATCGGTACTCAAATCTGCAGACTATACATTTCGGCCCATTAAATGTGCATAGAAGTTGTATATGCAGATAGCACCTTTATTCTAGAAAGGATCGATTTATAAGAGGTGTCATAGGATTAACCCTTTCCCAGTCTATCCCTTATTTTTACGGGTCTGCAGCAGACGAACATTGTGAGAAATGGAGATATTGCTCAGAACGTGCAATTTCTCCTTTTCCCACAATGTTTTCTATCCCATCAGTAAAACAGGAGCCTTTTTTACTGTTTGGAATTTCTCGTCTGCAAATCCTGCTGCACACGACTTTAGAAAACATTGTGGGAAATGGAGAAATTGCACACAACGTGCAAATTCTCCTTTTCCCACCATCTTTTCTAACCCATCACTAAACCAGGAGCCTTTTTTTACTGTTTGGAATTTGTCGTCTGCAAATCCTGCACCAGACGACTTTAGAAAACATGGTTAGGGTTAGGGTTAGGGTTAGTTCGGTTAGGGTTAGGCTTAAGTTAGGGTTACTTAGGGAATAGGGTTTAGGGTTAGGGTTAGTTTTCGGGTTTGGGTTACGGTTAGTAGTGTTTAGAGTTAGACTTAGGGAATAGGGCTTTTGCGCGTTTTGCCCATAAAGTTTTGCCCAATCGCTCCTCCCACCTGTCAATCATTCTATTTGCTGGCCTCTGATTGGCTGTCCTTATATTACGGTTTAAGCTGAATATATGATTTGATTGGCTGTAGTTATATAACTACTGTTGAAGAATGATAAACCTGCGGTACATGTCTGTACTATATTCGTAGACATTGTTTGTTCAGATTTCTGTGCTGCTAGTCGATGCTCGTGTTTGGCACAGTTGTAGCCATTTTCTCCTGATGCATTATGCAAGTTTTGAATATGTTGTTCAAAAAATGTGTAAGACATGTAATACTTTGTGGAGAATGTATGTCTTGTAGAAGTAAGAATGCATTGGATTCTTGGGTTGTGAGCCAATGCTCGTAGCTGGCACAAGGACAGCCGGAAGTGAAAAGTGCTGGGTGGAGTTAGGGTTAGGGTTTTAGGGTATAGGCGTTTTTACGAGGTTGTCCCATGTCCCAAAGAGTGATTTTTCATATAATTGTGCAATGAGTTCAAATAATCAGTGTAGTATTTTTGGGTACTGAAATTGCATCTGTGTATCCAAAAATGCCACAAAAATGACATCATGAGCCAATGCTCATTTCCGGTCTCTATGTAGCCGGGTGCTCCTGATACTGTTATAAATGTCAGATTTCTCTGAAATTGCACATGTGTGTCCAAAATGGAGCAATGACCACAAAAATGACATCATGAGCCAATGTTCATTTCCGGGTGCTCCTGATACTGTTACAGATGTCAGATTTTTCTGAAATTGCACATGTGTGTCCAAAATGGAGCAATGAAAACAAAAATGATATCATGAGCTCATTTCCGGTCCCTGATCTTGGATCGTGGTGTTAAATGAAAGGTGTATGCAAAGGCTTTCCGGGTTCGAACCCAATACCGTGGTGTGCGAACGCGAAAGCAGATCAGTTTTGTGTCGGGAGCTGCAGATGTACAGTAATTGTGTATGGAGGCTTTGACCTAAGCTCATCCCAGTCTTGGGCTGATCTTGATAGGGGCTACAAGGAAAACGCCATGCTCTTTGGTTCAAACCGAAATCGTTGGCTTACGACCGCGAAAACGGACGATTTGTATGTCGGAACCTGCAGACATGCATCAATTTCATGGACATCTTTGCTTGAAGCTCACCCCAGTCTGCACCGATTCGAAACGCAAAGGTCCCGTGTTCTAACCGAAATTCCTGGCGTACGAAAACAGTCAAAATAGAAATGAAAAATCGGTACTCAAATCTGCAGACTATACATTTCGGCCCATTAAATGTGCATAGAAGTTGTATATGCAGATAGCACCTTTATTCTAGAAAGGATCGATTTATAAGAGGTGTCATAGGATTAACCCTTTCCCAGTCTATCCCTTATTTTTACGGGTCTGCAGCAGACGAACATTGTGAGAAATGGAGATATTGCTCAGAACGTGCAATTTCTCCTTTTCCCACAATGTTTTCTATCCCATCAGTAAAACAGGAGCCTTTTTTACTGTTTGGAATTTCTCGTCTGCAAATCCTGCTGCACACGACTTTAGAAAACATTGTGGGAAATGGAGAAATTGCACACAACGTGCAAATTCTCCTTTTCCCACCATCTTTTCTAACCCATCACTAAACCAGGAGCCTTTTTTTACTGTTTGGAATTTGTCGTCTGCAAATCCTGCACCAGACGACTTTAGAAAACATGGTTAGGGTTAGGGTTAGGGTTAGTTCGGTTAGGGTTAGGCTTAAGTTAGGGTTACTTAGGGAATAGGGTTTAGGGTTAGGGTTAGTTTTCGGGTTTGGGTTACGGTTAGTAGTGTTTAGAGTTAGACTTAGGGTTAGTAGGGTTAGGGTGTAGGTTAATGTAGGGTTAGTAAGGTTAGGCCTTGAATTAGTGTTAGTTTTTGAGTTTAGGGAATAGGGCTTTTGCGCGTTTTGCCCATAAAGTTTTGCCCAATCGCTCCTCCCACCTGTCAATCATTCTATTTGCTGGCCTCTGATTGGCTGTCCTTATATTACGGTTTAAGCTGAATATATGATTTGATTGGCTGTAGTTATATAACTACTGTTGAAGAATGATAAACCTGCGGTACATGTCTGTACTATATTCGTAGACATTGTTTGTTCAGATTTCTGTGCTGCTAGTCGATGCTCGTGTTTGGCACAGTTGTAGCCATTTTCTCCTGATGCATTATGCAAGTTTTGAATATGTTGTTCAAAAAATGTGTAAGACATGTAATACTTTGTGGAGAATGTATGTCTTGTAGAAGTAAGAATGCATTGGATTCTTGGGTTGTGAGCCAATGCTCGTAGCTGGCACAAGGACAGCCGGAAGTGAAAAGTGCTGGGTGGAGTTAGGGTTAGGGTTTTAGGGTATAGGCGTTTTTACGAGGTTGTCCCATGTCCCAAAGAGTGATTTTTCATATAATTGTGCAATGAGTTCAAATAATCAGTGTAGTATTTTTGGGTACTGAAATTGCATCTGTGTATCCAAAAATGCCACAAAAATGACATCATGAGCCAATGCTCATTTCCGGTCTCTATGTAGCCGGGTGCTCCTGATACTGTTATAAATGTCAGATTTCTCTGAAATTGCACATGTGTGTCCAAAATGGAGCAATGACCACAAAAATGACATCATGAGCCAATGTTCATTTCCGGGTGCTCCTGATACTGTTACAGATGTCAGATTTTTCTGAAATTGCACATGTGTGTCCAAAATGGAGCAATGAAAACAAAAATGATATCATGAGCTCATTTCCGGTCCCTGATCTTGGATCGTGGTGTTAAATGAAAGGTGTATGCAAAGGCTTTCCGGGTTCGAACCCAATACCGTGGTGTGCGAACGCGAAAGCAGATCAGTTTTGTGTCGGGAGCTGCAGATGTACAGTAATTGTGTATGGAGGCTTTGACCTAAGCTCATCCCAGTCTTGGGCTGATCTTGATAGGGGCTACAAGGAAAACGCCATGCTCTTTGGTTCAAACCGAAATCGTTGGCTTACGACCGCGAAAACGGACGATTTGTATGTCGGAACCTGCAGACATGCATCAATTTCATGGACATCTTTGCTTGAAGCTCACCCCAGTCTGCACCGATTCGAAACGCAAAGGTCCCGTGTTCTAACCGAAATTCCTGGCGTACGAAAACAGTCAAAATAGAAATGAAAAATCGGTACTCAAATCTGCAGACTATACATTTCGGCCCATTAAATGTGCATAGAAGTTGTATATGCAGATAGCACCTTTATTCTAGAAAGGATCGATTTATAAGAGGTGTCATAGGATTAACCCTTTCCCAGTCTATCCCTTATTTTTACGGGTCTGCAGCAGACGAACATTGTGAGAAATGGAGATATTGCTCAGAACGTGCAATTTCTCCTTTTCCCACAATGTTTTCTATCCCATCAGTAAAACAGGAGCCTTTTTTACTGTTTGGAATTTCTCGTCTGCAAATCCTGCTGCACACGACTTTAGAAAACATTGTGGGAAATGGAGAAATTGCACACAACGTGCAAATTCTCCTTTTCCCACCATCTTTTCTAACCCATCACTAAACCAGGAGCCTTTTTTTACTGTTTGGAATTTGTCGTCTGCAAATCCTGCAGCAGACGACTTTAGAAAACATGGTTAGGGTTAGGGTTAGGGTTAGTTCGATTAGGGTTAGGCTTAAGTTAGGGTTACTTAGGGAATAGGGTTTAGGGTTAGGGTTAGTTTTCGGGTTTGGGTTACGGTTAGTAGTGTTTAGAGTTAGACTTAGGGTTAGTAGGGTTAGGGTGTAGGTTAATGTAGGGTTAGTAAGGTTAGGCCTTGAATTAGTGTTAGTTTTTGAGTTTAGGGAAGAGGGCTTTTGCGCGTTTTGCCCATAAAGTTTTGCCCAATCGCTCCTCCCACCTGTCAATCATTCTATTTGCTGGCATCTGATTGGCTGTCCTTATATTACGGTTTAAGCTGAATATATGATTTGATTGACTGTAGTTATATAACTACTGTTGAAGAATGATAAACCTGCGGTACATGTCTGTACTATATTCGTAGACATTGTTTGTTCAGATTTCTGTGCTGCTAGTCGATGCTCGTGTTTGGCACAGTTGTAGCCATTTTCTCCTGATGCATTATGCAAGTTTTGAATATGTTGTTCAAAAAATGTGTAAGACATGTAATACTTTGTGGAGAATGTATGTCTTGTAGAAGTAAGAATGCATTGGATTCTTGGGTTGTGAGCCAATGCTCGTAGCTGGCACAAGGACAGCCGGAAGTGAAAAGTGCTGGGTGGAGTTAGGGTTAGGGTTTTAGGGTTAGTTTTCATATTAAGAGTATAGGCGTTTTTACGAGGTTGTCCCATGTCCCAAAGAGTGATTTTTCATATATCAATGACCACAAAAATGACATCATGAGCCAATGCTCATTTCCGGTCTCTATGTAGCCGGGTGCTCCTGATACTGTTATAAATGTCAGATTTCTCTGAAATTGCACATGTGTGTCCAAAATGGAGCAATGACCACAAAAATGACATCATGAGCCAATGTTCATTTCCGGGTGCTCCTGATACTGTTACAGATGTCAGATTTTTCTGAAATTGCACATGTGTGTCCAAAATGGAGCAATGAAAACAAAAATGATATCATGAGCTCATTTCCGGTCCCTGATCTTGGATCGTGGTGTTAAATGAAAGGTGTATGCAAAGGCTTTCCGGGTTCGAACCCAATACCGTGGTGTGCGAACGCGAAAGCAGATCAGTTTTGTGTCGGGAGCTGCAGATGTACAGTAATTGTGTATGGAGGCTTTGACCTAAGCTCATCCCAGTCTTGGGCTGATCTTGATAGGGGCTACAAGGAAAACGCCATGCTCTTTCGTTCAAACCGAAATCGTTGGCTTACGACCGCGAAAACGGACGATTTGTATGTCGGAACCTGCAGACATGCATCAATTTCATGGACATCTTTGCTTGAAGCTCACCCCAGTCTGCACCGATTCGAAACGCAAAGGTCCCGTGTTCTAACCGAAATTCCTGCCGTACGAAAACAGTCAAAATAGAAATGAAAAATCGGTACTCAAATCTGCAGACTATACATTTCGGCCCATTAAATGTGCATAGAAGTTGTATATGCAGATAGCACCTTTATTCTAGAAAGGATCGATTTATAAGAGGTGTCATAGGATTAACCCTTTCCCAGTCTATCCCTTATTTTTACGGGTCTGCAGCAGACGAACATTGTGAGAAATGGAGATATTGCTCAGAACGTGCAATTTCTCCTTTTCCCACAATGTTTTCTATCCCATCAGTAAAACAGGAGCCTTTTTTACTGTTTGGAATTTCTCGTCTGCAAATCCTGCTGCACACGACTTTAGAAAACATTGTGGGAAATGGAGAAATTGCACACAACGTGCAAATTCTCCTTTTCCCACCATCTTTTCTAACCCATCACTAAACCAGGAGCCTTTTTTTACTGTTTGGAATTTGTCGTCTGCAAATCCTGCACCAGACGACTTTAGAAAACATGGTTAGGGTTAGGGTTAGGGTTAGGGTTAGTTCGGTTAGGGTTAGGCTTAAGTTAGGGTTACTTAGGGAATAGGGTTTAGGGTTAGGGTTAGTTTTCGGGTTTGGGTTACGGTTAGTAGTGTTTAGAGTTAGACTTAGGGTTAGTAGGGTTAGGGTGTAGGTTAATGTAGGGAAGAGTTAGGGTTAGGGTTTAGGGAATAGGGCTTTTGCGCGTTTTGCCCATAAAGTTTTGCCCAATCGCTCCTCCCACCTGTCAATCATTCTATTTGCTGGCCTCTGATTGGCTGTCCTTATATTACGGTTTAAGCTGAATATATGATTTGATTGGCTGTAGTTATATAACTACTGTTGAAGAATGATAAACCTGCGGTACATGTCTGTACTATATTCGTAGACATTGTTTGTTCAGATTTCTGTGCTGCTAGTCGATGCTCGTGTTTGGCACAGTTGTAGCCATTTTCTCCTGATGCATTATGCAAGTTTTGAATATGTTGTTCAAAAAATGTGTAAGACATGTAATACTTTGTGGAGAATGTATGTCTTGTAGAAGTAAGAATGCATTGGATTCTTGGGTTGTGAGCCAATGCTCGTAGCTGGCACAAGGACAGCCGGAAGTGAAAAGTGCTGGGTGGAGTTAGGGTTAGGGTTTTAGGGTATAGGCGTTTTTACGAGGTTGTCCCATGTCCCAAAGAGTGATTTTTCATATAATTGTGCAATGAGTTCAAATAATCAGTGTAGTATTTTTGGGTACTGAAATTGCATCTGTGTATCCAAAAATGCCACAAAAATGACATCATGAGCCAATGCTCATTTCCGGTCTCTATGTAGCCGGGTGCTCCTGATACTGTTATAAATGTCAGATTTCTCTGAAATTGCACATGTGTGTCCAAAATGGAGCAATGACCACAAAAATGACATCATGAGCCAATGTTCATTTCCGGGTGCTCCTGATACTGTTACAGATGTCAGATTTTTCTGAAATTGCACATGTGTGTCCAAAATGGAGCAATGAAAACAAAAATGATATCATGAGCTCATTTCCGGTCCCTGATCTTGGATCGTGGTGTTAAATGAAAGGTGTATGCAAAGGCTTTCCGGGTTCGAACCCAATACCGTGGTGTGCGAACGCGAAAGCAGATCAGTTTTGTGTCGGGAGCTGCAGATGTACAGTAATTGTGTATGGAGGCTTTGACCTAAGCTCATCCCAGTCTTGGGCTGATCTTGATAGGGGCTACAAGGAAAACGCCATGCTCTTTGGTTCAAACCGAAATCGTTGGCTTACGACCGCGAAAACGGACGATTTGTATGTCGGAACCTGCAGACATGCATCAATTTCATGGACATCTTTGCTTGAAGCTCACCCCAGTCTGCACCGATTCGAAACGCAAAGGTCCCGTGTTCTAACCGAAATTCCTGGCGTACGAAAACAGTCAAAATAGAAATGAAAAATCGGTACTCAAATCTGCAGACTATACATTTCGGCCCATTAAATGTGCATAGAAGTTGTATATGCAGATAGCACCTTTATTCTAGAAAGGATCGATTTATAAGAGGTGTCATAGGATTAACCCTTTCCCAGTCTATCCCTTATTTTTACGGGTCTGCAGCAGACGAACATTGTGAGAAATGGAGATATTGCTCAGAACGTGCAATTTCTCCTTTTCCCACAATGTTTTCTATCCCATCAGTAAAACAGGAGCCTTTTTTACTGTTTGGAATTTCTCGTCTGCAAATCCTGCTGCACACGACTTTAGAAAACATTGTGGGAAATGGAGAAATTGCACACAACGTGCAAATTCTCCTTTTCCCACCATCTTTTCTAACCCATCACTAAACCAGGAGCCTGTTTTTACTGTTTGGAATTTGTCGTCTGCAAATCCTGCACCAGACGACTTTAGAAAACATGGTTAGGGTTAGGGTTAGGGTTAGTTCGGTTAGGGTTAGGCTTAAGTTAGGGTTACTTAGGGAATAGGGTTTAGGGTTAGGGTTAGTTTTCGGGTTTGGGTTACGGTTAGTAGTGTTTAGAGTTAGACTTAGGGGAATAGGGCTTTTGCGCGTTTTGCCCATAAAGTTTTGCCCAATCGCTCCTCCCACCTGTCAATCATTCTATTTGCTGGCCTCTGATTGGCTGTCCTTATATTACGGTTTAAGCTGAATATATGATTTGATTGGCTGTAGTTATATAACTACTGTTGAAGAATGATAAACCTGCGGTACATGTCTGTACTATATTCGTAGACATTGTTTGTTCAGATTTCTGTGCTGCTAGTCGATGCTCGTGTTTGGCACAGTTGTAGCCATTTTCTCCTGATGCATTATGCAAGTTTTGAATATGTTGTTCAAAAAATGTGTAAGACATGTAATACTTTGTGGAGAATGTATGTCTTGTAGAAGTAAGAATGCATTGGATTCTTGGGTTGTGAGCCAATGCTCGTAGCTGGCACAAGGACAGCCGGAAGTGAAAAGTGCTGGGTGGAGTTAGGGTTAGGGTTTTAGGGTATAGGCGTTTTTACGAGGTTGTCCCATGTCCCAAAGAGTGATTTTTCATATAATTGTGCAATGAGTTCAAATAATCAGTGTAGTATTTTTGGGTACTGAAATTGCATCTGTGTATCCAAAAATGCCACAAAAATGACATCATGAGCCAATGCTCATTTCCGGTCTCTATGTAGCCGGGTGCTCCTGATACTGTTATAAATGTCAGATTTCTCTGAAATTGCACATGTGTGTCCAAAATGGAGCAATGACCACAAAAATGACATCATGAGCCAATGTTCATTTCCGGGTGCTCCTGATACTGTTACAGATGTCAGATTTTTCTGAAATTGCACATGTGTGTCCAAAATGGAGCAATGAAAACAAAAATGATATCATGAGCTCATTTCCGGTCCCTGATCTTGGATCGTGGTGTTAAATGAAAGGTGTATGCAAAGGCTTTCCGGGTTCGAACCCAATACCGTGGTGTGCGAACGCGAAAGCAGATCAGTTTTGTGTCGGGAGCTGCAGATGTACAGTAATTGTGTATGGAGGCTTTGACCTAAGCTCATCCCAGTCTTGGGCTGATCTTGATAGGGGCTACAAGGAAAACGCCATGCTCTTTGGTTCAAACCGAAATCGTTGGCTTACGACCGCGAAAACGGACGATTTGTATGTCGGAACCTGCAGACATGCATCAATTTCATGGACATCTTTGCTTGAAGCTCACCCCAGTCTGCACCGATTCGAAACGCAAAGGTCCCGTGTTCTAACCGAAATTCCTGGCGTACGAAAACAGTCAAAATAGAAATGAAAAATCGGTACTCAAATCTGCAGACTATACATTTCGGCCCATTAAATGTGCATAGAAGTTGTATATGCAGATAGCACCTTTATTCTAGAAAGGATCGATTTATAAGAGGTGTCATAGGATTAACCCTTTCCCAGTCTATCCCTTATTTTTACGGGTCTGCAGCAGACGAACATTGTGAGAAATGGAGATATTGCTCAGAACGTGCAATTTCTCCTTTTCCCACAATGTTTTCTATCCCATCAGTAAAACAGGAGCCTTTTTTACTGTTTGGAATTTCTCGTCTGCAAATCCTGCTGCACACGACTTTAGAAAACATTGTGGGAAATGGAGAAATTGCACACAACGTGCAAATTCTCCTTTTCCCACCATCTTTTCTAACCCATCACTAAACCAGGAGCCTTTTTTTACTGTTTGGAATTTGTCGTCTGCAAATCCTGCACCAGACGACTTTAGAAAACATGGTTAGGGTTAGGGTTAGGGTTAGTTCGGTTAGGGTTAGGCTTAAGTTAGGGTTACTTAGGGAATAGGGTTTAGGGTTAGGGTTAGTTTTCGGGTTTGGGTTACGGTTAGTAGTGTTTAGAGTTAGACTTAGGGTTAGTAGGGTTAGGGTGTAGGTTAATGTAGGGTTAGTAAGGTTAGGCCTTGAATTAGTGTTAGTTTTTGAGTTTAGGGAATAGGGCTTTTGCGCGTTTTGCCCATAAAGTTTTGCCCAATCGCTCCTCCCACCTGTCAATCATTCTATTTGCTGGCCTCTGATTGGCTGTCCTTATATTACGGTTTAAGCTGAATATATGATTTGATTGGCTGTAGTTATATAACTACTGTTGAAGAATGATAAACCTGCGGTACATGTCTGTACTATATTCGTAGACATTGTTTGTTCAGATTTCTGTGCTGCTAGTCGATGCTCGTGTTTGGCACAGTTGTAGCCATTTTCTCCTGATGCATTATGCAAGTTTTGAATATGTTGTTCAAAAAATGTGTAAGACATGTAATACTTTGTGGAGAATGTATGTCTTGTAGAAGTAAGAATGCATTGGATTCTTGGGTTGTGAGCCAATGCTCGTAGCTGGCACAAGGACAGCCGGAAGTGAAAAGTGCTGGGTGGAGTTAGGGTTAGGGTTTTAGGGTATAGGCGTTTTTACGAGGTTGTCCCATGTCCCAAAGAGTGATTTTTCATATAATTGTGCAATGAGTTCAAATAATCAGTGTAGTATTTTTGGGTACTGAAATTGCATCTGTGTATCCAAAAATGCCACAAAAATGACATCATGAGCCAATGCTCATTTCCGGTCTCTATGTAGCCGGGTGCTCCTGATACTGTTATAAATGTCAGATTTCTCTGAAATTGCACATGTGTGTCCAAAATGGAGCAATGACCACAAAAATGACATCATGAGCCAATGTTCATTTCCGGGTGCTCCTGATACTGTTACAGATGTCAGATTTTTCTGAAATTGCACATGTGTGTCCAAAATGGAGCAATGAAAACAAAAATGATATCATGAGCTCATTTCCGGTCCCTGATCTTGGATCGTGGTGTTAAATGAAAGGTGTATGCAAAGGCTTTCCGGGTTCGAACCCAATACCGTGGTGTGCGAACGCGAAAGCAGATCAGTTTTGTGTCGGGAGCTGCAGATGTACAGTAATTGTGTATGGAGGCTTTGACCTAAGCTCATCCCAGTCTTGGGCTGATCTTGATAGGGGCTACAAGGAAAACGCCATGCTCTTTGGTTCAAACCGAAATCGTTGGCTTACGACCGCGAAAACGGACGATTTGTATGTCGGAACCTGCAGACATGCATCAATTTCATGGACATCTTTGCTTGAAGCTCACCCCAGTCTGCACCGATTCGAAACGCAAAGGTCCCGTGTTCTAACCGAAATTCCTGGCGTACGAAAACAGTCAAAATAGAAATGAAAAATCGGTACTCAAATCTGCAGACTATACATTTCGGCCCATTAAATGTGCATAGAAGTTGTATATGCAGATAGCACCTTTATTCTAGAAAGGATCGATTTATAAGAGGTGTCATAGGATTAACCCTTTCCCAGTCTATCCCTTATTTTTACGGGTCTGCAGCAGACGAACATTGTGAGAAATGGAGATATTGCTCAGAACGTGCAATTTCTCCTTTTCCCACAATGTTTTCTATCCCATCAGTAAAACAGGAGCCTTTTTTACTGTTTGGAATTTCTCGTCTGCAAATCCTGCTGCACACGACTTTAGAAAACATTGTGGGAAATGGAGAAATTGCACACAACGTGCAAATTCTCCTTTTCCCACCATCTTTTCTAACCCATCACTAAACCAGGAGCCTTTTTTTACTGTTTGGAATTTGTCGTCTGCAAATCCTGCAGCAGACGACTTTAGAAAACATGGTTAGGGTTAGGGTTAGGGTTAGTTCGATTAGGGTTAGGCTTAAGTTAGGGTTACTTAGGGAATAGGGTTTAGGGTTAGGGTTAGTTTTCGGGTTTGGGTTACGGTTAGTAGTGTTTAGAGTTAGACTTAGGGTTAGTAGGGTTAGGGTGTAGGTTAATGTAGGGTTAGTAAGGTTAGGCCTTGAATTAGTGTTAGTTTTTGAGTTTAGGGAAGAGGGCTTTTGCGCGTTTTGCCCATAAAGTTTTGCCCAATCGCTCCTCCCACCTGTCAATCATTCTATTTGCTGGCATCTGATTGGCTGTCCTTATATTACGGTTTAAGCTGAATATATGATTTGATTGACTGTAGTTATATAACTACTGTTGAAGAATGATAAACCTGCGGTACATGTCTGTACTATATTCGTAGACATTGTTTGTTCAGATTTCTGTGCTGCTAGTCGATGCTCGTGTTTGGCACAGTTGTAGCCATTTTCTCCTGATGCATTATGCAAGTTTTGAATATGTTGTTCAAAAAATGTGTAAGACATGTAATACTTTGTGGAGAATGTATGTCTTGTAGAAGTAAGAATGCATTGGATTCTTGGGTTGTGAGCCAATGCTCGTAGCTGGCACAAGGACAGCCGGAAGTGAAAAGTGCTGGGTGGAGTTAGGGTTAGGGTTTTAGGGTTAGTTTTCATATTAAGAGTATAGGCGTTTTTACGAGGTTGTCCCATGTCCCAAAGAGTGATTTTTCATATATCAATGACCACAAAAATGACATCATGAGCCAATGCTCATTTCCGGTCTCTATGTAGCCGGGTGCTCCTGATACTGTTATAAATGTCAGATTTCTCTGAAATTGCACATGTGTGTCCAAAATGGAGCAATGACCACAAAAATGACATCATGAGCCAATGTTCATTTCCGGGTGCTCCTGATACTGTTACAGATGTCAGATTTTTCTGAAATTGCACATGTGTGTCCAAAATGGAGCAATGAAAACAAAAATGATATCATGAGCTCATTTCCGGTCCCTGATCTTGGATCGTGGTGTTAAATGAAAGGTGTATGCAAAGGCTTTCCGGGTTCGAACCCAATACCGTGGTGTGCGAACGCGAAAGCAGATCAGTTTTGTGTCGGGAGCTGCAGATGTACAGTAATTGTGTATGGAGGCTTTGACCTAAGCTCATCCCAGTCTTGGGCTGATCTTGATAGGGGCTACAAGGAAAACGCCATGCTCTTTGGTTCAAACCGAAATCGTTGGCTTACGACCGCGAAAACGGACGATTTGTATGTCGGAACCTGCAGACATGCATCAATTTCATGGACATCTTTGCTTGAAGCTCACCCCAGTCTGCACCGATTCGAAACGCAAAGGTCCCGTGTTCTAACCGAAATTCCTGCCGTACGAAAACAGTCAAAATAGAAATGAAAAATCGGTACTCAAATCTGCAGACTATACATTTCGGCCCATTAAATGTGCATAGAAGTTGTATATGCAGATAGCACCTTTATTCTAGAAAGGATCGATTTATAAGAGGTGTCATAGGATTAACCCTTTCCCAGTCTATCCCTTATTTTTACGGGTCTGCAGCAGACGAACATTGTGAGAAATGGAGATATTGCTCAGAACGTGCAATTTCTCCTTTTCCCACAATGTTTTCTATCCCATCAGTAAAACAGGAGCCTTTTTTACTGTTTGGAATTTCTCGTCTGCAAATCCTGCTGCACACGACTTTAGAAAACATTGTGGGAAATGGAGAAATTGCACACAACGTGCAAATTCTCCTTTTCCCACCATCTTTTCTAACCCATCACTAAACCAGGAGCCTTTTTTTACTGTTTGGAATTTGTCGTCTGCAAATCCTGCACCAGACGACTTTAGAAAACATGGTTAGGGTTAGGGTTAGGGTTAGGGTTAGTTCGGTTAGGGTTAGGCTTAAGTTAGGGTTACTTAGGGAATAGGGTTTAGGGTTAGGGTTAGTTTTCGGGTTTGGGTTACGGTTAGTAGTGTTTAGAGTTAGACTTAGGGTTAGTAGGGTTAGGGTGTAGGTTAATGTAGGGAAGAGTTAGGGTTAGGGTTTAGGGAATAGGGCTTTTGCGCGTTTTGCCCATAAAGTTTTGCCCAATCGCTCCTCCCACCTGTCAATCATTCTATTTGCTGGCCTCTGATTGGCTGTCCTTATATTACGGTTTAAGCTGAATATATGATTTGATTGGCTGTAGTTATATAACTACTGTTGAAGAATGATAAACCTGCGGTACATGTCTGTACTATATTCGTAGACATTGTTTGTTCAGATTTCTGTGCTGCTAGTCGATGCTCGTGTTTGGCACAGTTGTAGCCATTTTCTCCTGATGCATTATGCAAGTTTTGAATATGTTGTTCAAAAAATGTGTAAGACATGTAATACTTTGTGGAGAATGTATGTCTTGTAGAAGTAAGAATGCATTGGATTCTTGGGTTGTGAGCCAATGCTCGTAGCTGGCACAAGGACAGCCGGAAGTGAAAAGTGCTGGGTGGAGTTAGGGTTAGGGTTTTAGGGTATAGGCGTTTTTACGAGGTTGTCCCATGTCCCAAAGAGTGATTTTTCATATAATTGTGCAATGAGTTCAAATAATCAGTGTAGTATTTTTGGGTACTGAAATTGCATCTGTGTATCCAAAAATGCCACAAAAATGACATCATGAGCCAATGCTCATTTCCGGTCTCTATGTAGCCGGGTGCTCCTGATACTGTTATAAATGTCAGATTTCTCTGAAATTGCACATGTGTGTCCAAAATGGAGCAATGACCACAAAAATGACATCATGAGCCAATGTTCATTTCCGGGTGCTCCTGATACTGTTACAGATGTCAGATTTTTCTGAAATTGCACATGTGTGTCCAAAATGGAGCAATGAAAACAAAAATGATATCATGAGCTCATTTCCGGTCCCTGATCTTGGATCGTGGTGTTAAATGAAAGGTGTATGCAAAGGCTTTCCGGGTTCGAACCCAATACCGTGGTGTGCGAACGCGAAAGCAGATCAGTTTTGTGTCGGGAGCTGCAGATGTACAGTAATTGTGTATGGAGGCTTTGACCTAAGCTCATCCCAGTCTTGGGCTGATCTTGATAGGGGCTACAAGGAAAACGCCATGCTCTTTGGTTCAAACCGAAATCGTTGGCTTACGACCGCGAAAACGGACGATTTGTATGTCGGAACCTGCAGACATGCATCAATTTCATGGACATCTTTGCTTGAAGCTCACCCCAGTCTGCACCGATTCGAAACGCAAAGGTCCCGTGTTCTAACCGAAATTCCTGGCGTACGAAAACAGTCAAAATAGAAATGAAAAATCGGTACTCAAATCTGCAGACTATACATTTCGGCCCATTAAATGTGCATAGAAGTTGTATATGCAGATAGCACCTTTATTCTAGAAAGGATCGATTTATAAGAGGTGTCATAGGATTAACCCTTTCCCAGTCTATCCCTTATTTTTACGGGTCTGCAGCAGACGAACATTGTGAGAAATGGAGATATTGCTCAGAACGTGCAATTTCTCCTTTTCCCACAATGTTTTCTATCCCATCAGTAAAACAGGAGCCTTTTTTACTGTTTGGAATTTCTCGTCTGCAAATCCTGCTGCACACGACTTTAGAAAACATTGTGGGAAATGGAGAAATTGCACACAACGTGCAAATTCTCCTTTTCCCACCATCTTTTCTAACCCATCACTAAACCAGGAGCCTTTTTTTACTGTTTGGAATTTGTCGTCTGCAAATCCTGCACCAGACGACTTTAGAAAACATGGTTAGGGTTAGGGTTAGGGTTAGTTCGGTTAGGGTTAGGCTTAAGTTAGGGTTACTTAGGGAATAGGGTTTAGGGTTAGGGTTAGTTTTCGGGTTTGGGTTACGGTTAGTAGTGTTTAGAGTTAGACTTAGGGGAATAGGGCTTTTGCGCGTTTTGCCCATAAAGTTTTGCCCAATCGCTCCTCCCACCTGTCAATCATTCTATTTGCTGGCCTCTGATTGGCTGTCCTTATATTACGGTTTAAGCTGAATATATGATTTGATTGGCTGTAGTTATATAACTACTGTTGAAGAATGATAAACCTGCGGTACATGTCTGTACTATATTCGTAGACATTGTTTGTTCAGATTTCTGTGCTGCTAGTCGATGCTCGTGTTTGGCACAGTTGTAGCCATTTTCTCCTGATGCATTATGCAAGTTTTGAATATGTTGTTCAAAAAATGTGTAAGACATGTAATACTTTGTGGAGAATGTATGTCTTGTAGAAGTAAGAATGCATTGGATTCTTGGGTTGTGAGCCAATGCTCGTAGCTGGCACAAGGACAGCCGGAAGTGAAAAGTGCTGGGTGGAGTTAGGGTTAGGGTTTTAGGGTATAGGCGTTTTTACGAGGTTGTCCCATGTCCCAAAGAGTGATTTTTCATATAATTGTGCAATGAGTTCAAATAATCAGTGTAGTATTTTTGGGTACTGAAATTGCATCTGTGTATCCAAAAATGCCACAAAAATGACATCATGAGCCAATGCTCATTTCCGGTCTCTATGTAGCCGGGTGCTCCTGATACTGTTATAAATGTCAGATTTCTCTGAAATTGCACATGTGTGTCCAAAATGGAGCAATGACCACAAAAATGACATCATGAGCCAATGTTCATTTCTGGGTGCTCCTGATACTGTTACAGATGTCAGATTTTTCTGAAATTGCACATGTGTGTCCAAAATGGAGCAATGAAAACAAAAATGATATCATGAGCTCATTTCCGGTCCCTGATCTTGGATCGTGGTGTTAAATGAAAGGTGTATGCAAAGGCTTTCCGGGTTCGAACCCAATACCGTGGTGTGCGAACGCGAAAGCAGATCAGTTTTGTGTCGGGAGCTGCAGATGTACAGTAATTGTGTATGGAGGCTTTGACCTAAGCTCATCCCAGTCTTGGGCTGATCTTGATAGGGGCTACAAGGAAAACGCCATGCTCTTTGGTTCAAACCGAAATCGTTGGCTTACGACCGCGAAAACGGACGATTTGTATGTCGGAACCTGCAGACATGCATCAATTTCATGGACATCTTTGCTTGAAGCTCACCCCAGTCTGCACCGATTCGAAACGCAAAGGTCCCGTGTTCTAACCGAAATTCCTGGCGTACGAAAACAGTCAAAATAGAAATGAAAAATCGGTACTCAAATCTGCAGACTATACATTTCGGCCCATTAAATGTGCATAGAAGTTGTATATGCAGATAGCACCTTTATTCTAGAAAGGATCGATTTATAAGAGGTGTCATAGGATTAACCCTTTCCCAGTCTATCCCTTATTTTTACGGGTCTGCAGCAGACGAACATTGTGAGAAATGGAGATATTGCTCAGAACGTGCAATTTCTCCTTTTCCCACAATGTTTTCTATCCCATCAGTAAAACAGGAGCCTTTTTTACTGTTTGGAATTTCTCGTCTGCAAATCCTGCTGCACACGACTTTAGAAAACATTGTGGGAAATGGAGAAATTGCACACAACGTGCAAATTCTCCTTTTCCCACCATCTTTTCTAACCCATCACTAAACCAGGAGCCTTTTTTTACTGTTTGGAATTTGTCGTCTGCAAATCCTGCACCAGACGACTTTAGAAAACATGGTTAGGGTTAGGGTTAGGGTTAGTTCGGTTAGGGTTAGGCTTAAGTTAGGGTTACTTAGGGAATAGGGTTTAGGGTTAGGGTTAGTTTTCGGGTTTGGGTTACGGTTAGTAGTGTTTAGAGTTAGACTTAGGGAATAGGGCTTTTGCGCGTTTTGCCCATAAAGTTTTGCCCAATCGCTCCTCCCACCTGTCAATCATTCTATTTGCTGGCCTCTGATTGGCTGTCCTTATATTACGGTTTAAGCTGAATATATGATTTGATTGGCTGTAGTTATATAACTACTGTTGAAGAATGATAAACCTGCGGTACATGTCTGTACTATATTCGTAGACATTGTTTGTTCAGATTTCTGTGCTGCTAGTCGATGCTCGTGTTTGGCACAGTTGTAGCCATTTTCTCCTGATGCATTATGCAAGTTTTGAATATGTTGTTCAAAAAATGTGTAAGACATGTAATACTTTGTGGAGAATGTATGTCTTGTAGAAGTAAGAATGCATTGGATTCTTGGGTTGTGAGCCAATGCTCGTAGCTGGCACAAGGAAAGCCGGAAGTGAAAAGTGCTGGGTGGAGTTAGGGTTAGGGTTTTAGGGTATAGGCGTTTTTACGAGGTTGTCCCATGTCCCAAAGAGTGATTTTTCATATAATTGTGCAATGAGTTCAAATAATCAGTGTAGTATTTTTGGGTACTGAAATTGCATCTGTGTATCCAAAAATGCCACAAAAATGACATCATGAGCCAATGCTCATTTCCGGTCTCTATGTAGCCGGGTGCTCCTGATACTGTTATAAATGTCAGATTTCTCTGAAATTGCACATGTGTGTCCAAAATGGAGCAATGACCACAAAAATGACATCATGAGCCAATGTTCATTTCCGGGTGCTCCTGATACTGTTACAGATGTCAGATTTTTCTGAAATTGCACATGTGTGTCCAAAATGGAGCAATGAAAACAAAAATGATATCATGAGCTCATTTCCGGTCCCTGATCTTGGATCGTGGTGTTAAATGAAAGGTGTATGCAAAGGCTTTCCGGGTTCGAACCCAATACCGTGGTGTGCGAACGCGAAAGCAGATCAGTTTTGTGTCGGGAGCTGCAGATGTACAGTAATTGTGTATGGAGGCTTTGACCTAAGCTCATCCCAGTCTTGGGCTGATCTTGATAGGGGCTACAAGGAAAACGCCATGCTCTTTGGTTCAAACCGAAATCGTTGGCTTACGACCGCGAAAACGGACGATTTGTATGTCGGAACCTGCAGACATGCATCAATTTCATGGACATCTTTGCTTGAAGCTCACCCCAGTCTGCACCGATTCGAAACGCAAAGGTCCCGTGTTCTAACCGAAATTCCTGGCGTACGAAAACAGTCAAAATAGAAATGAAAAATCGGTACTCAAATCTGCAGACTATACATTTCGGCCCATTAAATGTGCATAGAAGTTGTATATGCAGATAGCACCTTTATTCTAGAAAGGATCGATTTATAAGAGGTGTCATAGGATTAACCCTTTCCCAGTCTATCCCTTATTTTTACGGGTCTGCAGCAGACGAACATTGTGAGAAATGGAGATATTGCTCAGAACGTGCAATTTCTCCTTTTCCCACAATGTTTTCTATCCCATCAGTAAAACAGGAGCCTTTTTTACTGTTTGGAATTTCTCGTCTGCAAATCCTGCTGCACACGACTTTAGAAAACATTGTGGGAAATGGAGAAATTGCACACAACGTGCAAATTCTCCTTTTCCCACCATCTTTTCTAACCCATCACTAAACCAGGAGCCTTTTTTTACTGTTTGGAATTTGTCGTCTGCAAATCCTGCACCAGACGACTTTAGAAAACATGGTTAGGGTTAGGGTTAGGGTTAGTTCGGTTAGGGTTAGGCTTAAGTTAGGGTTACTTAGGGAATAGGGTTTAGGGTTAGGGTTAGTTTTCGGGTTTGGGTTACGGTTAGTAGTGTTTAGAGTTAGACTTAGGGTTAGTAGGGTTAGGGTGTAGGTTAATGTAGGGTTAGTAAGGTTAGGCCTTGAATTAGTGTTAGTTTTTGAGTTTAGGGAATAGGGCTTTTGCGCGTTTTGCCCATAAAGTTTTGCCCAATCGCTCCTCCCACCTGTCAATCATTCTATTTGCTGGCCTCTGATTGGCTGTCCTTATATTACGGTTTAAGCTGAATATATGATTTGATTGGCTGTAGTTATATAACTACTGTTGAAGAATGATAAACCTGCGGTACATGTCTGTACTATATTCGTAGACATTGTTTGTTCAGATTTCTGTGCTGCTAGTCGATGCTCGTGTTTGGCACAGTTGTAGCCATTTTCTCCTGATGCATTATGCAAGTTTTGAATATGTTGTTCAAAAAATGTGTAAGACATGTAATACTTTGTGGAGAATGTATGTCTTGTAGAAGTAAGAATGCATTGGATTCTTGGGTTGTGAGCCAATGCTCGTAGCTGGCACAAGGACAGCCGGAAGTGAAAAGTGCTGGGTGGAGTTAGGGTTAGGGTTTTAGGGTATAGGCGTTTTTACGAGGTTGTCCCATGTCCCAAAGAGTGATTTTTCATATAATTGTGCAATGAGTTCAAATAATCAGTGTAGTATTTTTGGGTACTGAAATTGCATCTGTGTATCCAAAAATGCCACAAAAATGACATCATGAGCCAATGCTCATTTCCGGTCTCTATGTAGCCGGGTGCTCCTGATACTGTTATAAATGTCAGATTTCTCTGAAATTGCACATGTGTGTCCAAAATGGAGCAATGACCACAAAAATGACATCATGAGCCAATGTTCATTTCCGGGTGCTCCTGATACTGTTACAGATGTCAGATTTTTCTGAAATTGCACATGTGTGTCCAAAATGGAGCAATGAAAACAAAAATGATATCATGAGCTCATTTCCGGTCCCTGATCTTGGATCGTGGTGTTAAATGAAAGGTGTATGCAAAGGCTTTCCGGGTTCGAACCCAATACCGTGGTGTGCGAACGCGAAAGCAGATCAGTTTTGTGTCGGGAGCTGCAGATGTACAGTAATTGTGTATGGAGGCTTTGACCTAAGCTCATCCCAGTCTTGGGCTGATCTTGATAGGGGCTACAAGGAAAACGCCATGCTCTTTGGTTCAAACCGAAATCGTTGGCTTACGACCGCGAAAACGGACGATTTGTATGTCGGAACCTGCAGACATGCATCAATTTCATGGACATGTTTGCTTGAAGCTCACCCCAGTCTGCACCGATTCGAAACGCAAAGGTCCCGTGTTCTAACCGAAATTCCTGGCGTACGAAAACAGTCAAAATAGAAATGAAAAATCGGTACTCAAATCTGCAGACTATACATTTCGGCCCATTAAATGTGCATAGAAGTTGTATATGCAGATAGCACCTTTATTCTAGAAAGGATCGATTTATAAGAGGTGTCATAGGATTAACCCTTTCCCAGTCTATCCCTTATTTTTACGGGTCTGCAGCAGACGAACATTGTGAGAAATGGAGATATTGCTCAGAACGTGCAATTTCTCCTTTTCCCACAATGTTTTCTATCCCATCAGTAAAACAGGAGCCTTTTTTACTGTTTGGAATTTCTCGTCTGCAAATCCTGCTGCACACGACTTTAGAAAACATTGTGGGAAATGGAGAAATTGCACACAACGTGCAAATTCTCCTTTTCCCACCATCTTTTCTAACCCATCACTAAACCAGGAGCCTTTTTTTACTGTTTGGAATTTGTCGTCTGCAAATCCTGCAGCAGACGACTTTAGAAAACATGGTTAGGGTTAGGGTTAGGGTTAGTTCGATTAGGGTTAGGCTTAAGTTAGGGTTACTTAGGGAATAGGGAAGAGGGCTTTTGCGCGTTTTGCCCATAAAGTTTTGCCCAATCGCTCCTCCCACCTGTCAATCATTCTATTTGCTGGCCTCTGATTGGCTGTCCTTATATTACGGTTTAAGCTGAATATATGATTTGATTGGCTGTAGTTATATAACTACTGTTGAAGAATGATAAACCTGCGGTACATGTCTGTACTATATTCGTAGACATTGTTTGTTCAGATTTCTGTGCTGCTAGTCGATGCTCGTGTTTGGCACAGTTGTAGCCATTTTCTCCTGATGCATTATGCAAGTTTTGAATATGTTGTTCAAAAAATGTGTAAGACATGTAGTTTGTGGAGAATGTATGTCTTGTAGAAGTAAGAATGCATTGGATTCTTGGGTTGTGAGCCAATGCTCGTAGCTGGCACAAGGACAGCCGGAAGTGAAAAGTGCTGGGTGGAGTTAGGGTTAGGGTTTTAGGGTATAGGCGTTTTCATATTAAGAGTATAGGCGTTTTTACGAGGTTGTCCCATGTCCCAAAGAGTGATTTTTCATATATTTGTGCAATGAGTTCAAATAATCAGTGTAGTATTTTTGGGTACTGAAATTGCATCTGTGTATCCAAAAATGCCACAAAAATGACATCATGAGCCAATGCTCATTTCCGGTCTCTATGTAGCCGGGTGCTCCTGATACTGTTATAAATGTCAGATTTCTCTGAAATTGCACATGTGTGTCCAAAATGGAGCAATGACCACAAAAATGACATCATGAGCCAATGTTCATTTCCGGGTGCTCCTGATACTGTTACAGATGTCAGATTTTTCTGAAATTGCACATGTGTGTCCAAAATGGAGCAATGAAAACAAAAATGATATCATGAGCTCATTTCCGGTCCCTGATCTTGGATCGTGGTGTTAAATGAAAGGTGTATGCAAAGGCTTTCCGGGTTCGAACCCAATACCGTGGTGTGCGAACGCGAAAGCAGATCAGTTTTGTGTCGGGAGCTGCAGATGTACAGTAATTGTGTATGGAGGCTTTGACCTAAGTCTTGGGCTGATCTTGATAGGGGCTACAAGGAAAACGCCATGCTCTTTGGTTCAAACCGAAATCGTTGGCTTACGACCGCGAAAACGGACGATTTGTATGTCGGAACCTGCAGACATGCATCAATTTCATGGACATCTTTGCTTGAAGCTCACCCCAGTCTGCACCGATTCGAAACGCAAAGGTCCCGTGTTCTAACCGAAATTCCTGCCGTACGAAAACAGTCAAAATAGAAATGAAAAATCGGTACTCAAATCTGCAGACTATACATTTCGGCCCATTAAATGTGCATAGAAGTTGTATATGCAGATAGCACCTTTATTCTAGAAAGGATCGATTTATAAGAGGTGTCATAGGATTAACCCTTTCCCAGTCTATCCCTTATTTTTACGGGTCTGCAGCAGACGAACATTGTGAGAAATGGAGATATTGCTCAGAACGTGCAATTTCTCCTTTTCCCACAATGTTTTCTATCCCATCAGTAAAACAGGAGCCTTTTTTACTGTTTGGAATTTCTCGTCTGCAAATCCTGCTGCACACGACTTTAGAAAACATTGTGGGAAATGGAGAAATTGCACAGAACGTGCAAATTCTCCTTTTCCCCTCCTTTTCCCACCATCTTTTCTAACCCATCACTAAACCAGGAGCCTTTTTTTACTGTTTGGAATTTGTCGTCTGCAAATCCTGCACCAGACGACTTTAGAAAACATGGTTAGGGTTAGGGTTAGGGTTAGTTCGGTTAGGGTTAGGCTTAAGTTAGGGTTAGTTAGGGAATAGGGTTTAGGGTTAGGGTTAGTTTTCGGGTTTGGGTTACGGTTAGTAGTGTTTAGAGTTAGACTTAGGGTTAGTAGGGTTAGGGTGTAGGTTAATGTAGGGTTAGTAAGGTTAGGCCTTGAATTAGTGTTAGTTTTTGAGTTTAGGGAAGAGGGAAGAGGGCTTTTGCGCGTTTTGCCCATAAAGTTTTGCCCAATCGCTCCTCCCACCTGTCAATCATTCTATTTGCTGGCCTCTGATTGGCTGTCCTTATATTACGGTTTAAGCTGAATATATGATTTGATTGGCTGTAGTTATATAACTACTGTTGAAGAATGATAAACCTGCGGTACATGTCTGTACTATATTCGTAGACATTGTTTGTTCAGATTTCTGTGCTGCTAGTCGATGCTCGTGTTTGGCACAGTTGTAGCCATTTTCTCCTGATGCATTATGCAAGTTTTGAATATGTTGTTCAAAAAATGTGTAAGACATGTAGTTTGTGGAGAATGTATGTCTTGTAGAAGTAAGAATGCATTGGATTCTTGGGTTGTGAGCCAATGCTCGTAGCTGGCACAAGGACAGCCGGAAGTGAAAAGTGCTGGGTGGAGTTAGGGTTAGGGTTTTAGGGTATAGGCGTTTTCATATTAAGAGTATAGGCGTTTTTACGAGGTTGTCCCATGTCCCAAAGAGTGATTTTTCATATATTTGTGCAATGAGTTCAAATAATCAGTGTAGTATTTTTGGGTACTGAAATTGCATCTGTGTATCCAAAAATGCCACAAAAATGACATCATGAGCCAATGCTCATTTCCGGTCTCTATGTAGCCGGGTGCTCCTGATACTGTTATAAATGTCAGATTTCTCTGAAATTGCACATGTGTGTCCAAAATGGAGCAATGACCACAAAAATGACATCATGAGCCAATGTTCATTTCCGGGTGCTCCTGATACTGTTACAGATGTCAGATTTTTCTGAAATTGCACATGTGTGTCCAAAATGGAGCAATGAAAACAAAAATGATATCATGAGCTCATTTCCGGTCCCTGATCTTGGATCGTGGTGTTAAATGAAAGGTGTATGCAAAGGCTTTCCGGGTTCGAACCCAATACCGTGGTGTGCGAACGCGAAAGCAGATCAGTTTTGTGTCGGGAGCTGCAGATGTACAGTAATTGTGTATGGAGGCTTTGACCTAAGTCTTGGGCTGATCTTGATAGGGGCTACAAGGAAAACGCCATGCTCTTTGGTTCAAACCGAAATCGTTGGCTTACGACCGCGAAAACGGACGATTTGTATGTCGGAACCTGCAGACATGCATCAATTTCATGGACATCTTTGCTTGAAGCTCACCCCAGTCTGCACCGATTCGAAACGCAAAGGTCCCGTGTTCTAACCGAAATTCCTGCCGTACGAAAACAGTCAAAATAGAAATGAAAAATCGGTACTCAAATCTGCAGACTATACATTTCGGCCCATTAAATGTGCATAGAAGTTGTATATGCAGATAGCACCTTTATTCTAGAAAGGATCGATTTATAAGAGGTGTCATAGGATTAACCCTTTCCCAGTCTATCCCTTATTTTTACGGGTCTGCAGCAGACGAACATTGTGAGAAATGGAGATATTGCTCAGAACGTGCAATTTCTCCTTTTCCCACAATGTTTTCTATCCCATCAGTAAAACAGGAGCCTTTTTTACTGTTTGGAATTTCTCGTCTGCAAATCCTGCTGCACACGACTTTAGAAAACATTGTGGGAAATGGAGAAATTGCACAGAACGTGCAAATTCTCCTTTTCCCCTCCTTTTCCCACCATCTTTTCTAACCCATCACTAAACCAGGAGCCTTTTTTTACTGTTTGGAATTTGTCGTCTGCAAATCCTGCACCAGACGACTTTAGAAAACATGGTTAGGGTTAGGGTTAGGGTTAGTTCGGTTAGGGTTAGGCTTAAGTTAGGGTTAGTTAGGGAATAGGGTTTAGGGTTAGGGTTAGTTTTCGGGTTTGGGTTACGGTTAGTAGTGTTTAGAGTTAGACTTAGGGTTAGTAGGGTTAGGGTGTAGGTTAATGTAGGGTTAGTAAGGTTAGGCCTTGAATTAGTGTTAGTTTTTGAGTTTAGGGAAGAGGGTTAAGTTAGGGATAGTTAGGGTTAGGGTCAATTCGGTTAGGGTTAGGTTTAAGTTAGGGTTAGTTAGGGTTAGGTTTAGTTTAGGAAGATTTGGATTTGGGTTAGGGTTAGTAGTGTTTAGAGTTAGACTTAGGGTTAGTAGGGTTAGGGTGTAGGTTAGTGTAGGGAAGAGGGCTTTTGCGCGTTTTGCCCATAAAGTTTTGCCCAATCGCTCCTCCCACCTGTCAATCATTCTATTTGCTGGCCTCTGATTGGCTGTCCTTATATTACGGTTTAAGCTGAATATATGATTTGATTGGCTGTAGTTATATAACTACTGTTGAAGAATGATAAACCTGCGGTACATGTCTGTACTATATTCGTAGACATTGTTTGTTCAGATTTCTGTGCTGCTAGTCGATGCTCGTGTTTGGCACAGTTGTAGCCATTTTCTCCTGATGCATTATGCAAGTTTTGAATATGTTGTTCAAAAAATGTGTAAGACATGTAGTTTGTGGAGAATGTATGTCTTGTAGAAGTAAGAATGCATTGGATTCTTGGGTTGTGAGCCAATGCTCGTAGCTGGCACAAGGACAGCCGGAAGTGAAAAGTGCTGGGTGGAGTTAGGGTTAGGGTTTTAGGGTATAGGCGTTTTCATATTAAGAGTATAGGCGTTTTTACGAGGTTGTCCCATGTCCCAAAGAGTGATTTTTCATATATTTGTGCAATGAGTTCAAATAATCAGTGTAGTATTTTTGGGTACTGAAATTGCATCTGTGTATCCAAAAATGCCACAAAAATGACATCATGAGCCAATGCTCATTTCCGGTCTCTATGTAGCCGGGTGCTCCTGATACTGTTATAAATGTCAGATTTCTCTGAAATTGCACATGTGTGTCCAAAATGGAGCAATGACCACAAAAATGACATCATGAGCCAATGTTCATTTCCGGGTGCTCCTGATACTGTTACAGATGTCAGATTTTTCTGAAATTGCACATGTGTGTCCAAAATGGAGCAATGAAAACAAAAATGATATCATGAGCTCATTTCCGGTCCCTGATCTTGGATCGTGGTGTTAAATGAAAGGTGTATGCAAAGGCTTTCCGGGTTCGAACCCAATACCGTGGTGTGCGAACGCGAAAGCAGATCAGTTTTGTGTCGGGAGCTGCAGATGTACAGTAATTGTGTATGGAGGCTTTGACCTAAGTCTTGGGCTGATCTTGATAGGGGCTACAAGGAAAACGCCATGCTCTTTGGTTCAAACCGAAATCGTTGGCTTACGACCGCGAAAACGGACGATTTGTATGTCGGAACCTGCAGACATGCATCAATTTCATGGACATCTTTGCTTGAAGCTCACCCCAGTCTGCACCGATTCGAAACGCAAAGGTCCCGTGTTCTAACCGAAATTCCTGCCGTACGAAAACAGTCAAAATAGAAATGAAAAATCGGTACTCAAATCTGCAGACTATACATTTCGGCCCATTAAATGTGCATAGAAGTTGTATATGCAGATAGCACCTTTATTCTAGAAAGGATCGATTTATAAGAGGTGTCATAGGATTAACCCTTTCCCAGTCTATCCCTTATTTTTACGGGTCTGCAGCAGACGAACATTGTGAGAAATGGAGATATTGCTCAGAACGTGCAATTTCTCCTTTTCCCACAATGTTTTCTATCCCATCAGTAAAACAGGAGCCTTTTTTACTGTTTGGAATTTCTCGTCTGCAAATCCTGCTGCACACGACTTTAGAAAACATTGTGGGAAATGGAGAAATTGCACAGAACGTGCAAATTCTCCTTTTCCCCTCCTTTTCCCACCATCTTTTCTAACCCATCACTAAACCAGGAGCCTTTTTTTACTGTTTGGAATTTGTCGTCTGCAAATCCTGCACCAGACGACTTTAGAAAACATGGTTAGGGTTAGGGTTAGGGTTAGTTCGGTTAGGGTTAGGCTTAAGTTAGGGTTAGTTAGGGAATAGGGTTTAGGGTTAGGGTTAGTTTTCGGGTTTGGGTTACGGTTAGTAGTGTTTAGAGTTAGACTTAGGGTTAGTAGGGTTAGGGTGTAGGTTAATGTAGGGTTAGTAAGGTTAGGCCTTGAATTAGTGTTAGTTTTTGAGTTTAGGGAAGAGGGAAGAGGGCTTTTGCGCGTTTTGCCCATAAAGTTTTGCCCAATCGCTCCTCCCACCTGTCAATCATTCTATTTGCTGGCCTCTGATTGGCTGTCCTTATATTACGGTTTAAGCTGAATATATGATTTGATTGGCTGTAGTTATATAACTACTGTTGAAGAATGATAAACCTGCGGTACATGTCTGTACTATATTCGTAGACATTGTTTGTTCAGATTTCTGTGCTGCTAGTCGATGCTCGTGTTTGGCACAGTTGTAGCCATTTTCTCCTGATGCATTATGCAAGTTTTGAATATGTTGTTCAAAAAATGTGTAAGACATGTAGTTTGTGGAGAATGTATGTCTTGTAGAAGTAAGAATGCATTGGATTCTTGGGTTGTGAGCCAATGCTCGTAGCTGGCACAAGGACAGCCGGAAGTGAAAAGTGCTGGGTGGAGTTAGGGTTAGGGTTTTAGGGTATAGGCGTTTTCATATTAAGAGTATAGGCGTTTTTACGAGGTTGTCCCATGTCCCAAAGAGTGATTTTTCATATATTTGTGCAATGAGTTCAAATAATCAGTGTAGTATTTTTGGGTACTGAAATTGCATCTGTGTATCCAAAAATGCCACAAAAATGACATCATGAGCCAATGCTCATTTCCGGTCTCTATGTAGCCGGGTGCTCCTGATACTGTTATAAATGTCAGATTTCTCTGAAATTGCACATGTGTGTCCAAAATGGAGCAATGACCACAAAAATGACATCATGAGCCAATGTTCATTTCCGGGTGCTCCTGATACTGTTACAGATGTCAGATTTTTCTGAAATTGCACATGTGTGTCCAAAATGGAGCAATGAAAACAAAAATGATATCATGAGCTCATTTCCGGTCCCTGATCTTGGATCGTGGTGTTAAATGAAAGGTGTATGCAAAGGCTTTCCGGGTTCGAACCCAATACCGTGGTGTGCGAACGCGAAAGCAGATCAGTTTTGTGTCGGGAGCTGCAGATGTACAGTAATTGTGTATGGAGGCTTTGACCTAAGTCTTGGGCTGATCTTGATAGGGGCTACAAGGAAAACGCCATGCTCTTTGGTTCAAACCGAAATCGTTGGCTTACGACCGCGAAAACGGACGATTTGTATGTCGGAACCTGCAGACATGCATCAATTTCATGGACATCTTTGCTTGAAGCTCACCCCAGTCTGCACCGATTCGAAACGCAAAGGTCCCGTGTTCTAACCGAAATTCCTGCCGTACGAAAACAGTCAAAATAGAAATGAAAAATCGGTACTCAAATCTGCAGACTATACATTTCGGCCCATTAAATGTGCATAGAAGTTGTATATGCAGATAGCACCTTTATTCTAGAAAGGATCGATTTATAAGAGGTGTCATAGGATTAACCCTTTCCCAGTCTATCCCTTATTTTTACGGGTCTGCAGCAGACGAACATTGTGAGAAATGGAGATATTGCTCAGAACGTGCAATTTCTCCTTTTCCCACAATGTTTTCTATCCCATCAGTAAAACAGGAGCCTTTTTTACTGTTTGGAATTTCTCGTCTGCAAATCCTGCTGCACACGACTTTAGAAAACATTGTGGGAAATGGAGAAATTGCACAGAACGTGCAAATTCTCCTTTTCCCCTCCTTTTCCCACCATCTTTTCTAACCCATCACTAAACCAGGAGCCTTTTTTTACTGTTTGGAATTTGTCGTCTGCAAATCCTGCACCAGACGACTTTAGAAAACATGGTTAGGGTTAGGGTTAGGGTTAGTTCGGTTAGGGTTAGGCTTAAGTTAGGGTTAGTTAGGGAATAGGGTTTAGGGTTAGGGTTAGTTTTCGGGTTTGGGTTACGGTTAGTAGTGTTTAGAGTTAGACTTAGGGTTAGTAGGGTTAGGGTGTAGGTTAATGTAGGGTTAGTAAGGTTAGGCCTTGAATTAGTGTTAGTTTTTGAGTTTAGGGAAGAGGGAAGAGGGCTTTTGCGCGTTTTGCCCATAAAGTTTTGCCCAATCGCTCCTCCCACCTGTCAATCATTCTATTTGCTGGCCTCTGATTGGCTGTCCTTATATTACGGTTTAAGCTGAATATATGATTTGATTGGCTGTAGTTATATAACTACTGTTGAAGAATGATAAACCTGCGGTACATGTCTGTACTATATTCGTAGACATTGTTTGTTCAGATTTCTGTGCTGCTAGTCGATGCTCGTGTTTGGCACAGTTGTAGCCATTTTCTCCTGATGCATTATGCAAGTTTTGAATATGTTGTTCAAAAAATGTGTAAGACATGTAGTTTGTGGAGAATGTATGTCTTGTAGAAGTAAGAATGCATTGGATTCTTGGGTTGTGAGCCAATGCTCGTAGCTGGCACAAGGACAGCCGGAAGTGAAAAGTGCTGGGTGGAGTTAGGGTTAGGGTTTTAGGGTATAGGCGTTTTCATATTAAGAGTATAGGCGTTTTTACGAGGTTGTCCCATGTCCCAAAGAGTGATTTTTCATATATTTGTGCAATGAGTTCAAATAATCAGTGTAGTATTTTTGGGTACTGAAATTGCATCTGTGTATCCAAAAATGCCACAAAAATGACATCATGAGCCAATGCTCATTTCCGGTCTCTATGTAGCCGGGTGCTCCTGATACTGTTATAAATGTCAGATTTCTCTGAAATTGCACATGTGTGTCCAAAATGGAGCAATGACCACAAAAATGACATCATGAGCCAATGTTCATTTCCGGGTGCTCCTGATACTATAAATGTCAGATTTCTCTGAAATTGCACATGTGTGTCAAAATGGAGCAATGACCACAAAAATGACATCATGAGCCAATGTTCATTTCCGGGTGCTCCTGATACTGTTACAGATGTCAGATTTTTCTGAAATTGCACATGTGTGTCCAAAATGGAGCAATGAAAACAAAAATGATATCATGAGCTCATTTCCGGTCCCTGATCTTGGATCGTGGTGTTAAATGAAAGGTGTATGCAAAGGCTTTCCGGGTTCGAACCCAATACCGTGGTGTGCGAACGCGAAAGCAGATCAGTTTTGTGTCGGGAGCTGCAGATGTACAGTAATTGTGTATGGAGGCTTTGACCTAAGTCTTGGGCTGATCTTGATAGGGGCTACAAGGAAAACGCCATGCTCTTTGGTTCAAACCGAAATCGTTGGCTTACGACCGCGAAAACGGACGATTTGTATGTCGGAACCTGCAGACATGCATCAATTTCATGGACATCTTTGCTTGAAGCTCACCCCCAGTCTGCACCGATTCGAAACGCAAAGGTCCCGTGTTCTAACCGAAATTCCTGCCGTACGAAAACAGTCAAAATAGAAATGAAAAATCGGTACTCAAATCTGCAGACTATACATTTCGGCCCATTAAATGTGCATAGAAGTTGTATATGCAGATAGCACCTTTATTCTAGAAAGGATCGATTTATAAGAGGTGTCATAGGATTAACCCTTTCCCAGTCTATCCCTTATTTTTACGGGTCTGCAGCAGACGAACATTGTGAGAAATGGAGATATTGCTCAGAACGTGCAATTTCTCCTTTTCCCACAATGTTTTCTATCCCATCAGTAAAACAGGAGCCTTTTTTACTGTTTGGAATTTCTCGTCTGCAAATCCTGCTGCACACGACTTTAGAAAACATTGTGGGAAATGGAGAAATTGCACACAACGTGCAAATTCTCCTTTTCCACCATCTTTTCTAACCCATCACTAAACCAGGAGCCTTTTTTTACTGTTTTGAATTTCTCGTCTGCAAATCCTGCAGCAGACGACTTTAGAAAACAGGGTTAGGGTTAGGGTTAGGGTTAGTTCGGTTAGGGTTAGGCTTAAGTTAGGGTTAGTTAGGGAATAGGGTTTAGGGTTAGGGTTAGTTTTCGGGTTTGGGGTACGGTTAGTAGTGTTTAGAGTTAGACTTAGGGTTAGTAGGGTTAGGGTGTAGGTTAATGTAGGGTTAGTAAGGTTAGGCCTTGAATTAGTGTTAGTTTTTGAGTTTAGGGAAGAGGGCTTTTGCGCGTTTTGCCATAAAGTTTTGCCCAATCGCTCCTCCCACCTGTCAATCATTCTATTTGCTGGCCTCTGATTGGCTGTCCTTATATTACGGTTTAAGCTGAATATATGATTTGATTGGCTGTAGTTATATAACTACTGTTGAAGAATGATAAACCTGCGGTACATGTCTGTACTATATTCGTAGACATTGTTTGTTCAGATTTCTGTGCTGCTAGTCGATGCTCGTGTTTGGCACAGTTGTAGCCATTTTCTCCTGATGCATTATGCAAGTTTTGAATATGTTGTTCAAAAAATGTGTAAGACATGTAATACTTTGTGGAGAATGTATGTCTTGTAGAAGTAAGAATGCATTGGATTCTTGGGTTGTGAGCCAATGCTCGTAGCTGGCACAAGGACAGCCGGAAGTGAAAAGTGCTGGGTGGAGTTAGGGTTAGGGTTTTAGGGTATAGGCGTTTTCATATTAAGAGTATAGGCGTTTTTACGAGGTTGTCCCATGTCCCAAAGAGTGATTTTTCATATATTTGTGCAATGAGTTCAAATAATCAGTGTAGTATTTTTGGGTACTGAAATTGCATCTGTGTATCCAAAAATGCCACAAAAATGACATCATGAGCCAATGCTCATTTCCGGTCTCTATGTAGCCGGGTGCTCCTGATACTGTTATAAATGTCAGATTTCTCTGAAATTGCACATGTGTGTCCAAAATGGAGCAATGACCACAAAAATGACATCATGAGCCAATGTTCATTTCCGGGTGCTCCTGATACTGTTACAGATGTCAGATTTTTCTGAAATTGCACATGTGTGTCCAAAATGGAGCAATTGAAAACAAAAATGATATCATGAGCTCATTTCCGGTCCCTGATCTTGGATCGTGGTGTTAAATGAAAGGTGTATGCAAAGGCTTTCCGGGTTCGAACCCAATACCGTGGTGTGCGAACGCGAAAGCAGATCAGTTTTGTGTCGGGAGCTGCAGATGTACAGTAATTGTGTATGGAGGCTTTGACCTAAGTCTTGGGCTGATCTTGATAGGGGCTACAAGGAAAACGCCATGCTCTTTGGTTCAAACCGAAATCGTTGGCTTACGACCGCGAAAACGGACGATTTGTATGTCGGAACCTGCAGACATGCATCAATTTCATGGACATCTTTGCTTGAAGCTCACCCCAGTCTGCACCGATTCGAAACGCAAAGGTCCCGTGTTCTAACCGAAATTCCTGCCGTACGAAAACAGTCAAAATAGAAATGAAAAATCGGTACTCAAATCTGCAGACTATACATTTCGGCCCATTAAATGTGCATAGAAGTTGTATATGCAGATAGCACCTTTATTCTAGAAAGGATCGATTTATAAGAGGTGTCATAGGATTAACCCTTTCCCAGTCTATCCCTTATTTTTACGGGTCTGCAGCAGACGAACATTGTGAGAAATGGAGATATTGCTCAGAACGTGCAATTTCTCCTTTTCCCACAATGTTTTCTATCCCATCAGTAAAACAGGAGCCTTTTTTACTGTTTGGAATTTCTCGTCTGCAAATCCTGCTGCACACGACTTTAGAAAACATTGTGGGAAATGGAGAAATTGCACACAACGTGCAAATTCTCCTTTTCCCACCATCTTTTCTAACCCATCACTAAACCAGGAGCCTTTTTTTACTGTTTTGAATTTCTCGTCTGCAAATCCTGCAGCAGACGACTTTAGAAAACAGGGTTAGGGTTAGGGTTAGGGTTAGTTCGGTTAGGGTTAGGCTTAAGTTAGGGTTAGTTAGGGAATAGGGTTTAGGGTTAGGGTTAGTTTTCGGGTTTGGGGTACGGTTAGTAGTGTTTAGAGTTAGACTTAGGGTTAGTAGGGTTAGGGTGTAGGTTAATGTAGGGTTAGTAAGGTTAGGCCTTGAATTAGTGTTAGTTTTTGAGTTTAGGGAAGAGGGCTTTTGCGCGTTTTGCCCATAAAGTTTTGCCCAATCGCTCCTCCCACCTGTCAATCATTCTATTTGCTGGCCTCTGATTGGCTGTCCTTATATTACGGTTTAAGCTGAATATATGATTTGATTGGCTGTAGTTATATAACTACTGTTGAAGAATGATAAACCTGCGGTACATGTCTGTACTATATTCGTAGACATTGTTTGTTCAGATTTCTGTGCTGCTAGTCGATGCTCGTGTTTGGCACAGTTGTAGCCATTTTCTCCTGATGCATTATGCAAGTTTTGAATATGTTGTTCAAAAAATGTGTAAGACATGTAATACTTTGTGGAGAATGTATGTCTTGTAGAAGTAAGAATGCATTGGATTCTTGGGTTGTGAGCCAATGCTCGTAGCTGGCACAAGGACAGCCGGAAGTGAAAAGTGCTGGGTGGAGTTAGGGTTAGGGTTTTAGGGTATAGGCGTTTTCATATTAAGAGTATAGGCGTTTTTACGAGGTTGTCCCATGTCCCAAAGAGTGATTTTTCATATATTTGTGCAATGAGTTCAAATAATCAGTGTAGTATTTTTGGGTACTGAAATTGCATCTGTGTATCCAAAAATGCCACAAAAATGACATCATGAGCCAATGCTCATTTCCGGTCTCTATGTAGCCGGGTGCTCCTGATACTGTTATAAATGTCAGATTTCTCTGAAATTGCACATGTGTGTCCAAAATGGAGCAATGACCACAAAAATGACATCATGAGCCAATGTTCATTTCCGGGTGCTCCTGATACTGTTACAGATGTCAGATTTTTCTGAAATTGCACATGTGTGTCCAAAATGGAGCAATGAAAACAAAAATGATATCATGAGCTCATTTCCGGTCCCTGATCTTGGATCGTGGTGTTAAATGAAAGGTGTATGCAAAGGCTTTCCGGGTTCGAACCCAATACCGTGGTGTGCGAACGCGAAAGCAGATCAGTTTTGTGTCGGGAGCTGCAGATGTACAGTAATTGTGTATGGAGGCTTTGACCTAAGTCTTGGGCTGATCTTGATAGGGGCTACAAGGAAAACGCCATGCTCTTTGGTTCAAACCGAAATCGTTGGCTTACGACCGCGAAAACGGACGATTTGTATGTCGGAACCTGCAGACATGCATCAATTTCATGGACATCTTTGCTTGAAGCTCACCCCAGTCTGCACCGATTCGAAACGCAAAGGTCCCGTGTTCTAACCGAAATTCCTGCCGTACGAAAACAGTCAAAATAGAAATGAAAAATCGGTACTCAAATCTGCAGACTATACATTTCGGCCCATTAAATGTGCATAGAAGTTGTATATGCAGATAGCACCTTTATTCTAGAAAGGATCGATTTATAAGAGGTGTCATAGGATTAACCCTTTCCCAGTCTATCCCTTATTTTTACGGGTCTGCAGCAGACGAACATTGTGAGAAATGGAGATATTGCTCAGAACGTGCAATTTCTCCTTTTCCCACAATGTTTTCTATCCCATCAGTAAAACAGGAGCCTTTTTTACTGTTTGGAATTTCTCGTCTGCAAATCCTGCTGCACACGACTTTAGAAAACATTGTGGGAAATGGAGAAATTGCACACAACGTGCAAATTCTCCTTTTCCCACCATCTTTTCTAACCCATCACTAAACCAGGAGCCTTTTTTTACTGTTTTGAATTTCTCGTCTGCAAATCCTGCAGCAGACGACTTTAGAAAACAGGGTTAGGGTTAGGGTTAGGGTTAGTTCGGTTAGGGTTAGGCTTAAGTTAGGGTTAGTTAGGGAATAGGGTTTAGGGTTAGGGTTAGTTTTCGGGTTTGGGGTACGGTTAGTAGTGTTTAGAGTTAGACTTAGGGTTAGTAGGGTTAGGGTGTAGGTTAATGTAGGGTTAGTAAGGTTAGGCCTTGAATTAGTGTTAGTTTTTGAGTTTAGGGAAGAGGGCTTTTGCGCGTTTTGCCCATAAAGTTTTGCCCAATCGCTCCTCCCACCTGTCAATCATTCTATTTGCTGGCCTCTGATTGGCTGTCCTTATATTACGGTTTAAGCTGAATATATGATTTGATTGGCTGTAGTTATATAACTACTGTTGAAGAATGATAAACCTGCGGTACATGTCTGTACTATATTCGTAGACATTGTTTGTTCAGATTTCTGTGCTGCTAGTCGATGCTCGTGTTTGGCACAGTTGTAGCCATTTTCTCCTGATGCATTATGCAAGTTTTGAATATGTTGTTCAAAAAATGTGTAAGACATGTAATACTTTGTGGAGAATGTATGTCTTGTAGAAGTAAGAATGCATTGGATTCTTGGGTTGTGAGCCAATGCTCGTAGCTGGCACAAGGACAGCCGGAAGTGAAAAGTGCTGGGTGGAGTTAGGGTTAGGGTTTTAGGGTATAGGCGTTTTCATATTAAGAGTATAGGCGTTTTTACGAGGTTGTCCCATGTCCCAAAGAGTGATTTTTCATATATTTGTGCAATGAGTTCAAATAATCAGTGTAGTATTTTTGGGTACTGAAATTGCATCTGTGTATCCAAAAATGCCACAAAAATGACATCATGAGCCAATGCTCATTTCCGGTCTCTATGTAGCCGGGTGCTCCTGATACTGTTATAAATGTCAGATTTCTCTGAAATTGCACATGTGTGTCCAAAATGGAGCAATGACCACAAAAATGACATCATGAGCCAATGTTCATTTCCGGGTGCTCCTGATACTGTTACAGATGTCAGATTTTTCTGAAATTGCACATGTGTGTCCAAAATGGAGCAATGAAAACAAAAATGATATCATGAGCTCATTTCCGGTCCCTGATCTTGGATCGTGGTGTTAAATGAAAGGTGTATGCAAAGGCTTTCCGGGTTCGAACCCAATACCGTGGTGTGCGAACGCGAAAGCAGATCAGTTTTGTGTCGGGAGCTGCAGATGTACAGTAATTGTGTATGGAGGCTTTGACCTAAGTCTTGGGCTGATCTTGATAGGGGCTACAAGGAAAACGCCATGCTCTTTGGTTCAAACCGAAATCGTTGGCTTACGACCGCGAAAACGGACGATTTGTATGTCGGAACCTGCAGACATGCATCAATTTCATGGACATCTTTGCTTGAAGCTCACCCCAGTCTGCACCGATTCGAAACGCAAAGGTCCCGTGTTCTAACCGAAATTCCTGCCGTACGAAAACAGTCAAAATAGAAATGAAAAATCGGTACTCAAATCTGCAGACTATACATTTCGGCCCATTAAATGTGCATAGAAGTTGTATATGCAGATAGCACCTTTATTCTAGAAAGGATCGATTTATAAGAGGTGTCATAGGATTAACCCTTTCCCAGTCTATCCCTTATTTTTACGGGTCTGCAGCAGACGAACATTGTGAGAAATGGAGATATTGCTCAGAACGTGCAATTTCTCCTTTTCCCACAATGTTTTCTATCCCATCAGTAAAACAGGAGCCTTTTTTACTGTTTGGAATTTCTCGTCTGCAAATCCTGCTGCACACGACTTTAGAAAACATTGTGGGAAATGGAGAAATTGCACACAACGTGCAAATTCTCCTTTTCCCACCATCTTTTCTAACCCATCACTAAACCAGGAGCCTTTTTTTACTGTTTTGAATTTCTCGTCTGCAAATCCTGCAGCAGACGACTTTAGAAAACAGGGTTAGGGTTAGGGTTAGGGTTAGTTCGGTTAGGGTTAGGCTTAAGTTAGGGTTAGTTAGGGAATAGGGTTTAGGGTTAGGGTTAGTTTTCGGGTTTGGGGTACGGTTAGTAGTGTTTAGAGTTAGACTTAGGGTTAGTAGGGTTAGGGTGTAGGTTAATGTAGGGTTAGTAAGGTTAGGCCTTGAATTAGTGTTAGTTTTTGAGTTTAGGGAAGAGGGCTTTTGCGCGTTTTGCCCATAAAGTTTTGCCCAATCGCTCCTCCCACCTGTCAATCATTCTATTTGCTGGCCTCTGATTGGCTGTCCTTATATTACGGTTTAAGCTGAATATATGATTTGATTGGCTGTAGTTATATAACTACTGTTGAAGAATGATAAACCTGCGGTACATGTCTGTACTATATTCGTAGACATTGTTTGTTCAGATTTCTGTGCTGCTAGTCGATGCTCGTGTTTGGCACAGTTGTAGCCATTTTCTCCTGATGCATTATGCAAGTTTTGAATATGTTGTTCAAAAAATGTGTAAGACATGTAATACTTTGTGGAGAATGTATGTCTTGTAGAAGTAAGAATGCATTGGATTCTTGGGTTGTGAGCCAATGCTCGTAGCTGGCACAAGGACAGCCGGAAGTGAAAAGTGCTGGGTGGAGTTAGGGTTAGGGTTTTAGGGTATAGGCGTTTTCATATTAAGAGTATAGGCGTTTTTACGAGGTTGTCCCATGTCCCAAAGAGTGATTTTTCATATATTTGTGCAATGAGTTCAAATAATCAGTGTAGTATTTTTGGGTACTGAAATTGCATCTGTGTATCCAAAAATGCCACAAAAATGACATCATGAGCCAATGCTCATTTCCGGTCTCTATGTAGCCGGGTGCTCCTGATACTGTTATAAATGTCAGATTTCTCTGAAATTGCACATGTGTGTCCAAAATGGAGCAATGACCACAAAAATGACATCATGAGCCAATGTTCATTTCCGGGTGCTCCTGATACTGTTACAGATGTCAGATTTTTCTGAAATTGCACATGTGTGTCCAAAATGGAGCAATGAAAACAAAAATGATATCATGAGCTCATTTCCGGTCCCTGATCTTGGATCGTGGTGTTAAATGAAAGGTGTATGCAAAGGCTTTCCGGGTTCGAACCCAATACCGTGGTGTGCGAACGCGAAAGCAGATCAGTTTTGTGTCGGGAGCTGCAGATGTACAGTAATTGTGTATGGAGGCTTTGACCTAAGTCTTGGGCTGATCTTGATAGGGGCTACAAGGAAAACGCCATGCTCTTTGGTTCAAACCGAAATCGTTGGCTTACGACCGCGAAAACGGACGATTTGTATGTCGGAACCTGCAGACATGCATCAATTTCATGGACATCTTTGCTTGAAGCTCACCCCAGTCTGCACCGATTCGAAACGCAAAGGTCCCGTGTTCTAACCGAAATTCCTGCCGTACGAAAACAGTCAAAATAGAAATGAAAAATCGGTACTCAAATCTGCAGACTATACATTTCGGCCCATTAAATGTGCATAGAAGTTGTATATGCAGATAGCACCTTTATTCTAGAAAGGATCGATTTATAAGAGGTGTCATAGGATTAACCCTTTCCCAGTCTATCCCTTATTTTTACGGGTCTGCAGCAGACGAACATTGTGAGAAATGGAGATATTGCTCAGAACGTGCAATTTCTCCTTTTCCCACAATGTTTTCTATCCCATCAGTAAAACAGGAGCCTTTTTTACTGTTTGGAATTTCTCGTCTGCAAATCCTGCTGCACACGACTTTAGAAAACATTGTGGGAAATGGAGAAATTGCACACAACGTGCAAATTCTCCTTTTCCCACCATCTTTTCTAACCCATCACTAAACCAGGAGCCTTTTTTTACTGTTTTGAATTTCTCGTCTGCAAATCCTGCAGCAGACGACTTTAGAAAACAGGGTTAGGGTTAGGGTTAGGGTTAGTTCGGTTAGGGTTAGGCTTAAGTTAGGGTTAGTTAGGGAATAGGGTTTAGGGTTAGGGTTAGTTTTCGGGTTTGGGGTACGGTTAGTAGTGTTTAGAGTTAGACTTAGGGTTAGTAGGGTTAGGGTGTAGGTTAATGTAGGGTTAGTAAGGTTAGGCCTTGAATTAGTGTTAGTTTTTGAGTTTAGGGAAGAGGGCTTTTGCGCGTTTTGCCCATAAAGTTTTGCCCAATCGCTCCTCCCACCTGTCAATCATTCTATTTGCTGGCCTCTGATTGGCTGTCCTTATATTACGGTTTAAGCTGAATATATGATTTGATTGGCTGTAGTTATATAACTACTGTTGAAGAATGATAAACCTGCGGTACATGTCTGTACTATATTCGTAGACATTGTTTGTTCAGATTTCTGTGCTGCTAGTCGATGCTCGTGTTTGGCACAGTTGTAGCCATTTTCTCCTGATGCATTATGCAAGTTTTGAATATGTTGTTCAAAAAATGTGTAAGACATGTAATACTTTGTGGAGAATGTATGTCTTGTAGAAGTAAGAATGCATTGGATTCTTGGGTTGTGAGCCAATGCTCGTAGCTGGCACAAGGACAGCCGGAAGTGAAAAGTGCTGGGTGGAGTTAGGGTTAGGGTTTTAGGGTATAGGCGTTTTCATATTAAGAGTATAGGCGTTTTTACGAGGTTGTCCCATGTCCCAAAGAGTGATTTTTCATATATTTGTGCAATGAGTTCAAATAATCAGTGTAGTATTTTTGGGTACTGAAATTGCATCTGTGTATCCAAAAATGCCACAAAAATGACATCATGAGCCAATGCTCATTTCCGGTCTCTATGTAGCCGGGTGCTCCTGATACTGTTATAAATGTCAGATTTCTCTGAAATTGCACATGTGTGTCCAAAATGGAGCAATGACCACAAAAATGACATCATGAGCCAATGTTCATTTCCGGGTGCTCCTGATACTGTTACAGATGTCAGATTTTTCTGAAATTGCACATGTGTGTCCAAAATGGAGCAATGAAAACAAAAATGATATCATGAGCTCATTTCCGGTCCCTGATCTTGGATCGTGGTGTTAAATGAAAGGTGTATGCAAAGGCTTTCCGGGTTCGAACCCAATACCGTGGTGTGCGAACGCGAAAGCAGATCAGTTTTGTGTCGGGAGCTGCAGATGTACAGTAATTGTGTATGGAGGCTTTGACCTAAGTCTTGGGCTGATCTTGATAGGGGCTACAAGGAAAACGCCATGCTCTTTGGTTCAAACCGAAATCGTTGGCTTACGACCGCGAAAACGGACGATTTGTATGTCGGAACCTGCAGACATGCATCAATTTCATGGACATCTTTGCTTGAAGCTCACCCCAGTCTGCACCGATTCGAAACGCAAAGGTCCCGTGTTCTAACCGAAATTCCTGCCGTACGAAAACAGTCAAAATAGAAATGAAAAATCGGTACTCAAATCTGCAGACTATACATTTCGGCCCATTAAATGTGCATAGAAGTTGTATATGCAGATAGCACCTTTATTCTAGAAAGGATCGATTTATAAGAGGTGTCATAGGATTAACCCTTTCCCAGTCTATCCCTTATTTTTACGGGTCTGCAGCAGACGAACATTGTGAGAAATGGAGATATTGCTCAGAACGTGCAATTTCTCCTTTTCCCACAATGTTTTCTATCCCATCAGTAAAACAGGAGCCTTTTTTACTGTTTGGAATTTCTCGTCTGCAAATCCTGCTGCACACGACTTTAGAAAACATTGTGGGAAATGGAGAAATTGCACACAACGTGCAAATTCTCCTTTTCCCACCATCTTTTCTAACCCATCACTAAACCAGGAGCCTTTTTTTACTGTTTTGAATTTCTCGTCTGCAAATCCTGCAGCAGACGACTTTAGAAAACAGGGTTAGGGTTAGGGTTAGGGTTAGTTCGGTTAGGGTTAGGCTTAAGTTAGGGTTAGTTAGGGAATAGGGTTTAGGGTTAGGGTTAGTTTTCGGGTTTGGGGTACGGTTAGTAGTGTTTAGAGTTAGACTTAGGGTTAGTAGGGTTAGGGTGTAGGTTAATGTAGGGTTAGTAAGGTTAGGCCTTGAATTAGTGTTAGTTTTTGAGTTTAGGGAAGAGGGCTTTTGCGCGTTTTGCCCATAAAGTTTTGCCCAATCGCTCCTCCCACCTGTCAATCATTCTATTTGCTGGCCTCTGATTGGCTGTCCTTATATTACGGTTTAAGCTGAATATATGATTTGATTGGCTGTAGTTATATAACTACTGTTGAAGAATGATAAACCTGCGGTACATGTCTGTACTATATTCGTAGACATTGTTTGTTCAGATTTCTGTGCTGCTAGTCGATGCTCGTGTTTGGCACAGTTGTAGCCATTTTCTCCTGATGCATTATGCAAGTTTTGAATATGTTGTTCAAAAAATGTGTAAGACATGTAATACTTTGTGGAGAATGTATGTCTTGTAGAAGTAAGAATGCATTGGATTCTTGGGTTGTGAGCCAATGCTCGTAGCTGGCACAAGGACAGCCGGAAGTGAAAAGTGCTGGGTGGAGTTAGGGTTAGGGTTTTAGGGTATAGGCGTTTTCATATTAAGAGTATAGGCGTTTTTACGAGGTTGTCCCATGTCCCAAAGAGTGATTTTTCATATATTTGTGCAATGAGTTCAAATAATCAGTGTAGTATTTTTGGGTACTGAAATTGCATCTGTGTATCCAAAAATGCCACAAAAATGACATCATGAGCCAATGCTCATTTCCGGTCTCTATGTAGCCGGGTGCTCCTGATACTGTTATAAATGTCAGATTTCTCTGAAATTGCACATGTGTGTCCAAAATGGAGCAATGACCACAAAAATGACATCATGAGCCAATGTTCATTTCCGGGTGCTCCTGATACTGTTACAGATGTCAGATTTTTCTGAAATTGCACATGTGTGTCCAAAATGGAGCAATGAAAACAAAAATGATATCATGAGCTCATTTCCGGTCCCTGATCTTGGATCGTGGTGTTAAATGAAAGGTGTATGCAAAGGCTTTCCGGGTTCGAACCCAATACCGTGGTGTGCGAACGCGAAAGCAGATCAGTTTTGTGTCGGGAGCTGCAGATGTACAGTAATTGTGTATGGAGGCTTTGACCTAAGTCTTGGGCTGATCTTGATAGGGGCTACAAGGAAAACGCCATGCTCTTTGGTTCAAACCGAAATCGTTGGCTTACGACCGCGAAAACGGACGATTTGTATGTCGGAACCTGCAGACATGCATCAATTTCATGGACATCTTTGCTTGAAGCTCACCCCAGTCTGCACCGATTCGAAACGCAAAGGTCCCGTGTTCTAACCGAAATTCCTGCCGTACGAAAACAGTCAAAATAGAAATGAAAAATCGGTACTCAAATCTGCAGACTATACATTTCGGCCCATTAAATGTGCATAGAAGTTGTATATGCAGATAGCACCTTTATTCTAGAAAGGATCGATTTATAAGAGGTGTCATAGGATTAACCCTTTCCCAGTCTATCCCTTATTTTTACGGGTCTGCAGCAGACGAACATTGTGAGAAATGGAGATATTGCTCAGAACGTGCAATTTCTCCTTTTCCCACAATGTTTTCTATCCCATCAGTAAAACAGGAGCCTTTTTTACTGTTTGGAATTTCTCGTCTGCAAATCCTGCTGCACACGACTTTAGAAAACATTGTGGGAAATGGAGAAATTGCACACAACGTGCAAATTCTCCTTTTCCCACCATCTTTTCTAACCCATCACTAAACCAGGAGCCTTTTTTTACTGTTTTGAATTTCTCGTCTGCAAATCCTGCAGCAGACGACTTTAGAAAACAGGGTTAGGGTTAGGGTTAGGGTTAGTTCGGTTAGGGTTAGGCTTAAGTTAGGGTTAGTTAGGGAATAGGGTTTAGGGTTAGGGTTAGTTTTCGGGTTTGGGGTACGGTTAGTAGTGTTTAGAGTTAGACTTAGGGTTAGTAGGGTTAGGGTGTAGGTTAATGTAGGGTTAGTAAGGTTAGGCCTTGAATTAGTGTTAGTTTTTGAGTTTAGGGAAGAGGGCTTTTGCGCGTTTTGCCCATAAAGTTTTGCCCAATCGCTCCTCCCACCTGTCAATCATTCTATTTGCTGGCCTCTGATTGGCTGTCCTTATATTACGGTTTAAGCTGAATATATGATTTGATTGGCTGTAGTTATATAACTACTGTTGAAGAATGATAAACCTGCGGTACATGTCTGTACTATATTCGTAGACATTGTTTGTTCAGATTTCTGTGCTGCTAGTCGATGCTCGTGTTTGGCACAGTTGTAGCCATTTTCTCCTGATGCATTATGCAAGATTTGAATATGTTGTTCAAAAAATGTGTAAGACATGTAATACTTTGTGGAGAATGTATGTCTTGTAGAAGTAAGAATGCATTGGATTCTTGGGTTGTGAGCCAATGCTCGTAGCTGGCACAAGGACAGCCGGAAGTGAAAAGTGCTGGGTGGAGTTAGGGTTAGGGTTTTAGGGTATAGGCGTTTTCATATTAAGAGTATAGGCGTTTTTACGAGGTTGTCCCATGTCCCAAAGAGTGATTTTTCATATATTTGTGCAATGAGTTCAAATAATCAGTGTAGTATTTTTGGGTACTGAAATTGCATCTGTGTATCCAAAAATGCCACAAAAATGACATCATGAGCCAATGCTCATTTCCGGTCTCTATGTAGCCGGGTGCTCCTGATACTGTTATAAATGTCAGATTTCTCTGAAATTGCACATGTGTGTCCAAAATGGAGCAATGACCACAAAAATGACATCATGAGCCAATGTTCATTTCCGGGTGCTCCTGATACTGTTACAGATGTCAGATTTTTCTGAAATTGCACATGTGTGTCCAAAATGGAGCAATGAAAACAAAAATGATATCATGAGCTCATTTCCGGTCCCTGATCTTGGATCGTGGTGTTAAATGAAAGGTGTATGCAAAGGCTTTCCGGGTTCGAACCCAATACCGTGGTGTGCGAACGCGAAAGCAGATCAGTTTTGTGTCGGGAGCTGCAGATGTACAGTAATTGTGTATGGAGGCTTTGACCTAAGTCTTGGGCTGATCTTGATAGGGGCTACAAGGAAAACGCCATGCTCTTTGGTTCAAACCGAAATCGTTGGCTTACGACCGCGAAAACGGACGATTTGTATGTCGGAACCTGCAGACATGCATCAATTTCATGGACATCTTTGCTTGAAGCTCACCCCAGTCTGCACCGATTCGAAACGCAAAGGTCCCGTGTTCTAACCGAAATTCCTGCCGTACGAAAACAGTCAAAATAGAAATGAAAAATCGGTACTCAAATCTGCAGACTATACATTTCGGCCCATTAAATGTGCATAGAAGTTGTATATGCAGATAGCACCTTTATTCTAGAAAGGATCGATTTATAAGAGGTGTCATAGGATTAACCCTTTCCCAGTCTATCCCTTATTTTTACGGGTCTGCAGCAGACGAACATTGTGAGAAATGGAGATATTGCTCAGAACGTGCAATTTCTCCTTTTCCCACAATGTTTTCTATCCCATCAGTAAAACAGGAGCCTTTTTTACTGTTTGGAATTTCTCGTCTGCAAATCCTGCTGCACACGACTTTAGAAAACATTGTGGGAAATGGAGAAATTGCACACAACGTGCAAATTCTCCTTTTCCCACCATCTTTTCTAACCCATCACTAAACCAGGAGCCTTTTTTTACTGTTTTGAATTTCTCGTCTGCAAATCCTGCAGCAGACGACTTTAGAAAACAGGGTTAGGGTTAGGGTTAGGGTTAGTTCGGTTAGGGTTAGGCTTAAGTTAGGGTTAGTTAGGGAATAGGGTTTAGGGTTAGGGTTAGTTTTCGGGTTTGGGGTACGGTTAGTAGTGTTTAGAGTTAGACTTAGGGTTAGTAGGGTTAGGGTGTAGGTTAATGTAGGGTTAGTAAGGTTAGGCCTTGAATTAGTGTTAGTTTTTGAGTTTAGGGAAGAGGGCTTTTGCGCGTTTTGCCCATAAAGTTTTGCCCAATCGCTCCTCCCACCTGTCAATCATTCTATTTGCTGGCCTCTGATTGGCTGTCCTTATATTACGGTTTAAGCTGAATATATGATTTGATTGGCTGTAGTTATATAACTACTGTTGAAGAATGATAAACCTGCGGTACATGTCTGTACTATATTCGTAGACATTGTTTGTTCAGATTTCTGTGCTGCTAGTCGATGCTCGTGTTTGGCACAGTTGTAGCCATTTTCTCCTGATGCATTATGCAAGTTTTGAATATGTTGTTCAAAAAATGTGTAAGACATGTAATACTTTGTGGAGAATGTATGTCTTGTAGAAGTAAGAATGCATTGGATTCTTGGGTTGTGAGCCAATGCTCGTAGCTGGCACAAGGACAGCCGGAAGTGAAAAGTGCTGGGTGGAGTTAGGGTTAGGGTTTTAGGGTATAGGCGTTTTCATATTAAGAGTATAGGCGTTTTTACGAGGTTGTCCCATGTCCCAAAGAGTGATTTTTCATATATTTGTGCAATGAGTTCAAATAATCAGTGTAGTATTTTTGGGTACTGAAATTGCATCTGTGTATCCAAAAATGCCACAAAAATGACATCATGAGCCAATGCTCATTTCCGGTCTCTATGTAGCCGGGTGCTCCTGATACTGTTATAAATGTCAGATTTCTCTGAAATTGCACATGTGTGTCCAAAATGGAGCAATGACCACAAAAATGACATCATGAGCCAATGTTCATTTCCGGGTGCTCCTGATACTGTTACAGATGTCAGATTTTTCTGAAATTGCACATGTGTGTCCAAAATGGAGCAATGAAAACAAAAATGATATCATGAGCTCATTTCCGGTCCCTGATCTTGGATCGTGGTGTTAAATGAAAGGTGTATGCAAAGGCTTTCCGGGTTCGAACCCAATACCGTGGTGTGCGAACGCGAAAGCAGATCAGTTTTGTGTCGGGAGCTGCAGATGTACAGTAATTGTGTATGGAGGCTTTGACCTAAGTCTTGGGCTGATCTTGATAGGGGCTACAAGGAAAACGCCATGCTCTTTGGTTCAAACCGAAATCGTTGGCTTACGACCGCGAAAACGGACGATTTGTATGTCGGAACCTGCAGACATGCATCAATTTCATGGACATCTTTGCTTGAAGCTCACCCCAGTCTGCACCGATTCGAAACGCAAAGGTCCCGTGTTCTAACCGAAATTCCTGCCGTACGAAAACAGTCAAAATAGAAATGAAAAATCGGTACTCAAATCTGCAGACTATACATTTCGGCCCATTAAATGTGCATAGAAGTTGTATATGCAGATAGCACCTTTATTCTAGAAAGGATCGATTTATAAGAGGTGTCATAGGATTAACCCTTTCCCAGTCTATCCCTTATTTTTACGGGTCTGCAGCAGACGAACATTGTGAGAAATGGAGATATTGCTCAGAACGTGCAATTTCTCCTTTTCCCACAATGTTTTCTATCCCATCAGTAAAACAGGAGCCTTTTTTACTGTTTGGAATTTCTCGTCTGCAAATCCTGCTGCACACGACTTTAGAAAACATTGTGGGAAATGGAGAAATTGCACACAACGTGCAAATTCTCCTTTTCCCACCATCTTTTCTAACCCATCACTAAACCAGGAGCCTTTTTTTACTGTTTTGAATTTCTCGTCTGCAAATCCTGCAGCAGACGACTTTAGAAAACAGGGTTAGGGTTAGGGTTAGGGTTAGTTCGGTTAGGGTTAGGCTTAAGTTAGGGTTAGTTAGGGAATAGGGTTTAGGGTTAGGGTTAGTTTTCGGGTTTGGGGTACGGTTAGTAGTGTTTAGAGTTAGACTTAGGGTTAGTAGGGTTAGGGTGTAGGTTAATGTAGGGTTAGTAAGGTTAGGCCTTGAATTAGTGTTAGTTTTTGAGTTTAGGGAAGAGGGCTTTTGCGCGTTTTGCCCATAAAGTTTTGCCCAATCGCTCCTCCCACCTGTCAATCATTCTATTTGCTGGCCTCTGATTGGCTGTCCTTATATTACGGTTTAAGCTGAATATATGATTTGATTGGCTGTAGTTATATAACTACTGTTGAAGAATGATAAACCTGCGGTACATGTCTGTACTATATTCGTAGACATTGTTTGTTCAGATTTCTGTGCTGCTAGTCGATGCTCGTGTTTGGCACAGTTGTAGCCATTTTCTCCTGATGCATTATGCAAGTTTTGAATATGTTGTTCAAAAAATGTGTAAGACATGTAATACTTTGTGGAGAATGTATGTCTTGTAGAAGTAAGAATGCATTGGATTCTTGGGTTGTGAGCCAATGCTCGTAGCTGGCACAAGGACAGCCGGAAGTGAAAAGTGCTGGGTGGAGTTAGGGTTAGGGTTTTAGGGTATAGGCGTTTTCATATTAAGAGTATAGGCGTTTTTACGAGGTTGTCCCATGTCCCAAAGAGTGATTTTTCATATATTTGTGCAATGAGTTCAAATAATCAGTGTAGTATTTTTGGGTACTGAAATTGCATCTGTGTATCCAAAAATGCCACAAAAATGACATCATGAGCCAATGCTCATTTCCGGTCTCTATGTAGCCGGGTGCTCCTGATACTGTTATAAATGTCAGATTTCTCTGAAATTGCACATGTGTGTCCAAAATGGAGCAATGACCACAAAAATGACATCATGAGCCAATGTTCATTTCCGGGTGCTCCTGATACTGTTACAGATGTCAGATTTTTCTGAAATTGCACATGTGTGTCCAAAATGGAGCAATGAAAACAAAAATGATATCATGAGCTCATTTCCGGTCCCTGATCTTGGATCGTGGTGTTAAATGAAAGGTGTATGCAAAGGCTTTCCGGGTTCGAACCCAATACCGTGGTGTGCGAACGCGAAAGCAGATCAGTTTTGTGTCGGGAGCTGCAGATGTACAGTAATTGTGTATGGAGGCTTTGACCTAAGTCTTGGGCTGATCTTGATAGGGGCTACAAGGAAAACGCCATGCTCTTTGGTTCAAACCGAAATCGTTGGCTTACGACCGCGAAAACGGACGATTTGTATGTCGGAACCTGCAGACATGCATCAATTTCATGGACATCTTTGCTTGAAGCTCACCCCAGTCTGCACCGATTCGAAACGCAAAGGTCCCGTGTTCTAACCGAAATTCCTGCCGTACGAAAACAGTCAAAATAGAAATGAAAAATCGGTACTCAAATCTGCAGACTATACATTTCGGCCCATTAAATGTGCATAGAAGTTGTATATGCAGATAGCACCTTTATTCTAGAAAGGATCGATTTATAAGAGGTGTCATAGGATTAACCCTTTCCCAGTCTATCCCTTATTTTTACGGGTCTGCAGCAGACGAACATTGTGAGAAATGGAGATATTGCTCAGAACGTGCAATTTCTCCTTTTCCCACAATGTTTTCTATCCCATCAGTAAAACAGGAGCCTTTTTTACTGTTTGGAATTTCTCGTCTGCAAATCCTGCTGCACACGACTTTAGAAAACATTGTGGGAAATGGAGAAATTGCACACAACGTGCAAATTCTCCTTTTCCCACCATCTTTTCTAACCCATCACTAAACCAGGAGCCTTTTTTTACTGTTTTGAATTTCTCGTCTGCAAATCCTGCAGCAGACGACTTTAGAAAACAGGGTTAGGGTTAGGGTTAGGGTTAGTTCGGTTAGGGTTAGGCTTAAGTTAGGGTTAGTTAGGGAATAGGGTTTAGGGTTAGGGTTAGTTTTCGGGTTTGGGGTACGGTTAGTAGTGTTTAGAGTTAGACTTAGGGTTAGTAGGGTTAGGGTGTAGGTTAATGTAGGGTTAGTAAGGTTAGGCCTTGAATTAGTGTTAGTTTTTGAGTTTAGGGAAGAGGGCTTTTGCGCGTTTTGCCCATAAAGTTTTGCCCAATCGCTCCTCCCACCTGTCAATCATTCTATTTGCTGGCCTCTGATTGGCTGTCCTTATATTACGGTTTAAGCTGAATATATGATTTGATTGGCTGTAGTTATATAACTACTGTTGAAGAATGATAAACCTGCGGTACATGTCTGTACTATATTCGTAGACATTGTTTGTTCAGATTTCTGTGCTGCTAGTCGATGCTCGTGTTTGGCACAGTTGTAGCCATTTTCTCCTGATGCATTATGCAAGTTTTGAATATGTTGTTCAAAAAATGTGTAAGACATGTAATACTTTGTGGAGAATGTATGTCTTGTAGAAGTAAGAATGCATTGGATTCTTGGGTTGTGAGCCAATGCTCGTAGCTGGCACAAGGACAGCCGGAAGTGAAAAGTGCTGGGTGGAGTTAGGGTTAGGGTTTTAGGGTATAGGCGTTTTCATATTAAGAGTATAGGCGTTTTTACGAGGTTGTCCCATGTCCCAAAGAGTGATTTTTCATATATTTGTGCAATGAGTTCAAATAATCAGTGTAGTATTTTTGGGTACTGAAATTGCATCTGTGTATCCAAAAATGCCACAAAAATGACATCATGAGCCAATGCTCATTTCCGGTCTCTATGTAGCCGGGTGCTCCTGATACTGTTATAAATGTCAGATTTCTCTGAAATTGCACATGTGTGTCCAAAATGGAGCAATGACCACAAAAATGACATCATGAGCCAATGTTCATTTCCGGGTGCTCCTGATACTGTTACAGATGTCAGATTTTTCTGAAATTGCACATGTGTGTCCAAAATGGAGCAATGAAAACAAAAATGATATCATGAGCTCATTTCCGGTCCCTGATCTTGGATCGTGGTGTTAAATGAAAGGTGTATGCAAAGGCTTTCCGGGTTCGAACCCAATACCGTGGTGTGCGAACGCGAAAGCAGATCAGTTTTGTGTCGGGAGCTGCAGATGTACAGTAATTGTGTATGGAGGCTTTGACCTAAGTCTTGGGCTGATCTTGATAGGGGCTACAAGGAAAACGCCATGCTCTTTGGTTCAAACCGAAATCGTTGGCTTACGACCGCGAAAACGGACGATTTGTATGTCGGAACCTGCAGACATGCATCAATTTCATGGACATCTTTGCTTGAAGCTCACCCCAGTCTGCACCGATTCGAAACGCAAAGGTCCCGTGTTCTAACCGAAATTCCTGCCGTACGAAAACAGTCAAAATAGAAATGAAAAATCGGTACTCAAATCTGCAGACTATACATTTCGGCCCATTAAATGTGCATAGAAGTTGTATATGCAGATAGCACCTTTATTCTAGAAAGGATCGATTTATAAGAGGTGTCATAGGATTAACCCTTTCCCAGTCTATCCCTTATTTTTACGGGTCTGCAGCAGACGAACATTGTGAGAAATGGAGATATTGCTCAGAACGTGCAATTTCTCCTTTTCCCACAATGTTTTCTATCCCATCAGTAAAACAGGAGCCTTTTTTACTGTTTGGAATTTCTCGTCTGCAAATCCTGCTGCACACGACTTTAGAAAACATTGTGGGAAATGGAGAAATTGCACACAACGTGCAAATTCTCCTTTTCCCACCATCTTTTCTAACCCATCACTAAACCAGGAGCCTTTTTTTACTGTTTTGAATTTCTCGTCTGCAAATCCTGCAGCAGACGACTTTAGAAAACAGGGTTAGGGTTAGGGTTAGGGTTAGTTCGGTTAGGGTTAGGCTTAAGTTAGGGTTAGTTAGGGAATAGGGTTTAGGGTTAGGGTTAGTTTTCGGGTTTGGGGTACGGTTAGTAGTGTTTAGAGTTAGACTTAGGGTTAGTAGGGTTAGGGTGTAGGTTAATGTAGGGTTAGTAAGGTTAGGCCTTGAATTAGTGTTAGTTTTTGAGTTTAGGGAAGAGGGCTTTTGCGCGTTTTGCCCATAAAGTTTTGCCCAATCGCTCCTCCCACCTGTCAATCATTCTATTTGCTGGCCTCTGATTGGCTGTCCTTATATTACGGTTTAAGCTGAATATATGATTTGATTGGCTGTAGTTATATAACTACTGTTGAAGAATGATAAACCTGCGGTACATGTCTGTACTATATTCGTAGACATTGTTTGTTCAGATTTCTGTGCTGCTAGTCGATGCTCGTGTTTGGCACAGTTGTAGCCATTTTCTCCTGATGCATTATGCAAGTTTTGAATATGTTGTTCAAAAAATGTGTAAGACATGTAATACTTTGTGGAGAATGTATGTCTTGTAGAAGTAAGAATGCATTGGATTCTTGGGTTGTGAGCCAATGCTCGTAGCTGGCACAAGGACAGCCGGAAGTGAAAAGTGCTGGGTGGAGTTAGGGTTAGGGTTTTAGGGTATAGGCGTTTTCATATTAAGAGTATAGGCGTTTTTACGAGGTTGTCCCATGTCCCAAAGAGTGATTTTTCATATATTTGTGCAATGAGTTCAAATAATCAGTGTAGTATTTTTGGGTACTGAAATTGCATCTGTGTATCCAAAAATGCCACAAAAATGACATCATGAGCCAATGCTCATTTCCGGTCTCTATGTAGCCGGGTGCTCCTGATACTGTTATAAATGTCAGATTTCTCTGAAATTGCACATGTGTGTCCAAAATGGAGCAATGACCACAAAAATGACATCATGAGCCAATGTTCATTTCCGGGTGCTCCTGATACTGTTACAGATGTCAGATTTTTCTGAAATTGCACATGTGTGTCCAAAATGGAGCAATGAAAACAAAAATGATATCATGAGCTCATTTCCGGTCCCTGATCTTGGATCGTGGTGTTAAATGAAAGGTGTATGCAAAGGCTTTCCGGGTTCGAACCCAATACCGTGGTGTGCGAACGCGAAAGCAGATCAGTTTTGTGTCGGGAGCTGCAGATGTACAGTAATTGTGTATGGAGGCTTTGACCTAAGTCTTGGGCTGATCTTGATAGGGGCTACAAGGAAAACGCCATGCTCTTTGGTTCAAACCGAAATCGTTGGCTTACGACCGCGAAAACGGACGATTTGTATGTCGGAACCTGCAGACATGCATCAATTTCATGGACATCTTTGCTTGAAGCTCACCCCAGTCTGCACCGATTCGAAACGCAAAGGTCCCGTGTTCTAACCGAAATTCCTGCCGTACGAAAACAGTCAAAATAGAAATGAAAAATCGGTACTCAAATCTGCAGACTATACATTTCGGCCCATTAAATGTGCATAGAAGTTGTATATGCAGATAGCACCTTTATTCTAGAAAGGATCGATTTATAAGAGGTGTCATAGGATTAACCCTTTCCCAGTCTATCCCTTATTTTTACGGGTCTGCAGCAGACGAACATTGTGAGAAATGGAGATATTGCTCAGAACGTGCAATTTCTCCTTTTCCCACAATGTTTTCTATCCCATCAGTAAAACAGGAGCCTTTTTTACTGTTTGGAATTTCTCGTCTGCAAATCCTGCTGCACACGACTTTAGAAAACATTGTGGGAAATGGAGAAATTGCACACAACGTGCAAATTCTCCTTTTCCCACCATCTTTTCTAACCCATCACTAAACCAGGAGCCTTTTTTTACTGTTTTGAATTTCTCGTCTGCAAATCCTGCAGCAGACGACTTTAGAAAACAGGGTTAGGGTTAGGGTTAGGGTTAGTTCGGTTAGGGTTAGGCTTAAGTTAGGGTTAGTTAGGGAATAGGGTTTAGGGTTAGGGTTAGTTTTCGGGTTTGGGGTACGGTTAGTAGTGTTTAGAGTTAGACTTAGGGTTAGTAGGGTTAGGGTGTAGGTTAATGTAGGGTTAGTAAGGTTAGGCCTTGAATTAGTGTTAGTTTTTGAGTTTAGGGAAGAGGGCTTTTGCGCGTTTTGCCCATAAAGTTTTGCCCAATCGCTCCTCCCACCTGTCAATCATTCTATTTGCTGGCCTCTGATTGGCTGTCCTTATATTACGGTTTAAGCTGAATATATGATTTGATTGGCTGTAGTTATATAACTACTGTTGAAGAATGATAAACCTGCGGTACATGTCTGTACTATATTCGTAGACATTGTTTGTTCAGATTTCTGTGCTGCTAGTCGATGCTCGTGTTTGGCACAGTTGTAGCCATTTTCTCCTGATGCATTATGCAAGTTTTGAATATGTTGTTCAAAAAATGTGTAAGACATGTAATACTTTGTGGAGAATGTATGTCTTGTAGAAGTAAGAATGCATTGGATTCTTGGGTTGTGAGCCAATGCTCGTAGCTGGCACAAGGACAGCCGGAAGTGAAAAGTGCTGGGTGGAGTTAGGGTTAGGGTTTTAGGGTATAGGCGTTTTCATATTAAGAGTATAGGCGTTTTTACGAGGTTGTCCCATGTCCCAAAGAGTGATTTTTCATATATTTGTGCAATGAGTTCAAATAATCAGTGTAGTATTTTTGGGTACTGAAATTGCATCTGTGTATCCAAAAATGCCACAAAAATGACATCATGAGCCAATGCTCATTTCCGGTCTCTATGTAGCCGGGTGCTCCTGATACTGTTATAAATGTCAGATTTCTCTGAAATTGCACATGTGTGTCCAAAATGGAGCAATGACCACAAAAATGACATCATGAGCCAATGTTCATTTCCGGGTGCTCCTGATACTGT